>JAMWET010000402.1:842500-1442500 GCA_024036415.1 Prochilodus magdalenae
CGAGAACTGCTGCGTATCAGCAGCGCCGTGCGCTCGCGTTCGGCTCTATAGGAGAGACACTCGGAGAGAGAGAGAGAGAGAGAGAGAGAGAGAGAGAGAGAGAGAGAGAGAGAGAGAGAGAGAGAGAGAGAGAGAAGGAGAGCAGGGGCCCCGGGACACGCCCCCCCCTGTGCGGGGAGAGAGCTGCTGGGACTGAGACTGGAACACCCCCCCCCCATCCGACACACACACGCACACATGCACACACACACACACACACTCTTGCTCCCCGCTTGTGTCCGCTGGGAGGGACGCACAGAGACAGACAGACACCCCGGACGTGTAAAGGAGGAGAGACTTGAGAGCGATATTAAGCCAAAAGCACAACACGAAGAACCTGCTGACAGGGGTTAACAGGCCCACCAGAATACTCACTGATCTGCCGCACCGGCTGCTGCTCACACTTCCTCACACACAACCATGCGTAACTTACTGCACATGTGTCCACCTCCAAACTTGGTCTGAGTGGCATTAAAGCGTAGAGCAAACCGCACTGTGCATATCATTGTACTATAAAAGTTAATGTGTATATACATTATCGAGTAACACTTCCTGGGCACGTGCCATTTTACAGTAAAGCGTAGTGTGCATAATACTTTCTGGATCTAAAATTGCCGTGCATGCGTCAGTTTTAGAAATCAGGTACACATCATGTAACATTATGGAGTAATGTTAGATCATAAAGTACATGTGCAGATGGCATTTTTAATAAACGTCACCGTGAATGTTTCACTTTTACAATAATTTCGTGTGGAGGTGGCATTTTACATTTACGTGTTTCTATGACACTACCAAGAAAACACTACTGTGTGTGTTATTTATATTTACAGTAACTGTATATAAGGCATTCTGCTCCTAAACGGCATCATAACTGTGGGCATTATATATAAATCTCAATATTGTATTAAAAGTAATATCACCTTTATTAGAGAAACATTAGAGAGTTTTCCATTAACACCAGCTATTATTCCTCTCAAAAGTATGTAACTGAAATGACTACAATTAGTTACAGAGCATCTTGTACTGGAGCATCTCATTTAAGTGTACAATATAGAATGTATTACGCAGTTATAATATAATTATAATATACTTTATAATATAGTTATACTTTACTTGCTATGGAATATACATTGCGTGTGGCAGTACTGGGAAGCTCATTAGACAGCCTAGCCTCCCGCCTAAAGAACTGATTCTGATCTGATTCTGGAGTTGCACTGCCCCCTATCGGATGTCCTGTGGTAATACATCTTAGTTTAGTTAATGCGTTACATATGCAAGCGCAGGCAACGGGTCCTCATAAAACCTCACCATGGATTACCACGAGTTATTCTACTGAGGAGTCCTTTATTCCGCCTGATGTCTCTGTCTGACAAATAACAATATGTCTTCTAAGAGCTTTGAAGGTGTTGACAAACATCCTTGACATACTGAAGCCTCTGTGTAATTTCCTAGTAGATGTTGTGCAAGCTTTCAATTTCCCGAAATGTCATTTTTTCCCTCCTACTCTTTATTACACTCTATTCCTGAGTCTTTAAACCCAGTCTCCCGATTAGGCCAGTGTGCTCTGAGTGGTCAGCTCACCCATTCTGTTCTGATTGGTCAGCTGCCAAAGTGGCGGCTCCGTGCCCCTTGTAGCTTCTTACAATGGTATCATATTAGTTTAAGCCCGATCCTGAAAGTCAGGTAGAACAAGATGCAGTCAAACCTCACAAGCTAGACTGGAGCAGGAGAAGGAAGTTTTTCAGAGTGGTCAGTTTTTACTGTTTTAGCTGCACTGTATGTGTGCCATGAGTGTGCTGGTAGGTGGGCATTGAGAATTGTATTAGATGACATCACCTTGTAAAAAAGAAAACAAAAATCTCCCTCTGTTGTGTACTTAGGGCTTTATAACTTCACAGGCTGGTTAAATGGACAAAAAGCTACATAACATGATAAAGGAAAGAGAAAACTAGTAAATCATAAGCATTAATACTAGAAGAAATGTTTCCATCAGCGGGGTTGGATGCCCTGGACAAGTCCGTAGAGTGTAACCAATGTTATTACACCAGGACTTCTAAAATAAGACTAATATTCAGGGTGGTCAGTGAGGACAAAAGTGAACCTTTAAGTAGTTCTTAACTGACCCACTAACATTGACTAATGACATTTAATTAGTGTTTTCTTCATAAAATTGCTGATGGACTTTCTGCATGTTTACATTTTAATAAGCTGCTGAATGTTAAAACCTGGATACCTTCAGACACTGCATGGGTTATGTGGCAAGGGTTTTAGTCAGTACACTTTGGGATATTTCCATGCTTTTCTGTAACATTTGCCCTCAACTTCCCTGAGAGAATACATTATAACTTTCTGAAGAAATGAAGGATACATATCTCCCCTTTTAATTTGCAAATAGTGCCTTTATATGTTGGTCTTTACCCTTCCATCACATGAGAGCAGAGTGTATGAATAAAATGAAGATGTCCTGTAACTCTTCTAAACATTAAAAATACATGGATTCCAACATCGAGTGGTGTGAAAGTGTTTTATTTTTTTGCATTTTTGTCACTTTTAAATGCTTCAGATAATCAAACAAGATTAAATATTAGTCAAAGACAACACAAGCAAACATAAATGCAGTTTTCAAATGAAATCTGAATCTCCTTATTATTAAAGGAGAAAAAAATTTCCGTAGCCACACCCTGGCTTGATTACTGCCACACCTGTTCTCAATCAAGAAATCACTTAAATAGGACCTGCCTGCTAAAACGAAGTAGACCAAAAGATACTCAAAAGCTAGACATTGTGCCGAGACACAAAGAAATTCAGAAACAAATGAGAAAGAAAGTAACTGAGCTCTATCAGTCTGGAAAAGGTTATAAAGCCATTTCTAAAGTTTTGGGACTCCAGCGAACCACAGTGAGAACCATTATCCACAAATGGCGAAAACATGGAACAATGGTGAACCTTCCCAGGAGTGGCCAGCTGACCAAAATAATCCCAAGAGCGCAGTGACGACTCATCCAAGAGGTCACAAAAGACCCCACAACAACATCCAAAATGTTGAAAATACTCTGTGGACTGATGAGACAAAAGTTGAACTTTTTGGAATGCATGTGTCCCATTACATCTTGTGTAAAAGTAACACCGCATTTCATCATATCTACAGTAAAATATGGTGGTGGTAGTGTGATGGTCTGCTGCTTCAGGACCTGGAAGACTCGCTGTGATAAATGGAACCATGAATGCCGCTGTTTACCAAAAGATCCTGAAGGAGAATGTCCGGCCATCTGTTTGTGAACTTAAGCTGAAACAAACTTGAGTTCTGCAGCAGGACAATGATCCAAAACACACCAGCAAGTGCACCTCTGAATGGCTGAAGAAAAACTGAATTAAGACTTGAGTGGCTTAGTCAAGTCCTGACCTGAGATGCTGTGGCATGACCTTAAAAGGCGGTTCATGCTCGAAAACCCCCCAATGTGGCTGCATTACAATTCGGCATTGAGTGGGCCAAAGCACAGCGCTGTGAAAGACTCATTACAAGTTACTGCAAACACTTGATTGCACTTACTGCTGCTAAAGGTGGCCCAACCAGTTATAATACTTAAATTTGATTGATGATTTGAAACATTTAGGAGTGACAAACATACAAAAAAAATAAGGAATCATGAACTGGGCAAACACTTTCACACCACTGCACTTGCTAACACGTTATGCTTTTTCAATATTTATACTTTTTTTTTTAATAAAGCAGTCTGAGGTAATGCATAAACATAGTTTAGGTTTGCACATTTACCATTTGCTCCACCAGTCCATATACAGAAACTGAGCTGCTAAAACACAAAGTCATTGTAATGTCACAGGAACAATGATTTACACAAAACCTAGATCTTCAGTCTTAATTGCTCGGCAACACAAACAGCCTGCCTTATTCTAAGGAATAAAGGTTGTAAATGGTCATGTAAAATTAAGTGTGAACATGTTTGGTACAGAAAACCACGCAAATGTAAGCTAACCTTTAGGAGTTTATATATAAAAAAAAAAAAAAAAAAGTTCATCACCAAGTAAATTCTTAATATTCACCAACTATTAAAGACAGCACTGAAAAACAGCTTCATGCAAATAAAACCAGCTCACACCACTGTGTTATGTATAAACATGAGCAAATTTTATTGGTGCAACAAAATCATTTAACTGATTTGCTTATAATTCTTTACCACAAATACAACAATAAACAATCAGATAAAAAAAAAAATCCAACACATTCACAGCAAACATTGTGGCATTTCAATTGGCATAGGGTCATATACCCAGTAATGCATCATGTAGAATGCTGTGCTAGGAAAGCTCTTATTCTCTGCAGAAGCTCTTTCTTCACACTGTCAGGGACCAGGGCTGGGGGGCAGAGAAAGCATTATTTGCAACACTGGTTCTCCATCACAATCATTTCTAAAAGACATGCTCATCTCAGTCATACAGTTTGAGTCAGTTGTTCACAGGGCCACTAAATGGTGGGGAAACATTACAGCAATCTGGAAAATACAACTGTGTATTTTCTTTGCCTTGTTTGAAAACAGGTGCACATCAGGTATATATTCTTCCATATTTACTTGTTTCAAGCAATGTTATTTTTGTCTTACCTCTTACGGGTGTTTCCATTTGAAAATACAAATACTACATATACTCTCAGCTGAAAACAAACAAACAAACAAACAAACAAATAAAATCTATATTATAGGGACAGGAATAATGAAAGCTTACCTCTTCCTTTAGGGGTAACTCCTGCAACCAAGTCTTCTACTGTGACATTCTCAATGCCCTTTTCCTTGATGACCTCTACAAAAGAAGTGTTGCATATTTTGAAGCCAAGTGTAGTACACTAGTAACAAATAAGGGCTACCAAAAACATCTTAAAGAGCAAAGACCACTTATAAATGTTAAAACAACCATCACAAAGAAACATGCCTTTATTTATTTATTTAATATAATAAATTAGCCACAATTTAAAGCTCAGACTTTAAAGGCCTTGTTTGCAAATGCAAGCAGCCAAAGCCCAACCTTCAAGAAATAAAGACTAATGCTATGAAAGGCGTGACTGTTGGTTCTCTAACACTTTTGGGTATCACTGAGCTAGTTGAACTAGAGTGTGTTCTACAATCACTTCTTCCCTAAAGCGTTCTGGACTTGGAAGACGTTCTCCAAGACGTATACCGACTGCGTGCTTACCTTTGCAATGTGCTTTTAACTGATCTCTCCAGCCGCACTCAATGAGTTTAGCTCTAAGTAACTCCTTTAGCCTGAAAAGAAAGGAAACGTAACCATTACACCGGTAAATCTTTCTGGTCCTTTACTAAAATGAAAGTTACTGAAATGTAACGGAAACTTACCTCTCCCTCTCACCCATCTCGATTAACTTCTGATTAATTGCAGCCCTCATCTGTAGCTCTTTACTCATAACTCGACCTGCACGAAGAGAAGCTGAATTGATATGTTGAACAAAACAATAGCAACCGTAGCATGCTAAAACTAGCACCGCTTTATTCTACACAGTAATACGTTACACAATCAAAGGCATTTTGATAACGACAATAAAAACGATTCTAACTACACATTCCAGTCTAAACTCTGGGTTTTTATTTGTTATAAAGGAACGTGAACGCTACACCACTAACGTCACTACAGTCAGACTCAACTGGCCAGCTAAGTTAGCTATCGCCGACAGTCTTTTGTTAGCTTGCCGGTTAGTTTAGCGCGTCGCGACTAAATTCGAGAAACGACCTCCGAAACAAACAATACATGAATACTGTGGTGAAATATATCCGTATTAGAGAACAAACTTAAAATTTACCAACACTGATGCAGAAATGAGCATAATGTTTCGATGAACCGCTTTAGAAAATCTTCTGGTCCACTTCACTTTGTGTCCCCTACGAAACACGCCGACATAAAAGGTTCCGCTCTCTTTGCAAATTATGCTAAAAGTAAAACAGATAAGAAAATGTTGGGAAATCGGAAAGTGGTTGTCAATTATTATTGACTTTGCTCAGCTATAAATCATTTTCTGTTAATGTTAAATATTTAATGGGGTTATGTTTGTGAAGTTCATAAAAGCAGCCTACAAACGCGTTGCAGCTGTTTGAAACCGAGCGGTTTTTGTTCCGAACCGCAAGAATTAGTTCTCTGATTATTCATATATATATATATATATATATATATATATATATATATATATATATATATATATATATATATATATATATATATATATATATATATTCATCTGTGACTTTTGATAATTTAATTATTAAAATGGAGATTAAAAGACGAAGTTGCTGACTTTCGCCACAAGGTGGCAGCACTGCTTCAACAAGTAAGTGAGGAAGCTGTGGTCATGTAAAAAGAATTCTTAAGAAGCTGGAAATCGTTAAACTAGGTGGTCAAATGAGAGTTAAAGGAGCAGTATGTAAGGTTTAGGAAAATCTATTAGCATACAAAAGCATATTTTTATTAGTGTAAAATTAGGCTACTATAACTCCCAGTTGTGTTTTGTTAGATTGACCCCTTCAAATCTACCTAGCCATGTTGCTCCAGTTACCCCCAAAACCCTACGTTTACCCATCAGCTATAAGGAGAAGCTTTCACATTTTTGCATTGAAGCAGCAGGATGAATCTGATGGTGTTATAGCACCGGTTGGAAGACATGGAACAAAGAAGAATCCCTGTGAAAATGTCCAAACATAATGCTTTTCAGTATCTCCATGCATAAAACCCCAGGTAGGCTCCAAGTGATACTCCTTACCAAAACACTACAAGAATTACAATTATGAGGCTAAGCTGCTTCTTATTTGAATTTTTCTGTTCCACCTTAAATGCTGGTGCAGTGACATGCACTGACATTTAGTTTCTTATTTGCAGCTTCTTGTTCGAATTTTCCCACTCCACCCTAAATGGTGCAGCAGTCATTATAACCTCTTAGTCTACAGAACGTAACTGCAGCACCATTTAACAGGAAAATTCAAATGGCAAATGACCTTACTGGAAAATTTTCCAGCATTAAAAAATAATTAGGAATGTTTGATACACTAAATCAGCTTATTAGAGGGGAAATAGTGATATTAAGCTGAGTCTGCACTAAATGACAATTATACACACAATTAAACTTATGATATGATTATACTAATGATACTTGCATGGTAAACAGACCCACTGAGTAAAATTTTGCTAGAACAGTGTTTTGCAACCCTGGCCCTGGAGACATCCTGCCCTGCGCATTTTAGTGGATTGCTTGCTTTAACACCCATTCCTGCAACGCTGAAAGGGCTTGTTAATGAGCTGATAAGTTGAATCAGGTGTGCTGGGAGCAGAGAAAGCACTAAAATGTGCAGGGCAAGGTGCCTCCAGTACCATGTTTGTTAGAATGCCATTGTTTTTTTTAAAAAGCATTTTGTGGTTTAAAACAAATTGAGGGTCATGTTTAACAATGTAAGGGTTTCCTTCTTTGAAAAAGGTTGTAAAAAAAACCCTCTACATCAGAGTCATTATGTGTTTTTCAACCATAGAACTGTTTGCACCTTTGTGCTTGAGTGTGTTCTTACCTAATTAAACAATTCCAAAGAAGAAAATACTGCTGTTAAATGATAGACTCTTTGTGAAAATGCTGTAAGTGGGTTTTAGGAAGAAAAGGGGGGGGGGCACACTTTATCTTTAAAGGGAAATGGGGCTAAACTATAAAGGGGAATTATAAACATCCAAGTCCAGGCATGCTTGGAGCAGAAATAGTGCAAAAACAGTCAGGTTGCCTTTGGGAACCACAAACTACTGTGTCGTCACTGACGGGTATCTTTTTTTTTTTTTTTAATCTGTAATGTTGATTTCTCATGAACTTGTTTTCAGTCCTCTGATAAGGCTCAGCTTTTCCCTTGAGGGGCCTCACTATTTAGAGGTAAGCTGCTATATAAGACTAACCTAATGGCACATGGTGTTTGTATGTAATTAGTATCATCTATGCTATAACGGTCTTGGAAAAGCCTCTGAGAAGTGAGGCATGACTGTATTTAGGTGCCTTGTTTTGAAGGCTCCAAGTTTTAGTGTAATTCTGCTCAACTATAGCTTTGTGATGCATTTTTCAAACTTCTGGGACTCACTTTTTGTTTTATGTTACACTAACTGCTTTACTTTAATTACCTTGCTGTACATGCTGAGATGGACCATAAAATACATTCACATTCAGTGCATATATTTGGAAGTTGTGAATTGCTGAGTCAGGATTTAAGGGTTCATTTTAAAGCAGACAGCACTAAATTTGACTGCGTATCATTCCAGACCATCTCTTATTGAAATTCATGACAAGAAATATGAGGTTAGTTTCAACATCTAATACAGAACAAAAACTCAGTGTCAGTTAAAAGCAGACCTGTCTGACAGGGGGACTGCAGGCCGAACCTTTTTTTAGACTGTATCTTTTTTGGTCTCTATGTTGAAAAGTTCTATATAACAGAAAAATTGACCTTTACCAGCTGACTCAGGAACAGCTTGTTAGGCAGCACGTTGACATGCTGGAACGTTTGTCAGATGGATGTGAAGGACTTGAAGGCTGCTTTTTTTCTGTGCTGAATTGAAATTAATTGGAAAATGTTGTAGACGTATTGTGCTATTTGATAGACAGTAGACCTAAAAGTATGTGAGCTGTCTAAAAGAGTGCTATTTTCTGATGTTGGTGTATACTGATCTTTTCTGGGAGCCGCTCAAGGTAGTTATATAGAGCTTTGATGACAGTTGGGATCAGTTCAGTTTTCTCACCCCTTAATTAGTTGATCTCTATTAGTAAGTCTTCGTATTAGGAGAAATGCCACATCTGACATTAGCCAACTTCTTGGAGTTCAGACCTAGTCTCTCATTGGCAGAGTTGGGGAACTCGAGTCACATGACTTGACTCGAGTCAGACTTGGGTAGCTAATTTAACTTGAGACTTGTACTGATGAAAGACTCAAATTGCCTTGATATCAATGACTTAAGTCTTGACTTAGACCTGAGGCAGATGACTTGAAATGACTTGATTTTATATATATTTTATTTGTTTTTTTAAAGATTTTTGTTGAAACATAATTGGGTGATTTCTGTTGCAATCCATGCAAACCTGGCAACCTATCAGAGCTTGGAAGACCTTTAGAGACCAACATACAAAGACACCGGCATTATGAAGGCGGCTACACCAGAAATAGTGAGGTTTGGAGTCGAGGATTATGTTGTGGATGAAAGTAGTAAAGAGAGAATAGGGATATGGAGAGTCTGCAGATCAAGCATAAGTGACATGACATGAGAAGTACATGTAAATACTGTGTACCAAGATCTCTTACGGCTGAGACTATATGGGGCTTTAGTGCTCAGCCAAATAAAGACAAACATACATATGTAAATATGTTAGAAAGAAATATCACAGTTGACACTTTGTTTCTTAGTGTTTCTTCTTAGTGCACCCTGACCCTAAAAATGAAAAACCCTACCAAATTGGGAATTTCTGTAAAAAGATAAATACTGATTAAATTCTGTTGCCTTATTGGACAGAAAGCTTACTTACACACTAAAAACAGTAGCTGCATTCAAAAACACATCTTATCTATGTTATTGCTGTTCATTTTCAGCAGTGCCAAAACTTAGGAGAGGCTTAAGAGCATACAATGTATCCAATGTATCTGAAAAATCAAGCAAGAAAAAAAAAGTAGAAGAGGGCCAAAAAATGCTGGTAGACAATCAGCACCGGTTAGCTGGATGTAATCTTAGCTCTTTTCCATTAAGATTAAAAAACGTAATGTAGGAACTAGAGATGGGCATGGAACTGTTTTTTTTTCTATTCCAATACACAGACTTGTAGTATTCCATTATTCCAACCAGAGGGTATTTGAAATTGTGTCGTTTATGGCACCAATTTAATTATGTAGCCTAGAAGCATGTATGGACCTTCATTTAGTAAGTAACTGCTGCGATACCACTTTCAATTGCCAATACCGTCTCTCTGGGATCGCCAATATAATCAGGACCACAATGGCTTTTTCACTCATGGCAGCTCTGGTTTACACACTGAAAGTAAAAGGTGGTAAGGTGTGTATATAGAATATTCTTAAGGTTTTTTTTTACTGTAACTAAAATATTAAGATGAAATGTCAGTGTCAACTCAGCCTAACTCTGAGCTGTACGTCTAACTCTACATGTAGGTATTGTAAAAGATACATCATGTTGATATAAATTTGATTATATATCAATGCAAAAACAGGCCAGTGTTGCATACACTACTGTTTTTGTGTTGCAGACCTTCTCTGAAGTTTATCAGAAACTACCTCAACACCACAACAATGTAGTGAACACCTCCCTTAGATTAAATCAAGGAAGCAGACATGTATTTGTATTTATTTATGTATGTGTTTGTATACAATGTGTCTGGTATACCAGTATAGTTATTTACGGTTTTATTTAATTTACTGTAGCATTTCAACTTTTCTGCTGATAAAAAGGAATGAAATATGCATTAATCTTGCCTAAATACTACAGTTGAGTGGTGGGTGTTTCTGGGGGCTCCCACAAAATATGTTGGCCTTCAGGACCTTTAGATGTTCAGAAGTTGCCCTGGCTGCACAACAACAAAGAAAGAGAATGAATTGAACAATGTATTACAGAAACCTCAAACAACAGCGCAGCCCTAATGAAAGTCACTGAAAGTTTATTAATAGTCATTAGTATGACTGTGCCTGTAATAAGTAATTGAAAAATGTTTTAGAGCTTAGATAAGCTGTTAATGCACTCTGTGTTGTGCACTTTCATGAAGAAGCTCCTGGTGGAGGTTGTGTTTATAGTGTGGAACATAGTGAGTCACACATTGTCTCTCCCACACAGCCTGCCGCCTGAATCAACCTGCCACTTACAGCTGCTGAAGCACTAATGGGAGCTTCACTGGTGCCATTTAGAATGAATTTGGCATGGGTTTCTGTTTTAGAATCGAGGCGTCACAATAAAAGATGCCAAGGAAAACGTCAGTCTCCTGGCCCACCTGCTTCTTCTGCACCATAAGTGAATTAATAGAGAAGTCTGCAGAAAATTAGCTTTATTGAGCATTAGACCAAAATATGCTCTATTAAGATTCAAACTTTATGTTCTTATATTCTCCAGCTGCTGTGGTACACATGTTATAATGTAGTTGTTTTAAGAATTAGTTTCTCATGAAGTGTGAAGGATGTATGAAAGAATTCTCTAAGGGCTTCTTATCTGCTTTACTCCTTTGTTCTGATGTTTCTGCTGTTGATCGGGTCAGTCAGCAGAAAAGAGGTTTCTGTGTTGTTATGCTTTGCTGAGTCCTAGGGCCAGTTTTAAAATGTTCTTGTTATTGACCTTTAGAAACGACCAAGAGATGCCTTTGCCACTGAGCACGTCTTGGACAGCAGCTATCTGTTTTAGAATCGAGGCAGTGTACGGGCATGGAATATGAAATGAAGGAATGTATTTGGGGTTATTGAAATGATGCTAGATTTTGTGCGAGATGACGGTGTGAGGGCTTATAGAAGCAGCCTGCTCTCACTCAATATGAGCTTACAGTAATGGGTTCTGTCTGAGATTATTAGCTTTCAATAGAAGCAGCACAGGGTTTCTATATCTCTAATTTCCCACAGAGTATTGATGTGTCATCACACAGTGCATGAATCTGTTTCTGCCCTTTACGAAAGGTCATCATACTTGTAGATTTGGAATTTCCTTTCCTGTCTGTTTCCTTTTTTCCTTTCCTTTCCTGTCTTGTCCTGTACTGTCCTGTCCTTTTGTTTCCTTTCCTGTCCTCTTCTGTCCTGTCCTGTCTGTTCCTGTCCTTAGAAAGCATATTGAGAGAATTCAGCTTTTGAGTTTATTCTGTATTATAAAATTGAAAACCTTTTTATTTTTATAATTGCTTTCAGCAATTACAAATTTGATTCCCCCATATCTATGTCCCTGCTGTAGAGGTGTACTGGTATTGATGTTACTGACCATGATGGCTACGGAGCAAGGCACAGTCAATTAGAGAGTACATTAAAGTCTGACATTTATCTCTACAGCATAATGAAGCTCTAACTGGCATCATGCACCCCTCAACAACTATCAGCCATTTACCGGTTGTATTAGAGCATAAGGAATATGCCTTAGTGCTTGCAAGAAACTATTTTTAATTACACGTTTTCCTTCTGGATTATACAGTGAAATGTCATTATGTGTAAATGTACTGTACTCAAATAAGCTTTAAAAAGAGAGCAGATATGACCTGTTTGTATACACCTGTCAATTTTAATTCTCTTACACAAAAATAGTAAAATATAGTTTAATCTATTCTCTCTTATTGTTGAGCACAAAAGTACTTTGTCAATGAACAGGCCATTCCTGTTTACCTGTCCATGCTCTGCCCACAAATTTGCTAGGCATGCTCCAAATGACTTATAGTGTTCGTAACTATCTTTGACTTTTCACACATAGTAAAACAAACATGTCATTCATCACTGAAATCACTGAAATTCAGCTTCCCATGATACTTATGCTCAAGGGAGATATTAGATTTACCCAGTGATTTGGTTTGGACTGTAGCCACAGAGATCTTTGAGAAGTCTTTGACTCCCACGCTGATATGTATTTGCTTTTGTCTTGGGAGCTTGTAAGGAATGGCTGAAACATGCAGACCAATTTTACTACCACCAAAACATTTAAGCAAAAATGCTACTTCTTAGTACATTAGTTAAATTAGTGTTCTCAGTTAAATTAGTTATCATTGCTCTTTCAGGGTTTTTCAAGCTTAAACCTTGTGTGCATATTGGGAATCTAAAAGATCTGAGATTGGGGGAGTCCAGGCAGCAGTAGGCAGTACACAGCTGGATGAAGATGACAGCAAATTGGTGCTGACATTTGGGAAGAAATGAATGTTGTCCTTAGTGAAAATAGGATGGATTATAAACAATATTACTTTTGGAATGGAACAGCAACCCAAAAAATGTATCCTTGTTTTTTCCTTTGCTTATTCTTTTCTTTTGATAGTTGCCTAGTACGGTTAGTCTGCACAAATAGTGACCCCGTAATGGATTTTGGGAAAAGAAAGAGTGTGTTTCATATATAAGTCAGCCAATGCATTCTACCATATGAGAGGCACTACAAAACAGGAACAGTCTATAACAACTACAGAGAAATATGTCCTTTATTTTTAATGTAAATGAATTTAAAGAAATTTATCTTAAGTCTTTTCGGTGTATTTCTTGTGGTCAGTTCATCATGTCACCACAAGTTAGCATTGTAGAATTTTTCATTTTTAGGTTCATCCAAACTATAACCCCAGGAATAATGTATGATATGCTCATTATGGAAAAAAATAGTTGCACCCAGAATAAATCAGCCAACAGGAATGAAACTTGGAAAAGTCTGACTTCATGAGACATGTGAATGATTTAAGTTTCATGCTGCGCATGTGACAAGAGCAAGGTTGGGCCTTAATGCTGTACCTGACTGGCTATCTAAGGATGATCTGTTGCATGTGCTTTCCATTCTGACTCATGCTGGTGTCTCAGAGAAGAGTTTGAAAGCAACTCAAGCATTTGGAATTGTATGAGATGGGTAGCACTGTATGTCTTCTCAAAGCAGGATAGGCTTATTGATGTACTGCACACCATACCAGTCCTGTGGATACTACTATAGCACAATGTTGGCAGCAGTGGATAGAAGAAGGCACACACCAGTAACATGAAGGATCTGGGAGACCTATACAAACCTTGGGAAGAGAGAACCAACAAATTGTCTGACATGTGCGGAGTGACCAAATAGCCATGAATGCAGACAGCACCGATGCCTCCCATTAGTAATCTTGTTAGTGCCAGTACCATTGGCAGATGGCTGCACAACATAGGACTACATGCACTCAGAACGTTATGATGACTGCACTTAACACTACGTCAGCATTATCAAAAACTGCAAAGGTGTTGTGCCAGACTGACATGGAGCAACTCAGAATAGCAGTCTTATTGTTGTCTTGGTGGAGACAACTAAATAATCCATGTGTGGAATCACTGAATGAACAGTTGAACAGTATCATAATTTATTGTTCCTGGTAGCCTTTATCTTCCTGCTGAATAGCATTATAATCCGACAATTCTTGTGTTATTTTTTTGATGGTGAGTGTACCTGTAAACAGAAAACATAATTCATTCAGTTTAATGTAGAAGCCCTGTAAAATAAGCAGTATACAAAGCTCTGAAACACAGGAGTGTTCACTGACAGTATAACCAGTATGACTGCCCCCTTCATTGGTTAGAAAATGGCATTAAAACATCGCTTTGATTTCTTGAAGTACCTAAAAGGGATTACTTTCAATATTGTGTACCTTCACATGTAAGCCCATGTTAACATGGTGGCTTTAAAAACACAGCAGAGGAGGAGGATTTAAGAGGAAATCTTTTCATCAGCACTTTTCATCAGTCCATCCAGAGTGTGTCAGTGCGTGTGTGTGTGTGCATGTGTGTGAGCGAGTGAGTGAGCGACTGACGTCAAGCGATGGTAAACAAATGATGCTAGATGGTTCAAGGAAACTCGTATTTACTATCCTCCTGCTTATTCCCTCATCAGTGCCTTTTCATTCAGCTCAATATGAAAAGAGAGTTGTTTACCGTCCTTTTGTCTCTTAGTACCATTACCACACAGGTACTTACACATGATGCCCAGATGTGCTTGTTGTTTTTTTTCTTTTCTGTGTTTTGAACAAATTTTTTTTTTTTTTTTTTTTTTTGTTGCTGTAGGGACCAGACAGTGGTTGAAGGCCAATTTGTGGTTCTGTCACAGAATAACTTCTTAAAGTTTATATATTTGTGGGTTTCTCAGTTTTAGTCCCTTTCACCTTTTAAGAGATTCAGGTTTTCACCGTTCAAACAAGAAGGGCTTCAGCTGGCCCTTAGCGTCATCTGTCAGAAAGGCTACTTTGATCAAAATTGGCAACTGTAATGTTTATAGTAAATGACGCCTATTGGAATAAGCCTGTATGTGCATTTATGTAGGGTTATGTCACTTGGTATTATCCAGCAGAACACTAAGCACGGTTGTATGTTGCTCTAGATAAGAGCGTCTGCTAAATGCCGTAAATGTAAATGTAAATGTCATGTATTCTTATGAACAGTACCCTACAGTAAAGTATTATTGTGTATAGTGTATTGTGTCCCCTTCTTAAACTGGTCCGCACACAGTCCATATTTTGATTCATCTATATGTGTAGGACTTGGGATTGAGCAAAAATGTGAGATCTACCAAAAGTAACCAGTCAAATCTCAATGCTAGTTCAAAATTGCTTTTCTTTTATACTATGGAGGCTCTGCCTATGACTGCTTTATTTCTTTATACAAATGTGGATATTGTTTAGAAATTTAAGTATCAGTCCTGCACATGACAAGGTCATGATCATACGGTATTCATTTGTCATAGTAGAGCAATTGGCATTTAACCAGTCATTCGAGTGGTAGGTTCAGTAAGAAGGTTCGACCTACCCTGACATTCATTTCTACAAAATGCATCACTCTGTTCTCCAATTATGGAAATGTCATGTCAAGTGCAGTAATTAGGCTAGCGAATGCCACCTGTGCGACTGTTGTGACAGCTCCTAGCTCGAGCTCATTCATATGGTAAATTGAGTTCAGGAAAAGTTTGTTGTGAAGCATTACCTTCTCTTTAGATGCAGCACAAAGCTCCTTATGGTGTGAAGGTTTAGACTAGGGCCAGCAGGCTGAAATGCAGAGATAAGAACCATTCAGAGGAGGCCATGACTGACTGTTGCCATTTTTCCAACGGCCTTTGAACAGGTTGAATAGAGTGAAAGGAACACTTAGATGATCATTTATTGCCCAAGAGACACCAAGGACTTTATAAATGCCCATTCACATAAAAATGAGACTCTGAGGTTAAGGCATGATATTATAAAAACCGTCTGCCGTAAAACCTTTGTAGCGGTGTTCTTTCCAACTGATTTGATCAGATCCTCAAGACACAGAAAAATAGATCAACATATGTACTTACCCCCTCACATACAATGTCCACAGACATACACTACATTATTTATATAACTTTGAATGTTTGTCTTTTGCTGATTTTTTTTTTTCTGAAATCAAATTATTCTTTACAGAACCACTGCATCACTTAGACATTTATTTTTTTAAGATTGGCACAGATTGGTCAAAGAAAGATCTTAAAATAAATCACTGGCAAAATAATTCGCTACATAACTTATTAACCAATTAACTGTTTTGTTAGTTTAGCAAACTATAACTAGCAAATTATAACAAGGCAACTAAACTGACAAATGAGCTATCCGATTAGCTGACTCACTGGCTAACTATTGATCAGGTCAATGATTTCCTCATTTTTGTCTGAATATAGTAGACATTGTTTTTTTATCCTACTTCTCCTACTTTTAGTCCTACTGTTTTTTTCTCTTTATCCATTTATTTATGCAAGATGCTTAACTACCAGCATTAGTTTCACGCCTCCGCGTCTCCCCGGCTTCTCCGCTCTTCGGGACTCCACTTCCCAGAGGGCCACGCTCGATGACGTCATGTCTATGCGCCCCCGTTCGGACTTCATGATTCGCTCTAGATCGCCCAAGTTTTAACCCCAGCTGTGACTAATTACTTACCCTTTATACCTGTTTGCCCTCGCTGCTTGTACTACCTGGTTCTGACCTCCGCCTGTCTCTGACTCTGATTTAGCTTATCCCATTGTTTCGCTGTTTTCTGGTGCTTGCTGAGATTGTAAATAAACCGTTCCTGTTTTTTTTAATTCTGCACGGCCTCAAAGTCTTTTGTCTAACAATTAGGCACAATTGTCAGTAATAAATACCTATATCTAAATAAATGCATGCTTTACTTTGGCCCTACTCAATCACTCCCACTAACGCCTATTTTTTAATTAATGAATCTGTTGACTGTTGAATCTGTTGATCTTACTGATAAAGACAAAAAAAATCCCTCCATTTAAATTTATGAAACATGAACAGACAACACCCATAATGGTTTTGCCTTTTCTTGGAGTCTACCATCCAGCATAGCGCTTGTCTTGTTTCTTCTTTTTTCTGTGTTTTATGTGCTGCCTCTGGTGTCTGCTGTACTGCCCATGTTTCTCACAGAAAAAGCGCTTGCATCCACACATCCACATTCAGTCGCTCTGTCAGTTCAAATGTGCCTGTTCCTGAAATTTAGAAGATGCTGTCCTTGTGGGGAGAAGAGACAACAATGCAGTCTTCTTTTTTTGGTTAGGTAGCTGCAGACAGCAAGACATGCTGTTCTGATAACACCCCGTGCAATTGGACCTCTTTTTGCCCGAAGGCAAGCATGATCAATGAAGGGACTGCATTTCAGCTACATGTTATGAAGGGTCTAGGACTGCACTTGCTCACAAAAGTCCTCCTAAGTAAAAAGAGACACACCATCTGCCTGCATTTGAAGACTTATATTTGGACATTAGTGCTTAATGTTATTTGAGATGAGTGGTTTGTGAATTGGGAATACCAGCTCATGCCTATAATCCTTTCAGAACTAGTTGGCACCTCAATTTTGGAGACTGCAATCTGTATTGTAAAGGCAAATACCACTAGCAATAATGAAGGCACATTACCCCCATCCTTAGAAAACAGTTGCTCCCAATACACTTGTAATAGAAAACAATATCTGACGGTAAATATTTCTTTAAAATAGTGAAATTAATGTGATAGGTTGATAAGCATAAATTAGCTATTCAAAAATCTCATGGAATGTTGTGCCAAAAACAATCATAATCAATTAAAAAGGTCTTAATTTATTTGTTTAAACACTTTGTTTATTCACAGTTATTAAGTTATTACAGCTGATGATGATTACTGTGATTACTGAAATTACTGTGTAACGATACAGAGAAAAAAAGAGAGCCAACTAAAATTGGTGGGTGGGTGGGTGTGGAGTAACCATGGTCCAAAGGTGACTGTCCTTACCAACCAGTAATTACACCAATGTTTTTAACTCTTGATTTTGAGATTGCAACAACACAAAATCGATTCCTGACAGTAGAACTACATCCTTAACAGCTGAAGAATGAAATAACCATTATGGCAGGTTAGTTCCTTGCTGAGGATGCAGCAGGTAAGAGCAGTGCAGAGGTGCCTCCTACTGCTAAGATTCAGCTTGAGTCATCTGCTAACAGCTGGTCACGCTCTTTTTTTTTGGGAAGAAAGAACAGCATGACTGAAGCCTGATGTATTAGTGCTGCCTTCGTGTATCACAGTTATGCAGCACACTTGAGTAATCTTTCACAATGGGGGTCACATTAAAATTAAAAGTTGACTAGAATGAGCTGTGAAAATGCCTTGTAAACAGCACATTTGACTTGAAAGATCTTTTTTTTATCATTGCAATGCCTTTTAGTCACCACAAAGAAATCTGCAGTGCCTAATCACTCCCTTGTGACAAAGCACTTAAAATACTGCCCATATTTCTATGTAGTGAATACTAATATGTAGAAGTCACACACTGTGATGAATGACCACATTTTTATAGTTTTTCCACCAAAGGTACACCATTATAGGCAGCTCGGCTCTGAGTGGAACCTGATAACACTGAACAAATTGGGCAGGTGTTTAGTGGCACACAACAGAAGAGGGTTAAATGCCCAAGGCTGGAAAAAAAGGTAATTACATTATCTGTGGGATTTAGATGTTCTGATCAGTTCTCCTTGCTCTCTGCCCTTTTCTTCACTTTGTCAATCCCTATCAGCTGATTTGCTCAGGGAACAGGTGAGTGAATGTGCACTTGGTCCCTTCAGCAGTACTGCTCTGTGAGCTGGTAGAATGAGTTATCTATCACATATTACTCCTTTAATCGCCCATCATGCTAACTCATCATTTCTTTCAGAATGCATGCTTGTAGGTTCTCTCATAGAGTGTTGTCTGGCAAGCTTTCTAATCATGATACTCATGTATTACCTGTAGTAAGTATAATCAGAGTGATTGTACAGTTTAAACTTGTTGCTAAGTGTTTGATAGGTCTTGCTAAAAAAGTGAGTCTTGGGGAAACAAGGTATAAATAAATGACACATAGAGGAGTGCAGGTCAGTATGGCTGTGGATTAGAGTCAGGATCTGCCCTGAGTGCATGCAGTTTGGTGGCTGAAGGTTAAAAGAAACAATGGGTTTTGTGGATTTGGGCTGGGTCAAAAATGAACAAAGAACAGACAAAAAAGACAAAAAGGAGAGTGCGGGTCAGACTAAAGCTGAATTTGTCTGCCCTGTCTGTGTTAGTGTCTAAAGATCAAGCAGAAGCACAGTAAATGAGTGTGTACTTTTCCACCTCATCCTAATAGGGGATTTTTTTTTTACCAGAGTTTTAGGATCAAAAAGCTGTATGCAAGAACAACATTCCTGATCAGATCGAACAGTCCCTTGTCAGTGTTGGAACATTGTTGATATATAAAAACCTGCAGGACTAGTTAGCAGACAAAAATCTATCGACCAAGAAGAAGAAGATAAATCGAATAACCATTGCGTTGTGCGTTGCACAATCACTAATTAATAACTCCTGTGGCCTGTCTGTATTACAGGGTATTCTTAACATCGTGCTCTGAAAAAAAGTGCTGCATTTAATTCTCATAATTTAATTTCTTATTTTCCTCATAAATGATTAAAATACGTTACATCAACAATGTTTGTATTGTTTTATATTTTATTCATGTGGAATTAATCGACAATGATGAAAATTACAGTATGTACAAAAACAATGCATCAGTTGTCATATCAGATCATTTTTTTCCTAGCAGTGCTCCACCCCGATCAAATCTCTAACCTGGTCACTCCATTCTAAAGGTTCTAGTTACTCCATGGCCTGGCATAAAGTATGCTACTGTATTCCATTTGTAACTTCTGACTAAAACACACTGCTTTGCCCATCACAGTTAGTGACATATCTAGGGCTTCCAGAATGTCTGGAATGTTTTCTAAAACATTTGTTTCCAACCATTATTAACCAAAGACCTGATTGGTTGATTCTCTTTCAATTCCTAATTATGTTTGTGGTTAATCTAAAATGTTATGCCCTTTCTAACCCATTAAATTCAGTTTGCTCTCTGGGGCCTATAGGGACTTTTAGATCCTGGTTTCTGTAAAATGCTGATTTGCAAGATCACCATGATCCTCTGAGAGCCTGTCTGATCTCTCTTTACCCAGAGAGCCTGTTTGTTCTCTCTGTTCCTCTCGTTGCTGCCAAAAAGTTCTTCTTTATGTTGACACCTGCCAGGCTTAGTTACACATTTTCCACTGTCAGTATGTTAGCTGTGGGTAACGCTGTCACCTCAAAGCCAGAATGGCCTGTATTTATTTATTTATTTATTTATTTATTTATTTATTTATTTATTTAAGGGTTCTTTCTGTGTGGAGTTTCTCCCTGTATCTGTGTGGGTTTCCTCCAGTTCCTTATGCTGTGGGGCGATCTATCCAGGGTGTTTCCGGCCTTCTTCCCAATATCAGTACTGACTGCTAATAAAACAGACAGTTTAATACAGTGAAACAGATGCCAGGAATGAAGCTAGGAGCTGCACATTGGTCACTTCAGAGGTTTGATTTCTATTTTAAAGTTAAACCAAGCTAAAACCTCAGACATACAATATGCAAGTAATATGCAAATTTTCTGTTCATTGCTAATATGAATCATGCTTTTTTTAATCATGCATTTAATTAAGGGACCTGAGTGCAGACTTGCACACTGACCCACTCACTTGTCTCCCATATTTCAACGAGCAGAGGATCAGAAGGCCATCTCTGCTTTCTTCCAACCCATTAAAATTGAATGCTGTCATCTGCTCCTCTGAAAAGCTCACATCTCTCCCACGCAGGGGTGCTAAAGGCCACTCACATATTCAACCCTCAAACCTGACAGAGTTCTATCGTTTCAGCATATTAGTGAAAGGGAAATATTAAAACAGAGTATACCTCCTTAATGAATTCTCCAGCAGGTCCCAACAGAATCAGTCTGCTTGAAATTCGACGGGGTGCAAATACTGATTGAAGATTGTGTATTCATAATGACTCCAAAAAGTGTCAGTGAAATCCTTTCTTTTTGTCTTCTTTTTGATTCCTCTTTTATAAAACTTTGCCTGGGCTCGAGCAGTGTTGCATGGAATTCAAGTTGCAGCAATTTGCACTGAGGCGATTTCTCTCTTCTGATGACCTTTTGATGCTAGTAGATGGACATAGGTAATAGGTAGGCCAGTTTGAAACAAAGTACATATCTGTCATGAGGGTCACAGCGTCTGCTGTTGACACAAAGCCAGTTCACAGAGGGTGGTATTGGTCTGACATTTAGTATGTCATGGCTGCAGTGTGGGCTTTGCAAAGAACACTGTGACTTCTTGCCTCCTGCCTGACACTTTTTATCCATCCAGGTAGTCCATTATCTCTCATGAGCATACTTTGAATAAAAGTCTTTGTACTAGTTTACTGCAGGCGCACTGAATTTACTTTCACTGATATATGAATAATATACATATAGATAAAAATATTCTTAGGTAGCACAGAATGCATGTGTTCAGTATTTTGCATTGTTCTCTGGTGTCTGCCTATATGTGACAGTTGCCAGATGCAGTATTACATGTCTATTAACACTTTTCCTTGTTTGCTGAGGTCATGAATAATTTGATTTCTGTTCTGATTCACTTTTCTTTTAGTTTTTTTTTAGTTTTAAAATAAGACCCAGCAAAGATCACAGAGGAGCAATATAATATATAAATTCTCGAAATTAAGACTGTTACGTAACAGTCTAGGATTCTGAAATCTAATCCTTTAAAAATGCAGGCTTTGTACCTGAAGGAGGAGACAACTGTGTTTATGGTATTTCAATTTTATGGACCAAATTGTACTTATGCATCTAAATACAGTTTTCCATTCTATGTTACTTTTAATTCTAGCAAGATTCTCTCACCGGCCCATCAAATTACCTTTGGGGAAAATGCTGTTTGTTCCCCCTGTGTTGTGAAAGCTCCAAGTTCATGCAGATAAAAGACAACAGTCACAACTGGCCATCAATTGAACTCTACCTGTGAACCATTACCACAGGTCACTCTTTCTGAATAAATCCTCACCATAATGAAAGCTGTGAAAATTAAGATCATTCTAATTAGAGATTCTGGGCATTCTAAGTTAAAGACATTCATTTAGAACAGGAAACAGGCCCCAGTGAGCCTGGCTGAATTAGCTGTGTGACTGAGACTGGAGTGAAGTGATTCAGACAGCTTGCTTCGTTATGCCAAACAAATAAAACTTGATAGAAACTTCATCTTTCTGCATGACAGCAAACCCAAGCGCAAAGCTACATCAACACTGAAGTGGTTGAACAACAGCAGTGTTGCACAGTGACCCAGTCAAAGTCCAGATCTCAGTCCAATCAATCTGTAGCAAGACTCGGAAATAGTGACAACAAGTGTCATTTTACATACCTAAACTACGTAAAGAAAGTCTGCCAGGACACTTCATCAGATTTCACTCCCAAAGAGTTTCAAAGCTGCTAGAAACTTATCTTAGCAAACCTAAAGCTGTTATTGCAACCTAAATCAAGTTCTAGCTCAAGGAAGTCGAACACTTATGCAAGGCACATATAGGAGGTTGTTTTTGTTAGATGAATGTAAATCCAAAGCATTCCTGATTACGTGTCTGATTTGCTGCCAACAAGCTATTCCTTCATCAACCAAGTGTCATCATTCTGATGGACTTCATAGTAAGGTGACAGGTTGTCAGGCAACGCTGCAGATGGAAGGAAGTGTAATCCTGATAAATCACTCCCCAGGCTGTCGCAACAACAGCTGCAGCAAACAGAAGGGCAGTGTTTATGCCCCTGTTGTTAACACAGTCTTTGTTTAAAACCACACTTAATGGTTTCCCCAGTGGGATTGCAGTGAGATCCCATATAAAGGATGCTCAACTAATGTAAGGAGATTTTACTCAATACTGTGTAGGATTTTTTTTGCTTCATCAGCAAAAGTGCATCAGTGGTAGATGGATTGGAGTATCTATTCTGCACCTAACTAACTACAGAGTGAAAAAAAGGCCAATTTGTAAAACTGCTGTAGGAACATCTGAACGATATTTCAACACTACAGCCTACTATGTAATGCAGTCATACATACACATGGCTGTTAGAAAGGCTTTTTTGAAGTTGGTGAAGTTAGTATTTTAATTTAGTGACATTACAGAATAGCCCACAGTCCATGCTGTCTATGTGGAATATAGATTTCCAGCAGACTGGGATGTGTTAATATCCCAGTAACCAAAAACAAAAAAGAGCCTTTTTGGTGAGATTATCAATGAACCTTTACTGAGTGAGTCTTTTGTGCTGTTTGTGTGTGTTTGGGAGGATGTTGTGAAAGACTGAGAGCTCTTTTCTCTACAGTATGGTTTGAGCATCCATTAGGCATGACGGGAGCTTCCGAAAATTCAGCACATTTCAGGGAAGATGAAAGGAGCCCGTTGCGCTATTATGGCGTTGGCACAAAGAGACTGCAGCACTCTGAATGAGCTTTTTGCAGGAGGAGAATCCCTTAGATTAGTGTTCACATCGGGGAATTGTTTGCCACATTTTTAGAACGACAGCCACCAGTAGTTTTAGCGATAGCAAACAAACACCTCTGTTGACCCTCCTAGTGACATCTCAACAAATACAGGATAGGTTACTATATTTTAGCCCTGTTTTCTTTTTGTAGTTTGCAGTTGTGCTGGACCACTATTGTTTTTGTTATGAATATTCTTCTTATTTTTTTTTACTTTTCTCTGCTAAATGAAACTGTGCAGACCAACCTTTATGTCATACAGACATGATGACTGGTCAATAGGTAATAGCCCCCTTTGTTCCACTAATGTTTGTTTCCCCCCAAAACTCATTCATAAGGTGTAAGGCTTCTTTGTGGTAAACAATGCTTGGGCCCAGAATTGCCACTTATGAGTATTTTTTTATTTCATTATTCATTGCATGTGTATTAAAATACTATTTAAAATACTTGGATATATTTATTGTGTAAGCACAATAAGTAGCACTATATAAATAGAGATTGTTATTACTTTTTCACGTAACAACATTTTTTTTTTCTAGCAATATCCTGTCATCAGACAGGATGTTCTATGTCCACTATGCAGAAAATATATTTTAAAGCAACATGTGTGTGTTTTTTAAAACATTCTTAAATAAGTCCTGAAATCTCACATCGCAATCACCACAACTTTGAGGACAAAAGGACACATCTGGGAAAAATATGCATAATCTGCTCCATATCTTTATTGGAATGCTACACGCTTAGCTATTTGAAATGCATTGCACATATACAGTGTGCATGAAGATCAAAGCATGTGCTGACCTTTTGTTAAAACACTTGGGCAAATTAGCTCTCTTCTCGTGGTGGTGTGACAGACTTCATTAGGCACAAAGCATGGAAGCCGCTCAAAGCATGTTGAACACCGCTGTGCCGTTTCTTTTAGAGTGTGGGGACGGTCTTTAACTCACTGTCACTTGTCTGGCAGATAAATGATGCAATCTCAAGCTGAAGAACAAAGAGGTTTCCTCTGAGT
Organism: Prochilodus magdalenae; assembly: GCA_024036415.1. Taxonomy (NCBI): domain Eukaryota; kingdom Metazoa; phylum Chordata; class Actinopteri; order Characiformes; family Prochilodontidae; genus Prochilodus; species Prochilodus magdalenae. The sequence goes on from JAMWET010000402.1 coordinate 867,116, forward strand.
CACATACTATACATGACAAAAAATCTCAAATGTGCTGTAAATAAAGTATAGCACAGAGAAAAGAGTAATTAAAAGTAAAATGAAAAGGCAAAAACATGAAAAAAAATTAAACGAAAGGAAAAAAAGAAAATGGGGCAAATCTATGGTGCACTGGCTGTGTTTTCTTTGTATCAAGTTTAGAAATACAAACAGTCTTAGCCTGCTGCTCTCTAGCTTTATTAGCTCTATTAGCTAGAGAGAAATAGCAAGGACCCAGTTTCTGACACTTGCATTATTGATCTAAAGGGATGGAGGAGAGCAGCTCACCACAGAAATGATATTATTTGTCTTAGATGACTTTCCTGGCTTCTTTCATCTTGTATCTTTGACTTTGCAGAGACTTTGGCTTTAGAAATCAAATAGTCTGTTGGCCTGTCACAGCATGTTGTGGTCTCGAGAGACTGAACTCAGTCCTTCTATACATCACCTCCTCCCAAAGGCACATTGAAGTGTCGGCTCTGTGTCATCACAATTGTCATTGAAGCATGCTTTATAGGATTTTGCGGCTCTCTGACTTATCTTTAGGGGCTAAGTGGCAAGGTACAGGGACCCTACACTAAAGCACTTATTTAATTGCCATTTTCGGTCTTTGAAAATGTAGCAGTATTACTTTTACCCTCATGTTCTTTTTACATTTTCTGGAAACAAGGAAACAACTAACAATTGTTTGTAGTGATGCAACAGATAAACCATGTTTTGTTTTCTAAATACTGTATCCTGGAGATTCTGGGGACATCTTTGTTTGAATGTAAAAGTTCTAGAAGATATTATTGGAGTAATGCATCCGATAACTATTTATGAACAATTATTATTTCTGTTAAAACTAATTTTAATGGTAGTTAGAGACTTTTATCCTTTTATCCTATATCGAAAACTCTGGCTGTAAGTTATGTGCTTTGATGCCTACCAGGTCCCTCAGAGTGAACTCACATGCTTGTCTTTTTCAGATTTGCTGCATCTCTTAAGAAACCCCCGCCCAAATCGTACACAGTGGTGATGTATACTGCATGGAGGCATAGCTGAAAAATATGGAATAATGGAATTTCTTTTCATTAACCCTACTTATTCTAAATTACCTGCTAAGTTATTACATCATACCCTTAGCACTGGGATGACTCTGTTCATGATGTTATAACAGCCCCAGATCTGTAGGTTCACTGAGGACCTGGGAAGGAAACACCCTTCTGTGCCACAGTATTATTAATAACAATAAAACACTGCTTTGTCATGTAATGAATATTACATCAGTATAATAAAGCAGCCGTATAGTTAAATGCCACTTTCATTTTTCTTGTTAATTTCTTAAAGCTAATTACATTGTGTGTGGTTGCTGAATCACTACTTCACTGATTCATTCATGTGATGTAAATTCTGCTCTCCATCTGACGGATTGACTTGATTTATAGCATTCTTAAAGCCTATTCATTCAACATTTAGAATACAGTCAACCTTAATGAACACATTCTGGAACATCTCTGATCATTTTCTCTTGTTCTCTTCTCAACAGAACAGAAGGAGAAAACAGTGACAGGAGAGTGATCTGGACACAATGAGTGAACAACTACTCTACTACTCTAGCAAGTTCATCAGGAGACCAAAAATTTAGTCAGATATTTGGAATGAATATGTATTCATAAATATTTCCTCTATGACTCCATTATCAGATTAGTAAGAATAACTATGAAACTGTTGCCTCCCTCTGTATGAAATATCTTAAATTTGTGCTATAAAGGGGTGTTAAAAGGGGAGGGTTAAAAAACCCTGCTGTAAAATTGATTAGCAAAATCAGCTTGTTAATCAGACACATTACCATCAAAATATATTCCATTAACATTATTGCAATGCAACAACTTAGGACGTATAACAGGCAACTGTTAAAAGAGCCTCTAATGTCTTGATTTTTTTTATTGGTGCATCAGCTCATTTCAAAATTCAATTTAATGTAAACATATATAAATATGTTAATATAATATATAATATATAATTAATATATAAATATAAATAAAATATTTATGACCTTTTAAGTTAAAACATTCCAAAATTAATCAATTAATCAACAAAATGGAAAGTAATAACAGTTTAATCTTGTAATAGCATTTTGCACCTTAAGAGGTGATAGTGAGTTGCTATATAAAGTCAAATCAGTCCAAAATGAGAGAATGAAGAAGTAGCATTGCTCTGCAGGTGTATTCTAACCTAACTTGGATCATTAAGGACAGGAGGCCAATTAAATGATTATCACTACTGCGTAATGCTCCGTCAGTAATCCACATTCTGCAGCAAACAAAAGCAATGTTATAAATAAACGCAAAACAATAGTCAACACTGGAGGTACTTACCAACTGGAGACGGTCATGCTGAGCAAAGGGATGTGTGATGCTGAATTTACAATGTGTGTTTAAGACTAGAAAGCAGGCAGCTGTTAATGCTAACATTGAAGAGCAGGGACTGTCCGGTGATGTTACACATTGCTCCTTTAAGTGCCAGTCTAAATAATCTCAAGTTATGTGAATAGCAAGCAACACTAATGTGGGCTATGAAACACTGGCCTGGAATCAGATTTCAGTGTGTTCCTGGCTGATGTGGGCTAATCAGATTCTGGAAGTGTTTATTTTGTAAAAGATGAATGCAGGTGCATCTTATGAATACAGGTGCAAGACTTACAGGAGCTCTGCTTACACTGGAGCATGCTAATGATATTCCAGTCAGTACAGATGTCACCATTATCACCAAACCATTTATTTACTTAACAGATCAAGTTAATTTCTATATAATAAGTGCAGGTGTGAGGTGCAACCATTAATGAATCATTAATAATTAATGGGATGTATGTACAAAACATCTTTTTTATTGTATGGAACCTTCTAAACACAATATAAAGGGTTTATTTTGAATAAGGTGTTTCTTAGACCTGTCCAAAAAGCAAAGGACCATTTAGGAACTTTTGCTCCTGAAAGTGTATATATATATAAATGTGTGTTAAAAGGGGAAAATAATTATATAGTGCTGCAACATTCAAAGCAGACAACGGTTAAAAGGCTAGTTTCTCCATTTTCTAACAGGTACATATGCTAATTTAGAATTTAATACTGAATTGAATTTCAATTTAAATATTGCTATATGTAAGACTTTTAGTTTGAACTATTGCAACAATTTTAATTATTAAAATAAAGTGAAGAATGAACAGTTTGATCTTGTAATAGCATTTTGTACCTCAAGAGGCAGACGTGAATCACTGTAGTGTCGAGTCAAGTCAGTATTAAATGAGAGGATAAAGAAGTAGCACTGCTGCCCTAATGGTGTATCCTAACCTCTTGTCAGTCATGTTGAAGATTCTGCTCCCAGATTATTCAAAGACAAGTAGCCAGTAAAACTAAGAGTAAACACAATGATGGCTGAAGCTCTTGGCAAGTGATGATTATCACCACTCCTACCTGCTCCCATCAATAGCCCACATTCAGCAAACAAAATAGATGTTATAAATGAAAGCAAAACAGTAGTCAACCCTGGAGTTACTTTCCTCTGCTGGAGAGATTCGTGGTAAGTAAAGGGATGAAGTTTGATGCTGCACTTACAGTGTTTCTGGTAAGATGAATAGCAGAGCAACTCTAATGTTGGCTATGAAACAATGGCCTGGAATCTGATTTCAATGGTTTTCTGATGTGGGCTAATCGGATTCTGGAAGGGTTAATTTGTGAAGTATGAATACAGGTGCAACGTAAGTGCAAGACTTACAAGAGCTCTGCTTACACTGGAGCATGCTAGTGATATTCCACTCAGTACAGATGTCACCATTATCACCAAACCATGTATTTATTCAACAGATCAAGTCAAGTTAATTGCTTTATAATGAAACATTTGGCAAAGTGAGTATTTAATTTTTCTTGGCTGGGTGGGTCTGCTTTGAGGCAAAGCTATTGCTAGCTCTACTTTCATCTATACTGCTGCTGTTGCACATTGCCCATCCTGGGCTCATTTTATTCATCAGAAGAAAGAAATTATACATTTGACTCCTGGTGTAGGAAACTCTGAACCCTAAATGAGCTTTTCTGATTTATGATGTGTGCTAAAAGTGAATTCTCCCCTGAGAAGTCCCTACCTCAATCCAAGAACATTAAAAATGTATTTTTAATATTACAAACTGTTTACCTAAATGTTGTGCCTACCAGAGTCTGAACTCAAGTAATAATTCCAGCTCCTTTTCCAGCACCCTAAGGAGAGCCATGTGAGTCAGATCCAGCATTAGTGTTGCCGTGGCAATGTGATATCATTAATAACCCTGCAACAGAGACCTGAAAGAACAGGAAGCCCACCTATCCGTCTTTCGTCACCAGAGACTGGCGTGGTCGGTCTCTTTCTCTTTGAGCATTTTGTGAGGGAGAAACTGTGCCTGTATTCTGGCTCATCTTTTAAAGTTCTTAGCCTTGAACAGAGAACAAGAGGCGCAAGATAAGCCTTCAGAATTGGAAAGGAAATGAAATTTTTCATGGCGGTTTCTGAGAAATTCAGAGGTTTAAGAAAATCCATCATTGGTTAAGCTTATCAGCACTGCTATTTGGTCAAACACGTTTATATGGGTAGTTGCCCTGTGCTGGAAGAAGCAATGTCTGCAAAAATACATATCAGTCCTTTTTAATGTCCTGTGGGAGTGAGAGAGGAATGCATGTAGTTCCTTTGTTATGCTGCATTTGTATTAAAACATACCTAAAGTAAATCCACCCATGTAAAATGATTACAGATAACTTGAATTATGAACTATGAACTGTGTTTGTCCAGTGAAGTGAAGTAAACAGAAATTCAGATGCTCTGAGAAGGTGATGTTTTTATTGGTTCTTACAAACTGCATAGTTTTCTAGCAAATACCTTCTGACTACAAATGAGATCATGTGATTAAATAATCTAATAAGATGGATGATCTAGATTCAGTGCAACCCGCAAGCAAATGGACTGCAGACCAAGATTGGAGGTTGTGACTCTGAACTCCAGCACAATGGACTTGAAATGAAACAGTAATTGTAAGGTTTAAATGCAGAATTTAAATTGGAGAAATTTGAAATCTGTATGAGGGAAACCCTTTTTATGCATAACCCCCAAATGTCAAGCAATGTCAGGGCTTAAACTGAAAAATGAGCACAATCATAAATATGATGACTATATTTGTGAATGTTGCAAATCCTTAATATTTAATATTTGTCTGAGGTTTGTAATTGGTAGATATGACGAGATGCTGGCTGGCTTTCCTGGTGCTCTCCAAGTCCTGCAATGGAACGTTTTTTCTGTTGCGGTCTAGCCTCTTTTCTTTGGTTTTCATGCTGAAAGACAGCAGCAAAAGGCATCATACAAATCACACACTTAGAATATACTGTATACCTGTTGTTAGCTCTCTCGTGCTATAGGAATAATGATACAGTGGCAATAAAGAGGCCTACTCATTTAAATCTTGAAGTAGTGCAAAATTCACTTCACATGTGCACTCCCAAAATAAAAGGTTTCTAAATGGTCCTTGGTGGAATTGTAGGGTTCTCAGAAAGACCTTCAATCTTCAACCTTTATCCTTTAATAGAAGATTTACATTATGTTTAGGAGATTCTACACAATACAATGTTTTGCACACTCATACATCTCAATTATCATGATGATTTCTTATGAAACATTCACTAAAAATGCAAAGTGTTTTTTAATGGCATTGCTCCAAAGAACCTTTTTAGCAGCTTCATTTATGGGTGACTTTTTTTTGCAGTCCCTACAGTCTTTTACAACAATTGATAAAAGTATTAAGCAATTATTTTAGGAAGTATGATGGTGAGTAAATTGCACTGAAATCCCTAATAGACTAAGTGTAAAATGGGTAAAAATGTGGTACATGCTGCTGAGCAATCATTCCGGGTGAAACAGGAGCAAGCAGGATGAACAAGGTCTATATAAAATTCACTAAGGATCACAACAGGTGCTAGCCAAGAAGGTCATAGTAACATATCACATAATTGGATAATTGTGCAAACCTGCACTAAATGCCACCGTAGTGTTGCATGTTTAAGCAGGACAAATTTCTAAGTAAATTATTAAGCACCCAGTAAGACCACAGTAAGAATCATTGCTCTTTTATACAACCCTAAATGAGTTTCATTTCTGGGTAATAGACTAGAGGTCTGCACAGGCCTGGTTATTAATCCTCTCACCCATCCCATTTTAGCCACATCTAATGTGAAAAGTAATTCTTGGCCAATCCCACCCACAAAACCTAGCACTACACTTTTTTTTTGCCCACATTCACCCGGTTCAGCCATTTGCCATGCCAACCCGCTTATTTTGAGTTACACCTGTGTCAACTCTGCTGGCATAGGACATGGTCATGCAAACACTGTGGCACGATCTGCCTGAAGACTTATTGCACCTCCAAACACCTAGCCATACAAATACAATTCTGAATGGTAGAAAATAAAAAAAATAAATTTAAAAAAATCAGCATAGCTTCGATATTAATATTATTTTTTTTGATCTTACAGCATTATACTATGTGTTTTTTTTTCAGCAGTTTTTTCTTCCTTGCCTTTTTGGTTCTTTAAGCAGTCAATAATTGCCCAAGCCTAACCAAACATAATAACAGAAAGTTATATATATTTATATTGCCAAAAATATCTGTGCACTTAATAAACGCTATGGACTAAATAACTTCTCTGTCTATAATAAAGGTGTTTATAAATGTCTACATCAGAGCTATTCCACTTGTTCCAAAGAAAAAACCTAAAACTGAGGGAGATTCAGGCTAAATCTGTCGTTAATGAAGGGTAATGGGGTGGTTTAGGGTCTGTAGTTCTGTACTGCTTTGCCCTGCTCTGTATGTGTACTGATGGCAGAGCCATGTTGACAGATGACAAGGAGCAGGAGCACATAGGTTTGTGTCAGCTACAGCCCGCAGACGCAAGCACCAAAGCACCACTCAAAAAGTCCTGTGGGAAAGCAGCCCTGTCTGTCACTCAAATGTGTGACAGCAGGCAAGAATTCAGCAGGAAAGGTCTTGCCCTGGTGAGTATAGATTCAAACCTGCTATGTGTTGAAACGTTCTTCATCCTGAGTAATAGACACTTATAGGTCTGCTGAAGAGTAGTGGTGGCAGCCATCCCTAAAAAATTCAATTCACTATAGAGGGTTATGCTGGGGTCTTGCTGCAGTGTAGGTGGGTTAAGTGAGTGAGATGTAATCCACCCCACTCTTCCTGTTTTCTCACCAGACTTGGATGAATGTCATGTCGGCAGTTCATTTTGAGCAGATATTTTGATTACCTCTGTTCACTGAACCCACGATTCACCCACCTCAATAACAGAGGCCATGCTATAAATCCCTCTGGCACATCATGGCATTTTGTGCCAAATGCTACAGCCCCATAACAACAGAAATGCAATAGCAGCTGATCGCTTCATATGTGACCCATATACCTGCTTATTAGAAAAAGCATGGGATTGGGGACCACTCCACAGTCAGGAGGTTAATGAAAAGTAAAACTACTGAATGTTATTGGTTGCTGATGTTGTATAATATATCGTCATCTGTATTGATCCATTAATTGTGTTTAGTGTGCATGCCTTCTTGGTTTGCTGCAAAGACCTAACCTAAACCCTAAAGTACCTGTATGTGGCACTTCAGTTACTCGCTGGACATGATTACAATTCTTTGTAATTACCAAAAACAAAAACAGTGAATTTAATAGGTTTTAAGGGCTTCATTTCTTTAGAATCTATATGTCTACTGAATCTCTAACGATTATGTGGCTGTTCTTTTAAACTTTCAAAAAGTTCTTCCTCCTCCGGCATGTCATTTAGGAGAACGATTCTTTGAAAAAAAACATCCTCTGACAGTGGCATCTTTTTTGTTAATATTTTATAATGAAATGTGTTCAGAATATGTTGATATTGATCATTTGTGATGAGTGAGTGAGTAAGTGTACATTATAGCATTCCCCAAGCTACCAAATCTTTGACAAGAGCAGATCATGTCCACCAGTACAATACCAAATGTGTTATTATGCTAAGGTTGCAGCCTGTTAAAACAAATAGATGGTACACATCATTGGACCAAACAGACACCAGCAATACACAACTTATGGGAGCCTATTAAAAAAAATAACAATAAGAGAAAGATTTTTCAAAATGAAAACTTCCAGGGGAGGGCACAGCAATGAACGAAAGAAAGCTAATTTACTCTAATGACATTGAACATTACACTTGCAATGGTGCATACTGATGAAATGTCATATTGCATTACATAGAACACCCAGGGCAAAACTCAGGCATCTAAGGAGGCAGCTGAATACTGGAGGTGAGAGATGTCTCTCTGCTCTACAGTGCACCAGAAAAAGCACAACAGCACACATTACCGTACTATTAGCCACTGCATACCTAGAGTGCTAAAACCTAATTTGGTCATGTTGGTTGACAAGAAAGCGCAAAGGGACCCCCACCCCTATTAGGCTTTACAGCATAGAGCACTCTAATGACAAGTAGATCTAGCTCAGGGGTTGGCAACTCGAATGTTTAGAAGAGCCATTTTATCTTGTTCAACTAAAATTAAACCACCTTGGAAGCCACAGCGTTATATGTTCATTTTATGGGCGTAAAGATTTTACATTTTGGTTGTAATATGTAAATATGTCTGAGTATGTTCTAATGTTCTGATAAAGGCTAAAAATAATTTAATTTAATCTAATATAATATAATCTAATATACTCTAATATTTAGGAAATATTTATTCTGGTTTATTTGTTCTTCAGCAGTTATTTACTTCTAGGAATCTTTTTGTGAAGACTTCTTTCACTGTTTATGCTGAGTTCATTAGAGCAGCATTAGTCTACGGCTGATGGCCAAGTGAGCTAGACGTAGCTTAGGCTTAGAGTACTCTGTTAGCATATTCCTTCCACAAGTGAGGCGAGGCTTGTGCAAGAAGCTGTGCATATGCTGTGTTTCCTCCTTTATTAGGGGAAATGCTGCAACTTAACTTTTAGGACCCTGGAATAATTTATTATAATTATTTTCATCAAGTATAAATACAATACAGTTATGAAGTATTTACATACATTCAGACAACCATACATGTCATGTGTTATTTTCTGTTTGCCACTTAATATCTTTATGAATTTCACTAATTTTTGATTAATAATTATCATAATGCCTGCAACATTCATATTCAGGTCTTACAAACAAGTGTGTGTCTGCCAGCTGAAAATGCAAGCTGTCCCAAAACTCAGATACACAGCAATACAAACTCAGTTTGAGCTGCAACATGCAATCAGCTGTTTACAATAACTTAAAATCAATGCACTTATTAGTAATATTTTATCATTTTTATATTTATCATATTTAATTAAATGCATCTGTTAAATATATGTTATATAAATATATTTTATGTATTTTATATGTAAAATATATTTCAGAATTACTGGTTCTGTCTTGATGTATTTAGCTGTAAATTTCTAATTATCAGCTCTAAACTATTGTAGTCTATAAAAAAATGTTTTTTCTCGCTGGAAGATCCTATCTGCCTCAGGGAAGACAACCAGCATGTATGAGTGTACGTGATCTGCATGGATAGTTTCATACCCAAATCAGTGGAGATTGCCTTCCACATAGACGAGTAGGCCCAGAGAATGACACAAAAATGTGACTTCCTCCATGAGCTATACACTGCCGTCCTTTAAAGTAGAAAGTGGACATAATAACTCAACTGTTCAGTTTACTAGTAAATTTATTTGATGGCTGAAATTCATATACATTAATTGTTTTAATATATATGAGATGATGGATACTGGATTATAATTCTTACATTTTACAAAATAAAACAAAATAATAAATTAATCACAAGCCATCATACACTTCTACATTTATACCTCAGTGACTTGAGATCACATAAGGTGATATTACAACCTCTGCAGCTGGATTGGTGGCTATAAAGATTTTCTCTGTTTGCCCTTGTACTTGTTTAATCGTAGATTATTGTTTACATTCTTACAAACAACATTTAGTTCTTTGAACCTCACCATAGAAGAACTACTTTTGGTTATGCAAAGAAGTGAGTGAGTGAGGGACATAGATTCAGTAGAAGGGCCTGTACTCACTTAAACTTTCATACCTTTTAAAAAGGTTCTTTACACTCACAGATCTCGCTTACAAAAGAAGTGTTCTAAAGAACCATCCATAGAATTTTAAGCAAATATAAAGAAGGTTTAATGGACTAATTATTACAATATTTATTGTATTGTCTGTTAACCACAAAGACGTTAAAGACACATGCACATTAGGAAAGTTTTCTTTTGCAGACCGACCTCTGTTTACCCGCTCTAGGCAACCATACCTTATACAAGAGTGGAGTGGGTCACTCGTGTGGTACTGTTATTCTTCTTTATCAAGTCAAGTCTGCAGCCGTGAAAGCCAATCAGTGATAAGTGTACAAATACGTGCTTTGCAGTAGAAACATGATGAGGAGGAGAGTTTTAGAAATTGTGCTTTGACCTTTTATAAAGTGTTTGTATAGTTCGGGGAAATGAGTAAAATCAAACTACTTGTGAAACATGGAAGACAAAACAAACAGGGTCAAGAAAAGTGTTGTTTCATAACAATGACTTGAGTGAGATGTTAAAATGTGAAACTGCTCATCCTAAATATCCAATTTTAGGAAAAATTCCTTCCTTCAATCCAGATACCCAAGGGGGAGGGTTGGGAGTTTTCCTCAAAGCACCTTGGATTTAGTTCCATTCTGTGTAGCCAAAAGCAGTTGCAGATCATTTTGCATCCTGTATTAATCTTAATTCGTTTAGGTCTTTCCCAAATCTTTCTGCCTCCTGACAAAGATGCTTAATTTTTCCCAGAAACATAAAGAACCAAGAACAGTTTTCAGTAATGAAAATGTGCCATGCCAGTCATCTCCTCACAGGGGAAAATGCCATAAAGGTTCTAAAATACAACATGCTTCAGTAGGTCCAGTAACTCCAAGTTGTTTTGACAAATGCTTTAGAGGACCAGACTGTGCATTGATTCTCATTTGTCTGATACTGAGCCAGTGAGTTGTGGAATGTCCCATCAAGCCTCTAAATGGCTGCCTTTGTTTGAAATGTCCGGCACAGCAAAAATATCTTTTCCGGATAAACTGTTAGGCCTGTTGCTCTGTTTCAGCTGAGCAAACATCCCTGAGTTACCACTTACCGTTACATTGTTCTGGGTGGTCTGGCTGGTAATTAAAGGTGTTTAAAATGGTGAAATAATTGGTGGTGAATTCCATTTAACCTTCAAGTAAACTAAAAAGCACTGCATACCAAGTAATAGCCATCTTGATGGAAATGTTAAATCACTAAACACATTTAGTGTATTTTTGTTACAGAAGGCAGAAGAAACTGCTCTGTATGAACAGGATTATTTTGTTGCCCCAGTGGCTTTTTACATTTACATTTATGGCATTTAGCTGACGCTCTTATCCAGAGCGACTTACAAGGTTAATCATATTACAGGTGGGCCAATGTAGTGTTAGGAGTCTTGCCCAAGGACTCTTATTGGTGTAGCACAGCGTAGTCACCCAGACTGGGATTCGAACCCCAGTCTCCCACATGTGGTGGTGGCTCTCTGGTGGGCAGTGGTGTTATCCGCTGAGCTACACCAACCATGTTTTTAGGTTCTATAAAGAAAAACATGATAATCATAAAAATCTTGCCCAGTTGGCCTCAGTTGTGGATGTCAAAACCTTGAAAAGGGGGTTCATTCATCATTATTGGAGCATGGATATCAGGAGCTTCAGTTACAAAGACTGCTCAACTGTTTCAATAACGACAGTGACCAAAGTGGCTTCTGCATTTAGGGCTATGTAAAGGCATCAGTAAATAGTTTGGGAAATATTGGTTGAACGTGTACATTCCCTGACAGCAATGCTCATGCATCAATGTGATATGCAGGGGAAAATGGAAATGCGGCAGTAGCTTACGTGACTGAGAATGTCATTGTAGATATTTGTTATTGTTTACTATATTCTCCACAAGTAAGTGAATGTGTTCAACAAGAATACCGTAGTGCTTGATTTCACAATTGCTGGTATAGTTTGGGTGCACGTGTCACCTTGGAGCGCAAATCAATACAAAATTATAGTAAATGACCACTTAGGGTAGACTGTGGGCTGATCTCTCAACCACCATCATCAAAACACCAACTGAGAGAATATCTTTTGAAAAAATAACAAAGCCATCCATCAAGTATAATTCATATAATAATATGCAGAGTCTATGCCAAGGCATATTAAAACTGTACTGGTTGCTTCCATTGTGGATTGCCCACCATCTTACTAAGACTCTTGTAGTTTTTTCTATTTCATTTGTTCTTGTATTATGTAGTAATTGATCTGTATGTACCCTTCTACATATAATGCGTACTACCCTCATCATCTTGGTGGGTAGGTTTGAAAATGTGAGACATGCTTATGATTAAAATGTCATGCTTAGCCATGCATGTGGTGTAAACAAGTACAGGCCATATTGCTGTACCTTAATGACAGCAAAGCTTCTATTAGGTATATTTAGTGAGCACTGATGCCCTCCATGAGTCATCCTGTTAGTGCCAACACCATTGGCAGACGTCTGCATAGTGCTGGTCTATATGCACACAGATTGTTACGACAACTTCCCTCATCAACAGCACCAAAGGCAGCAATTGTGCCATGCCAGACTGTCAAGGAGTGACTCAGAATGGCTACAGGTCACAAGTCCTTCTTTTGTCTTGCTGGAGATGACCAACAAATCAATGTGTAGAGGCACTGTGGTCAGTGCGAAGATGTACGGTTTGTTGTTCAGAGTATGCTGGACGTGTGATGAGCCATTCGTTATACCTCTACCCCTGCTTTAAAATCTGCAGGAACTGTGTGAGAATAGTCAAGCTGCATTGGATAGATTATTGCTTGACACAATTAGGAACATCTACAACTCTATGCTGAGAGGTCTGGCATATTGGCTTAGCAAACATGCCAGCCCAGCACCATACTGAGAGGCATTACTTCTGTATGTGTATATTGCCCATATCAGTTTAAAATAAATATAAATTTATAATAATGGATTGTTACTGGTAACTTTTAATTTCCTTCCAAATAGCATTGCAATCAATTGCTTCATTCTGTGTGCAACTATGATATTTTTATGATATTCATTTTTATGATGACAGGGCAAAAATTGATGTTCTCAACAACTCCCCAAATCAATCACTTAAAATAATAGCGACAAATTATTTATTGCTCAGTTAATAACACACTTCCTTATTAAACTAATAGGCAAAATCCAAGAATCTGGCAAACGTGTTCCTGTATTACACATATTGTTATCTATTGTGTAAATAAAAGGATAGCGAAAGTTCACCTTGGTGATATCAAACCCAAAAGACAAGCCATTCTTACTTCTGGCACTTGTGCTATTCATGGGCTTGCATGTATTCTCACATTGCTGCAAGTGATGTACTAGAACCTTAACAGAATGCATTCACTATTCATCTGTTGAGCTCTAAATCAATTTGATGACGAATGCCGGTTTCAAGCTAGAATAAAGCTGGGAAAATGTTAAAAAGCTTTTCAATTTATTTAGGGAAACAGCTCTTTGCATTCTTTCAGGATTTCAGACTTGTCTCATCATTTATGGGCTCTGTGTATCTCTCAGATGTGTGCAGGACACTGAGGAGGACACAGAAACATGGTCGGTATGGTTCTGTAAAGACCAGAACGTACTGAAACAAGACAAGATTGTTGAAATGCATTTGGACGAAGCACTGTTGTTCATGGCCATCTAAAATAAATCACATAAATGCCTGCAAAGAGCGTGATGGAACATAAAGCAATTCATTTTCAGCCTTATTCATGTCACAAAGCAGACAACGCTTTTTACTGTCAAGTACGTAATTGAAAGCATGTCTCTAATGCCACAGACGAAGTCCCGATTATACAGCTGTTCACCCTAGAATATACATGTACTGATATAAAGGACACTGGGCTTGTATAACTCAAACAAAAGTGGTTTTGGGGGCTTTATTATATTGTTTTGCAGGCTGTGCGATAAAGACTTTGAGCAATGCATTATAAGCAATGCCACTTTTGGTTTAATCAAAAATATTTTAGTAGAGAATTAAATTTGTGAGAAAAAGACAACTGTGAGTGTGAAAACCTTTGCTTTAAATCGTCCCTTTTGGTAGTGCGAGGGCAGAGGGGAGTGAACTCGAGCTGGAGTTCTGCCTGTAGATAGGTCAGACCTCCCTGCCTTAATGGTTGTGGTAGGATTGATATAGGACTGAGGAACAGTAAGTAGATGTGGAAGTGGTGGGGATTGTGAAAAATGAATGGAATTAGAATTTATAGGGCAATAAATTGGAAGAAAGTAGGGCTTCATTGAAGACCTTAGATATTCCATAACTCCTTTTAAAGAACCTTCCCAGAGTGTAATAGTTTTATGAAAGACCCTTAGATTGGTATAGAACCTTTATATTAGGCATAGGTACCTCATACATATTATTTTAATCATACTTATAATCTCTTTTTCCAACATGGTGGTTTAATAAAGCATTACAATCCTATGGGAGTGGTGTCATCCAGGATGTCAGTGCCCATATTCACAAGTATGAAAATGATCATGAATTATGAGATGTGGATGTTATGGTCACCAGATCTTAACCCACTTATAGACCTATGAAACATTTTAGACAGTGCTCTTTACCAGCACCCTCAAAGCACAAATTGAGGGAGTGTTATTTGGAAGAATGTTGTTCCATTCCTCCAGTACAGTTTAAGAGGAACCTCTATATTGTCACTTACACATCTCTTTTTAAGTCATAGTTCTTACGTGAGCTTTTTAAAGAGAGTACAACCTAAGTCTAAAGATCAAGTAGTCAGCATGTAGAAACGTGTAGTGCGTTAATTTACGGCAGAAGCCAAAAACACTTGTGCAGCCTTCAGACTAAGAGCTGCACTGTTACTGTCACAGTTATATAATTATTATTAACAGATGCTCTACTTTGATATGCAACAAATATGCTCTTTGAATGAAGTGTTCCTAAATGGTTCTTGGCTAGATGTGTGGTTCTAGCAGTATTTGGTGTAAAACCCCTTACATCATATGAAGATTCTTTACACATCTCATTCACAAAAATGATTCTTCAAAGAACCATGCATTGAAAGCTTAGTTGGCGCAGCAGGTACAGTGAGCCAGCTGCATGATGCTGATACCTTTAGTGCAGTGACATTCATTTCTTCATAAAGCCCTTTTCAGTAACTCAGTGGTCAGGTTTTATTGCAGCCATACTAAATGGTTTTAGTTAATAACAATGCTGAACTAAACATTGAATGTACAGTGTTCATTATGCACTCTGTTGGAAAACACAGCACTGGTGCTTTGTAGCTGCGGTGCTGTTTCAGCGATTCCTGCTGAAAGCAGTAGTGATCTGAGTGTGTATCTATCAGAACTGAAGAGTAAATCCATCATTAATGTGGTGTTTCCACTCAACCGTTCAGGTGATACAGATGAAGGAGAGGTGAGGAAGCAGCTGCCCCTCAGCACCTGAGGCTTTATCACCTGCGCCCCTTTCTCTAGTGTGATCTCTCTGTTTCTGCCTCGTCTCTCAGCTGTCACAGGAGACATTTGCTCCAAGGAAAACAACTGAGCATTTGCAAGACTTAGGACTGTCAGTATTTTTTGTTGGCTGTGAACTAAAAGGGAAGATTTTACACGCAGTGTTGTAGTATGTAAAGTTATGAGTTCACTTCAAATCAATTACTTAAAAAATGATCTCAGTGAATGATTACTTAAAGGAATTAGATTATGCTGGTTCATTTTATATATATATATATATATATATATATATATATATATATATATATATATATATATATATATATATATATATATATATACTGATTGTCAAAAGAATAGTTGTAATGCTATTGCAATACAAAAATGTAACTCATTGAGCTACACATACAGAAGTAGTGTCTCTCAGTATGGCCTCAGGCCGCCATGTTTGCTAAAGTAACATGCCAGACCTCTTGGCATGGAGTTGTAGAGGTTCCTAATGGTGTCTTGCAATAATTCATCTCATGCAGCTTGAATATTTTTACACTGTTCCTGCAGATTTTGTGGTAGGGGAGGAGGAGGAGTGACACCAGGCATACTGGACAAGCCATCTTGGTGCTGACCACGGTGCTTCCACACATGGATTCCTTGGTTGTCTCCACCAAGACAAAAGCAGAACTTGACACTGAAGATGACTTGCTACCTGTTGGGTCAGTCAGGTACAGTGATAATGACCGTTTTTTTGTTTACATCACATGCGTGGCCGAGTATGAAACTTAAATCATTTGCATGTCTCACAATGTCAAACCCACCCACCAAATTATATTCCTGTCGGCTGATTCCTTCTGGGTGTAACTGTTAATTTATGATGAGTGTATATATATTTGCATTATAGCCATTATGACTCCTAGTACCCTGGTTCTTATAATAAAGAAATCAATTTCAGTAAGTTTCTCTACAGTGAACCATTCACATTTAAACACCCTGAATGACTTTGTTTACATCTCAACAACTGAATTATGCAATCATTATGCAATAAAAATATTTTTAGTATTTTTTAGGCCAAACTCTGCAAAAAAAAAAAGAAAAGAAAGAAAGATCAAAACTATCTTGAAACAATGTCCCAGGCATCAGGCATGTTACATAACACTTCATGTCATATCTTTGAGGAAGGGGGCTTTGAACATCTGGTTTCTATCACCACCACTGTAAACAATTGTGACTGGTTTTCCTAAAATGGAATATATGACATCAAAACCCTCTGTGACTTTGCTTATATGTTTTAATTGAATTGTAATGCAGACGTTATGTAGAGAAGAAATTCCGCTTAAAACCTGTTTACTGTTTAGGAAGATTAGCTCGCCTTGAATTCTTGTTTAACTCGTCCAAATTATTTCCACCAGTTCAAGATTTTTTTTTTTCAGAGATCATGTAAACATGTAACGTTACTGTCACTGACAGAACAAAAGTCAATTGTCTATTATTTTTTAATGTGCTTTTTACAACTGCTCTTTACGTTTTAGTATAGGTGGTCAAATGATGGGTGGGGTGACTAGTTAACATACATGGGATGTTAAACATATTATCAATTGTTGTTGTTTCCATGTCCATGGTTTTGAGCTGCGACACACAGTTCACTTCAAAAACAAAACTCAAAAGCAGTTTTCACATAACATAGGTGGCACATATACAGTACAGGAGCATGCTTCAAACTGTGCCACCATAAGCTTGTTTGTTTAAAATGTAAAACATGAATTAAACACTCAGATGTATGTTGCCAGCCTTTATCCCTTGATGGTGTTCAGCACTCTGCTTACAAAGAAACACCATTACAGCGCTAGAAAGTGAAAGAATTGGTAACGGATGAAAAATAGAGATAACAGTAGCAGTAGTAGATAACAACTAAACAACAGTTCAATTACAGGTTTACACCATCAGCCATTTATTTGTATTTAATAATCAAACAAACAAACAAACAAACAGATAAATATGGTAACTGTGAACATACTTGTACGGTCACGCTTCAGCTATTTATGACTATTATCTCCTGGGAATGTAAATCCCTCACACTCTGGAGAAACGATCAAATACTGTCATATTCTGATGCAATATGGAGATTTGATTGTGATTTGGATAATCTCTGGCCTGAATAACACTATTGTTGTTAAAAATCAGCAGAGGGATGGAACGGCTTATGGGATTTAGAGGGATCGTCCTGACATTGGCTTGGTCAGGTGAGGTCGTTTCTTGCTTATCATTCTTCTTCCAGTCCAGTGCTTCTACTGCAGTTGGTGATCCCCGGTGCACAAGGGACCCTTTGGCTAGACTTGTGACGGGCAAAAGGAGATGGTTGCCCGGCAACCATTTGGAGATTTGCAAATGCCTCAGAGGCTTTTGAGTTTATTATGTTGAAAGTGGGAAAAGATGGAGTTTAAACATTTCTCAGAGTCTCAGCTCAGGTCATACCCATCTGCTAAATCTCCCATCCTACAGATTGTATATGGTGTGCAGTTAGGTTCATTCTGTGCCAGTTGCCCAAGCCTTACTAGGTACTATTTACGCCGCCCAGCTCTTATCAATGCACCTGTAATTGTCCTCCAAGCACGGCTCTTTCCTCCCCTTTCTTTCAAAACATATGAATTACTCTGAGCCCAGGGGCTCACTGATTCATCTGTGTGTGTGCTCATTTGTTTTGCCTGCCCAATCATTTTTTTTCTTTGCATGCTATTTTTCATGAAGACTCCCATCTGAACATTTCCCAGGACCTTTCAGGATGAAAGATGATGGATAACTATCTGGGCTCATTTCCTACATTGTACTTCTGCCTACCTTATAATCACCCACCCATAATTTACCAATGATTTCCTCACAGTGTTTAGCTGTAGTAATAAATAGAGAGCACTACGCCTCTGTCTTGTTCAAACCAGTGACAGATCTTGTACAAGGATGATATGAATATAAGGTTTTAATGTTCATTAACTCTGAGTCATATCCTTAACAAATGGTTCAATTTAAAGGTCACTGAACATTCATATGTCGCTTTTTTCGCATCAACACCACAGAATCTGCAGAACTTCCGAAAGTATAAACAGGAGGCTTGAGGCTATTACAGAAAGCCAGACAGATGCACATCCTATAGAAGATGTTTTTTCCTCTCTTGTTAATAAACCTGAGTCACTCAAAGAATAGCTTTGCATGAGTCATTCAAGGATAGCTTTGTCCCTTTGCCATCTCACTGATTGCATGGTCTGTCATGGTATGTTTTCTTGTCCCTTTGTTAACACTCTGGTAATTGCAGGCAGAAAGAAAAACAGACTCTAATTTTCTGCATTCGGACACGCTCTTTGCTTGTTGGACTGATAACACAGAGGAGGGTTCATCACCTCTTGTTATAAACTTTCAAGAGGAATTTCAGCATAAGGGGCTTCAGTGCACATATGCTGGTTAAAAGATTAACATCGTTTAAGTGCTTTTATTTGTGTTTTAAAGATAAATGCACCAATATTTTTGGGCCAGTTGGCAAGTAGAACTGGAGTAATAGGTTTGTCCCTTGGATTATTTCATACCAGCTATGTTAATGACTGTTTCTTGTTTCATAGGGTTGGAAATGTTACTTAAAAACTGTATTCAGGTACAAATGAGTAGCTGAAAAACCTGTTTAATAAAATGTCATTGTACTTTAACACAGATGATTGCTATAATGAAGGTACATATGGTCTGATATTTAGATGACAACAAATTCAACAAGACTGTTCTAACAAGAACTTACACAACAAGAAAACTGCCTTTTCTATGTTATTTATGTTGTTTATGTTGTTTTTTGTTTTGTGGAACAGGTTACATATTTGTGTGTCATTTTAAACACTGGGAATTTATATAAAAGGGTGTGATAAAGAAAGTATGAGAAAAAAACTTGATCTATGATCAAAAAATTATTTATAACTGTAATGGAATACAGTTCCATTCTTTTATTCTGATTACACACCACTGTTATATGTACTGTGCTCCTACCCAAGCCTGCTCGTTCAGGGAGGTCAGAAAGTCCCTTCTGAGAAATAATAGGGCCTAAAAGGCCTTTTATAGATTTTTAGTTGTTAGGCCTCTCATCACAGTTTTGCTTCAGATATAGCAAAAAAAAATAGTTCATAGGTTAGAAAGAAATGTATTAATACTATTAGTACATTTGTATGTCTCTGTGTGCGTGTGCGTGTGTGTGCGTGTGTGCGTGCGTGTGTGTGTGTGTGTGTGTGTGTGTGTATTTGTCTTAGCTTGGGAGGCCACAGTGTGAGATCAGTTTACCTGTGGTGTGCTTGGCCTACTCTGTCCTGACACTTATTACCTCATGCCATTAAAATCATATAAGCAAAGGCAAGTCCTGACATTAATACCACTCGTTCAAGCAGTTCAGTCCAATAACACTGTTAGGAGGAAAACTCACAAAAATGGTGCAGGGAGACAAACAAGCCAGCCAACGTGTCTTCAAGCCTGTCAAATGCCAGCCACCTGCCATGATTAAAAGGTGAACCATTTCATTAGTCACAGGTAAGCAACATCAAATGAGCTCCCTTGGAAAATCAGTGTTTTTACTTAACCATGTGACCAGAACACTAATAAATTTGTAAACTGACTGAAAGATTCCATTTAGAAGATGAACAATTCCATGCTCCATCACAAAAGTTGAAGGTGAAGTTAAAAGTATTAGATTGAGAGTTGATGAAGAGTATTATTAGCAGTGTTGTGTTTATTCCCAGTTCATATTTCAGGTCTGTTTAGTCATTCTGTAAGCAGTATTTATCCAATTTAGAACCTGTGAATGCAAACTTTAAAGCACACTCTGAAGCACAGTTTAGAATTTTTGCATAGTTCAGCCTTTAAGTTCTTGAAGTGCCTTTCATCTGTATTAACAGGTTCTTTTTAAAGATTCAAATTCAGTTGGTTTTTGTGGATGCAACTTAGTCTCTTTATAAATGTGTGCGTATATATATATATATATATATATATATATATATATATATATATATATATATATATGTGTGTGTGTGTGTGTGTGTGTGTGTGTGTGTGTGTGTGTGTGTGTGTGTATAATATGGTTATATTGGTTTCCAAGCTGTTCATGGTCGAGTGAACGGACATGCAGTTCCCTGCTGGTGGGCAAAACTCTGGATAATGCATGTAAAAATACCAGGGGCATTAAGAACGTAGCTAGTCTGTTAGCAGAAGCCTACAGTGGACTGTGGCTGTAAAATTACAGCTTGTAATCATAAATCCCCCTCCACACGTAACACTGCTCGACATCTAGTGAAAAGTTAAAAAAACAACATTGCCATGTTTCCACACCATTTTAGGTAAAAGTGGATCTGCAGCTGATCAGCAAAAGCAATAGAATTTCAAACAATGGCTTCCTGGCTGAAGGCACGTCTGAATAGGAAGGTCAGCAAGTCGTTCTTTTTTAGACAGTTCAACAGAAGTGCTGGACAGACTGTGTCTAAACATGTTTGCAAATGAATATCAAAACCTCCACAGATCAAATACTGTAACTAGATGCTATTTTACAGCATAAGTAATTTCATGCTATGCTTCATTGTATTAGCTGAAAAGGTTGAAAATGACTGAATTTGGCTTGTCATGAATGGAATTAGAAATGATGGAGGATGAAGGAGGCAGCCCTCTTTTAAGAACTTCCTCCTACTTCAAAGACAAGAGAAGGATAGGTTAAAATATGGTCAAACACATTCAATGTGATTATAGTGTGTAGTAATAATGTTCCGGCCATTTCTTTTCTAGGCTGTTTGTTTCTATGAAGCTTTTCCCTGGAGTGATGAAGCATGGTTCTTTAGACAGTCATTGTAAAATGTGAGCATAAAGATCCTTTTAAACCTTTAGTTTTTTGTTTTATGGAACCTTAATATTAAGGTTCTTGGAAAAATGCTTTTGAATGCTTTTAAAAGTGACGTTGTATAACATTGGTTAAACCTTTGAAAGAGCCTTGACACTAACAAACCGCATTTAAAACATGTACTAAAAAATATATATATATATTTCGAAGAGCCTGTGGTCGCACCTGTACTTTAAAGGAGAAGAACCATGTGTTTAGGCATGCAAAGAAGCATTTTACGCATTCCAGTGGTTCTTTGAGTTGTCATGGTCCTATAAATAATGGAGAACAATTGGACCAATTTTTAGGGATTTACACTCTTAAAAATATCTTTGAGAAAAAAGACATCCTTGTTTAATTGCTCGTTGCTTTGCATAGCCGGTAATTAGTGTGGTTTAATAATGCAGTAAGGTTTTGCTCAGAAGGTAGGGCTGAAAGTGAATGATAATTAAGAAAAAAACAAACAAACAGAGGTATTAGGTTTACTGTCTGCCTCATCCTGTAAATGTGTATTTTGCTTCTTGTTGAAGCAGTGTTGGGTAAAATGGTGTTTTGATCTGTACACTGCCTCATAGTGCCTAAGGATAAAGAAGGGAGAAAATTATAAGGAATGAGGGAGGAGGATTTGATCGATAAGACAGACCAGTACTGTTTTACACTCCAGTGCTCATTTTCTTCATTATGGCACAAACTCAAAATCATTCCCACTAAGAGTTTGAGCTTCTTTCAGAGCATTAGCAGTGCTTTTCCGCAGTATTATACATGTTTATGCGATCCTGCTTGTAATTTGTGCTGGTGAATTAGGTAGCTATCTAAACTCCATGTTTCCATAGATGCCTGCATTTGGTAAAAACATTGCTAGACTGCATTTCAAAGCATTTTATGTTTTAAGGAGTGTCTATCACATATTACACATTCAGAGTCATTTGGATCTTGCTGCAGCTAATAGGGTTTCTAACCCTTTTCCTTTTGGGGGATAGTGAAGATAATCAGTTCATGGCAGTCAGGCTTCTTGATTTTTTTTTTATTGTAATCAGTGACTGGAAGACATCATTGTAATCTTCATCATCATCAAAATCTGCATTTTCATAATTATTGTTATTATTATTTTATTTAATTAATTATGTTTTGCTGTAATCTTCATAGGTAATGAAAAACATCTGTGCCAAGTCACCATTCTTCATTTGTGTTTCCAGTAAAAATGCTAATCAATAAACTAGGCAAGACATTAGAAAACAACCTGGGTAATAAGACCAGATAGACTGTCAAAGATAAACCTGTCGCTATCAGACAAAGAAAAGATAATGAACAAAGAATAAACAGAGTACAACAACCCCATTCCTTCATCAGATCTAAAATAAATATGTACTGGTATTTCTGTCTATCCGTCCACTGTGAGAAGACATAATAATATGTGTCTGAAAAGACGTGTAGCTACAAGAAGTAAAAGAACAAGAAGTAAAAAAATATTTGCCAAAAGTTGGAAATGTGTTTGGAATTACTACAATAGCACGAAGTAGAAAATGCAGCCAACTTTTGGAATTGTGGTAAAAGATTTCTTTGAACTAAAAATGAAAATGAAAAGAAGCTACATTAGGATACATTAAATACTTCCAAGGAGATATTATATTTATTTTGACTTTTTATTCTGGTCCTGCAAAATGGTCATTTGACTGAATTGACACAAATAAAGGGTACCTTTTCACAGTACTGTATGATAACATCACTGTTTCATTCCAAGTCATTTTGGATCATTTCTATTGGTTCCATGTATAATGAGCTGTCCACAGAATATGAAGGGCATCAGACCTTGTTTAAATCTTTACACTTACCACGTTTTAACAGTGATGCTTTGATTTAGCTAAGTAGTTAACATAACTGGTGAACAAGATTGTAAAAAAAACCCACAACGTATTACCCAAAAATGGACATCCACTTCATTTTACTTGCTAGCCAAATATTTTTTTTCAAGGAGGCAGTTCTGTTTTTATATTATTATCAAATATCCCCACTCCCCATGCGGTTTAGTTTCATTTGCACCCTAGACAGTAAAGGCTGTGCTGGAACAGAGGTGCATGTTAAAATAAGGCCAGGAGCAGAGTATTTGTGTTTGCTGCCTCTGGGATAAGAGTTCATGTAAGTGGGGCTAAATCGGTCATGGCTGTTTACATAAGCCCGCCCTGTTTCGCTCCCAGGACCAGGAGTGCTTATTCTTGCAGTTCAGTCCTTTCTGCCCTGCTCAACATCTCATTCTCACCCCAGCGGGCCTAGAGGCTAGAGTTAGATTCATGTATGTGTGTTTCTTGCCCCAAGCAAACACAGGAAATGTTAGTTGAGGTTAACATCAATGTGTTCCGGTCCAGAAACTTGCTTCTACAATGCTTCTAAATCTAGAGTGACAGCGGTCAGAGAAAGATGAAAGTTGCTGTTCTGCATTCTAAAAAATGAAAGCTCCTAAATTGTTTTTGGTTGGGACAAATGCTTCTAGGTAACAATAAAATTACATAGAGCCTTTTATACAGGTTCTACGCATTCAAACCTCTCATTAGCGAATATTGTTCCAATGAAAATCTTTCTGGGGAACTAAAAGTGGTTTGGCATTGCACCATATTACCCGTTTGAGGACTTCATGTTAAGCATCTACATGAGTTACTGAGAGCTCCAGACCCTTGCGTCAGCTCTCATGCACGCATGTGCTTTGTCTTTGTGCGTACTTGTGGGGTGGTTGAGATTAACTTACATGCACTGATAACATTGTCACTCTTTCCTTATATTCGGATAAGCAGAGATATGCACTGGTTTTCTCTATAGTGTGCCATTTGAGGGTATAGGAACTGATCATGCCACACTTTTTTACTGTGTCATATTAATAGTGAGGTCAGCCACTATTAATCATTTAAACTGTAACAGTACAGTAGGTACTATGGGTTACTGCTTTGATCTTTTGTATTTCAAACTTTGTCCAGACAGATGTCATGGCGATGAGTGGAAGTTTGAAGACTTGTGGGCAAATTACATGTTTATGAGTGAAAAAAGGGTTAAACATGTATTAAACATATTGTCAGCAGCTTTTAGAGCACAGTTACTTTTTCTGTGATAAAGCAAAATAAAACACAACAGATTACATGTGCCACAACATCGGTACATGTCACATTTGTGTGTGCTGTTTGTCCATTGTGTTAAATTCAGAAAATAAGCAGTATTTGCGTATTACAGTTTGCAGAAGTGTGCTCTCTTTAGAGAATGTGTCTACTTTCACTGAAATATTCAAAAGTCATGTGACAAAATTAGACATAAAACTGTAACAGAAAGAAAGATATGATTTGTAAGGAATGTGCATACATCTATATTTCTTCTCCTGAGCTCCATAGCTTGAGAGTTTATTTGGGTTGCCTGTCCGCTGGGCACTGGTTTTATTTATGGGATCTGTAAATCAGTAGGCTCGTGATTTATCACCCCTCTGCCTGAAAGACAAAACGTTTTCGCTGTGTTGTTTATCACCTGTTGTGACGATGTGATTTGAAAATTGAATTTAATCCTTTGTTTATATATTGCCACTGTCCAACAAAAAAAATAGGTGTCTCCAAAATGCTAAGCCTAGAGCAGAGGGCCTAAACATTCTTAACTTTAAATGTAAGTTAATGGAAAGAGATTTTATCTAGAGCAATTATGGAGCACTTCTATTGGTCTAATCATCATGAAAGTTTCATACATTGCAAAGAACAGCTTGGGAGCTAAAAAATATTTAGTAGTAGCAATTTAATATTATCCTTGATATCCTTGAATAGACACCAGAGAAGTTCACTAAGAACATGATAAGAACTTGAAGACCATCGCATACTCATACTATCATTTTATTCAAGACAAGGCACAACTTTACAAAATATAAATAGAATCATGACAACAACAAACATCAATTAACCGCTTCAAACATTCACCTTATACTCTATAAAAGTTTACAACATAGTTTAAATGGATTTCCAAAGTCTGTGCAGAAAGGGCTAACCCACCTGTACACTTAACATCAAAGAATCTGTTATCAGACTGCATGTTTTTCCTCTTCACATGTTTGAGTCAGCATACATAAAGCTTGGAATGCTACATCAAAAGCCACATTCAGGACCACAAACTTGCACCAGACATCAGCTGACTGTGTCCAAAGCTACAGAAATCACAGTCAAAAAGGTAGAAGTTTCCACTGCTTTACCAACAGCTCAACACATTAAACATGTACACAGCATAAACATGGTTGGGATGTAAACTGTTTCTACAATTGCAAAGGTAACTGATAACCTGGAGTACAAAATCTTTGTGACATGGTAATAAAAAGCTTTTCCTCTTATTGTACGCCTTGGGTTTAACTTTGCTTTCTGCTTCTATACATGATCCCACAATGCCACTGTACCATACAACATCACTGTACTCTACGCTGTACATGGATAGAGCCGTAAAGTGTTCCGTTTTTACATTTAAAGGCTTAAAAAATTAATATGTTAGATAATTCTGCACTCCACATCTCTGCAGTGACTACAGCAAACTTGTCTCTGACATCTCTGAATGTGAAAGTCATCACTGTAACAGGTCCCTTTAGGGATGAAGCTTTAGAAGTGATATACTGCAGCAGCTACAGCAACACACGTGGGTTGCGCTTTGAACACAAAGTTGTAAATCTCTTGGGCAGAACAGTTGGAGAGTTAATGCTTGCCTGTGCACACTCAGCCTTAGCACTCACTTCATCATCTTCAGGCTATTGAGTTGTACCTCAATGCTTCAGGACCACCAATTGTATTGTGTGGCAAAATCGTTGCTGTTTGAAATGTGGACAGTCAAAGCCATCATAAGCCAATAAAGACCTTGCTGAATGTATTAGCATTCCTATTCGCTACCTCATAAAAAATGAAGGTTCCTGTATGGTTCTTGGCATGAACATACGGTTCTAGCAAAAACCTTTAATTGGTGTAGAACCTTTAACTTTTAAAATGATTCTTCAGAATTGCAGAAGGCATTTACAAAAAATATTCTCGGGGAACCATCCATTGAAAGGTTCTTGAGGGAACCAAATGAGGTTCTTCCATGATATCATTCCAAATGCGTTTTATAACCTTTATTTTTAAGAGTGTAGATTATGCAGAGGCACAGCTGGGAATTCATGGATCCATGGGCACTTCTACAAAGTGACCAATATGCACCTCTCTTTGCCCTCATGGAGTTAAGCTTTAGCTAGCATGCTTTTACATGGAGAGGGATCCTTAAAGGAAAGCTTTTTCTTTCTAATCAGGAATTCCTCTGTAGCCCCAGGCAGTTCCTCCATCTCTGTGGTGAAGTGATCTGGGCTTTCTCCATTAGAGGTCTCCTTGATCACACTGTAAGTCAGTGCCACACTGTATGTGGGAGGCTTCTCAGAGCGCTGGGGCCCGCAGTGGCACAGCTTACGGAAAGCAGCACGGAACTTCTGAGACATTGCGTTGTAGATGACAGGATTAATGGCGCTGTTCAGGTAGATGCAGAGCCGGCAGAAGAGCAGAAACCAGGTGTCCACGTAGGGCGTCTTCAGGAAGGAATTGACCACCACCAGAGTGCGATAGGGCATCCACAGCAATGCAAAGAGGATCACTACTACTGCCAGCATTTTGGTCACCTGTGTCACATACAATGAAAGCCTGAAACACAACCTTGGTCATTGCCAAAAAACATTCCCACCAAAAAATTTCTACACTGTACTAAATAAACAAACAATCTAACGAATAAAAGTAGGCATCTGTAGGCTTAATCAGTGCTGGAGTGGGTGATCAGGATAGTGGGGAGAATTCTAGGGGTCCAGCAGTGTTAAGTACGCACTTAAGTACAAGAATGCTCAAACTATAAATATTACACCCGAGTTTATATCGGGTATGTAGGGGTTAAACCAGCTTCCCCCACCGCCAGTAAAACAGCCCCAGTTTGCTAGCAGTAAATTGACTCTAGTACATAAAACAGAGCTCCGATATATTTTTTACATAATAAGCAACTACATTTATACGCCTGAACAGATGCTTGTGTGCAACTGCAGGACCTTTTAAGGTGGATTGGAAATTCAAGTAAGAAGTTAACTTCAGCATCAAGAGATTAATTTTGGTTTCATTTCATTTAAGTCTGTCCGTTTCTACACGCCCACAACTGATAACAAATTTAAAAACATTTTGTCACCTGAGTTTTCTGCCAATTTGATACTTACCAAGCTGTTTTCCCACAAATGCTGACATGGGCTTTGAGAAAACATCTACCCTTACTTCAGTGCATCCAATCAATTCAAGTAAGACATAACAAAATAAACATGGTTAATTCCCAGCTTCTCAGCTGTCTGATTAGCATTGTGGTCTAATCTGTGTTGGTTGTGTTTATGTAAATCCAGCTTTCTGATAGGATGCCATTTTTTTCTATCGCTGTAGAAGTGCAGGGTGACGACTGCCTCGCTGTTAGGAATAGCCTTAATCTCATGTAATGACATTACAGGACATTAGCGTGGTGTGCGTGTGCAGTTTGGGGTGGTCTGGTTTATGTCATGTAACGCCCTGTTTGAAAACTAGTTCCTGTACCGTAGCCCTGGCCTTACTTAAAGAATTGTTTAATGTGGTATTCAGTACTAGCTGCTAATAGTGGCTGCTAGTATTTCTTAGCGCAGATTCCAACAATGTTCATCTCCAAATCTTGAATAGTAAATCAAACATGAAAATTTGATTGGTGCTCTAGGCGAGTTGACTTTTGAGGAGAATGGATGCAGTTCTAAAATAATCATTATGTGCCTCATTATGTATGTCATGACTGAGCACCTCTAAGCCTCAATAAAAAAACATCCTATTTAACATTTAAACATTTCATTTTTTAAGAAATACTTCTTTTTTAGGATTTAGGACTGTGTATGTTTATACTTTTACTTTTTAGGAAAAAATGAAGTCATACCTTAACTTTAACTTGAGTATATTTTTTACTATATTATTATATTTGCTAGTGGTTCTGGCATCTATCCAACTGACCAATGAATGACCTATTAGATGACAAATGGAAAGCAAATTAGATCAGGTATTAATGCTGGAAAGCAATGGAATAGACTGTATACTTAAGCTTCCGCTCGCATTAACCACATAACCCCCCCACCCTCCCCCACCCCCAACCCGAAAAAAAAACGTGGATAAGGCAGGAACTTTGCGCACCGACACTGTGCGTAATTACGCACGCATCACTTCCTCTGATTCGCTCATAATAATATAATAATATACAAGCGTCACATATACTAATATGCTTAATACTCTACAGGGCTTATAGTGCATATATCATATACAGCTTATGCATTCTATAGTTTGTAGTTGTGATCCATTTGAACTGTAACGATGCCTAAACTAAAAGTGCTCCACAGAAAAGTAAAGCTCCATGTAATAATAAAGTCCTTAGCATTATTATTATAAGGAATTGTGCATAATAATGAAGTGTAAGGTTCACTTGCCTGTCTTCTGGAGGTCGCTGTAGTATTAAAGGAGGAGCTTTTGGCTCCGTGCTTCGAGCTCCCTACGCCCGAGCTTTTCCCCCACGATTTGGCGTTCTCCTTGGGGTCTGAGGGAAGCGGGTTGAGGAACAGGATCCTGGCGATGAGGCCGTACAACACGGTGGCCAGCAGCAGCGGCAGCACGTAGAACAGTGCGAAGTCAGTGAAGTAGATGGGCAGGTATTGCTCCCTGGACACCTTGTAGGCGCACGCGAAGACGGTAGTGTTGCCGTACTCTTGCTTCTCCAAGTCAGCCAGGCAGAACCACATAACGCTGTAGAGGCCGGTAAAGGCCCACACGAGTGCGATGATTTTCTTGGCGCGCGAGAGCGTGCACAGGGACTGCGCGCGGATCGGATGGCAGATGGCGATGTAACGTTCCACAGTAAACGCCGTGATGGAGCACGAGGACGCGTTGATGCCCACATACTGTAGGTAGGTAATGGACAGGCAGCCGCCGTAGCCATATACCCACTGGCCGAACAGGCTATCCGTGACGTTGGGAAGTCCGGCCGCGGTCAGCACGATCAAGTCGGCTACTGCCAGGCTCACAAGGTAGCAGTTGGTGGGCGTGCGCATGTGCTTGGTGGTCAGCACCACCAAGATGACCATGGCGTTCCCCACGATGCCCAGGCCGCACACCAGGAGCACCAGGAGCACGCTGGCCGCCTTGTATTCCACACTGTACGTGCTCCATGCGCCTTGGCTCTCGCTTTGGTTCGTGCCGAACAGCGTGGCGTTCTCGTCCATGCTCTCCATGACTGCTCCCAAATGCGCTCAGCTGCAGGAGCTACAGGCGCAAAAAGTCATCCCTCGTCCTAAAGTTGGGCTGTTGTTGTCAGTCTTTTGTTCACTGGTTTAAAAAAGCTCCACCACCGTCGTTTCCAGCGTTATCCGTGGAGTACCAAGATATACTGAGCGTGGAGACGGAATCTGTTAGTCTCTCTTCTCCTACGGGGCTCCTAGTGAGTGAGGTAGGCAGCGCATTTGGTGCTGCAGCATCAGGCGAGCTGTAGAAATGGAGACAGCAGGCTGCAGCACGCGCGCTGCACGCCGAGAGTCAACACCCCATTCACCAGCACGTGCCCGCCTGCTTGTCTCACTTCAGTATGTGTGATACGTGGTCGCACGCTGAAGCGTGTTAGGTTTAGGCTCTATTTCAGATGGAATGGCAGGACAGGGGTATAAAACCGCAGTTAGTGTGTCGCTGCTCGGAGGATAATGTCAAAGCTCCACATGGGAATAGAGATCTTTATCCATTCAATCAGCCAGCGGGACTTTTATGGCAGGGAATACTAACAACGAGCACAAACACTAACGCTTCCTTCTGAGTAAAGCACTTTGTGGGAATCCCCACCCAGGATTAGAGATGTCCCCTTATGTGAAGTCACTGAGAGGGATTAGCATTGATGAGGCTTTCTTACTACCCCTCACCCTTTTATTACACTTCTATGCCCCATACACTAAGGGAATGTCTGTGTATGTAGAGAAATAGAAAAATAAACTGAATAAAACAAAAGGGTGCTGAATTCATGTGGCCCCATGCCACTGTATATTGCTTCTTAGATACTTAACTGATGATACTGAGGTTGAGACTGTACTCAATGAATTCAAATAAACTACACAAAAGCATGAGTAAATCCATAATAATTAGTTTCTAACTTGATTAGACTAATGAAAGTGAAATATGCAATACAGTTCATTACTTTTAATCAGTCAAGTTAGATCACCATAATGTAGTTAAATGTGACATACACGATTCTGGAGAATTATTTGAACTTAACAACAAAACAAACAGTGCACAGTGCCTTCTGTGCTCCTTCAGAAGCTCCACCCTCAAATTCGTGGGCACACACTGGATTGGCACATGGGCTTTTGTTCGTTACAGAGTAATAGAATGACATAACGTTAGACTGATGAGTGGCTGGAGGAACGTTATGTTCAGTCTAAGCCACTTTGTTTATTTTCTACGGCTGCGCACACGTTTCTTTCAGCACACACATAAATCATGAGGAGACATTCACAGAATTTGACAGAAAGTGTATCAGATTGAGATTGTGTACTCCACACTTAAACTGTAGAAGCAGCAACACATTACAGAGCAGTACAGTAGAATGGTGTTACAGTGGGACCGTTATAGGCCTTTAAATCCCAGTTCTGAGTAATCCCAAGTGCCTAAATTTATACGTTTGGACATACCCACTATGCCAATTGTAAGCCTAGTACGACACATTTTATTTAAAACTGCTGCTAATATATGTTTTATTCTTGGCCATGATTACAACTAAACCTAGAGATTCAAAAGTAATTACCTTAATCAGTTATTCCATTGGAGTAGGATACTATGGACTAATGAAAATGAAAATGAAAGACTTGTTGTGTCTTAAACAAATCCAAGAACTCTACGCCACTCCACTCACTAGCACAGTAACCTACATGTATCTGTTTAAAACAATACAAGATGAATATATGATACATAATGAAGGCCTGAAACACCTGCTGCCATAAAAGAGATGCATTATAAATAGGGGGGAGAGAACTGGAATCGAAGTTGCCTGTATAGTGATAATGATTTTTATGTGAGTCATAGGTGTGCAGTAGTGTCAGTATCTATATGAGAGGCCCAATAAAGATTATGGACCACGCTGTTGCCATGGGCCGCCTGCACTTCTGGTTCCAGTGCAACGGGCCCTTTGCCCCCCACACCCCATAAGTTGTGCCAGTAATACTGATATCATGATATCAACAATGCATGTAGTTTTTATTATGTCAAAATTATATATATATATATATATATATATACATATATATATATATATAAAACTATGTAGTTTTATTATAACCCTTTTACTGCAGTCCTTTTTCAGTGGAACTTATTTCAAATAGATGGCCCAGGTCATGTGATCGGTTATACAATCTATACATGCTCATGTGATATTTGTACAACCTACGGTATCTTTTAAAAAGCACTATTCGGCCCATAACACGTAGGCTTTACAAAGTCAAAACAAAACTTCAGTGGGAGTCAATAACTCAAACAAGGAGCAGAAGAGATTTGCATACAATGGGAGGTGGGTTAGGGTTGGGTAAGAAAGACAGGCCTAATTGGCAAATAGTTGGGCCCAGGAGACAATGGAAAAGATTTGCACATTATAAACAAACAAAGCCGCAACAGCCAAAAAACCCTCTAAAGTAAATCTGACAGGTGACTGTGTTTCACTGAGACAACACAACTAACTCACTAGCACTCAGTTACATACATGCATTGATAAACATTAATGAGGGAGAAATAATTAAAGCAATCTCCCTGTTAGGAAAACTCCCTTTAAGTGCTCTTAAACACTAATTTAGTTCAATTAAATTCCAGTTAATAAGGAGATGCTTTAAATGTGCACAATTTAAACATGTATACCAAACTTTTCCACATGAATTAAATATTTTATACCAGCACAATCATAGCCAAAAGCAAGCAAGCGACACCTACGTAAAGTGAAATGAGTTGCTGTGGTGCATGTTTTCCAGCATAATGAGAAACAATGATGCTGATTAGTGGTGTAATTACTGGTCAGCAGAGACATGAGATTCATCAGTGGACTCATAGACTGCTTGGAAGACATGGCATGTAATGATGCTCCTGGGCTCAGTTTTTTTTACTTTGGTTACTATTATTAATTTACTGGACATAGGATTACTTAAAGAGCAGCTGAACTCACAGACTCTCAAACAGTTCCACTTCTCTACCACCTTTTCCTTTCAAGAAAAACAGAAAATGAGAGCGCTGTGAAAGATGATAGATGTTTTGCTGAGGCGAAGAAAGGCTCTGAAAAAAAGCAGCAACTGACACCTTTTCATAAGCTTCAGCATGTTAGCGTTTAAAGAGATCCATATTGGCCTCTCATTGCTGTCACTTTACTAAGTTAATAAAGACTTTTGCTGCTGCAAAAACGTTCACTACTGTATCAGGTTAATCAAGATCTTTCAATGAGTTGCAATATTTCAAACAGTGTTTGGATTAGTCATGGCAGTTATCTCTATTGAGGCTAAAGCCAAAAGCTATCCCCATCAGTTGAACTTGTTTTCTTACTCATGTTAAACCGTTCATCAAAACAATATTCACATAAATAGCTTCATCCAGAAACACCAATGAAACTTGGTGGGAAGGTTTGACATTGTGAGACGTGCAAATGGTTCATGCTCAGCCGTGCATGTAATGTAAGCAAGGACAGGTCTTATCGCTGAGACTGACTGACCCAACATCACGACTGTGGACATTTAGCGAGATGCCCTCCATGAGTCATCCAGGATTACATGAACCGAGACTGTTACGTCACCGGCGCCAAAGATGGTGTTGGGCCAGACTGTGACTGAGGCACCAATATCTTTATTGGTCCAAGATGCACGGTTTCTTGTCAAGTGTCACTTGTCTAACCTTACCGCTAAACCTGCAAGAAACTGAGAGTATTCAAGCTGCATGTGATGGATTATCGCAGGGCACCATTAGAAACTCCATGCTGAGAGGTATGCATGTTGTGGCAGCCCAACACTACACTGAGAAACACTACTTTTGTATGTGTAGCTCAATAAATATTGCCCAGTCTTAATTGATCATTTATTGTACCTGCTAACGTTTATCTTCCTACCAAATAGCATTGCTATTCAACACTTCCTTCTACTTCCTAGTATTCTTTTGATGATATAGGTGTGAAAGATGTTCCCGTGTGAAGATGGGGGCACTGATTCTATAATGTACCTGTTCATTTTTGCTTTGATTTTTACAGCACGGTGAGAGATGAGTCGTTAGAAACACAGCTAGTTTCTGCATTCTGTGTGATGTCACCTTTAAGTTAAGGGTTATGACTTTGTTCCATTACATATAATGGTCCTTCTCTTTATCAGCAGAGGTGAAAAGGTACTAGCCTGTTAATAGCCTTAGTCCTGATCAATAACAGAGCGCTTTATGACTTTAAAAGGCATCTCTAATATACCTAAGAACTCAACTCCAAATATAAATTCTGAATATGAGGCCATTGTGAATGTGTGATTAACTTGGTTGACATTCATGTCATGGAAGTCTTTACATGGAGCAAACCTGAGGGTTCAGATCTGTGACATTTCATTTACAGGTAGCCTGCATGTGCTCTACTGGAGAAACATCACCTATAGTTATGTTGACACTTCTACAGGTGGAGCGCTACTGCAGGCTGAAAATGGGTAACGATCATTTAAGGCTTTCTATTATGAAGAGATGGTTTCGATCTGTAAAGAGGTTATTGCATTACGAGGTGTGTGTGTCATGGCTCATAAAACAATCCATTACAAATGTGAGCATCTTGCCAAAGCTTTGAAAAGGACATGCTATACCTTATGTTTGCATCCAGTGCATCTTTGTGCTAGTTTCCAAGCGCTTCGTTTGCTTGTTATTTGTGGTTAATACATAGAGGATGTAGATAAATGCACAAATGATGAATTTCAGGCAGTTATTTTCTGGCTGTAATGTATTACTGCCACCTAGTGGACGTTTGTTTAATTCGGTCTCCTCTGTCTCAAAATATTATAAATATTTTCTAATAGACATTTATTTTCAGACTATCTACAGTAAGTGTACTGTTTTAAATATCAAGGTAGATCTAAAATGCCTTTATGATAGATTCCTAAAATATTAAGGTGCCAAAAAGCTTTCTTTGGAACAATGCCAGGTTTGTTCCCTAACGCTGTAGTTTCTAAATCGATCCTCAGAGCCCTCCTGAGGGTCCGCATTGCTCTATCCCATTTTGCAACACTTAGGGATGACGGGAATATGTGGACCTTCTGGGTAATGGACCTTGTGATGGACAGTTCCTTGGAAATATCTATAAAAAATATATATAGAGGTAATATATAGAGGTAATTTGTAGATGAAGTAAACACTTAACAGACTCTCAGTAACATAACATATCAAAGATGTATCTGAAAATATTCCATAGGGTGTATCAGACTGTATGAGTTTTTTAAATTACTGCGTATATGACGTGTTTATAATCTGATTAATTCTGGTGGTATTTTACTGTATTCTGTGGGTAGTAGTTAGTTGATGTAAGTTCTTAGTTCTGTTGATGTAACTGAAGCTGTTGATGCGACTGAAACATGCAGCAGATATAACACAAATAATCTCACCATCCTCAACAAGCTTTTATAGACGTGCTACTGGCACCATCCTGTAATTGAAGATTAACTGGATTAGATTTTAGTTCAGATTAGGGGTTAGAATTAAGTTTTAGCTTTAGGATTAGGGACAAGGTGAGTAGATTAGGATTATGTTTAGGATTAAAGACAGGATTAGGATTAGTTTTTGGGTTGAGTTTAACATTAAGGTTAGGATTAAGGTCAGGGAAAGTTTAGGAACAGGCTTCAGCTAAACGCTAGCATTAGTGCCAAGGTTAGGTCTAGATTCAGGATAAGGTTAAGGCCAAGGTTATAATCAGGTTTTGGGTTCAGATTAAGGGTATCATTACAATTAGGGCCAATGTATAGGTAAGGTTTTGTGTTGAGGTCAGGATTAAGTTCAGGTTTAGAGTTAGGATAAAGTTCAGGGTTAGGGATAGGTTTTGGATTAGGTATAGGACCAGAGTAAGGCTAAGGCTTTGTGTTAAAGTTAGGATTAAGTGGCTAAGGCTTTGTGTTAAAGTTAGGATTAAGTTTAGGGTTAGGATTAAATTCTGGTTTAGGGATAGATTTTGGGTTAGGTTTAAGACCAGACTAGGTTTGGGTTAAGGTTAGCATTCAGGTTGCGCTTTGGGTAAGGTTAGTTTTTGTTCACTTCATGTAGCATATAAACAATACATGTACTTAATGTAAGAGATGTATCCACAACACATCTTTAAGATGCACTATGTGCATTCAGATGCTTCAAATTCTGCTACTTTACTGATATGTTATTGTGTCACTGATACTTTGTTTAAAAAAGTCTGTTTAAATCTAACTCAAAAGAATCCTTTTTGGCATCCCCAGTTTTGGGATGCTGGACTGAGTACTGAATTGACCTAAATAGTATATTATGTATTTTGCTATTGGGAAGAAACATGGGGTACATTTCTTTCTTCTGTCAATGAAAATAAATTTCAAAAATACAAAATGCCTATACACCACTCTTTCATAGAGTGGTTAAAATTTGCATTGGAAAGATTACTTTCCTTTCCTTTTCTTCAAAAGGTGCAAACATTGTGCTGCACTTGCTACCATAACATATAAAACCTTGTATTTCTGTATTTCTTGGAAAGACTCTTTCAAATGGTTATTAAGCTTTCACACAGTTAAAGCAATAAAAAACAAGCTTTGTTTAAATAATTTACAGTCCAAACATCATTAAGCACAAGCTGTCAGTCCTTTACCATTATTACATCTTCGTTTTTCCACAAATTCATTCTTCGATGCCTGCTGGTCAGTCCATTGTTGTGGAACCCCAGCGGTTGCTTTGTTTTGATAAATATATACTTACTTTATGTTTTTGTGACTGAACATTAAATAAATGGAGGGTCGTCTTTTGCACAATATTCCTTTGAGTAAATTTAAAGATGGGCGTCTACTTATAAAGAAACAAAAGAGTCCAAAAGCTTTTCAACAGTTTCCTCATTCTACAGATCACTCAGCCATTTCATTTAACCTCATCTTATTACCTAAGTAAGACAAGCTGTATACGTTTACGAGCACTGGTACATTTGAATGATTTACAAAAGCATGGCTGCAATTTTATGGTTTTTCTGTGGCTTTTAATGAATAATTCATTGTCTGCCTTATTGTGTAGTTCATTCATTTTGTAATTCCATTTTATTTCAGGCAACTTTAGAATTTTATACACCCACATGTCAGGCTTTTCATCAGTAACCATGCCAGCAGACTACTCAAGGCTTGGCAGCCTGCATTTCATTGGAATAAATAAATTGTTCCTCTTGGACTCGAGGCTCTTTAATTTTCCTAATGACTGAAGTCTTTTCCTACATCTGACCTTGTATGACTCCCATGCAAAAGGGTTCTCCTTCAAGGCGGTGCAAACAAACACAGAGTCTGTATAAAGCCCTATTGTTACCAGGCTCGCTGGATGCAAAGAGAAGCATCAGATGTAGTTCCCTAACTGGAAATGTCTAGCAGCCCTCTTTCCCATTCACTTTATAAGCTCTATTAATAGGTAATAATATAGTTATCACATGCACACATTTGGAACATATTATGTCAATGTCTAGATAATGTTTTATAAAAGTTTATGAATGTCAACTCAGCTACTGGACATTCATCCAAGATAATGAAGTCTGTTCTACATGCTCAGTGTACTCTTATTTTGACTTGTATTTCATTATGTAATATTACCATCAGGGTAATTGGTAGTGTTTCAGGCCATAGCTGTAAACTACGTTTTATGCTGAAAGGGAAGTGTATTCCAGTCTGTAAATGACCTATTTATTAGGCTGTTTCACATTTTATTGACAGTTGTTACTCTTTAACCTGTCTTGGCTGTAAATCATGATCAAGTTCAGCACCTTGGACAGCTCCCAATGTACCTGGACAGAGCTGCATACCTAATGTTTATTGCCCTGCTCCTGACAGTGTTTTTCCCAGTACTGCTCATTTATTTCACCACACATGTAAAGTTAGCATTAAGCTTGTTGTATAGAAAAGTATAGTAGGTTATACAGAACTGAAATTGTACATGGACATCAGTCTAATAAAGGACCTGTTTAACAAAAACATCTGATATGTACAGATTGCCCAAGACATTTGGTGTCTGAAGATTGGTTGATGATATTTTCACTGAAGCTACAAGGTTAATTTGGAGTGACAAAGACTTCCATGACTTTATAGCTAGATTAGCTACATCATTTCATAGCTCTCACTGTGTGGGTTTGATTGTTCAGGTTTAATATCTGGCACATATTAACAAGTGATCAATAGTGCTGAAAGCCTGCTCCTGAAACCTGCTTGTGTTTAAACTCTCCTTACGTCTCATGCACAAGATGGAAGAAGGGGAACTCCAAGTTTTGGCAAGAAGGAGAGATGGCCAAGTAGCATGCCAAAGAGGAGATGATATGAAAAACGATGATCTCCTGAGAGACCAAATGTAACTGTGCACTATTTAAGGTGGAAAGGAAAATTAAAACAAGCCACTAAGGTGCCTAAATGTGGCCTAGCTGCTGTGCCATTTGAGGTGGAATGGAACAATTCCAACACAAAGCTGTGTCACCAGAATGTAACTGCTGCACTGTTTATGGGGAAACAGGAAAATGTAATCAAGAAGCTAAAAAAAAGAAGAAGATGACTTTAGTATTGCCGAGAGTTGAATAGAACAAAATAGATGAGATTGTTCTGTTTCTGCTTGACACATGGGCAACATATATTTTTTTGCTGCTTTCAGAATCACATAACGACCATTTACGTTGTTATGCACTGCGTATATATGTGTGTGTAACAGATACTGTAGTGGTTTTCAGTTGTCTTGAGTGCTTGCACACTGCTGCTGCCATCTTGAGTCTGACACTAAAGGCGGTTCTCCATCTCTTGGGAGTTCTCAAGGTGTCAGACTGAGCTCTTGCTCTTTGTCTCTTGTGGTCCTGACAGCCTCTATCTGTGGAAGAGTTTTTATTCATAGCAGCTGTTATTTGAAGCTGGCAAACAGAGTCAGGAGCATATTTAATTTGATTGCCTAGCATAACCTTTTAAAAGGAACAGGAAAAGTACATGGATGTCAACAAGGAAAGCATACTCTTAGACATTGGTAAACAGCTTTTAGAACGAAAGAAAAATATCTTGCTGTAATTTAGAAGTGGGCAGTATGAAAAAATGTCCCACCATGACACCTGAAAACGTTATCACAATATGCATTGTGCTTTATGATATTTCATTGTTCTGGGTTTTAATAAGTTGAAGCAGAACCATTGGTACATTTTAAATCCAGAGGACACATGCTGTACCGGGCAGCATTAGGCTACTGGCAACAGACACTCAAAAATTCTCTTGATATGTGTTAAAATTACTTAAAATGACAAAGTGATATCAAGATGCTTTGTGCACTCAGTGTTTGGATTGAGTTACATCATTGATGATGTCACCTTTAGTAGAAAGCATTGTGTCATTTGATCATCCTCCTGACCACTGTGAAAGCTATCACCATTTGGACTGTGTAATGCACCATATCACAAAATCATATGAGATGCTGCAGTGAACAGCAGCCATGCTGAGTTTCCTAAGAAGCAGAAATGTAATATTTTAGCACCCTGTCGTGGTCAGTCTCTAGCACTCTTACATCAACACCTTTTAGTGTAAAGGCTTGAACGTCTCCATTTTTCTATGTCAGTGTGACCTTCACGAAAGCTTAAATTTACTGTACACAACGTGGAACATAGGCTACTATGACCATGACTAGGACTGATGGCACTCTATACTGGGTTTTGTCCTTGGCCTCTGCCTTTGTCATTGTGTCATGCAGACATTATATGAAAACAAGGGCATGGCAATATATCAGCTCTAACATTTAACAACCAGTTCAGACATACTGTATGAGGACACTCACAAACTACAAGGATTTATGTTGGTGTATTCCGCATGCCCTGGATTCTACCAAGCCAAATTGGGGCATTAATCTCACCCTGACTTTCCTCTAGCCTCTCGCTGATTCATCAGTTAAATGGGAACGTATCAGGCCTTCTGCCCAGGCTATCCCCAGCATTAGCAGGCAGCACAATACTGAGTTTCTGTAGCAGTCCGAACTCCTATATTTGATTATAACTGATTTTGGACTGCAGCCAGTAGTGACTGTTGTGCAATTACACAAAGGGGGTAAATTTTGTGCTTTCCATTTAATTAAACTTCTGCTTTATTTTGACCAAAACAAAACAATGTCCAGCAGTGCAAGTCAACCAGAGCCTCTGGTGTTGCTGATATTTAAAGGTTCCATAGACTGTTACATAAGAATCTTGACTCTACCCAAAATTATCCCTCACCCCCACCACCACTTTCCAACCCAACAGAAAACAACAACAACAACAGAGCAGCTACAATAGCAGACTATGAATGCAATGTACCTTTCCTGTGACCTTTCTTATATCCCTCGCAAGGACCAAAGGGATGGATGATATTTGCCTTTAAACAAGGATGCTGCTGTTCCTCTCCATCTTAAATGCTATAACCTGTACACTTGCAGGAATGTAGCTGCAGCATCATGTTAGATGGAAGAGAAAATTCACCAAACAGAAAATCAACTTTATCTGCCACATATTTAATAACATCCTGGAAAACTTCAATTCCAAGATGTTATCTCTGTATTTTACTCTGAACAGTCTCTCAAACATTAGACAATATGAAGGCTCCCTGTAGTGAAGAGAGGGGAAGAGATACACTTTTTGATGATTGAAGTCAGACCATCCTAAATTGTTTTGTAGGGAACTTTGTGTTGTTGCTGAGGTTCAAGTTATCTTGCTGTCTGTGTCTGTCTTGAAATGTTTCATCTGCTTGTGTCTCACTGTAAACAAGCAAATCAGAGCAGAGCTCATCAGATGATTTATGAGCTCACCATGAAAGAAAAACAGCTAGTTTCATTATAGGGTTAAATCACAGAGTGAGAGAGCAATTTAAAAGTCTGGCACTGAGTCTTTAAAAGGATGGATTGATGTGATTTGTTGTGAACTACTGAAACTTGATAGATTTGCTCACAGTTGTGGTCATAGGACTCAAAGTATTTTAAGGACAGAGAGATCTGCAGGGCAAAAGTGGTTCCAAGTCAAACATTTCTAATACATAATACTATTTATTTATTTATTTATTTATTTATTTATTACTGGTGTTCTTTTTTTTTCATTATCAGTACTACACATCCTATAAAAAGTGACAGTGCACACTCTGAACAATCACTTTGGAGAATGAGTGCTGATATGAGTGAAGTCAGGTGGTCTCTCCAGATTGACTCTGGTTAAACTGACCGGTAATCTTTGGCGGGACTGGGAAACAGACGGTTAATCAGTGGGTGCGGTCCGTGTTTTGTCAGACACTGAGATGAATAACGCACGTCTCCGTTTTACGTGAATATCCGCAAACCAGTGAGCCTTTATACACTGAAACGACAAAGACTCTGTTTCCCATGATTCAAAATCCCTTTCTGCTTAACCCGTGCCGGGGTAATCTAAATCCGTTCAGCGCTGCCTGCTGACGGCTCGGTTCAGCACCACGGCGGGCTGTAGTGGTTTTCCCACCTGTATTCATACAAACCCCGCCTCCGTGCTGTAGGATTGGCTAGGGCGTTTGAAACTCCTGCACGATGACTGGCTCGTCATTTATATTCCGCTCAGAGACGGCCAATCTTAGGAAAGGAGGGCGGGGCTTGTTCCCGAAAACAGGTAGAAAACAAAAACACGGCAGAGCGCGAGGCGGGCGAAGCTCAACGATACGGCGAGGGCGAGCCAGGATGCTAACACAGTCAGCCACGAAGAAGGTAACTTATTACACAGCACGTAGTACATTTAATCTAAACCCGTTGCTCTACCGTCTGTATCTAAACAGCATATATAGGAACCAGTCTCTTTAACGTTTGATGTGCTCTCTCTCTCTCTCTCTCTCTCTCTCTCTCTCTCTCTCTCTCTCTCTCTCTCTCTCTCTCTCTCTCTCTCTCTCTCTCTCTCTCTCTCTCTCTCTCTCTCTCTCTCTCGTAGCCTGCAGCATTCTTTAAATTTAATGATGATCAACGATGATCACATAGATGCTTGCAGAACCCGCCTCTGGGAAATGCTGTAACAAGCAGGCAGTCAGTCGGAGGCAGTCTGAGAGAGAGCTTTAGAGGTTATTACCTGAGAGTGCATTATCAGTCCTCATATTATTATGCAGGAGTGTAGCCCATTTCCCCACGTTCAGTGTAGACATGCGTTTTAGAGAGGCTTAAAGCTTATCCAGGGGTTTATATGGATTGCTTTGCTAATTGGATCCTGATTCAGGAGGCTAATCGGTCACTTTAATCGCCTTTGGTCGCAGGGCGACGGATGTTTTTGATTAACTTTCGCCAACGCGTGGTAGGTTTAAATTTAGGAGCTGCTCCTGTAAACTTCAAGCATGAATCACAGTTTCACTTTGGCCATGAGGTGTTTGCTACGTGTGACGTCAGTGTGTGCATTATCAGGTTTGACGTGGCTTGATGAGGTGGCAGACTGAAGAGATCTTGTGGAGAGAGACTGATGGCCTCAGTGGAGCTGCTGTGTCTAGATAAAGAAGGCCGAGATGGGCCAGACTGGGCTTCCAGCGTAGTGCACGTTCACCGGTCTCAGAGTCCAGGTGATGAAAGTCCACCCGAGCAGCGTGGATTCAGTCCAAAGAGCAAGGCTGCTGTGCGGTGTAATTCAGCCCGGAGGACAGCTCCTGTGAAAGGACTGCCTGGTAAGCACTGTCATCCACCGGTGGAGAAGGTCAGAGTGTGCTGTGACCAGGAGCTGGAAACCTCTTTCACTTACGTCGACGAAAATGTCAACCTGCGACTGGCCACTCCCGACAAGACTGATGGCACTCCCTGCCGGGGTTCCTCAAACGAGATCCATCTGGATGGACTCCATGAACTTTCCTTAATGTCCGACCTGGCGTCTGAAAGCGCGGGAAGGCCGGTGGATTATGGCTTCATCAGTGCAGTCACGTTCCTGGTGGCAGGGATCATTCTGGTGATCATCTCCTACACAGTGCCACGTGAAGTAAACGTGAACCCAGACAGCGTCTCAGC
This sequence comes from Prochilodus magdalenae, assembly GCA_024036415.1. NCBI lineage: Eukaryota > Metazoa > Chordata > Actinopteri > Characiformes > Prochilodontidae > Prochilodus > Prochilodus magdalenae. Next base: position 909,834 of record JAMWET010000402.1, read on the forward strand.
GCGAGAGATGGAAAGACTGGAGAGGGAAAGTGCCAGGGTAGGGGCGCACCTGGACAGGTGCGTTATCGCTGGCCTCTGCCTGCTCACTTTGGGTGGCGTGGTGCTCTCCACTCTGCTCATGGTGTCACTGTGGAAGGGGGAGATGTACAGGAGAAAGGCCTTCGCATACTCCAAGCACTCTACAAAGTTGTATGGCTCCATGAATCTTAGGTCAAAATCAAGCCCTGGTCGGTCGCCCTCCCACAGCATTGTTGAGGAAGAGCATAACGAGAGCCTTAGCTGATTGTTATTTCTCTCTCTAAGCATTTATCCCATCCAGTTCATGGAAACACAGACTTATCCACACATCTGTAGCGGTTGTATGTCAGTCACACATTTAAGGTCTTATGATAGCCTATAGATTTTAACTTCAAACATTTTTAAACCATGTGTGTCAGTGTTATGTGCTTATGCAATATCATGACGTTACTTTGATATTGACCAAGGAGATCACTACCCCTAATTTCTTTGTGTAGTTGCAACTAACCTATCTCTTTGAGAGTCAGGGTGCGTTGGGATTTGAAGGCTACCCATAAGATCTGACAGTGGCTCCAGCTGAGCTCTACTCATAAGATCTGACAGTGGCTCCAGCTGAGCTCTACTCATAAGATCTGACAGTGGCTCCAGCTGAGCTCTACACATAAGATCTGACAGTGGCTCCAGCTGAACTCTGCCTGAAAATTGGTTCAGCAGTGAACACCTCTTTAGCTGTCCTGTATCTGTAGCAGTCCTGACAATGTTCCCCAACTCTATATTCCTTTCTTCATTTTAAAGGGACATTTTAGCCTTAAAATCATCATAACTCATCTTTGTCCAAAATGAGGGCTAGGTTTAGTGGTCTGAAGTAGTGACCCAGGCCCTAGATCTAGAGGGACACCATTCTCCAAGTATCATAAGATCTACTTGGAATTTATGACCATCAAGTCTGCTGCTGGGTGTCCCTTCTTGATCTAAACATTATATGCAAACACTGTATTCTGTAGCAAATATGGTTTATGCAAAAAACTGATACAGTTTGCCTAAAGAACATTCATTAATGTTTCATGAAAATGGACAGCTGCTAAACGTGTTTTTTTTTTTTTTAGGGTTTCTTCTTAGGCATATCTTCTCAAATGATTGTCTCGTGACGCCCTATAAATCACAGTGTAGTCTGCAAAACCGAGTCACATAAGCATTATGCTGCATGCACATCAGTAATGAATATTATCTTCACTTATGCTACATTAAAATCACACAACTCAAAAACGAATGTAAGCATTAATATATACCAACGTGCATTTCTTTACCTTAATCAGTGAACCTGTTGGAATGTCTGTATTATAAAAGATGATTAAAATGTGTTTTATCAATTAATGTTTCATTCCTTGAACTAACAATAATGTTGTGAAGTGAACATAAATCAACACAGCCTCTACAGAGAATATAACTCTGTTCATTTAAATGCAAATTTACTGTTAATGTTTTAAATTTAACACATTACAACAAAAATAAAATGAAAAATCTGAACTGTGCAAGAGTTATGGTTATAATTTTCACCATATTTTTAATATAGCTTGCACATTAAATTTGCAGAAATTGCCATATTGTTTTCATTTAAAATATGAAATTGACTTAGTGGTCAACATGCATGCTTTCATACAACTGTGTATTAGTGGCATAAAAAAATGTCAGTACACTTGAGTATAGCAATATTATGTTTTGTGATGCATCAGTTCTCAAAAAAACAGTATTGATTATTTATTAATAATTTAAGTCATACTTTATTCCAAGTGAATGTAAGTGAATGGCACCAGACATTTTTTTCCAAACAATTTTGGGTCACTTCTTTGAATCCTTCTTTGAATAGTTAACATGCTAACAAACATGCTGTAAATAGAAACAATAAAAAAAAACATTATTTTTAAGCATAGTGTTCAGAGAGGGTTAACGGAGCCTGCATTAACATTTGTATCGGTTTGAGTCCAGTTCAGTACAGTCACACTATGCAGGCTGTGTGAGAGAGTATAGAGAGGGATTCTATATACTGATTATATATATATATATATATACCTCTTTATCTCTCACTCTCTTATTGCCCTTCTTTATTCATTCATCCACTCACTATTTCTCTTTTTTGCTGTTTTTGCTATTTCTCTCTCTCTCTCTCCCTCTCTCTCTCCCTTTTTTTCTCTTTCTCTCTCTCTCTCTCTCTCTCTCTTTCTCTTTCTCTTTCTCTTTCTCTCTCTCTCTCTCGCTAGTTTATGTTATTTGTCATTTTACACACAATTTAAAACATACAATATGCTTTTAAAAAATCTGTTTCATTCCGACAGCAGTGATATAAGAGTCTCATTATCCTGTAATATATAAAACTAAACGTATGTTCCTCCACACTGTTTACTCTTTCTCACATTTACTGTTACGAGTTTGATTTGACACTTTTTAATGAGGTAGTTCAGAATTTAAACCCGCTTAGAAACTCTGATTTATAGAGGCTGATATGAGGGGAGATTAGTACTTACAGGAAAGCCTCTATAAACACTAATATGAAGGGTGATTAATAGTTAGCTGGCTGCTTAGTTTCTCTTTTTCTACCCAACAATCCATGACATAACGTAATATATGAGCAGCAGAATACAGAGAACACATCATAAACTCCACAGGAAAATCGACTGAAGGTTCATAACATGAAACAAATTACACTTTGCAAGTTTCCAATTCACTGTCATTCTCATGCGGTAGAAGCATGACTAAATCAAGCTTTGATCCTTGCCACGTCCTTGGTGCAGCAAATGAACATAAATAATTGATGACATGTCTAATTACAGCCACTTCTAGAGCATCAACTGGATCTCTGTGATTAATGTAATGAAAATGACAATAAGTGATGTGAAATGTCAAGAGTTAAATTGCCTCTTTAGAATGCACATGATAACACCTAATCAGTCACTGCGGAAGTTGAAGTGTTTGCAGTAAGAGCTCGGCTATGAAGTCTGTTCGGAGCTGCAGGGGTGCAGACAGAAGCGCTGACCGCCTGAGTGAAGACACAATAACAAGATGACAGCTTTTGGCCGTGTGTGGCGCACACACCCACCACCAGAAGCTTTAGGTGCTGCATGGAAATACACTCAACTATACATTTAACTAACTATTTACCTCTGTCTGGTATTACAAACGGGCTTTGCTCCCTTACCTGATTTAAGCCTGAGCACTAAAGTATGCTCACTAGCCTGTGGCACTATTCCAGACTTATTGATTCATCAAGAGAGCAATGCGCAAGCATAGTTTGAGGGTTCTGACTTCAGCTTGGCCTGCGTTCGCTACATTTACGTCAGGGTATTTTTAGCAAGCATGCCCCGTGGACAATTGGATGGCCTAGCGGAGCTTATTTACATTAGTGCCAATGTCTTCTTGTAATGTAAATTAAATCCTCGAAGCCCTTTTGCTGGAGTGGAGCTATGCAAGGCTGCATTTTACATTAGCACCCAGCTGCCTGCAGTTTCACAATTACTGTTCCACTCTATTAAGTTGGAGCATTTGTCATCATAAAGTGAAACACAGGTATTTTAAATAGGCCCGCGTGGATTACGACTAAACGGTCCCACTTTTCTCTGGTTTAGGGCTTCCTGCAGGAGTTGGAAGAAGGTTAGAAATCAACTTAATGTCCTCCAGTCCAAAGTTCAGTCACTATAAAATATACATGAGCTCTTAGGTAACTTCCACCAAAGATGTTATACTGTAGTTGTAAAGTATTGCCTAGTATAAATGGTCACCCTAAGGGAAAAAATCAGCATTATATACATCCAATCTCTTAGAATCCACAACTGTGACGATATCGGAGATATATTACACTTAGTCATAATAGACCTACCATACCACCATGTGAGGCTGAGGCAAACTGTCCATGTTTTAAACAGGTGTCGGGGGACTCCATCCAGAAACATGCCATGGAGGAAATTAAGCGATGGTGCTGACATACGGTAATAACATTAAGTAATCATTTAGCTGTGGGGTTTCTCTCTGATGTCTCAGCTGAACGAAAGCTTTCAGTCTGTTTGCCGCTTACCTCACTCCACTGAATAGGCTTCTTTGTACAGCTGCAGGCCTGAATGCTGAAGCTGGCACATGCCTCCATTTCTGGACTGATTAGATTAGCCCATAAGGAAGACATGGCAGTTAGCAGGCATTCAAGCGAGGACAGCTCACAGCTGTGACACAAGAAGCATTAAACCAGTGAAGTCTATTTTAACTACCAGATTTATGACTGCTGCTTACTTTTCGCACAGGCACTCACAACCATCGTACAGATAGCTTCTAGAAGTGAATTTGCAAAAGTAGCTGAAAATATGGTTGATATCAGTATTTAAAATATTTCCATTTTCAACATATTAGAGTCTTCAACATTATACACAATACATACATAATACACATACAAAATTTAAAGCTTAAGCTGTATAGGGTCACAACCTCACTAATGATCTAAGCACAAGCTAATATTTTAGCCCCAGCTACATGCTAGTCGTGATATAATACACTGCATTGTTAAATCCAACATCATAAGTACTCATGATTAGGTTTCAGGTTGTATGATAAGGGTAAAATCCTTTACAGGACTTTATTTGAAAGGGTCACAGAGGCCTCTGGATTCATCATGAAATCGTTACACATTGTAAATGGCAGCTTCTGGGTTCAGATGATGCATAAAAGTAAAATCGGCCAATTAGGATTGCATGTTTTTGTGTGGACAGCAACGATATGATGAATCATATTGTGCATATTGAGCAGGGACTTTAAAGCTTTCACCTCTGAGAGAGAGGGGAACATCAAGCTCCACTCTTGGTTCCGATATGAGAACATCCAGAGGTGCTTCTGTCCATCCTTCCACTATGATTAGTGGCAACAATAGACTGACCTGCCTTGTCCACACTTGTCTACACATGTCCTTTTTAAAACACAGACTTCAGACTACACTGTGGTTGTCCAAGGCAACTGGACTCACAAGTGTTGCCTTAGATTCTTCAGAATAAAAGCCCCTTCTAGTAGCAGTCACAGCACAGTGGGCCTGTGTTAGAATGTTAATTAATCTGAGTTGATTAAATGTTTGTAATTTGTGTAGTTCCCAGCTGCACCACATGGCGGCAGCATTAGATCTAAAATGTGGAGGAGTTGTTCTACAACTCCTGCTGTGAAAGTTGCATGTGAATTTCATGGCACAAAACAGAGAAATACTCTGTTTAAAACTACAGGGTATTTGGAGTATGCAGGTGAGGCCTGTCAAAAGCTTCTTATGTCTTTCAAAGAATTACAAAAGAATTGAGAATATCATTAATTTCTGCATGCCATGTAATGAAAACAAACACAGCATGTATAAAAAAAATCACAAATAATTACATCAATAAATAAAAAGACTTCATAAAAATAACAAATAATTACACTGATAAATAAAATAACTTTTTTTAATAGTCTTCCCATTGATCGTAAGACAAAATGGATGCATAATACAAAGCACTGACCTTTCATGTCAGGTAAGTGCACTGGCTTTATTTAGGATCATTTGTATTGGTCAATGCACATTTTCCGTTGAGTGTTACTCTCATACTGAGGCTAAAAAGAAAAAAGGCTTGAATTATTTATTCATGCTGATGGTTCCTCAAGGTTAGGAGCCTTCCCGGCTGCGTAAGAATGACTTCCTCTTTAAACTAATTCCTTGATTGTTAATTCTAAAGATTATTACTCGGTGCTACAGTATATGAGTTATGCAGTTGTGAGAGTGAGGAACCCATGTGTGGTTAGGGGGTTAATATAATGATGTAATGATAATGGTCCAGACAGTGTACATACATCACACTTGCACTTATTAGCAGCTCTGTTTCCTTGTCATGGTTTGTTTAGCAGCAATGTCAACAAGGCTCGCTCAGCGCTGATGAGCTGCTGCCTGGGCCCAGCCCCCCCAGGCAGCCGACTGTTTGCGGGAATCACTTTTGTGCGATTGTATCTGAGTTCCTCTCAGGTTTCTCAGCCACACAGAGACCCGATGTACTGCATCATCATCACTCCTAACCTTGGAATAGGGCTCCACTTTCTGTTGAGCTAGAAAGGAAGAGAAAGGGATATGTTTAAACATATGCTCTACATGAAAGGAAGCAGTGAGAGAACAAAACAGTTGAAAGGACGGTGAACGAATTGCTATGGACTGACATCATGGATAAGCTATTGAGTGGAGATACGATGCACACTGATAGATCCCCCTTAATTGATACTCTATTCTTACCGCTCCCTCTCCGAGCCAAAAAGAACATCTGGAGCTGGCAAAAAAGCAGCTGAGGATGCTTTTCCACAAGCTTCTCCTTTCAGTGCTTGCTGAACAGAGCTTGAGTGTGCACAGTGATGTGTTAGCCACCGGGGGAAATCATTGTTGAGGGTCACATGTCATTGAATTTCATGTAGTTGATTTACTGTAGGCAGGGATGTATAGAGCTCAACTTGTATCTTTTGTTTTGTATGTATGTCTTTCTAGTTACTGTGTTTATCTGAAAATGAATCCTGCAACTTAGCACTTTTGTAGGTTCACCTCCTTATCAAGATCCATTTTGTCAGCTCCACCTACCATATAGGTGCAGTTTGTAGCTCTAAAACTACTGACTGAAGTTAATCTTTTTCTTTGCATGCATTATCAACCCCACTCTTCCCCTGTTCGTCATTGGCCAGGCCTCCACAGAGCAGGTATTGTTTGGGTGGTGGATCATTCCCAGTACTGCAATGATACTTACAAGCTGGTGGTGTATTAGTTTGTGTTGTGCTAGTGTGGATGGAGCAGACACAGCAGTGCTGTCAGTGTCCACTCTATTAGACACTCCAACCCTGTTGGTCCCCCTTGTGAATGTAAAGGTAGAGTCAGTAGCTCATTGGTGCTGCAGTTTGTGCTACCCTGCACAGTTTGTTAGCATTCAATGCTGCTACCGCCATGTTGAATGAGCCTGGCTAGGCTGTTTTCTGTGCAGTACAAGTAAGGATTATGTAATTGCACAAGCTAAATTCACTGATAAGAAGTTGCCTTTAAGAAGCAAGCTCAAGTGTTACATGTTTCTTACTAATATTGAGTTTCCAACCTGAATCTTCTGTCATCATGCTACAGCTCTAAGAGTATATAGAGATCTATACGATTCCGCCTGTATGATACGCCAAATGAGGTCCCATAGAAGAGAGCGAGTGTACTTGTAAGATGACGTGGAGAATTGACAGGTGTTTGGTATTCAGGACAGTGCTGCCCCTGGCGGTTTCTCCTCCGGTTTGCTTGCTCCAGACTCATTTAAAACTATGAGTGAGTCATCGAAGTGAAGGTAGAGACTGGGGGTGGCTACCTCTAACCCTCTCATTAGATTAATACGCCATTGCCCTGTTTATTGATATAAATAAAAGGATCTATCCCCATGATTCTTCCGGGAGGGGGTTCTTCTTCATCATCATTCACTCCTGGGCTCAAGGTTAGTTCGAGGCATGCCAGGAAGAGAGCTATGGGGTGGGTGGGTGGGTGTCTGGGTGGAGGATGTCTAAACAAATCTCTGTCCTGACAGGTGTCCTCTTTGCCAAGGTTTGTCTGGGGCTGCTGCTGGAACAGGGGGTTGGGGGGGAACTGTGAATGAGGATGACGTGATCCTCTCTCTTCCAGCCAATAAAAGAGAGTGGCCAAGCAAGATCTAGCTCTGTACGTGCTGTCAAATTCAATAAGGTAGTGCTTTAATGTTTTCTTTTAATCAACCAAATTGCATTATACACTGCCGGGCCTACTCTCCACACAGTGTTCTGCCTGGAGAAGAGAAAAGAGGAGAGGAGAGAGAGAAGAGAGGAGAGCAGGGGGCAGACAGGACACCCTGCGCCTGTCCAACTGCAGGCCGGACAGCTGTGATGTCAGGTTAAAGAAATCTATTTGAAAGGGTCATACGTGACTGAATGTATGCCAAATGTGTGTCACCCTCCCAGCCTCTCTCTCTCTTACGCTGTCCTCTAGAGTGAGCAATGGGCAAAGTAGGACTTACAGCAAGCACCATGTTCAGCTATTAACTTGAATTGTGTGCCTGCAAGTGGCTGCACATTCCTGAAACAGGCATCGATCTGACTTTTGGCATCTTTGTGGACGGTGGTGGGAACAATCTTCATATGCTCTGTGCATCAAACCCATCACCATGATTGGTGTAACATCACTGTCAATCACAACAACCCCTGGTTTTGATGAACTCATGTCGACAAGAGGCACTACAAGGAAGCGCCCAAGAACATCTCAGCAAAGTTCCCATAACTGTGATAGATGAGGAAACAACTCAGTATCAGGCTCTCTGTGTCTTTGAGTCATTGCATCCATGTAGGGAGTTTCCACATAAGTTATGTGTGGTTTTCCCACCTTTGGAAGGAGACATACAGAAGATTACGAGATTTTGCTTCTCCTGGATGGAAGAAAAGAAAAGGAAAAAGAGAGAAAGTGTGGAGGAACACAGATTAATGGTTGTCCTGAAAGAACACAAGGTGAGAACTTTGGTCTCACTTTGGAGCTCTTTGGTCCTTGCAGTCTGAGGCCTGAGCTGACTGATGCTCACAGCACGACATATCAGCAGCTTGATGATGAAGCATGTGTTCCATCCTGAAGCAGTCAGCATCCCACCACTCCACACTCAGATAGAAAAAAAAACATCTGAGCCCAGGAGAAGAAACAGAGGAGAGGAGAAACTAAAGGGATGACTTCAGCCACAAAGTCACTTTGACACAGTGAATGAGGAATCAGGTAACGGGATCAGGCTTCATTAGGTGACTTCAGGCGAGCTGGCAGGCGGCCAGGTGAGCTGGACGCACAAATGGACATTGATTTTTCAATAAGGGCCCTCAGAGCTGTCAGCCAGCCATGCCACACTGATATCCTCTCTCTGGGGAGAAGGCCTCTGCTGCCTGGCTGCTTTTGGGTCTGACTGGCACCCACAAGCAGCCTCCTCTAGGCTTGTCCACTAAGGGACTTGAACCAGATCGCAAGAGAGTCTGGTGGGTTGTGTTGTTCAATGTGGCTGAAAAGGGCACACTTAACTAAAATTACATTTGACTGACATTTATGGAAAGACAATTGCTGAAACTTTTATGAAAATAGGCCCACGTGCAACAAAGTGGTCTGCAACAAGAAACACATGAGTATGTCTTAACTGATAGCAGTGGTGGATAAAGTACACAAAACAAAGTACTTGAGTTAAAGTAGAGATACTCAAGTTCCTCCCTTTAGACCTCCACTTGAGTATTTGCCTTCAAATGTATTTAAGTATGGAGAGTAAAAGTAGCATGATTTATTATGGCTCTAATGTCCTATTATCATTTGTGGAGTAAGAGTCTTAAACAGTTCACTTTAGGTGAAGAGACTTGAGTGTCACTCTTGGTCCACCGGTGTTTTAATAGAAGGTCAATAATTAGTCTGACACTGATGTCTATTTAAATGATCATATGCACAAAACACTGAAGGAGAACAGTTTTCATTAGCCAGAACCAAGCTCTGTCCAGAACAGGCTTAAAACAATGTGTGCACTGTATCCCGATTGGGAGACTTTTTTCATGTTGACCTGTTATGTATTTATTCACAAATGAACTAAAGGGAATGACAGATTTGGCCATAATGAAGTGGAGTAAACAGTAATATACTAGACTGTGTAATGGAGTAGAGTTAAAGTTAAAATTGAAACAGAATTAAAATAAATAATTCAATGAGGTACATTAAAAAATTACAGTAACCAAGTACTTTGTTACTGTCCACCACTGCTAGCTACTGAATACTTTACAGTAAGGTTCTATGTGTCTTGTTTGAAAACTACTAAATACTTCAAATAAAAATACTGATCAATAACTTTTCTAAAGATTGGATGCCATAAAATTTCCTAACCTTTTTTCACTCCAGGGACTAAATCTTGGCCCAAAAGGCACAATGCTGTCATGGTGTGCAGAGCAGAAAATTGTTAGCACTAGACTGATAAAAACCAGTAGACGCAAGTATGTTCACCCACTTACAGATAACCATTTTGAGAGCATCTGTCAAAATTCTAACAGTCGTAGCCATTGTACCATACAATATGCATTAGCCAGTCCATGTAGCTCTGTGGGTTGAGCACATGGGGCTTAATCCAAACGTTCAGCCTACTCTGGTAGCAGGTGTGCGTGTGAGATTGGGCCATGAGAGCCCTGAGAAACTCATTTGTTCATCATTCAGCAGGACACAGTCTAGTGGTTGGTTTGCGGGCACGGGCAAGCTTGTGTTGTTTAGAAAGAGCGAGGTTATGATCCACTCCCTCTGACAGCTAAGTCATATTTCCCAGTTCCCTATAGGCTGGGCTAAGGGCCCCCTGCTTCTGGGCCAGACACATTTAGTGCTCCCCATCCATCAGAGCCTCTCCCAGAGCCGTGAGGCCCAGCACGCACAGGCCTGCCCTGCTCCTGAACCCCCCAAACCAGCCGCTCTGAGACGACAAGGAAAAGAGAACCTACAGTATATGGCAAATATGCACTAATACATTTTTTCTGGTGAGTCTTTTTCCACTCTAGGCAACGTTCCTATTGCACACAGCGTACCATAGAACCCTAGTTTAAAACTATTATTATTGATAAATACGCTTCTCTTTTCGTAGGGACAGCCTGTAATAGGGGAGTGAAGTGAATAAATGAGAAGTCGATATTTGCAGCGCTGCAAAAATTACACAAGTTACCCTTACATGTAATTATCAGGTTTCAAAGCCATTTTCTCTGACACCACTTAAAGAGATTGAATATGTGTCTGATGCACAAAATAACCACGGGGCCTAGTGATCCATATTCGGCCTTCCTCTCCTGCAAGGTCATTAATTATCTTAAAATGCAATGAAAAAACTAGCCTGCTTTTTTTATACATATACATTTGTATGCAGAAAGGTATAAGCCATTAAAGATGCAATAAAACTTGCCTAATGCTCACAAAAGTCATTACTAATGAAAGGGCACTTGTCAACAACTATGAGGTCATCTGAACTCAAAATGTCATTACCCAGATGTAAAAAGGAAAGTTTGTTTGTAGGGCTTTAGGGAATGACAGTTTAAAGGTGACGAGCTTGGTAAAGGACTGTGGGCTTTGTCTAAAGCTGGAAAACTATTCATCTCGGGTTCGTAGAAAAACAAAACAGTATATATACCAACCCCAGCCTTCCCCGTCCCCCTTTCACTTAGCAAGAAGCAATTGTGTAAATTTGACACACGTCCCCTTGTGGCTCCTCTCCTCCTCACTGTGCGCTGGGTAGGTCTGCTTCATATGCAGTCTGATTACTTTCCAAACAGAGTTTTATGACAACACATAACAGGAAGCATCAATCATCAGCTCTTTCTCTGCATGTCGGGGAATGTGGAGTTTCTCTGCACTGTTTCTCTTTGTGTTTGCTTTTGACATTTAGCACTTTCTGAGAGAGGAAAGAGCACCAAAGCCAAATGCGCTGTATTAAACGATGTGAAACCTAATAGTGGTGGATGGGTGTAAATCATGCCCTCCTGCTGACACGTCCAGGTACGCAGCTTCTCGTTTAGGAAACGAGCAGACTTGTGTCAACAGTCTTGTGTTCATAAAACTGCAAACTCGCATTAGATATCGGGCCATAAACGAATCACCTGCAGGCTTTTGGAACTAATCAGCGCTCTGACATCAGTCAAGTGCAAAGTGTAGCGCTCACTTCTAGCCAGACTGAGATTTTTCTCTACATTTTATTTGAATATGATTTGCCAAGGTAAAGCTAAAGCAAGCACTCCCCCCTCCTCCATATCCGTCCCTTCCAGTAAAGTCATAGGCATGGGCATGCGCCACATTTTGCTTTATACTGTATTTCTGAATCAAATATGAAAGCTACTTTATGGCAAAATGTTGTATTCTTTGTAGTTTATAGGGCCAACAGGCCATGCCTTTGAACGTCAATTAAAAAAAAGAAAAAGATTATTCTGAAACTTGGAAACGCTGACAAAACCATGACAGTAATGGCTTTTGCAGTACTAAATGCACCAGTTTTGCTCTGGGCTGCTTATGCTCTCCTGTCCTCTGTCAAAGCAGGGCTTTATGCATAATTCATTCAGGATTGTCCCCAGAGAGCAGATAGATCAAACTAACCTACTATTTCACTGCAAGCAACAGCTATGCAACACAATCTCCAAGAGTGATCTCAACTCATCAGAAAGTAGAAGGATGCTCCTTGGTTTGATCAGGGTGCAGTGCACTGGGTTCAGGGCTATGAGAATGCTCTTCACTGGATCCATGACTTGTTTATCTTAGCATCCTGGAATACTGAGCTTTCTGATATGTCAACATCAGTAAAGCCTGGCTTGGCCTCGTATCTCCAGCAGATCGTTGCTCCTGCCATTTGTGATGTATGCAAACACATGTGCACACACTCAGGCAATTACATATATAATTCCTCTGCACTCTCTGGAAAGCGATAGAGGCCCTGGATCAGGACAGCCACAGGAGTTGCCATCAGGCCTCTGGATGGGGCCCGTTTGCTTCTCCTTGTCTTATTACCCTCACATTTCTCCAACAAATCTGCCCCAAAACTGTCTGGATTCCTGCAGCAATTAAATCGTTTCTCCCTTTATCCCCCTACTCTTTCTTCCCTGTCTCTTTGGCAGAAGAGGTGGCCATGTTGGTCAAGTTGTCTTGAAGTTCGCGTGCCAAAGCTGCCAGAGTCAATTTGCAGAGGCTGCTGTGATTTGTCAAACAAAAGGAACGGCGGATTATTGAGCGGAGAACGTCTGGAGTTCGCCGAGCAGCAAGAATCACACAGGGCGTGCCATTGTTTCTCAAACGCCAGTGCTTTTCTGGCAGATCTGCCAGCAGTTTTCTTTCCTGTTCTGAAGGAGTCAGCCCACTCTGTCAAAAAACCTCACGAGGAGACGTGCAGGGTAAAGTGAAAATATGAAGCATTCGTGGCTGTTGAGGGATGTTGGAGAAGCGAGGGCTGGAGAAGAGGTTTGACTTCGGTATGAGTGTAAGGGGTTCTCCCCACATCACACTTATTCCAGACATCCATGTGCACGACAAATCAGCCAAGAAGCAAATAGAAGAGAATCATGCAATGTCTGCTAGGCTGCTGTCTCTGTGTTAGGGTGGTTAATGTAGACAGTGACATGGGTTTGAGGACTCACTCAGCTACACTTAGCCTATGACTAATCAGTCCCAGACTATTTAGCCCCCAATGCTACATTAGTCTAAATTGAAGTTTGCAACATAAGCCCAGGTTTACACCAGTGTAGCCCCCAATGAACAAAGGAAATAGAAAAATAGAAACCTTGAGAGGATCCAGTATTTAAAAATGAAAAGATTCTCCTCTGGTCAACACCTAATAGTAAGAGTAAAACATGACAGCAATATGAAGAGGGTACAATTTTACCATTAATAAACAATATTAAAAATAGAGAAAAAAATAAAAACAGGCTGTAACTGGACAAAACTATTTAGATTGCTTTGTGATCATCAATGACTATTGTCATAGGCCTTTTAGAGTAACAATTAGAAACAGATCTATTAAAATCAGTCAGTGTTAATAGTGAAAACCAGTGACTGCTGTTAAGTCCATGTCACAGCAAAATACCTTAACTAATATTAGGAACCCACAGTGCTGATCTGTTAATAAGAATATGAGAGGATATCTGTGTATCGTGAGGCAGAGGAGGTAACTGAAGTCTGAATACTTCACAAGACCTTAAGGTTGATTGTGGCAAGCAGTGTATATTAATCATGGCAGAAAACTGTTGTTATTCTATGTATGTAAAAGGAAGCTCATTAGAAACTCTGAAGTAGAAGGTACACTGTACATGTGACTGCTAGAGAAGAAAGCCATTAGAAAGTCTAATTGCAATTCTGTTCTGTTTTATTTATACAGCACAGCAGACTTTGGTATGTATTCACAAACCTCCTCAGGTCTCTTTGAAACCAGGACTGCTTTCTGAGCTCTAGGCCTGTCACAAATATTACAGAACTGCCTGATCGCATGTACTTGAGCCGACCGCAATTGTTTTCCATAGCTGTTACCTTTGCACAATCAGTGGTGTACATTTCTAGAACCAGTATATGAAGTGGGTGCATTTTTTATTAGTTGAGTCGTGCAACTGCATGTGGCATGTGGATATGGTGCAATCCCACCTTCCACTGACCTGGTGCTATGTCATGTTTAGGGGAGAGCAGTAGGCTAAGTTTCTAGGTAAGCTTGAACTGGCTATTTTAACAACTGCAATACATACAATGAAAAAAGTGTGAATTGTGAATATTGTGAATTTTGAAATATGTACACCCGTTGGCCACTTCATTTACATTTATTGTCCATTTTATCAGTTCCACTCACCGTATGACCATATAGAAGTACTTTGTAGTTCTACAACAGACTTCATCTGTTTCTCTGCATAATTTGTTAGCCCCGTTTCATCCTTTTCTTTAATGGTCAGGCCTCCCAGTACCACCACAAAATAGGTATTATGTGGGAGGTGGATCATTTTCAGCACTGCCTTCACAAACCTAAGGATGTTAGTGGGGGCAGGAAAAAATTTGCAGCATGAAGAAGCAACACAGAGAAGAACCAAGTTTCTGGGCTGCAAGGGGTTTTAGAGTTCAAGTTATCGAGTAGTAATCCAATTTCACAAGACATACTGGAAAAATAGAGAACATAAAAAGGAAAAATCTGTGAGACAGCCAAGGGTTAATGTCCAAAGCCATTGTAAAAAAAAACTAAAATGTCAACCACACTTGGAGACCACTACTTGTGCAATACATAAGGATATTAGTTGTGAGAACATGAGAGGTAAGAAGTTCGGTGTTTTGTTACAGTTATAGTAACAATGTTTCAAATATAGTCCTGTCATAAATGTTTTCATAAAGATTATTTTACAGACTTACAGAGGAGAGGAACATATGGCACTGCCCTTTGACAGTAACACTCTGTGTTCCAGCACCTATGCTGAGCAGGCTGTTTAGATTAGGACTAATACTAGAAAATAATTGCTGATTACATCATAGCTGTCTACAGTTCAACAAACAGGATTTAGCATTTGACGATTGCTGTATGCCATTATTAATTCCAGAAGGTTATGAACAGGCTGTATCAAGAGGAGTATAAACCGACCTTACAGTGAAGTGATGGCTAGATTTTGACGATTTGCAGGTTGGAAACTCGGAAATACTCCTACCTTAGTCTGAGGTCAGTATAGTGCTATGCATGCCGTTGCCTATTGACTTTTAATGTTTGGATTATGTTTCTGTTTCTCATGGGAAAGATTCACAGCTGAAAAACACAAACGTCCTTGTCTTAACGGTCGAGTGAAAATGATCTGAAAGATCCCATACCGGTGATTTTCTTTAATGGACATTACGAGAGCTCTGAAAAAAAAAGGGCTGCATATTTCTGATCAGTAATTAGTGTAGCTGGGCTGCAGAGACACATGGGAGCAAAGTTGTATGTAATTAGGGAGGAATGGAAGCCCAGGCCATACTGACAGTTCTGCAGCTCACTGTGTTAAACACAGAACACTGTGCAGTGAGAAGCGTATAAAAACCATCTGTTTCAACATCTCCCACTGCTGCTGCTTGAACTGACTGGACCATGAGAGCCTTGAACGAGTTTAGCTTTTATTTGGCCATTGGGTCTTTTTAACGCAAGTTCCTGCAGCTTAAGCTGGCAGACTGGTTGTATTTGCCTCCATTTACTCATTAATTTATTCCGCACTATAGCAGTCATTAGCTTCCATTGACCAAAGTGCCTTGATGAATGGAGAAAGGAATAAGAAATCAGAGGACATGAAGAGTACAGTGCTGGAATGTGTTGTAGGTAAGCCTGATGGATACGACTATATTTAGTTGTATGCAACTATATGTATTGCAAACATAGTGGAATAGCTTAATCTCATAATGGAAATATGAGGAAAAATAATCTAAGAATATAAAATATTTTTCCCACAAACCACAATTATCCAAAAGTACTGCCATAACATAATAGATAGAGAATGCAGACCAGAATACCACTCCTCAACATAGCATCTTTCCAGATCCTCCAAGGTCCTAGGTCCTCACTTTTGGACTCTCCTTTTGAGACTCTCCTCGCTTTTATCAGTCCCGCTTCCCATATAGAAACACTTTGTAGTTCTACAATTACAGACTGTAGTCCACCTGTTTCTCTGTATACTTTGATATCTTGTTTTTACAGTCCTAAATCTGTAAATAGTTTGTAATTGTAGAACAACAAAATGCACCTATACTGCGAGCGGAGCTGCTGAAACAGACAATGAGTGTAGAAACCAGGAGGTGTACCTCATGGAGTGGCCAGAGAGTGCATATTGCAATACATAGTTGGGTCAAACCATGGCATTGTGTGCTGATGATTTGCCCCAGCAAATCTAGAGTAAATGTTCATGGCAGAAGGACAATAAGCCAGTGAGGACCATATGAAACTAACTTCAGGCCCAGAACAGGCTTTTAGTCAATCATGAATGTTGCTCACTGTGATCCTCTCAACCTTCTGAAGCAGTGACTCAACATTCCCCAACAAACACCAGCATTCTAAGTCTGACTTTACATCATGAAACCTTCATTCATCTTAACAAAGTTGAAAAAAAAATCCACACAGTTTAGCAATTCAAAAAAACTTAAAGTCACAACAGGATTATTCAGCTAGTTTGTAAAATAAGAAGTATGCCCTGTGATGAATCGGTGGCCTGTCCAGTGTGTTTCCTGCCTTGAGTGAGAGAAAGTGAGAGAAACAAAAGTAGTGGCACTCTCAATTGAATACAGATGTTTAATTCAGCTCCATTGGCACAGGTGTATAAACACAAACACCTAGCCATGCAGTCTGCCTTTACAACATTTATGTTTGTATTTATGCTCACTGAATTCAAATTTGGTATTGTAATAAGATGCAACCATTGCAACAAGTCCGTTTGTGAAATTTCTTTCCTCCTAGATATTCCATGATCAGCTGTGAGTGGTATTATTGAAATTGGAAGCATTTGAGAACCACAGCAACTCAGCCACGAAGTGGCAGACCACGTAAAGTTACAGAGCAGGGTTGCTGAGTGCTGAGGTGCATAGTGCATAAAAGTCAATAACTGCAGAATTCCAAACCTCCTCTGGCATTAACATCACCACAGAAAACGGGAGCTTCATGGCATGAGTTTCCATGGCCAAGCAGCTGCATGAAAGCCTTACATCACCAAACAGAATGCCAAGCATCGGATCTAGTGGTGTACTGCAACGCCACTGGACTATAGCGCAATGGAAGTGTGTTCTGTGGAGTGACGAATCACACTATTGATTGTACGAGTCTGGGTTTGGGGAGTACTGGGATAACCTGCATAAATAAAGTTTGGTGGGGGAAGGATAATGCTATGGGGTCATTTTTCAGGGTTTGTGTTAGACCCCTTAGTTCCAGTGAAGGGAAATCTTAATGCTTCAGTAGACCAAAGGGATACAACACCATTTTAGTGGCTATGAATGTAGAATTCCTGTTGGTGTGCTGTGTCAGTGTCCCAGAACTATTGTCCATATAGTGTACCTAAAACCTTGAGTAAAGCCAGCTTATCGGAGGCATTTGGTTTGTTTTGCTCCAGAGAAAAAGGGATACTGCAAATAAATCTGATTTGGGAAGAACATTCTGGAGACCATCAACAATCAAATATAGGTATGGCACTCCAACACAACATTTGAGTTTGTGGGTGTTTGTTGAAAACATAGGGTGGGTGTGCTCGGGCTACAGTGTAGTGTAGTGTCAGAATTTTGCTGAATTTCTCTGCTTTCACACGCTGCCTGGAGTCACAGGACTCTCTGCTAAGTCTGGACTGCTTCACGGACAGGAGGAGTCACCCAGAAAGCCAAATATTATTGCTCCGCAACCCAATATGCGGGCACGGCTATGACAGCTAATATCTTGGCCTTCGCTCTCCTTACCGCACCACCCACTGAGGGACAGTGGTGAGTATGTGCTCTCCCACAGTCCAGCTGAATGCCCTCACACCGAGACAAAGTCATGGGTCATCGAGGGTCTTCCACAAGGACCATGAAAACTTGCCCTCCTTCTGTAATGAACTGCTGACACAAATACCTCTGGAACACTGCATAGCTCACCGTGGGAGCATTTACCATGCACTAATAATATGTCCCCCACACTACATTTCCAATAATGTGAGTTTGGTGGGAAGCAGTGGCTGTAGGTGTGTCTCTTTTGGCATGGGCTGCAGCTGGCGCCTCCATTGTTCCCCCTTTGTTATTTTAGAGCTTACGCACTTATGATGGCTGCCTTTCTCTGGATGTCGGTATAGGGGTAGTTCTAGCAGTGCTACAAAGACGTCCACTGCGACTCTTACGGTTAAGCATCTGTCCTGAGATTTCCTGGACAAGCTTTTAAACAGGCCACATACAGATAAAACGTCCTTGCACATAGTCATCAGCGCTAAGAGACTGCTTCAAGATGAAGCTTACGGGAAAGAGGCCATTTCTATACAAACTACTCCTGTGCAGTAGGACCAGAACACCCATAAAACACATCTGCAGCCATGGAGAACAGCCACAGAAGACTGAAAACAGACTCAAGTCAAATATACTATGTATTATTTTAATAATTATATCTTCCTTTTAAAACTTGTGCACAGCTGATTGATTTATTGTTTCTAATTTTGAGCAAAAGATTATAATGTCAGTGTATTTACAAGCTGTCTTTAAGCAAATGTGAGATTGAGGGCACTTGCAGAACCTTCTCCAAAAAAAGAATCATGGAATTATTTTAGCTGAATATACCTAACAATGAATCTGACACATTCATCAGAATGCATGCCATTCACCATTTCCATTGTAATCAAGCATCTGATTTGTTTCATGTCATTTAATTATAATCTACAAAACTCTTAGTACAGCTTCCGAACGGGAGGAGGTTAAAAAGCATGAAGTCCAGAACCAGTCGGTTCCGAGATGAACAGCCAGTAGTGCTGGTGTCTGGACAATAAAATCTGCACCCTTACTCTCACCATCACTCTGCACTTTACATTTAGCATATCTCTACCTTCAAACATACGGACATATTCTGTCCTGTGTATATACCCCCATCTCTTTTACCTGCCTCTGACTCCCCAAACTGCATATATGGAAATGTGCACGCCTGTATATATCATAGTTGTTTATATAATTTTAGATTAACGCTGTATAATTCTATATTTGGATGAACAAAACTATTGTAGCATTTGCTATTGTATATTTTAGTCTAATATGTATATTTTGGGAATTTAAATACTACAAGGGACTATGCAATGTGATGTGACAATAAACGTGATTTGATTTACACAATTATATGCCTTAAAGACCAGTAAGCGAAATGTTGGGTGGTTACTTCAGCACTGGCTGCCTGCTCACTTACCATAATGGCATTGATGATTAAGTGGCAACAAATTGTTTTGTTTAATAATTATTCTTCCTCTGAAAATGAAATGCTCTTTTCCAATTTGGTCCACCCATTAACTGAAATCTTACACATCTCCTTTTCAGTCTTCAGTTTGAGAA
The DNA here is from genome assembly GCA_024036415.1 of Prochilodus magdalenae. NCBI lineage: Eukaryota > Metazoa > Chordata > Actinopteri > Characiformes > Prochilodontidae > Prochilodus > Prochilodus magdalenae. Next base: position 929,407 of record JAMWET010000402.1, read on the forward strand.
ATGAGTAAAAATCCTTCTTGTAAAATAGGGCAAATTGTCATATTTGCAAATATGTTTCGTCATATGTTTTCGGGGATAGCCCAAGCATAGTTACAGTTGCTAGGCTATGAATGTTCACCAACTGAGTGAACCAGTTTGCTACAGCAAACTGTGGTTACTGTTGTGTAGTTAGAAATACAGACAGGCCTGCCGATTGTGGGTGAAGTCAGGTAAAAAATAGCCTTTCCGTAACAGACAGCATAAGACTATACTAAGCTTTTGTAGGGATGGACTCCCCCCATCCCCAAAACCATTCCCCCAGTATTTCAATTTTGTGACATTCATGGGGTTAACTGGGGAGTCCTTGACCCCCTAGGAACCCAGAATTTTGCAGTGCGAACAACATTAGTAGTGATTTGACTATGTATAAACCATCATAAAGCAACTGATAGAATAAGGCCCATGCCTCGTTTTATTTCAGAGCAGAGTTATTAGAGTGAAATATACCTGCTTTACCCTCACAAATGAAAATGGCATTCAAATGGCAATTAATAAGCCAGAAATGCAGCTCCGGATACATGTAGATTTTGGCTTGGCCATTAGTGCCATTTTTCTTTCTACAGGCTATTAACTAAAAAGTCAATTTAGGGCAATTTCTGTGACATTTTTATGCTTTGAGAAAAAAATGTATTGATCGAACTGTGAGGGATTATGGTTAGAAACATGGAGGAGATGCCAGGGGGTAGGAAGGACGCACTAAATGTAATCACTGTCTGAACAATCAAGTCCAGTTTAGTCATCTCTCTTTTGGCCATTCAGAAGGAACATTGTGCAGCAAGCAGTGATGATAATTATTACCATATTTTTGCTAACGTCACAGGGCGTCATTGACCATAACAGCTTTGCTGACATGTAGGCAGCAGACTGTGTCCCTACTCTTGGTGTGTCCTGTAAGCTAGGAAGTGGCGTGTATAATGGGCAGCGTTCACTGAACAAAGATGCCCTGGTGCCGCTTTAGGATTTTCCGTAAGCAGTCAGCAGCTGAGGTGGCTGAGGAGACGACTGTTGGATAATGAGAGGCCAGTGGCTAGCCTGTGTGCCGGAACCTTCTTCTGTAGGTCAGAGTTATTAATAAGAGGGCAGGATGGACTTGGGCAGTCTGACGATGGCCTGAGAAATCCATGTGGCATCACAGGAAGTGGGAAAAATGAGGACATCCATTGACGACATTAGAAAAAATACGTCATCAATGTCTAGTTTAATTGTAATCACTTTGACGGTAATTTTTTCATGAGACAAAGTTTTAAGGACGACATGGTTTAGTTTTATGCTTGTAGCAATGCATAACAAATTGTGTATATCACTTTTCACAGTCTGTGAACATTTATTATTCAGGTATTTAATGTGCTGTGGTATTCCTTGTTATGCCATCTGAATACAACATACAAGATAAGCATGCATCGGGCTCAAGTCTGATGAATTTGCAAGCCACACCATTCGTCAGATCTTGGGCCTTGATGTCACGGTACATTATCCTGCTGGAATATCACATCATTGTGGGGGGTACATGAAGTCCATGATAGGCTGCAAATGGTAACCAAGCAGTGAAAAGTAATGGGCACCAGTTAGTGATGTCGTTGGCCAGTGTTCAACCTCCCTCACAAGATAACACCTCACACAACTTATACAGGTGTGGGCGTTCCCAAGTCGTCCCCTGAGGTAATCTACTTACCTACTACCTACTGTGTGATGCTTCTAGACTGGTAAGCGAATAATGAACACGATCAGTAGGAGCAACTGTGTGGTTTTTTACAACAGTTGTAAGCACTGCAAATGTCTGGTGAACAGCATCCTTTTACAAATTTATCCTTTATCATTTCTCCTTTTAGTGATCATTAATGTCTGGTCATTTGCTGTACATTCCTCAGCACTGCAGCAGAACATTATAACTACAACATCGAATCATAACACTGTACACTGTACAACTGTGTGTGAAACATGCTGAGATGCTGGTTTGACAGCAGCGCACCAACTACGTTACCAAGCCAGACAGCACACTCTGCCTTAAGTTGTTGATGGGAAAATGCATTTGCAGCTAGCAGAAGATTATTTCACTTCACAGATTTATCAAAGGCTTTACCTTTTTGGCTGTGGATGAAAAATGTGTGGAATATATGTGCATTTTATGGTTCACTTCAGGCTATGTGAAAACATCTCAAAGACTGACGGTTTGATGCTTTGCTCACAGCAGGCACCTAACCATGCCTGAGCAGCGGGGAAAAAAGAACACAGAATATGTCCAAGACCTCTGGAAGAGTTCTGAGGAACAGGCATACTCTCTGTGTGCTCGCTGCTGGCTACGTCCAAGTCTGTTAAGATTTGGGCGGAACAGCTCTCTTCAGTGGCTTTGACTGCAGGCAAGCTGAGAAGTCTTTGAGTAAAAACCAGGTCAAAACAGCCCCTTATTGCTAAGATTGGGTATTATGTGGCCTGATCAGTTGGAAAGCTGAGTACGATAATGTTTTACTGAGTTCATAAACCTCTTGTGGATGTAAGACTTGCTCTCTCTTCCATAAATTGTAAGGTGTTAAAGGCAAAGTCATAAAGTTGAAGCAGTGAAGAAAGGCAGAGAGAGAAAGGCCTGTGGAGCAGGGCGCCAGTGGACTCCTCACAACTGAACAGATACTGAATGAAACTGATCAACTGCTCATTATACAGTAGTGTCTTCTTCTTGTTTTTAAATGATACAAAAACTATCAATGGAAAACCACAGAGCGGTCGCATGAGCATCAGCATCAGCATCTAAAGCCAGAAGTGTTGACGAATGAATATGACCAGATGATTATCAGCTACATCTACAGACAGCTCTATATCAATAAATCTTCAGCTATGTGTAGCAACACTTTACCTATTGTTTAACAATGACAACAATATTTAACAATGACAGTTCACCTTTTTATAGTCTCATGATGCACATTTGAACCACAGAACTGAATAGAAAGGTATCTGTTCCCAAATTGTGCATGCTTTGTATTAGATTCCTGTATTGATGACTCATAAATTGTGGTTTGATCTTGCATAAATTAAGTGCTCGCCTACATACCAGGCAGAAAAGGTATGTAGAACCTCTTTTAGCCACAGCAACCCCCAGCCAAACATTTGTCATAGCTGCTTATGAGACTTGCACAACAATAAGGAAGAATTTTGGATCATTTCCCCTATTATGAGTTAAACGCAGATCAGACCACATTTTATGAATAAGCGGTTCAGAAATCCATGTAATTCCAAAGGGTTTGCAATTTTTGTAAACCTTCAGCTACATAATATTTGATTGACAAAAAGGTATTATAATATGCTCTGGACCTCACACTCCTGTGATGCCTACCTGAAGGTAGAAGTGTGAAGAGGCTGTGTTGGGGGTGTGGGCAGTCCCTAATATGTGGATTGGCCTTCTGGTGACCCTTCTGTGGTAAATGTCCAGTGATAAGCAGAAGGTTGCTCCTGAAATGTACTGCTTTGTCTTGATCACTTGCTAGAGTGCCTTTCTGTTCTGAGCAGTGTGGCTTCCATACCAGACTGTGACTGAGCTGCTAAGGACACTCTTGTACACCTAAAAAAGTATTTTTGCTGTCTCTGCTGGGACGTCTTGATGAATCACTTAAGATGTGTTGCAAGTTAGGCTGAAGCAAAAACCAAAAATGTCTAAGCATTGTTTTGAGAAATGCTGTTTTTAGAGATGTAGTTTAAACCATATTAAGCCAGTTCACAGTTGGAAATAAAAACACATTGCATCCTGTACCTGTTATTATTTTATTTAGTTTTAAGCAGCAACTATAAGACATCTTGCTCGTCAGCATAAAGAAAAAATTCAGTCAAACTGCACATACATTTTGCTAGGTGTAGATATGTGGCTGTGTTAATACAGTAAGTTCAGTAAGTGTTGATAGTTGATAGGTGATAAGGTGATAGTTTCTTTCTGTAGAAGTTTTTGAAATGCCACTCATCTGATTATATTAATGATATAACTTGGTAACACTAATGGCCCTGATAATAATAGAAAAGCTCTGAGACGTTTTAGTAAAGCTTTCCATTCTTTGGTAGCAATGGTAACGAGCATTCTGCTAAAGCAGTCAACATTTCTTATCTTGCATCCGCACATGGCACCTGCTTCACTGATTACAAATTTAGAATTTGTTCTTCTTCCCAGGTAAAGAGTGTTTTCTTAATTCCTTAGGCCTAAAATGGACAGAAAATGGCTATGGGTCCCCATAAACTCTGTTTTTGTGGGTTGAAAAATTATAGTTTGCAAAGTTATGTACATATTTTCACAACTTTTGTGATACATACAGAGCTGAGTAGACTTCTGGAACTGTGAGAACTCAAGATGTTTATAGAACCATCTGGAATTTTTTAGAGCATTTGAGAATTTAATTTATAGAAACAAAGTTTGTGATGAATATAGCTGTTTTTGTTCATGTTTTGCACACAAGTATGTGAAATGTAACACAATGAAATCATGAACAAAATATCTTACTGCATAGTGTTATTCCTTATCATTGGGCCTTTAGCTTGGGGTTAGTTAATGGAGGAAAGAAAATAAAAATAGGGCAGTACATGCAGATATCTATGACAGCACAGAGTCATTTATTTCTGTTGAGGTATAGCCCTGAACTTGAAGCTCCTTTGGGATTAACTACAAACCAGCATGTATGAGTCTTCCTCTGGCCTGCCGGAACTATCTTTCTCTAAGAGCATAAGTCATGCCTTTATTACGTGAAGGATTGTGGTGATAGAAAATACCTCCTCACATTGCACACAGCCTTTCCAATATAAAGGAATGAGGGAATCATAGGCATCTATCATCCAACAGTTGCATAGACTGCATATACATAGTGTAGGAAAACCTCAGGCTTCAGTAGCCCAAAGATTGATCATTGGAGAGACATCCGGATCAATGTTTTGTTGAATAAGTGGATCTATCTGGGTGAACTTTTGAATGGAGTTATGTTCATGCTTTTATTTACCATGTATATATTCAAAAGTATATATGTCTGTGGATTAAGTGCCCATCTGCAATATGTCACATCCTTCAAACGATGTATTGATTGGGGTAATACAATCATGATAAGACAGGATCACTCAAGTATGGCATAGCACTGGAAACCTGATCCATACACGTCTCTGATGTGGCACTGTGTAAAGCACTGTCATTTACTCACATGACACTTTACATGACCGGACATATTTATAATACCTCTACAGTGCACAGCCATTCATGGAGTCAGTGAGGGCGGCCGACCCCATCCTTTCTCAACCTCTGGCTGGTGCCAGTAACCAGAAAGATCTCATGGCAAAACACACTGTTGAAAGTAAACAAATTAATGGTTGGCTTTTGGTAGACTTGCAAAAGCCAGCAGCATAACCCATCTCGAGAAAGAGAGTATGTGGTATGTTTTTGAAGTGATATCCACTGGTCAGCATTAATGCTGGCTAAAACAACCTGAAGACAAGATGGAATCTAGAATCCAAAACATGAGAGGTCCAGGAATAGTACAAAAAATCTTGTATCAGTAATTGTGACATGTTGAACTATAGATTCAGTGATCAGAGCTGTAAATGTTAAAGCTGATACAAAAAAAAAGACACTGCATACAAGTTTATTGCATGCCACAAACGTTATGTCTTAACAGTTGGCTTAGCTAGTTAGTGAGTATTCAGTGAGTGATTACAAGAGATACTGTAAAATGACCATTATTGCTCAATCTTGTTATTGAATTTGATTTCACTTTTTGTAATAAGATCATAGTGATAATGCTAACTTTATTTCTATAGCACATTTTATACACAAAAATGCAGCTCAGAGCATCTAAAAGGAAACATCAAAATCATCCATGTAAAACAATAAAAAGCTAAATATAACAGCTGAAAGAAATGCCTGTTTAATAAAAGTGGTAATAATCCAAAAACACCTAAATAGAAATAGGTTTATCATTTTGTCTATAAAAATAGACAAAAAGATAAAAGAAAAGGGGGGAAATGAACAGAATGAGGATTAAAAAAATAAGAATAGGGGAAACAAAAAAGAAGATATGTCACAGACATGACTGATAACTCTGAGGTAGTGAAGCTAGGCTAGCCATGATAGCTTAAGTCAGAAAATATATTTGCCTGTCTCCACACCTTCCACTGAGCAGAAAATAAATGATCTTGTGCAAAAGATGACAACTACCTCCCATTGATCATTACACTGTTCTCTAGCATTAGTTATTTACTTATTCAAAAACTTTTAAATGATCAAATTTATTTCTATTTTAAATCATGCTTTTAACTGTGCTCCTCTTTCTGCTACCACATTACAATTGTCTACAACTAAATTTGCTTAGTAAAAGTAAATGTTAAGGCCAATGGGTCAGACATTTACACAAATGCCTAACAAATTAATAGTACAGCAATTATTAAATTAAATGTTATTATTTTTTCTCCAGCCTATGCATTCTAATCAGAAATACTGTATAGTTAGAGTTATCTTTTTTGGCTGTTTCAATCATTAAAACTTTACTGTTGGAAACACCCACGAAACTTTTATCTTTGAACTTAAATTCATATGCTTCATGTTATTAAAGCCACTTACAATAAAGCATAATACTGATCAAACCATAGCCGGAATTACTGAATGCATTTGAAGACTGCCTTTAAACTTTTTTTAGACCTCTGTTCTACACAACAGTCATTATCTCTAATCATAAAGAATTCTCAACTGAGAGATGGTGACGTGAAGACAGAAGAAAACTCAAAGTGGAAGTGAAGTTTGGTTTTGAAATGGTGGTGGAAAAGTTTGTGAAGACAGATGGAGAAAAAGTAACAATGAAAGAGACGAAGAGGAGGAGTGAGCGTGATGGGTGTAAAGCACGCACATGTATTCCCAGGCCACTCATCACAGGCTTGTTTCCGTGCATAAGGCCATGTGTCCTAAGCTTCATGTTCTCTCACTTTCCATCACCGTGCAGTTTTGAGAGCGCCGCCGGCCCTATCGACCCCATTCAGTAATTCTGCACCTCTCACACAGAGCCAGGAACTGTCCAGGAGACACAACCGGCCCGGGGACCCGGTTCGCTTTCCACAGATCCCTAACCTACAGTTGTGTGATAGGAACATGTTACTGTGAAAATCCATACACAGTACAAGTTTGAGCACACTTGATTGAAATTCCAAACTAACCACCTTTCACCGAAAGCCTTCTGTGAATGTCACACCACTAATTGAACATCAAAGCCAACAAAGGACTGTATCTGTGGCAGTTATTGCACACAGCAGTACTTTTCCCATCATGACGGCTGACTCAGGTTAAAGTTACTGTTACTGTCTAAAGAAACAAGAAAAATCTCCATTTTTGTCGATTGAGATGTTTATCCATCATTTGAACAAAGCAGCTGCTGTTTACAATGTGTCAACATTTCATGGTGAATGGACCATCAGAAAAAAAAGTCTAGTTCCATTGACTTACTTTAACAACACTTAAGTTTTTGCTTTCCCCTGTAAGGTTGCCTTTTTGAAGGTTTTCTCTCACACTCAACACTTAATGTACACTCTACTTTTCACTCTCACAAAATATCAATTTTAAATATGATATTAAATATTAAATTTACATAACACCTTTAAATGCCAATGTGTTAAAATAAAAAAAACATAAGAAATCATTGCTTCATCTGAAAAAGGAATAATAGTTTAGCTGTTTAATACATACACAAGGCAAGTGCCTTATGGGACATGAACATACAATTTAAGCAAACTTTGAACATGAGAGTTCGATGATGGTCCAACACTCTGCAGTGCTGCTCCTAACTTAGGTCCTAGAAACTTATTAATAATGACTAAAGGAAGCAGAACACATTTTTGCATCATTTTAATTTAAAAATTCTTTGTTTTTTTAATAAAATCCTATAAGATGTTTGGGGTATGTAAGTGAGTGTAATAAATGGTAAATACTGTGATCCACATCAAAGTGTAAAACAAAGCAAAGGCTAATGGGATGTTTATACTTTTTTCGATGTTAAGTCTCTGGTAATCAAATGAAATACAATTACCTTTATCCAAGACCAATACACAAAATGCTCAAGTAGGTGTAATAGGTTAATGCTCAAAACCTGTACCTCTGAGAAATAGTGGAAAAACAATATTCTCAAAGTCATCTTTCATTCATTCCATACATCTGCACATGGTTATTTATGGAGAAACTCTGAAAATTCTTACAACAATACCTAGTTCCTCCTGTTAAATATGGAGTAGACAACAGCATCTAACCATTAGTGCACCTTTATCCAATAGCCCTGCTGTCAAGAAGCACCTCAGCATTGGTCCAATGTGACACTACACCATGTGATTTAGGAATTTAATATATATCCTTATTAGGACTGAAGCTGTTCAGAGGTCAAAGAGTGTACCTATTGTTTGCTATTATAGTGTTTGCTAGTATAAGATCTGCATATTGTCTGTCCTCCCATGTTCCTATAGTGACCAAGAACTCACTTACTTCAAACAAGTTGCTGGCTCTGTCATACTAGTCTCAAAGCACATCATGGTTTTCTCCAAGTCAGACGTCTTGTCATATTGTCTCCACCTTATTAGTTTAAAGGCATTCCCTTAAATCCAAAATTTAAAATGAATATATGAACAAAAAACTCCTGACCATGAACATGAAATGTGTTCTTGATTCTCTCCTTCTAGTTTTGTTTTAACACTGTGATCTAACTACTACTGACTAGAGGCGAGACCATGCCAAGACAGAGACTTTGTTGTAGTCGATTCCAAGTTGAAGCTGAAACTTTGAACTAGTCGAGTCCGGTGCTGGGAGTGGGCCAGTTACATTTGACTCTTTGTGATGAGCTTTTCTTGCTGACCGGCACTTCTCACAAGCTGCTGGTTTTATATCTGATTCAGTTCCCCTAAAAATGACATTCCCTTTCTCAAACCGCCAATGTGTTTACCGAAAGCGCCGTTCAACAACTACTATTGGTAAATGATAGAGAGACTATCAGATAGAGCACACTCTCGCTAGGGTTAACACATTCAGCAAATGCAGGACATGTAGTCCGCTTTAAGCCCTGGTTGGGTCTAAAACTCATGGCCTTGTGGGAAAATAGGTATTTCCCTGTTTCCCGGTTACCAATAGCATCCAAACTCAGCATAAGTTCAACTTTGCATTGTACCTTTTAAAAGCAGTGATAGTGAGTTTCTTCTCAGTTCAGTCTACTCTAAAACGTCTTCAGATTGACCACCCAAAGTGGTCTGATCTGCCTTAAGGTGGTATTTGAATTTGGGACTAATGTACAGCAAACAAGTTTTATCCTAACAGTGGCACTGCACTCAGAATTTGTCACGAGAACAATATCAACCTTTTCTCTAAGAGCAAAACAAGATAGTAGAAATGATGTTGAGACAGGGATACCAGTCATTTACTATCACAGTTCACTATTAAAAATACAATAAATCTCTAAGAACTTATAATTAAAAAATATTCCATCTCTAACTGGTACAGCCATCAGCCGAAAGGCTGTAGAGATTCAAATAGTTATTTAATAACTCATGAAACCAAATCTAATGTTAAAACCTAAATGTATAAAAAATACAGAGTAACCAGGCTAAATTAAGAGCAGTGTCTAACCTCAAAGGCAAAAACTACCATGCAACAGGTTGGTTAGCACAGCAGTTTGCCGACAGCAGCCAAAACAGGTGATATGTTCGGCATTAGCTCCTATTAGCTAGCTGGTTAACTCATTGAGCTAAGTTTTTTTATGTTCTTGGCCAAACATTATAACAGTGCTAGCAGCTTACAAACATAATGTGTTTGTAATATATCAACAGCACCGATACTATATTTTTCTACTCATGAGTCCCAAAAACACAATCACTGCAGTATGCACATCGACTGAAGCAGGATGACTCCTATATTATCATTATCTACATTACACACTTACACTTAATCTCAATTATTTGTCGAGTCACTTGCAGGTTCACTGGTTGGATAGTAAATAAAATGGCTTTATTGGGGCTGTAGACACTTTGATCCCTGGTTCCTATCATCTATGGAGTTCCTTTGTAAGACTGTGGGCTACCTTCAATGGCTACATCTATGGTAACTTCAGCTACATGCTTTAGCTGCAATGAACAGTAACTGATGGTAATTTATAATACAGTCTGCTGACATCTTGGAGGACCAAGTCTTGAATTCTTGCATGTCTGATTTAAGGGGAAACTAATTATTATTTACTTTATACATTTAGTATTTGAATCAAAAGTACAAAATATAGTATAACTTGACAGATAATATGAGAAGAATTGAAACTTTTTCCAGTCTTAACCATAGAGACTTTGAGAATACATTACTTGTGGTTTGCAAGATTGAATTATTTCATAATCTCCAGATGTACGTTCATGGTGGCTTCTGGTTTTCTTATACCAGGAATGGTCCTTGGTTCTTGGTCCTTGGTTTCTTTTTTTTGTTAAGCCATCATATCAGATTGAAGCCCCTGAGGGCAGATTATGTGGACGCAGAGGGCTAGTGTTTAAGCCATGTCTATTTTACAATATGGTTACAATATGGCTGTAGCGTGCTTAGGATCTGTTTGCATAGACATAGCTAAAGTTGGCTTTTGCCTCGATAAAGCTTTTGGAGTATAAATACAGCCCTCACACCCATTCATCATCAGGACTTGGCTCTCCACTTCACTGGGAGACATGTGATTGGCAGTAGCTCCACCTCTTCAGACCTGACTTCAGAAAGGGAAGTTTGCAACCGTCCAGCCAAACTGGCATAGAGTTGGAGTTTATAAAGCACCATAGATGATGCGAAACAGGATGGCCAATAGAATGTACAGGGCACACATTAGCTCCACCTGTGATCATGAACCTTAAGAATCTCATTCAACCCGGGATCATGGCAAAACGCATGTAAGTCTGGAATAACTCACACTTCAGAAGAGGGTAGGTACGGAGCTACTGTTGACTGACTTGAATTGCTTAACTGGGGTGGCCAGCAGTGTTTCCCCATCATCCAGAAGTCATAATTGTAATCATGTCAACAGGAGGAAGTGTTTCAGGCCAAGCTGGATGGCATGCGTTGCCACAGAGAGACGAGTGTTAAGGGAAGAAATGCGAAAAATGCTAGTGCTTTATCTGTCAGAGGTGAAAAATGGCAGAGTTGTCTCCAAGACATTCTGGGTTATGGAGCCGAGCTCATTAATCTCGTCTGACTGCGTCTCACGCTGAGCCAGGGTAAATGGTTGATCTTACCCAAGCAGACATGTAACAGGATTGGGCTTCCTGAGAGTAGCAAGCCCATACCCTCTCCCTGCTCTCATACAAGCAGGCCTCAAAGCCCCTCGCTCCCAACTCCAAAAATGCTTTGGCACCCACATTTCTCCTGAGATCAAAACCAAAGGGTCCATATGGAGCCCACTCCACATGCACAAGAGTCCAAGATTTTGCTTTCATTCTTTGAATCTTTTATTCAAAAATAGGAGCTGAAAAAAATGTTGTGCTCTTCAGGTCAGATATCTGCGCTTAGCGTGGAGAGTCTCTCACTGGATCTCCAGCTTTTGTCTTTGATTGTCTGCCAACGGATCAAGAAATTACTACAATTTGAGCTTTTAAGTGGTGGTCACATCTTATCTCTGGCATTGTTTTAGGCCCAAAGCAACAAAAGTACCTTGTGTGTGTAAACAGTAACTACAGAATAGGATTTGGTAGAAATCATTTTAAGCTGTAATAGCAAATAAGACAGTCAAGTAGAAGGATTTAAAATTTGTCTGGAAAAAAAATGGGCTAAACATGCACAAATTAGATTGCTACTGGTAGTGCATTGACTGTATTGTATACTTTATTTAATTTGAAAGACATTTCGCTAATTAGGCATTTCAATAGACAGATGCCCTTTAAGTTCCTGGAAACCAACAAGACACATCTAGAAATTTTGAATTAGGTTATATTGCAGCACTTAGTTAATCAAAATAGAACACAATACAAAACAATGTAATCCACATGCTGAATTTGGAGCCAGACTCTAGCTCTACAGTCCTCTGCATTTCCAGAGTCTGATTGTAAGTACAGCTTGGAGAGAGAAACCACTATATTATTATATGAGTTATATGAGTATGATGCAGTCATTTGAGAGATTATATTTACCTGGACACTGTTCAGTCAACAAACTTGATGGATCACACATCATCCCAGTCCACTGATTCATTTTGGTATGGCAATAGGCCTCATTAAAATACTAGGAGTTACATGTCTGTATTTTCACAAACTCAGTCACAGAACTGCCGTTTAAAATTAACCAGAGTAACACTATAAATAGCATATCTATAAAAACTCATAAACACATGCAAAATACAATATAATGGATTCATAAGGCATCAGAAAAAAGGCCTACAGATATCCATAATACTTTCTAGCTATGTTTATTATGCATAATAAATTTAGATCATGGTGAAGTTCATTATAATGTGACAAAGAAATTCCCAGCCTGTAGACCAAATTAACAAACTTGGTTAGTCATCACTGCACACAGGATTATATATATATATATATATATATATATATATATATATATATATATATATATATATATATATATATATATATATAGAGGGGTGGCGGTCAGAGGAGAGGATAGTACCTGATGGTACTTGGGTTGTGATGTAAGTTCTGAAGGTAGACAGACTTGTTCAGAGCTGGCCTTTAGATATTCAAACTCAGATCTAACAAGACCAAGAAAATCAAGAAATCAAATATTGGAAATGCCATGCTGACGAAAACAGCTTACAAGCTCTTATAATAAAGTTATAACATATAAACACATATAAAGTATGCTAGTGTGTTAGTCATAATGCATTGTTCAACCTGCAAATGAATTCTTTGGTACTCATAACATGTATTATAATGCATTATATTAAGTCCTTTTTCAGACTATATAGTCATGTTCATAATGTCTTAAGAATGCATTATAACATGTTGTGTATGTGCAAATGGATGCGTATAAACATGGTACTCATTTAAGTGTTAATGTTTATTTCATTCGAATCAGACATCCTACTTTCTAATTGCTGATTAGTGCCATTTATTATGCATTTAAGATCCAGGAGCTAACTTGGGATTCAGGCAGTTAATTTTGTTAAGAGCCATTTTGTTACTCCTGTTTGTATGTCGTACATAAAATACTTTCTATATTTCTGTAATTGTGTACTTCAGCTTCTAAAATTTCTTGTATGAGTAAAGTCTGTCTCACTACTAATACTGTAGTTCATTTTCTGAGTTAATGTTACAAAATACTTGATGCATTAAAGGAAATAGGCTTAAAAGGGCATTTAGCACTTAATTAAATCTGTTTACTCTGTGCATAGAAAATGAATAAGCTTACCAAAGTCAATGGCTTTTAATTATACACATGGTATAATGTGTGAACAGTTCTGTGAATCTTTATTGGAAGCTATTTAAGAGAATTACATTTTTTCATCTTTTTGATTTGGTAAGGAGCAGCGAGAAGTATTCATGGTCTAAGCTTTGGCACTTCCTAAGTTTATTTTTCTGTTTACCCAACACAAAACTTATTCAAGCTGTGGCTTTCTGTCTGGCAGATCCTTTCGAAAACTATTATTGCTTAGTAAGGTCCAAAAAATGCCTAAATTGCAAATGTGAAGGGGAGAGAAAGGAACTGGGAATGTCTGTTTGAGATGGTATTTAGTCCAGCTGAGGGGGTAATTGTGACAGTAATTTCTGCAGTTGGCCACGTGTTGCTGATGACTGTGGAGGGAGATAGAGACTCAGTGGAACCCATCACTATTACCTTGGCTTTTTGCGGTCGCCCCTCTGCCATTTCTCCCTCCCCACAAACAGATGGTAGCCTTTGCCGCCTGCCAACTATTTAGGGAGAGGAGAAGCCGCAGTGTGTTCTCTGCACCAATATTTTAGCATTAATCTGTTGAGCTCACAGCTCCACGGAAACAACGTCTGGCTCCCTTTTGTGCAAACTCATTGCTCCATGTGAGTTGTGCCCAGAAAGTCTAAGAGGGAAGAAGGAGGCAAAGCATAAGAAAGAAAGGTGCCTTCTTAAAAAAAATGTCTTTAAAGGTTCCTAAAGGGTTCTCGGCTTGGCTGTAGAACCCTTATGTAATGTGGAACTTCTTTGCACTTTCCTAATAGAAACATCTATAGAAGGAGTGCTTCTTCTAGGACCACTTTTTGGCCCCTTTACTATATAAAAGAGTTATTCTTCGAAAGTCAAGTTTTCAAGGTGTCTGTTTTCTAATCTGGCACAACTGCAATAGCTACAAATTTGCATCACCTTCTAGTTAAAAGAAAGATTTAGGATGCCAGCCATTAATACGCTTACACATAATTAATAGGCTTCCTCCACCTGATAGCTAACCGGTCAAACTCAAACAAACACCGGAAACTTAAAGGAACTACACAGTCCTCATTCATGTTTCCTGGTGAAAACCTTTTAAGGTAAAAAGAAAATGAATTGTTTGAGTGTTGTCTTACATTGTTTCTTTTGTACAACATTTATTTTTAAAGAAAATGCGTGAAAGGAGAAGCCCATCTACAAAACCGAACTTGTTTAGTATTGCGTAACAAGCTTATAAGGTGTAACAGAGCAGAGGTGTTAGCTATCCACAGTGTCACGAAGGGTCATATCACACTACCAAAATTCTGCCTCAGCATGCCCTAAAACCATATGTGCGCAGGCGTGGGCCTGCAGCACAGTGACCGGCCTGTCACCCTGAACACTGTATGCCCTACAGATGTGTAGGGGGATCAGCCTCGGGGAGCAAAATCAAACAAAAACGAGAAGGAGAGAATGAGCTAGGGCTGTTTAGATCGTATCCTTGGGGTTTCTTAAACCCTTCCATGTCTCTCAATTATCATTTTTTAAATTAGCAGTGGCCAATTACTTCCAATTCTGTGGACAGACTGAAGCTCTTTGACGAGGAAAACTAAACAGCCTACTGGTAAATCAAACCATGCACATCCACAGTTATCTTCGGCACATGTGGAGGCCATCAATAATGCTGTTGTTAGTTTAAGTGCTGAAAGGAACGCGCGCGCACATATGAACACACGCACACATTAAAAAAAAATCAGGAAATGAAGTAACTTGGGGAAATGAAGTTATCCCTTGAACAACTTTTTTTTTTCCCCAAGCCGTCACACCAAAATTTAAAGAAAAAAAAAGGGTTATGTGGGGCACCACCATAAAAGAACCATTTTGGGTTCCCTTTAAAACACAGGTCTTTAAATATGAGCCTTGAATCCAGTGTCTGGTGCCGGATCTAGTAATTCACAGGTAGGTATAGTTATATATATCTCACAAAGTCATTCAGAGTGGTTTGATGTGAAATGCACCATTCCATAGAAAGGTCCCATAGAATGCATTTATTCAGTGTGCGTTTATTCAAAGAATTATATTTCTAATTCTAGATTTACTAAACTCAGAAGGCAAATCAGCAAATCAAATATCTATATTTGCACTGCAGACATGATGACCCCTGGCTCTTATCACCAGTAGTCTGAACAACAATCTGAGTCTGTACGTTTATTTACAATACACTCTGTCTATACTCTAAAACCTTTCAACTGATGTAAATGAGATGTGCCGGTGTGGAAAGTTTCTAAAAGCTTCACATGCTATGCTAAATAAAAGTTGTTTCTTAGAAATATATTTCCAAACCAGGAGTCCTCTAGGAACATCTGAGAAAGAATAGGATGATGCTAAGTTGTTGTGTAAGCTCAGCTTGCTAAGTCATGATTTTAAAAGTGTGATATGTGTGTCTCACTGTTGCTGCTGTTCACAGGATATCAAAACCGATGAGAGGAAGCGTCAACATCAAAGAAGGGAAATGCAGAGGAATTCCTGTCACCCCCCAATAACTGCCATCAGAAACTTCTCTGGCACACCTCGAAAGACTCCTTTGTCTATGAGCTGAAAGACATTATTGTTGTGAAAGACGAAATGAGGAGAGAAGTGAACTGGTTGTGAAGAGAAGTGCAGAGCTGGTGTGTGAAACTCTACACGGATTCAGGTCTTCTCAGAAGAGTTGAACATGCTTCAACCTAAATACCACTCACAAAGCCCAATCCGACCCATATACAGGAGGGTTCCTGCTTTGGACCCACAATTACATGAAAACTGGTTTAGAACTATTGCATTATGTGAGGGTTCTTTAGACTCTTAACAGGTTCTTCACACCTGCACATCTCATTAAAAAAGATCCTTCCAAAAACATTTATGTGAAACATCCTTGGGTGTACCTGTGATGCAGATAGATCTATCTCTTCACCCAACATGTATGGAACACCAAACGACTTAAAACAATATGTGTGAAAATGGAAATGGAATTCTCACCTTGGTTCCTATCTGAATGGGGACACCAACATGATCCCAGCAAAAGCTAAAGAAACATTATTAATGCCTTAAAGGGGCGATTTGTAAGATGATGCAACCTGTTAAATTAATACTCTATACAGATAGGGGGCAACATATCTGCATGTATCAACATATCAACATATATAAGCAGAAGGTTGTGGGATCCGTCCCTATTATAAGAAATAAGGAAATGCAAGGTTCCAGCATTACAATGTTCCTATTTCATACCAATACTTCCTCCCACACCCACTGCAAAGTGGAAGCGGTCTCCCAAGCCCACTTTGTCATGATATCAGAAACACACCCACTGCATAAAAGGTGATGGAGCAAATAGTGTTTATATGAAAGGCAATAAGCCACCTATCTAAACACTAAGAGATCAATTTGTAAAGTGATGCAGTTTGTTGAATTCTTACTAAAGGGGGCAGTATAACATTTGAAAATGCAAAGTATCTTCTCCTCCATCTTCAGTTCTTACCAGTCTCGAAGAAACATTCAACAAAATTCAGCATTAAACTTTATTGTTTTACTCACTAAAAGCAACATCCATCCTATTTATATCAGTTCTTTGTGATTTTTTTGTGATGTTTGCTTTTGAACGTGGATGTGAGCAGGTGGTGGCGATTGCTCACCAAGAGTTCATTGTCCTTAAATGCCCCAACTATTAACAGGACACCTATGTGCTTACATGTTGAGTAAACATGTAGCAGTTGTTATACTTTAGTTGCTTCAGTTGCTTTACTTAATATTAGTTAACCATTGTTAATGTATTATTTCATCCTAGCTAGTCAATACTTAATGTATAGCGTTACCTTATTGTGAATATATGAATATATAAATGGACTGGCAGTTGTAGCTAAATGAAAACTAAGGTATCAGAAACAGACCTGTAAAAGAAGTTTATAATACTTGGTAAATAATCAGCGGTATTGAGAGATATTACACGATCCAGACCCTAATTGAGGCTTGGGGTTTCTGGTATAAAAGCCCTGCGATCGAATGCGTTGGGAGCTGGATCTGTTGTGTGTTGTAGTTGGATCTAAATGCTACTGTGTGGTTGGTGTTGGAGATAAGTCATTTTGGATATCAGTCAATTTCAAAACTGTTATTTTATTTATTTTCCTGGACTCTAAATAGTGTCTGCTGGTTTGGATGTTGGCCGTATCAATAGTAAGAGAGAGAGAGATTACCTGAAACATGATTTATGCCGTTTATTGAATTTATTTAATAAAGACAGCCCCAGAGCTTGCCTGGAGAAACCTGTGCCCGTCTGTAGAACGAACCCCCTCTCATATGTCACGCAACCGTTCAGAGTTTACCAAGATGCAGCTTTTTCTCTCTCACGTTCTGTTCCTCCTCCATCTCCATCTTATGACCATCCTATGGATATAAAGTATCTCTCTGTGGTTACTAGCAATGTTCACCCAGGAAGCTTAATCTGTGGCCAGGCAAATCTTTCCTCCAGGTCGAGGGGCTGGTGTGGGGCATGCTGCATGCCTTAAGGCTCAGAAGACGATCTGTGAGAGGATTTGTGGTTTTGTGGGTTTGGGGTGGAAAAAACAACTGTGCATTGAAGCCTGGAGTGCAAGCCTCTCCTTCCCCTCCTCTGATCTGACACACGTCATGGGCTGTGACACAGGAAATGGAGGGGATGCCACTTGCTGGCCAGTTTTTGGACTTCACCGTCCTTACCAGAATGCTAACCACACTCACACAACATATGGAAACTGGAAGAAAAACAAATAAATACATGTCAGTTGTTGAATTTTGAACGGCACTAACTTTTTTCCCTATTTAAGTTAAATGTTCAGATCTTATTTATTACAGTAATAATTGAGAATATTACATAAAAAATATGGTTTATTTTCTTACGAAGTTAAATGGCTACAATGGTTTTGTAACTGGATGTGTCTGAGGTGAAATCCAGATCATTATACACTGAATCAGCTCTTAACCAAACTCAAAACCAAAATGTGCTCTTGAATTTTTATTGCCATCACATTATAACAATATTACTGTCTTTTTGAGGCTAAACCTCAATGGGTAATTTGTCATTTTGGGCTGTGTGTTATGTAAGTCGAGGGTTCCACTTTGGTCTAATGTATGTTTAATGAGTTCCTACAATGAGTCTTTTAAGTACACATTTTACCTAAAGGCATTGTCTATAAATGTCAATTATAATGTAATACTAACATGCTGAGCACTCTGGACTCATTTCATTCGCAAAAAAGAAAGGATTTTGAAAAGCGCCATATGCAGTAGAAAGAAAAACAGGAAAAGGAATTTTCCATAAAAGAAAATGTATACATAATAAATATTGTATATGTATTGGTTGCATTTTAGGAGCAATGCATATCTGTCTTTCATAGAGTAGAAAACTACCTCTTGCAAAAGCCATTCGAAAATCACTTAGGCCTGGAAATAACCATCTTACCCAGTAGTTAATATGCCTTGGTATTGCATAAATGCTTGGACAGTTCGGTAAATGAGGGGTAAACTTACAAGACAACGTTCTGTTCAAAAACGTCTGGGGTGTTTTTCATGGCTGGCTCTGTTCTTGGAGGATCATTACTTATGAAAACACATTGTTCCAGGAAACTGTGAACTCTGAACAACAGGAGAGTCTGAAAGACAGTCTAGATATTGTTGAACAAATTTAACATATGTGTCTATGCATGAAGGACCAGAAAAACAGCAGAACCTAGCATTTAATAATAAACCAGCTTGTGTAGAGGTAGTATCAAATATTATTATAAGCCAAGCAAGCAAGTGTTACCAGTGAGTAAAACAAGACACAGGGAACACTTCAGATCTCCTTTGTATAAAGGCAGGAGATATTATGATAAATCATTGACTGGAAAAATGATATCCTGTGATGATTCCTGCAACGTTTCTACAGAAAGTCAGACAGCACAGGCTCAGAGAGACAATCAAAGAGACAACAGGGTGGAGACAGACCATGGTGGAGCTGTCGCGGTCTCAAAACGTTTTGTCTGACAAGACAACTTCATGACTGATTGCTACGCTGCCAAAGAGCTCAGCACAGACACTGGGTGCGATCTTGTTCATCCACAAAGCCACATACAATCAAATAAAGATTATAAACTTATTCATGGTTCTAAACAGAGATTCTAGTGAATGTCTTGCTTCAAACTGTCTTATCCAGTGGTTAACATGTTTACCCAGGTCAGGTTTACTGGTTCAACTTATTCTATACGTGAACTTTGATTGTAGTTCATCTGTTTCTCTGCGTAATTTGTTATCCCACCTTTCGTTAATTAATGGTCAGGACGCCCACAGAGCAGGTATTATTTGAATGGCAGATCATTCCCAGCACCTGCAGTGACACTGACGTGGTGGTGTTGTGTTAGTATGTGTTGGTCACCCTCTAGTTGTTTATCAGTAGTGACAGGACAATGCCACAGGACGCTGTTGGCTGGATAGTTTTGGTGGAGGCCTGATTTAAAAAAAATTTAAAATATTAAATTAACCCTCAATAAACCAGCCCCAAGTATTTCACACACACACTGTCTGTGTTATTAATGAATAAAATAGCAATAATTGTAATGACATTACAATAAATTTCTAAATCTAATTAGTGAAATGTTCTAGCAGGTGTTCTCTTAAAGTGTTCATTAACTAACACCGTTGTTTTGTTGCCCCAGTTTTGCTTAATGTGTCCCTGGCACCAGTTTAATGATCAAATATAGAGTTTAAATGATTTGGACATCTTTGCTTTCTCTTTTCATTTACATTTTGAACATTGTCCCAACCCGACGGGTTGTATAATAAGGCACCTAATAGAGTTTAAAGGAGTTTACCACTTCTGGAACTTGTCAGTGAAAGGTACTTAAATGAACTCAGTTAAAACCGCTCAACACATCAGGAGTGCAAAAGTGGTTCTTCAGTGGCATCACTACCAAGTTTCTATTTTAGCAACTTTTAACTTGAAGAGTTACGGACTTTTCACCAAAAGGTGATCTATCATCTGTACTTCTATACCCTTTCCTAAAACAGACAGAGATGGATGTACTACTTCTCCTTAACCCCATTCGCCCTGTTCTCACTCTGGAAAATGGATCCACCCTAGCCATGGAGAGACTCATCTGTTTGCACCAGCTCTGTATCCTTCAGATCATTGGGTTTTCACCTTAGTGAAGAAGCTGCTTAGAGAGGGGGCTCTCTGCTGCTGTTGCCGTCTCCCATTCCTTCAGTAAAGGCTGAAGGATATGGTGATGAGATACAGAGTACCCATGATTAATACTGCTGTTGAGTCATCACCTGGGGGAGAATCCACAGGGGCTTAAATGTATAATACATTGCAGGCCTGCTATGTCTCCTACCAGCAAAGAATCACCTGTTTTCCATGAATTCACTTTGCGTTTGGGACAGAGCCATGCAGTTTGCCATCTTATCTGGAGGACACAGTGAAGAGTTCTGGCTGTGACACACTATGGTTGGAAAGCCGCTGAGCCGGAGACACAGCACTAATGAAAGTCTCTGGCATCTGCTGCCATCATAAGCAACACGTGCCACAAGAACCCCACAGTCCCTTGTTATATTTGGAAAGAAAGCACTTAGTCATTTAACACTACATGAGTTTACTCAGTTAAACAGAACACGGCCTGAAGGAAACATAAAAGTCAAGCTTTATTTTATTCTGTCTGGCAATGCAAAGTCAATCAGGCTGGATGTACAAAAACAGTTCAATGAAGTGATGGTAACTAAAATACAATTACAAATACTATTTAAGGGATAGAATGACCTTGGAGACCTACTAGAAATGAGATTTCTGGGTTATTAATTAATTTTATTAGGTTTATTCTGTATATATACCGAATTTCATCAGGTACACTTAGCATTAGGTTTTACAATGACACACTATCGTCCATCTGTTTCCCTGTATAATTTGTGAAACCTAGTTTACCTCATTCATCAATAGTCAGCACACCCACCGGACAACCACATGTCACTGCTAGACTGATAATAACCGGCTAATAAAGAATTTCCACCAACAGACAGGGATATACAGAGCGACTTACTGTAGGTCAGTCTGAAGAAGCCACATGTTCAGAAAAGAATAAACATAGGAATCATATTTACAGCAAATGGCCAAACATCTATCCGTGTAGGAAATTAATTATCTTCAGTGTAGCCTTACATACATTCAACATTTCCCTAAAATGTGGTCAATACAAAGTGATGCATGCAAATCCATATTACAATATGTCCCACATGTGCAAGAAAGCAGGCTCAGCCTGGCATGCCGCTTGATAACAAGTGATCCTTGATAACAGGCCTAGATATGACCGTGGATGAATGGGATAAAGAAGGGCTACCAAATCATGAAGAGAAACCGACTGTAGAGCTGCAACATGCACCTGAGCAGACCTAATAGAATTTGAGTGTGTTTGTTATGCTATATCGTCGCTCTCATATCAAAACCAACTTTTATTTCTTCTTCATTGTTCTACATCATTTAAACAAAGGAGTTCTCCAAGTTAAGGTCATTTCTACATTCCCCTGTAAGGGTCTTGTTTCAAAGATACGTGGCTGTGTTAAGACAACAACAGTATATGTATTGTTTAGTCTGAGATTTAGTTATGAAAAGTTCACTTTGATTCTTCCTTTGTTAAATGTAATATAGAGGATGATTGTGTCAGTGCATCCCAGCAGTCCATTTCTGAGCTGTCTCCTCTTCCTTTATTAGATAGCAGGACAACAGGAATTCTTGCTTTTTGTGATTTTTATTCACTCTGAGGTCTTGTTTACAGCCTGTTCAACATTAAACTCTCAGCGGAGCTGGTCATCAGAACAAATAGAGACTGAGAGAATTCTTTAGCACAGAAAATTCTCCATTAAGAAAACACATTATTGGTTTACCCCAATTTTTTAATTCTGTTGTATGGGTGGACATACGAAGCAAAAAGAAGTATAGTAAAACATCTACTCCCTAAGGAACCCATGATGCACCTTCTTTCCATATAATCTCCACTTCTATTTTCTATTCTGCATACAGGCTACCAGTTACAGACGTCAGTAAATGCCATGTATGCGCATCCTGGACAAACACTTTTCACACTGGTAAAAGACTCAAACCTGCATTTGATAGGGGCTCCTGTTGTAGCTTTGCCAGACAGGCATTTGTTTTTGCGCTGAACATTATGCGTTAACACACCTTTTGTATTTTGACAGTACAGGATGTTACAGAAATTGGTCTTTGGATACTTTTCTCGTTTTGGGATCAGTACACACACTGGCTTCTGTCACCCAGTTGGTTCCATTCCTGTTTTACTGGAGATACAGACCAAGCACGCAATAGCAGAGGCTCGGCCCTATGCACACCCTTCAAGCTCTGACAGAAGTATGCCATCTGGACCGCTCGCTTTTCCTAGAAGGTCTTGCATGATCTGCGCCGCAATTCTTTAACTTCCTGTAAAAAGGGATGAGGGAGAAATTATGTGGGCAGTATTGCCAGTCCAAGAATCTGCAACTAAATTGTTCAGGCCTTCAGCCATATCCTCCTCATCAACATTAATAAGTTGTACTGTCCCTCTGACTGCGGACGGTCCAAGTTTTCTGTTACTGTAATCGTGGATTTGTTTTTTTCCTGTGATTTTTACTGTTATACGTTTTTATGGTAGCTATGCCAAATCATCAGTTACCTGAGAATCCTGAAGCTTTGTAAATTTAGGTTTATCTGTGGCTCACCTGCTCTCCTGCCGCCTACTCTTCATCAGGCATAGTACATACTTTGTTCAAGTCCCACGTGTGATGCTTCACAGAAAACCCAAATTGGGTTGAGTGGCAAGAGGCAAGGAGAATTCCACCCTCCCAGCTCCGGACTACAGATGGCACTATTGTGTTAAACTGGGGCAGCTTTCGGTGCCTTGAATTTATCATTCACACATCAAAGTGATTGACATGTTCTTTTACAAACCACTTACAAGCATTTAATGACCTTTACAAGAGAGGCCATTCCCTTCTTCACTGCCCAGTTGCCAGGGAGACAGAGTCCACATGTAAATTATATTCTCTCTCCAATCAAACATCCTTGATGGCTCTTCAAAAAGGAGCGCTTGAGTTCAGTGGTTCCCGTAAAAACAACCGCTCTGTCAGTCTTCGCTCAAAAGTCCCTGGGCTTTCATTGGCTCTGCTGGTTTTGGAATGAGGAATTAAACGCAGACACATCCACTGAGCAAAGTATTAAAACTGACGAGTATATGTGTTTCCACCGCTTGTGCTTCGAGCTTTCGACCCCTTTACAACAACTCTGGCTCGCTTTGCGACAAAAAATGAGAGGCCATAAAGTCAGCGCTCAACTTTTCCACCGGCCTGCATGTGAAATTATGAGACAATTGCCGCGACTTAATAAACAAAAGAGATGGAAGTAGCAGCTGACCCTGCATGGGTGAGTGAGAAAATGAGTGGCTGGTTTAGGCCCGACGCGATTCAACAATTACAAACCAAAAGCTTTGGTTTGTAGGAAAACCAAAGCCCCCTTTCACAGCATGTCTCTCACTCTCTGGTGAAAGGGAAAGCGCTTCCAGGTTTGTATACTGGATGTGTCTTTGGGTTAATTACTGGCAGTGCTCTGCTCAGCTCTCCTGATGGCATTTCTGTAATTGAGGAGCAGCAGTTCCAGTTGGATGGCCAGTCTGGAAGGCTGAACGTGCATGGGCCCGGCCTTCTTTTAATGAGAGTTTCTGAGCCTCCTAAGTGTTCCAGCAGATCCCTTTTGCGCTGCCTGCGGGCTCGAGAATGGCTGCAGCCCTTTCGCCTCTCCAGGCGGAGTCAGCTGAGGGTGAATTATATGAGCATGGCAATGGTGATTATTATTCTCTTTATTACCATTATCATCATGCACACACACTCAAAGTGGTGTGAGGGTGGTCTGATATGAAGGAGTTGGTTGGAGCAGCGAGTGCTGGGCCCAGACTCTCTAACCGCTGCTCTCCTCATTGTGTGGAGAGAAGATGATCTGCCAGACATGGGGAGCAGCTGGTCAATTGAAAATGACTTGCCAAATATATCTTAAAAAAGGAAAAGAGAGAAAAGGAGGGAGGGGGGATTCCTCAGAGGTTCTACATCGAGCCGCTTACTAGGGAAATGTGGACACAAAGACTTGTGTTGGTCAAACAGTGAAATTCTTTAATTAGACAGACATGTGACCAGAACGGACCAGTTATATTAAAACAGCATTGCGCACAAAGAGCAGTTTCAGTCTAAGCCACATCTGCCCCACCTATAAATATCATTTACAGTCTATTCACATTAGCGTTCTTGATATTAAATTAGTCATCTATTCCTGATGTCAAAATACACTAGTAGCCAACCTCAAGATTCCTCATATATCTACTTTCAATCTAAGCACACCTGTGTATGTAGTTTCTCAATGACTGACCATTCAGTCCTTGTTCTGTAAATTTCAGGACTGCTAAATTTGGAATAAAGTCAATATATGAAAGGTCCAGGGGTCCCTGAAGGTTGCCCTCCTAGACTTAAAAAAAAAAAAAAGGAACAAAACTGAGGAGATAGAATGGGAGAATGTGGCGGGGGCGGTCGGGGTGGTCCGCTCTGTGGGTGGTGGTGTGCTGCAGTGTGCAGGGAGAGCTGCCATGCTGTTGTGGTGACGGAGGCTAAAGAGGAGAGAGTTGAGGCTTAGGACATGGTGATCTGCATGGACTCCAACATCTCCTCTACCGCCTTCATCGAGCATTTGTTCTCCTTCTTCCCACGACCAGCAAGCTGCAGACACAGAAGAGGGGAATGAGGGGGAGGGATGGAGATACAGAATAAAAAGGGTTGAGGCAAGGACATTGCCTAATTCATAATGGCTCTCTACAGATCATGGTTTAACACAAACCTTGTGGTTCATTTGATTCAACAGGAAAGGGAGATCACCTTACAAATAGATTATGTTAAATGACAAGTATTTAAAAACATTCCATATTTCACTGCATATATTGGAACAAAGCTTGAAAGGATGAATAATGTGTAATGAATGCAGTTAACTGGGGCCATAAACTTGCTATTAAGGAGTGGAATAGTTCCTTAGGTTTAACGCCAGCTTTCTGACCCCTGTGGATCCTATTCTGGCAGGGCCTAATTGAGTTGCTATATAAGAGGTCATTGGTCCTCCTTTTCTTTGCTCTGTACTGAGAATGCCGTTCAGTAAAAGCACATCTTAATGAGCTACACACTCATTTGCTCACGGTCACTTGCCCAAACACACCACCTCTCTCTATCTCTGACACACACATAACTTCTCTATCCGGTCTGAGTCATCTCCAGGACCCCTAAGCACTCCTCTCCTCTATTAAAAGAGAACAAAAATGACCATTTATTCCACGACACAAACCTTCAGATCCATACACGTACTTACTGCAGACTGATACAAAAAGGACAAAGGTCCTGCACTCCATTTCTTCCATAAGACTTTAAGTCTGAAAACCAAAATCAATTCAGTCCCATGTAATGCTAGTCCCATACAGAGAGACCGAGGACTCAGCGCTTAGCTCAGCGTTCTCTGCACCCAAGGTGTGTGTGCGCTTGTGTCTGGGCTAACAGCTGTGGGTGCACTGGCACTAGGCGCAGAGAGCAGCATACAGTCTGAGTGAACTCACAGGGTAAACAGCGAGAGAAGCAGACAGAGCATGGCCAAGCACACTGCAGTGCTGTTTCTGGACTGCGGAGTGCATTTCTCTGTGTCCTCACTGATAACTCATTAGCCCCAGAGGAATAGTACTCCTCCCCGCTGCCCCTTAGCGCACAAACACACCATGAAAAATGGTACTGTCTTACTGGGAAACCTTGCTAGATAAATAGGACTGATGTGTGATACAAATGCCAAGAGAACACATTTCAGCTTTCGCTAATGTGCAAGCTGTAGGCTCTACGGTACTGCTTAGAAGCTACTATAGTTAGTTACTAAAGCTAAGTATTTTTCCCCCAATTCAAGTATCTAAACATGCTATGTTTCTATATGAACTGTAAAATTGGGAGAAATAGCAATTCCTAAAGCCCCTTAAAAATAAATAACAGCATCATTGACTATCTCTGACAAAATGTATAAGTAAAGATAAATCAGAGCTTCAAACTCTCTGTTCTGCTGAGCAATAGGAAACAGACACAGATACTTGACCAGAACAGTACAGTATGTTCTAGATAAAACACCTTCTGCCTTTGACCGTGGCAATGTCCCATTACTCAATACCGAGAACAATGTTTTTTGCTTCCAATATTTTAGCAAAATTTGACCAAAGTCCTAGACAACCAAAAGATACAAGGAGATTAGATACAGTTATCAACAGAATTACTGATCCGAGCTACACAAGGACGGTAACACACAGGCTTAGTTGTCAGTTTGTTCGCTCAGTGTGTTTTGTCACTGTTTCCATAGTTAATACGTTTCAATTGGTCCTGGCCAGAAGCCGGAGGGGTAACTGCAGTATGAGTCATACACAACATTAAGAAATTCATGTTAAACCTCATCTCAGTCAACATGCATATTTCATGGGTCCTGTGCCATCACTTTTATCTGCACTGGGTGAAGAAAAGTTTTGACGTATGGCATTCAACAGCACAAATGCTTTAAAGAATAATTAGCACAAATGCTCATGTTTATTTACTGTGTCTGATGTTTAAGACATGTGTAATCGCATAAGCAGCTGATACTGCATCTCATTAACTGAAATGGTCGTACCTAAGCGGAGGTAATACATCGAAATGCACCACAACAATAATGTTGTTATATAATTTTACTTATACTACTGTAAAAAGTTGTCTCACTGGCCCATTCCAAGACTGTTTATTTTTAAAAAAGTGGATCTTTTAACTGTAAAAACTGTTGTTCCTATTAATTACCCTATTTCCTGTGAGTTTTCCTGTGGAATCAACAGATTGCATAATGGCATATAGATTTTTTTGTTTTGTATGTAATATGCAAAATCTAGACACTTTGCTCTTTTCCATACTGAACCAAATGGAATATTCAGGGGAATAGGAAGACTTTCACAAACTGGCAATGATGACTCCAATGAGGTGCACGTCCAGGCAATACGGCTTGTTTAAATCCAGATGTCAAAAATTATTGAAGGAAGAGGGATGATGTCCTCTAAGGACGTAAGTTAGAAGAATTTCAAATTACCCCGTAATGAGTGTAGTAACCCTGAATAGTATGTGACCTCTATGAAGGTGGGAGATCTGTCTCTCCTGTCACATAAAGGCATGGTAACCACTAGGCCGGCAGACCCGTAAAAACTAACTCATGACACCAGCGCACCTTAAACACCCCCATAAATCAAACATACGTAGCTTAATGGTTAGAAGTGATTCAGCTAGCTTCTTTTTCAAAGGGCATTGAAGACATCAAAGCAGAACAGACAACCCTGTGGTCTAGAGCTCTTCAAAGCACATAGGGGAAAACTCACATCTCTTCCTTCAAAATGACCTGGCAAATACACCTGAGGTGCCTTTAGCTGCAAAGTACAAGAAGTTGCTCTTTTTCAGCAGTTAAAGGTAAGCAATGACAAAGCATTTTTACAGCATACTCTAATGAGACATGTAAATGCATTCAAAGCTTGTGGTAGTGAAACAGTCTCTTTAAGCAGCACCTTCAACTACAGGTGTACAAACCAACGGTGTTACATTATAACTGCCACCCAACCTTTAATTTAAAGATATCTAGATATGTTTCAGAATGAGTCAATGTTCTTAGTAATTGTGCATACAGATTACAATAACAAACCACGTAAATTCATTAGAATTAAATAGTTGTAATAAAGATGTATCATTAAAATCATTAAACCATCACATCCTTCAGTGGGCCTACAATTTATATATTCACACTGCACAAAGATGCTTACTTAGGGTCAAGACACAGTGTGTGTGTGCTGACTTATAAGCCAAGGCAGAATGTGTCCAATTGCCATAGCGTCTGTAATACTTCACTATGTGGGCAGAACCATGGTCACTGGCAGCTTCTGTTTGTTTATTAGCCTTTCACATGGTATCATCTGGTACTGGATGGTAGGATCTCTGCCTTTTATGAGTACAAACAAAAGAGCACTATCCACCATAGTTGGTATTAATGCCTACTTAAAATCATCTGCATTTCCACCCTGAAGCCTGGTGTGCACAATTCTGTCAATATGTACATGATGCAAGTACTCAAGTATCATTTACAAGAACAACACCGCACTGATATATCAGTAGTGTCAGCACCAGAGGATGCCTTTAGCAGACTTCACTGGACTGTGTCTGTGGAAGAGCTACCATAAACAACCCAGCAGCAAACAAGCAAAATGAGAGCAAGAGTCTACAATCATGCAAGAGGAGGAGGTTTGAAAAACGTAGCCACTGGTAATATAACTAGACACTGGTGGCAAGAGGTGTACTTTTAACATACTTTCGTTTTCATTCTGTTCATTCGACGTAATTGTTAGTTTCATGCTGAATTACTTACAGTAATACATTCTGAAGAAGCTAATTTTGTATTTATTTATGGTAATATTTTTGTAACTCTGCTCTTTTCGTAGGGTCAATTCTAAGCAAATACAACAAACAACAATCATAAAATTAACCGCACAAACTAATGTGATTAATTGGAATTATTTATCTTAATAGTTTGACAGCCCTAGTAACAACACTGACATCTGAGGCGCATTACCTTTTAAAGTGCTTTACCTAAAAACAATTACAGTCCTCCCATAGTTTACCGAGACATTTTGTGTGTTACTAGCCAAAGCTCATGTTGGCCAAGAGAATGCTTCTCAGGGCAAATAATGTAAGTAGAACTTTTCCCCAACACTGGGAAAGCATTGTGCACACATATTGTCATCCTACACCACTGCCCTCTCTTTTAGTTAGGACTATTCTGAAAAACACCAGTTCCCCATCAGATTCAAGAAGAAAAGTCCCAGCTGACAATGCAGTGATACAGAGAGTGATTGTGCAAAGCAAGGATGAAGAAATGAGCAAGCAAGATTGATATCTGTTATGTTCAGTGGGGAAATTCTATCTGCCAACTGCTGAAACTGTAATATGTCCCCAGGTCAGGAGGAGATCATGGGATTGATATGTTACTTTTGAGTGATGGGGAAAAGGCCATGCTAATTGGTAAAGGCCAAAAAAGGGCTTAAACTCATAACAAAACAATTCTTGTCAGAATCATCAACATCCAATTTGAAAGTAAATGGCTACAATTTTATGCACTCAAACCACATCACTGTCAGATGTTACTAGTTCTTCATATACAGACAGACTGGATCATCTCTACCTTTGAGTAAAAGAGCTAGCAGCATGGTCAGCCACCTCTGAGGCAACCCCAACAAGAAGCTCAGACGTGTGCCAATGGCATAAAGATGGGGTTTCTGCTCCAAGAGAGTGACAGAGTCCTCCAACCACACATGAACCTCACTGTAAGTGTGTGTGGGCTTAATCAGGGCTTGGCCACATTTGCTGAGTAAGGAAACCTTTATTACACATTTAACTGTCAATGCTTAAATAAGCAATGTATATTGCCCTGATGGCAGTTAGGATTTCTATTAAATGTACATTTATGCTTTATGTGCCAAGGCAACGGCATAAACCATTTTAGTGATACCATCTGAGCAGCACTTCAGTTTTTCCTCTCCCGGTCTCCCTGCTACCCCTCAGTGATTTAACCCCTCGCTCTACAGCTATGCAGCCACGGTGTGAGTGCTGCATATTTTCCCTGTACCAGGCCCTGACGCCCATATTTGGCAAAGGGTGGTATGATTCATGTGGAGGGGAATCGATAGCAGTGCTTTAACATGCAAACATAGAAAACAGCTGTGTAACACAACGCTGGGCCCTGTGGGCTTAAGTCAACACATTAGCTGAGCTGGGCCTGGGCAGGACTGCTGCAAGCAGTTCCAGCATGTAGGCAGAGCACATGCTCCCTCGTCTATTTCCTGCGTTTGCTCTCTCATTCTGACTCAATCACCATGTAAACACCAGGGTTATTATAGTAATTAAATTTGGATTCATTTTACATATTGTTTATTTTTTATTTTTAAATTTAGCTTCATTTTTACTATTATTGTGAGAATTTTGCTAGTTACTATGTAACCATGTTAGTAACCAGTACTGTCGCCGAAGATCTGAAGGTCTTACATAGAAGAATCCACTTTTAGACAAGTCTTAATGCACTGAAAACACAAAAAATAAAGCTATTTCTTTTTAATACTATTGAGTTTCAGGTCATATTGCTATGGAATTTAAGATTTCTTTTTTTATTTTGATAGCTGTTGTGTTTTTTTTTAAATTATTGTTAATTACTGTTAGTAATTTTTCTTCCACTGCTATTGCTTTTCTTCATAAGGTTTACTTATTTATAAATTCCCTGGAAAATGCACCGAGACAGAAAGAGGCCTTTATAGTACTCACCTGGTAGGCTCTGTTGATTTGAGAAGCAGCCCAGGCGGCATATTTCACATTGTCCTTCTTTACCTTCGCACTGACTTTAGGGCTGCCGGCTATGTGACTTGCTGACTGGGAAGTGAGAAAGAGAAAACACACATTCTAACTGTTACTAACTGGAATAAATTGCTATGTAAACAAGACAACAGATTGCAAATAACTTGTGTAGTGTGAAGTGTGCAGCATTTATAGGAATTGTTGTGTAGTAAATACTATGTCTAAGAAGGATGGATTTAATAAATGGATTGGAGGTTTGATAAATGGATGGTAGGTAAGTGTCTGTGACTCTCAAACCTCCGCAAGCTGCTGAGATAAACGACTTTCTCGTCATGGAAGGACGTTGCAGTAGAGATGGCACTACACAGTAGTCTTCAGAGGCAGGAAAAAGTGAGTGCTTCCCTACTGGCTGGGTAAAAGTCCTGGTTCTGCATGTCCCTTAATGCAGCCTAATTTCCCCAACAGCAGAGATAAACGGTGCTGACAGGGAAGCGAGTGTCTGGGAAGCGGCGTGTGGCTAGTGTGGTGCAATGTGAATCATGCGCTCCATGCCGCCCAAAACTCTCCCCTCCACAACCACAAAGCCCATGTCTTTCCCATGTTACTGCCATCAGCTCCACACAGCAAAGCCCAGAGGAGCCCATTGGGCAGTACATGAAAGGCCTCTCCATGGATGTGCTGAAATTTCAACTACACACCAATCAACCTCTCCTCTAGTTCTGGCACAAACCTTGTTGAATTTAGGAGTTTCAGATTTTTTTTTTTTAATATCAACTTTAAGCGTGATTTCCAGGACACAATATTAATGCAGAATTATTCTCATGAACATTATAACGGTTTAATGTGTATCTGTTAGTGGGTCAGAAATGTATAATAGTGTCAACACAGCTGAATTCTTGTGCCACAACTTAAAAAATATATACTAGACATAAGGGACAATAGGACTTCTATTGCAACCCAAGACTAGTGTTGACGATTTGGCAATTATATAATATCCCAAAACTGAAGACAATTTCCCATTACATGATACGTAGCACATTACATAGTTTTGCTGAGGTTTGATCAATTTGAACAGACATAAATTTGCCAAGAGTACCACAACCTAATCTGAGTGCAATCATTTTTAATTCAGTATTACTCATACTGCGCAACACGGCACCTTTTTAAGCAGGGCCAATTATGCTGTCTTTTAGACTCACTGCATCACTAGGATTTGCAATATATCGAGCAAAATTTAGGCAATACCTTATACACCTTTGTTGCTTAGATACATCTTCCAATCCTAATTTTAATGAAATTGTTAAGTGTTGTGGGAGAAAGAGTGATTTCCACCATACGCTCTAAAAAAGTGTATCGTGCCAGGTTTCCATTCAGATGTTTCGCAAATGTTGGTGAATGGCATTTACACAATTTCAGCAAGTCGTGTTTCCATCTGAAAAATTTACGCAAAGAAACTATCTTTACAGCCATTTGGTCATGTTGAGAGGTTGGGCATGATGAGCCATGGCCCACTTAATGAGTGCCGAAATCTTTGTGGGACCCTGACAACGCACACCTTTTATCTGGGAGAGCAAATGCAGTAGTTCGGAAATTCGGAAAGCACGCTGCGCAGAGCCGTTTTTCAAATGAATTTTCAGAATGCTAAAAGCAACCCTATGCGCCATGACCAGACCATCAGTAAGACCAATCGTTTCTAGTCACTGGCCACCTGCGTCACCTGATAAGAGAATTACCACTGCGTTACACAAGCTGGCTACTTGCGCAGAGCATTGGGTAGTGGGCAAAATGTAACATACATGAAAGTAACATTTCACTGTTGTGTATACACTGTATGCCAAGCAATAAGATCAGGTAGACTGACATCATGTGACTTCTGACTTTGTACATCATTGTTTATTTGAAAAACCCTTTTCCATCACCCAACCACCACTTTTTTCTAACTTTTCACAATATTTAACCTGTGGATAGAAAAGCAACTATAGTCCTATATGTTTAAGCTACTCATAAGAAGGCAAAAGGGCACTGTGCGGAAGTCGAATGAAAAAAAGTAGAGCACGAACATAGTCCCGGGTTCCTGCAGGAGAGCGTGGAGGCAGTCTTTTGGTGGAGGTCTGTTCCTGCTCCTGCTCCTGCCATGCCTGTGACACATGCTAATAGCACATCAAAGCAGCGGGACTGCCTGGGCCTGTGTTTGAACTACTGAAACATGCATGTGTGTACGTGTGTGTAGAGAACAGAGCGTGTCTGTGTGAGGTTCTCCACGCACACTCTGCCTTCCTTCTGCTCCCAGCTGGCTGTTTGTGTTCCTATGTCAGGAGTCACTTACAAATGATGCATTGGTGTTAATGGACAACTTCCTGTTTAAATAAATACGCAGATGAAAGGCTTATTCAATGTAGATATGACCCAAAGCTCGGCGGCAGGCCCACGTGGGATAGAGCAGGGGCCAGTCTTCTTCTATTCTTTTATTGTCTGCAGTTTATTTATCTTCGCCATAAACATATAAATGCCCCGCAAAAGGCCGGAGGGTTACATCTCAGGAAAAATACGGACTGGGGCTTTTCCAAGGTAGGGGGTGCTAACAACGACTGAGTCAGCAGTGACCTGCCCCGCCTAAGAACTCATCTATTTCGGAAACCTGTACAAAACCTCTCTGGAACCAGTGGAGTGGGGGGTGGTGGTGTTTGTTGTCTTTAGCTTTGGCACGAGTCGTGACTCACCATGTAGAGGCCAAACAAAGCCCTCATGTTTCTGTTGTTCAGCTTCAGTGCCTGTGCAAAATACTTCCTAGCCAACTCCAGGTTTTCCAATCCCCCTTGGGTGTACTTCACCTGGGAAAGGAAAAGAGAGAAAACTAAACAGTGGCACTATAAATGTATGATATACACTGATGACATTTGAAGAGTTGCATCACAGCTACAGTAAATCATTTTATCTCTGTAAACAAAAAAAAGAAATAAGACAGGTACAGTCCCAAGTAATGGAGATACCCAAAACAAGGGCACAGTACAGCTCAGCCAGTCTGCAGTACAGACAGAAAAGCATGCTGACAGACGGACTGAAAGAAAAGCACCGTCAGCTATAGTACCTCTGCATACTGCTCACAGTACAGGTGATTGTGTGGATTGGTCATCATCAGCTCCTCCAGACAGAAAGCTGCTTTCGCATAACTAAAAAAAAGAGATTAAAGACACAGAACATATGTAGATAAACAAGTCACACAAGCACACCTGGGAAAAACCCACAAAGGGCTTTGCTTCTGTATATTGGTGACTAAGTGTGGCATAGTGGCTGGTGGTGTAAAGTAAATCTTGGCCCTGCTGACAGCAAGAAAATGGCCCGCTAAAGGTTTTCCTTTTATCAGCCTTTATGAGGGCTGATGGAAATGTGTGTGTGAACATCCATATGGTAAAATGATGGATGCAGCTTTGCATCAGCAGCGGCAATTCTGGCCTATTTTCCCCCCATCTCTTACGTTCTTGGAAGCTGATGATGAGAAAGAAGAGAGAGTGTGAGATCTCCACCACATTTCTAGACACGTAGCATCAATCTGTCTGCCTTTCGCTCCAGGCTTAATATGCAGTTATAAAGGCTGTCTTGAGGTCATTGTCGAGCAGCGGCGCGCTGTGTCACTCTTAGATGAGATCACTTCTCTTCGCGGGCTGCTGAGCTGTGGACCTCAGTCTAATCTCCAACCATTTCATGGGCTCAATCAGAGAGGACAACACACACAAACTCGCTGATACACGCAGACTTTCCAACGACTCCCACCCACCAAATAATCAAACAATTTTAAGAAGTAATGCTCCACAAGGACTATTATGACAAAGCCGCAACACACAAAAATGGCCAGTGTGTGTCCAAAGCCTGCAGCAGAGTTTAAGGAGCTGATTACCGCCTCCAGGGCCTCCGAGTCACCAAACCACACAGTGTTTTTAGCTACCGTTGCAGAGGTCTCCATCTCATATCTTCATGTGCTATGTTCACACGTCAAGCACTACACTGTACGTGCTTGTGCACAAACCGATTTGTTAAAACACGTCAAATTCAAAATCGAGCACTGGAGAGCTTCCAAATTGGTTGTGGATGCTAATCTAAAGCAATCTTATTGTTGGCGAGCTGAGGGGGAAAAAGCGCTCTGACGCAAACAAGGTTCCTTTGGCGGGAACACAGCGCTGGCATTACTCCCTCTCACGAGATGAAGAACCTATCAGACCATGTAGAGTATGTCTAAAAGACTTCAAAGATCTTTTTTTGGGGGGTGGGTGGGGGGGGGGTTGCAGACAGTGAAGGAGTGGAGAGAGAGAGAGAGAAAGAGCGAGCAAAAAGGAGGGGAACAGGCCATTCGGAAGGTTGCAGGCTGCTTGCAATTACCACTTCCTTTCCATAAAGACTTTCAGATGTGCTCCTACCATGGCCAGGCTGCAGCACAGTACAGAAAGAGAGGGTGGGAGGAAGGGTGGGGGGTAAGAGATGGGGACGCAGGGATCAACCCACACTTATATGGAGTGCAGTATACCCCACCTGATCTAACACTGATGCAAAATACAAGCTACAAGATTATAGCCTCCATTCACACAGAAAAGTTTTCCCTATTGAATGACTCAAGATCAACAGGCCAGTCACTGATGCCCTTTTGAAGTTGAGGACCTCTGATCCATTCTTTATTTAACTTATTTCTGCACCGTTTGCATAGTGCGATATGCTTAACAACTGTTTTCACCAACATCAACTGAGGAACGTCAATCAGATTATGCACAGTACTGTGCAGAATCCTAAATATTTTCCCACAATTTCAAGCTGCATTTTTTACTGCAAACACATTCAGTGACAGAGGTCTAAGCTCTGGGGTGGCCAGTCCATTGTTCCGAGAAACTTCAGTTGATTCTATGGTTGATTTGCAGTTGATCTTTCCTTAAAAGCTACATTCTTTCAGAACCACAGTGTTCTCTTCTCTCCCAAAAACTCTTATTTTTAAAGTTTTATGTATTGTTATATCTAATTGTGACAGATTTTGAGTTTATGGGACTATAATAATAACAAAAACAAAACTAATAATAATAATAATAATAATAATAAATTATTCCACTACTACATAAGTATAATAACTTCACTTGAGTAATTAGCATGCTTAATTCTGAATTGTACCATAATTTCTATCAATGTAAATAGCAGTAAAATTTTAATGATGCGCTGAAAATCCATGACAAGATTTACACATTTGCTATTAGGTAAGCTGCCAGCACAGAGTACAAGTAGGCTATATATAAAGCTGACAGAGTGGCAGGGCAGTGATATGCAGGGAGTTCTCTACATCTCTGCCCCATTTGGGTCTTGTTTTTACTGGCTGGGAGAGCAAGTGCCACCACCTTCTCCTGGGAATCTCTCTCCCTGCTCCCTCTCTCTCTCACAGCGTGGAAAAGAGAGGTGATAATACCCAGCTTGCAGGAAGAGGAGGGGAAGGGAAAAAGGGAGTCTGTGACCTAAAATAAAGCAAAGAAAGAAAAAAAAGAGGCGACAAAAAAGAGAAATTGACACGCCTGTAGATAGGGGGTTGTCAGAGTGAATGGTGTGATATTAGAAAAGTTGGACTAAGCGGGACGATAATCCTCTCACCCCTGGATTTCCTCTGGCCACTACACCAATAAAGCTCTCACACAAAAACATGAACTAACCAATACAGAGCCCCCTCGCCGGGCTTCTACATTCCTACAGCCAGCGCCCTCCAACCAGGGTGACCACCTCTCTCCCACACGCACACACACAATAAGCCCAAAAACAATTAAAGAGGGATGGAGAAGTGACACAAACAAAATGATTTTCCTACAATGTTTATGTCTGGCAGACACTAACCCCTGGCAACAGAGATATCAGTGTAGAGGGGGTCTTATCCTGAGAGTATGAGAAGGGGCTTAAGGAGCAAATCCTATTAGAGCCCTACTCCATGTGACAAACAGATCCTGAGCTCAATACGGGCCCCTGACTGAGATTGGCATTTCTTTGAATTTCCCTGGGGCTGTCCCACAACCCCTCATGAGCCAGCACTCATCCACTAAAAGATACCCTGAGACACCAAGTCTGGAAGTGACCATCCATAAGCTTTACATATGGGACACGTGATAATTTGGCTGGAAAAACAGAAAGATGGTCATCTAAAATTTTATTTGGATGAATTTGTAGCAATACCACTTTTAAAGCAGACAATGGGCAAATTAGGTAAAATTCCTCAAATTCCATCAAGTCAAATCGAAACAATATGGCTTTATGTAAAATAAAATAAGCACTGTTTTTCACATGATATTTCTCAAGTTACTAAGCACGGTGACTATAGAAATAAGATCAATTGTCATTACTCATGTTCATTGATGTAGAGTTCTGACAGCTCATGCCACGCTTCCTGGTCTCCCACAAACCTGCAAGACAAAGAGGCAGTTAGGTCCTTCCACAGACAAAAGAGGGGTTAAGGAAGGGCTCAGGGGGCGGCTCAATCAAATGCAAAGCCCCTTTTAATTAAAAAGTGGAGGGGAAGGGGAGGAGAAAATGGGGCCCAAATCCTCTTGTAAAACACTCACTGCTCCAGATATTCATTGAGCTCGCGAATGGCCTCACTGCACTTGCCCTGTGCCCGGAGAATGGAGATCTTGCGCTTTCTCGCTGCCTATGGATCGACATCAACAGAGGATTAGTGTGCTGAAGCCTCGAGTGTTTGGTCGATAGAGAAAAAGTGAAAGAAAAAAGGAGGATGTGTAAATGATCAGAAACCAGCTGAAACCCTTCACACACACACCTGAGTGCACGCCACAGTCTACTTATCCGAGGGTGACAATCCGGAATTAATACAGGCCAAACAAAACTTACAATGGTACACCTGCATTAGTGTAATGTGAAGATACTGTTATTCATTTATGTCAATAGGTAAAAGTTTTTAAATAATGCTTGAAAAAAAATTGTCAATTGTAAGTATATATATATATATATATATATATATATATATATATATATATATATATATATATAAATCATATTTCTACATAAAAAGTCTGCTGAAGTATTCCTTTAAACTAAACAGAAAACATATTACATAACTAGTCTCCCATCCCATCCCAAAAAAACACCCTTGAGTCAGAAAACCCTTGAAAATGAAGTTCATCTAAAGGCACTTTATTAACAACACTACTGCACCCAAGCTTGAAGTGCTACACTATATTATGATAGGTAATGGCTTCATGAGAGAAGAACATTCGCAGACTCCAACACATAAATCATTGGCCTGCTGCTGAGGAGTGGACACGAGCTCTGCACACTTAGCAAGAGTAGATATGTGGTGACTCATCCCGTTTAAGTGGAGCAAATAGCACATTACCCAAAGCCCATGGCTGCATGTACTCATGAAGGTTTCTGAGCCCCAGCTTGCATCAGCCCCAACTAACACACGCTTCGTTTTTTTATGTTAACGTGACCTTCAGATGGATTAGAGTCTCATCAATTTGAATCATAAGGCATTACTCCTGCTTCAACGACTTTTCCAGGAGCCAGCTTTTTTTCTGTACTTGCAAGTGCAGAGCAAAGAGTAGCAGCTTTACCCAGAGAAGTGTGCAGTCTTGCCACAGAGATAATTTATGGACTGGCATTTGATAGAGTGGGTCTTCCTCGCTACCACACAGCAGACCAAACCCTGTCGAGCTGGGCATGAGTCACAGCTGAGCAGCCATAAATCTGGAACTGCTCCGACACTACTGCCACTCCAAATCCACTTATTCATCAACCTGGCAGGCCCAGCCACCAGCTCTCCTCCCTGCACAGGCTGAGACCTTGTGCTGATGTACACAAGCACCTTTCACACACCGAAGACTTGAGCTTTCAAAAGAGCTTCGTATGAACTACTGAAACCCACAAAGCCCTGTCCACATCTAAAATTAAAACACGTCTCGAGTAATATGATCATAATTACACAGCAATTAGTAAAAGGTGTCTTGCTGCCCACCTACATGAGAGCAAAAAGGGGTAAAATCAAATCTAATAGCATTATTAAATAAGAACAAATAGGCATTAACAAGTAATCTGTCTGGGATATTAATATGTTGTTAACACAACCAAATTAATTACACATCATTAAAATGGGCAGAGATAATTAAATATTTTTGTATTTATATTTATATAGTTTTAGTTAAACAGTGTTTTATTACTGACTGTTTCCAAATGTCACTTAAATGTAAAAGAAAAAAAAACAAAAAAAAAAAACAACATGTTTCTAATTAGGTTGTTGCACAACTATCTAATGATACTGCAGCTGGTAGGCAGGACAAATGCTTGAGTGAGCTGTTAGATGGCGATAACTGGCAGATGTGAGCAACAGACAACTGTGCCTTTAGCACTCCACAGTAAAAGTCAGAGATTCGTAGCATGCAAGGTAGCATGCAACTAAATCTGTAATTTATAGGCAGGATTCTGTTTTTGGCAGTAACACTAATACATCACAGGATATCAATCAATATTATTGGCAATATGATATATTGGCCAAGCTCTATAGCAAATGTGTGAGTTCAGGGAACTGTACAGCATGTTATTAATTTTAAATGAACTGTAAGCATAGATTTTTTTTTCCCAAGTGTTGTGCTGTATTTTACAGCATACCTTTTAGATCCACTGGGACTAATTAAACATATCAATTCAAAACAAAACCAAAGAAAAAAAAAAGGGACATGTAAAAGCATGTTAAAAAAAAATAAAATAAAAACACACTCACCCTTGGCCCTCCCCCCTCCTGAAGTAACAATCTGCGAAAGGCTGACCCTGTCATTGACGTGATTCTTTCCGAATTAGCACTTTTGAGAGGCACTCACACCGAGGAGTTTACAGCAGCTCTGTTTCTACAGGCCCAGAGGCCACACGAGTACACCGTACACTCAGTCACTCACACACTTGAAAGTCTACTCTCAGTCCTTTAATGCCTATATTCTGACTCCATGCTTAAGAATTAGCAAACATTACTTAATAAGGATGCAATAGTAAGCTTAGTTTTATCGCAAAAATACAACAACATGATACTTCAAAACATTGTCATGATACACTAAATGCAATGTGATGTTTCTATGAGATTTAGTAAACGGGAACAGACAGAAAATTAAAAAAATAAAAATATGCGCAATGATTCCTATCCAATATTTACATACACCAATGCTCTAAATCCAGTTAAGCAAAACTCATCATAGTGCTTGGGAATATGAGGACAATAATCATCATCATGCAACACAAAGAGTATTCTGTGGATATCGCAAGTACAGTGAAGTATGCAAAATAATTAATAAAAACTGTTGTATTTCTAGTTTTCAAACTAGTATTTTTGCAACATTAAAACTATTAATTTTAGTCATTGTGAATGAATGAATGAATGAATAAATGAATGAATGGTCGCAAAGGCATCATAGAAAATGATCAAGTACACTTTACTAGACGCACTAGTCTCCTATTCCAAAAACAAATGACCCAAAGAGCAACAGGGGATTATCCGTGTAGAAATATACCTTTCCATATGTATGTACGTATGTATGTACGTATGTATCTCGCTGAAAAAATGGAAAAGACCGACTCAGAATGTTCAGTATCTCAAGTTTTATAATTTATGGGTGTGTGCTTGACCTAAATGAGCAGTTTTGTTTTATTCTACACACTACTACATAGTACTACATTCTACATAGTAATTGTATGTAACCCCTTGAGAATTCTGATTGACAGAACAATCTTTTTCAAAAGCATGCCATGTTTTTTAGACCAATTACACACTAAATGAGCTGGAATTCAATAAATCATTTGGGTCGTCTGTGCCATTCAGCTTTAAAATAAACAGACAAATAAGTTAGTTAATGTATAGAAGTAATAGATATTATACCAAGTGAGCAAACTGAAAGACAAGCAGTATACCAAGACAATATATACACACACACACACACACACACACACACACACATATATATATAAAAAACAAAAACACACATGAATGTAATAGACGCATATGTGAACAAAGGAGAACTAGTTGCTGTAGGTACTGGAAAACAATAAACGGTGGAGGGGCTAAGAGTTCTAACATTTTTTGGACACCGCCATGGCACACAAACCTTGAACAATTTTTGTTGATTCAACAATTTTGGTTAATGGGTACCACATCTATTCTACAGCCTATAATTACAACAGCTCAGTTTCCAATCTCAGCTCCGCATGCTGGGATGCCTCACAAGTCCTCACAGTAGTCGCCAATTTTCCGCCATTTTCTTGGCTCGTCCCCACCCTCTCTCCCCCAATTCCACTGAACAAGTTGAGAAAATAGTGTCTAGATAAGCCTCACTCAACCAACGTTCACAGACAGGTAGCCTAGATGATGTCATCCCCTTCCATACCACAACCTCCGCCACCCCGCCTGCTACCCTGCCAAAGAGTGTGGGATGGCAGGGAAAAATATGGTCTGGTAGACATCACACCACAGCTTCATTTTGTTCCATTCCCGCCCCCAGGTTTAAGGAGCGCTCAGAATCTGATGGGAGGAGATGAGTGTTTGGACACCAGGAAATAGGTTGATCCCCATCAGAGAGATCTGGGCTGGACCCCATTTTGTCAAAATGCTTCACAGGGCACCTGCCTATTGATATGTTGTTCCCACAAGTGAGTGAAGCCTACCATACAGATACAAAAGATGAACAATTCTACCACCAACAATTCTTCTGCTGTTTATGCTGGTGCCAACGGACAAAATGCATGAAGCCAAGAGCTGTTGCTCAATCAGAGTACTTCACCACCAGATGCTGTTATTTCATCATTCATGAGTCAATCACAATATGATGGAAATTATGTTAATTACGTAGATATAAATTATGGATTTAAGATATTTCAAAAACTGGAATCAGCCGTTTTTAAGCTTTAGACATGCAATCAGCATTCAGTCAATTATTCTTTCTGTTTAGATCAAAAATCAGATTATTCCATTTTTGATGATACTGATAGTTACATCAGGTTGGGATGCCTCACTAGTCTAATTTTACATTTGTCCCAATTTCTAAGTGAAACTAACATGAGGCAGGAATGTGCATTTTCACTGTGTTTGAGAGCTGCTTCCACCCTTAATCCAAAATCTAGTTGTGCCAAATAACCTGTTGTCTTTTAACTTAA
Organism: Prochilodus magdalenae; assembly: GCA_024036415.1. Taxonomy (NCBI): domain Eukaryota; kingdom Metazoa; phylum Chordata; class Actinopteri; order Characiformes; family Prochilodontidae; genus Prochilodus; species Prochilodus magdalenae. Next base: position 971,408 of record JAMWET010000402.1, read on the forward strand.
TCATATTGCTGCCCAGTCTAGAGGAAATAATTATTAAATAAGTAAAACATATTTAATTATATTTAATATATAGCTATTAGAAAGGACTGGGACTGTATAAGTGTGCTTCATGTGTTCTAAAAAAAAGTCATGCACTGTCCATCACTAAGTCTATTAGCCATTATCTCTATTTGCCATGCAGTGAGAGGCATATAATAGATGCATTTGTTCGTTCACAGCTTTATCTGAAAATGCACTAGATTCCCTTACAATCATTACTTACAAAGCCCAGGGGATAAGGATCAATAAGCGATTATGTTTTATTTGTATTGGACTCCTTGCAGAATGCCCATGCCAGTCTGGTGAACCCTGTAACCTCAATACACAATGATGTATAGAAATAAAAATTCCCAGAAAGGAAAGGTGGATAGAGCGGAAGAGGTGTCTAGTAAAAAGGTGTGAAGCAAGAGAAAATGCCTATCTACGATCACAATGACTCTGTATAGGTTAATTAAATGTGGTAGCTCACACTAAAAAACACTTGTTAAATTGACTAATGAATACTTATTAGACTGCATTATGTTGTCTATAAACTGTAGTCCATTATGTTTGTATAGAGTCCTACCAATCATAGGTTTGCTAGACTGGGGCAAACCTGACAAGCAAGAATTCTTATGAATCACTAGATGTACTGGCTGTAAATAAATAAAATGTTAAATTACAGCATTAAGAAATTAAATAAAATTATAATATGTACAACACAGTTACAAAAACAACAGTAGCCATGGTATTTTGGAACTGTTTTGGTTTTTGTTACAGGCAAGTGGTGCAATGGGCATGAAGTACATTTTGCACATTTGGCTTTTGAAAAGATTGTAAAATTATGCAACCAATCAGTGATTAAGAAAGAAAGGGATTTTGTGATTTTGTAATACTGCCTTCAAGTTAGAGATAGCTTAATAATTAAAACAATGTATCCAATAATCTTTCAGACATAATGTGCTGCCTGCATCCTGTGTCAGACATCCAAGGACTGACAAAGATACTGAAATTGTTTTAATGCACCTTAGGGATATGGTTTCTGTAACTCAAGCAAAAAATAAATAAAAAAAGGTCTCACTTTTGGAGATGCTTTCTATATATTAGTAATTCCACGTTTTTACCAGCCATGTTTTATTTGGACTGCATCAGTACAGTGCAGTTTCTTTGGGGAGTTCTAGTGTTTTTATATTCTCTCAATGTTAACACAAGGGCAAAGTTGATTACCAGATTGTGAAAAATAATTTGACCAAGCTGGTTTGACAATATCCATTTTATTCTAGTATTCTCAACCTTCCGTTTACACCCTGGTCAATGTGCTTGCAATTTAGCTGTGATCATGGGAATAGGGAGGGTGTCTCGGGTGAAAAGTCTGAAAAACAAACAGAGAGGATCTCTTGTTCTCAAATGGAGAAAGAGTGATGAACCCGCTTTGGTCCAACAGAAACAGATAAATAAATACCAACGGTAACGATTCAGTGAATGCGGGAGGCAGTGGGGGACAAGGCAGTGAATCTTTTTTAGCAAGACCAAGATGACTATGAGTCGGTAGCAGGAGAGCAGGAAAGAAGGGAAATAGAGAGAAAGAGAAAAGAACGAGAGAGAAAGGTGACTGCATGAATCCACATGAGGGTTTATTGACTTTGTCAGCAAGGCCTCTGTGTGTTTGAAACAGACAGACAGTTAGGTGTGGAATCCTCAGATAGAGTCCAAAGAACAAATGTGTATGCTTCATCTTGCACACTTTGCCAGCCCTGAGAAAATGTTTAACGTATCTAAGCAAGTCCATATGTCAGAGCAGCACAGGAAACGTGTTGAGCGTCTTCAGAGGAGCGCCAAAACAAATAGGGTTTTAGTTTCTTTTGAAAACCCATCAAAACATTTATTTTCTTGTACAGCCACATGTCTGTATGGAATCAATTAACAGCAGGTACAATGTGTTTTGGAGTGATGGCAGGAGTGAGTGGCGGTGAAGGACTGGCAAAACATCTAGAAGACTTGGGTGTTGTAAACGATTCAACTGAAACTCAATATAAATCACCACGCATACAATACTGGAATAGGCCAGGCCCTGTTAACTGATGTATTCTGATTATTAGGATACCGTTGTATGCAACAGTTTTTTCATCACCGCCAGTCAAATTATATTTTGTGGTTTACGTTTTGTGGAGAAGAATATAGCACATCGTCTAGGGTTAGTGCACATAGTGCATATGTTTGACTGCAAGAAAGCAAAATGAGAAACAGAATGAAAAAGAAAAATGAGGAAAAAACTAGATAGAGACTCACATTGTGGTTGACGAGAGAACTAAACAAAGTCATACTGCTGAACTTCAGCAAGTTTCAAACACAATGCATTTTAACCACAAAGTCAGCTTTATTTCGTCACTTACCGTATTAGTGGGATCGTCTTGTAGTATTGAATCATACAACTTATTGGCATCATCGTACCTTTGAAAGCAAAGAGAAACCGTGTTTCAGGGTCACCAGCACTTACACCAGTCATATGTTATTAGGCAGCGGTGAAATCAAGCAAAGCTCAAGGCAATCAACTTGTTGTATACAGGAAAGCTTATCTCTATGGTTACGGGGGAACACTCGCACAACTCAGTGGTGGATCTAAGGAAGGAAATAAACAGTCATTACTGTAGCGGCTGTAACAGTAAGTAGTGAGAGCCTCTGTGAAGTTTGACAATGACTCGAGCTCACAAATGAATATAAACAACAAAGCCAAGTATGCTGATCTGCGTTTGCAGTGATTGCCTGTGCTTTGATTCACCGCTAAACAAATTACTCTCAACAATCAGACATCGTTTGGGAGTTCTTCTCCTGAAAGTTAAATAAGACCAGTATGGTGGAGGTTGTAATTTCACAAACCATGACAGAAAGGATCTCTTAAAATCAGCCAGAAATCAAAATACAAAAAAAAGCTTATATTTTGTTGTATCAGCTTGTTACTTCATGTCCCTGGACATAATTAGCGACTCGACATTTAAAACAAACTGTTGCTTTCTCGTAGTCTTTCGTCAACAATCTTCTATTGAAAGTGTGCATTGAAAGGAAAATACTTTATGATTTATGCTTCATGTTGACTGAGTTCATTTAAAAAAGGTGCTGATAACTTGTATCTTATTGTTTGCAGTAAATTAGAAAAGGTTAGTAACACAAAATGCACAGTAATATAGGTATGGTCCAGTGCTTTAATAGATGCATTCACAATATAAATAAGAAAGAAAAAATAACAAATAAGAAGTTTGACCAATAAAACAATATGAAAGACATAAATAAAATCATGCTACATGGACTTATATTGAAAGCTAATCATGTATTTGGAATTAGGAGGTTCTGTTCAGATAGCAACAATATCCTACCCTAAATTATAGGACTGTCAGCAGCAACATTTATGTTACTGAGGTTGCTACAACAGCCTCCGTGAATCATTCACTATGTAATTTTAGATAATTTGTTAAATAATTTGTTTTTTGTATAGTAGATGGCAAGTAGGCCACAGTTAAAAAAAACATAGCTGTTACATCATTTAGCATCATCAACTACTTCTAACACACCCTAGTCTAAATGATGAAACTACAGTGCAAGCAAAATCTCTCAGTCAAGGTGGGTTGGCCCATATGCAGTACTGTGCAAGACTCTTAAGAAGCCAAAAAGAATAGCTTTAAAACAGTTCATCCCTGCAAATCTAACAGATTACATGAAGCAGGGATTTGATGGTCACTGTGAACATGGTACTTGAAAATAAATAAGACTCAACATATTTCCTCAGATGGCCTACACAGTACTGGATTTCATTTGCTAATGTTGATCAATTCAGCATGCCAGGATGAGGGCAAGCTAGTGTTTCTTGTATGGGCTGTTTTTTTCTCTCTACACTTAAGCAGGCAAACTTAGGCCTCATGATCAAAACCTGTTTTTGCCCGCAGCCGGCGACAGAAGCAACTCTGGTTCCTATTATCACTGAACAGCTCCACTTCCACTGCCACTCCCACCCTCACTTCCACTTTATTGCTCAACGGCTTTCTGGCACATCTGACATGGCACTAGGCAACCACGCCACCACCACTTTGCTTTATTTATGTACGATTCAGGCATGTTTTTTGTGTATGTGCATGTGTGTAGGGTTTCATTTAAGCAGCACGTCTGATGGCAATTAGCCCCAAATTTGCAGTTTATTTAATCTCACAGCGCAGGAGCAATCACCCTCAATTATGGCATAAGTGATAAACAAGTTGATATGGTACACAGGCTGAAACCGATTATTCTTGAAACATACTAGCATTTGCTGTTATTTCTCACTCTTTCTGATGAAATGGAGAGATGCCCCAGTCAAAACAAAGGACGTAAACATGTGGGCTGTAGTCAAAAAGAGCTCAGGCAAGAGAAAGAATAAAGGGGGGGGGGACCTCTAGAATAATAGTGGGAGCTACCACTTCCTTCCTGGGAATTCCTCACTCAGGCAAAAGAGCCACAGGACGACTGAGCACTCAAACTATCTTTCTCACTCCCACTTAGCCAGTGGAATGGTGGTTTACAAAATAAACAACACCACATCCCACTCATCCTGCCACTTATGATCTGCTTACAGATCACAGCACCCCCTCCTCCACCACATACCCAAGGCCAGGTTGCTAAAGTTGGTGATGGTGTGAGTCTTACCTCTCCAAAGCCTCTAGCCGCATGCCCGCTAATCGCTTCACTCTGTGACTATCTGGAAACTGCCTCTTCAGCTCCTGTAGACAACTCTGAACAAAATACAAAAACAGTTTGCGTACATGTAATCTTGAATTAGATTTGCCAGTAAAAAGCTAAGGAGATTGATCCTAAATTCACTTGTCTATGTTCTATCCCTGTATTATTACACATTTAGACACAAGTGACATAGTGGTTCTTGTCCAGAGTTAGATTATTCTGCATGTTATTTTACATCAGTCATCAAATGCTATTAAAATATCTTTGGGCTACAAACATTTATATCCAAGATATTTCAACTTTAAAAGATCCAGCATTGAATTCATGCACTGGTTAGTTTGACACAGCAATATTACACTTAAGATTTTTGCTGACCATAAAGTAAAATAGAGAAACTTTCCAGTTTGCGGGTTCCATTATAAACAGGTCAGCGCTACAGCTGTGAGAGACAATGTAAAAAATTGCAACTGACGTGGGTGAGAACTTAAGAGTGCTGGTCTGCGGGTACCCACAATTCCACACCGGCTACTATAAAAAGTAGACACAGGATGCTACTTTTACCAGCTTTTTCCTCTTTCATACAGAACCGATCCTTGTTTTTTAAATGGATTTATTTATTTTTTTAACACACACATATGACTTGGGTGAGGAATGGTTATCGTCAACTCAAATGTTTTTTTCCTGTACAAAAATCTCTGTGGTGCAACCCTGTTGACCCATCATCGTCATGCACCACTTTTTTGACCAATAGCAAAAAGCTTGTAGTCTGAGTAAGTGTTTCAGTTGAATACTCTCTTTATAGTTGCTTCTCCACATATAAAAAGCCCTTAGAGTCAGAATTAACGGAAAGATAAATTATTCTAAATGTCTAAAAGTTTGTGAAAAGAATGACTGCATTTATATGCAGAATCCTATAAAGTTGACACCAAGGCAGCTCAAAGTAACTCTTGTGCTTCAGAAATCATTTTTCACAGTCCTGGGATTAATCTTCAGCAAACTGTTTTTCCAAAGCACAGACAGAGTGATGTTTTCTGGCTGAATAAAAATCATTTTACATTTGGCAAGCAGGGTGACAAAGCAACACTGTGAGTGAGAGATGAGGCTTAAGCTGAGTGGATAAGGGAGGGAGAGTGACTGTAAAAACTCACCCAGGCCAAATCATCTCGACTACAGTCCAGGGCTGCGATCATCACCTGCTCGTAAATTATCCAAACTGGGCACAGGAGAAAAACACAAAATGACACCATTCAATAAACCTATTTTTAGCCTGACAGCAAATATACAAAATAAGATGTACCCTGTTTGGCATCTCATGTAGAAAAGATTGATGTAGGATTTAATATGCATACTTAACATTTCAGCTAAAAGGTTCCTGCTTTTAATATAAGGCCTATGAAAGCTCTTCTGGAGAGACTCAGGAGACTGTTACCCATACTTCATTAAAGACAGGCGCCATAGCATATTAATGGAGTGAACTCTAGACTGCAGGTACCTGCTTAACTAAATAGTTAACTTAATATATTACACATATATGCACAAAATACCACATTCAAGTATTACTTTACTTACTTTTTTTTCTTAATTGTATCTTATATACAGTAGTGGTCCAAAGTGCTCATAAAAGTCAAATGCCCAGCAATGTGTGCGCTCCACCATTAAACTTCAACTATAAAACACACACTGAATAATGAGTTTGGCTAATGTACCCAATTAATGGAATTAATGTTCTATATTAGGCAATTGTTCTGACAGACAGAGCATGCCTCATCAGTTGAAACTTGTTCATTGAGGGAAAAAAACAAGAAAGAAAAAAAAGAAAAGAAAAAAAAATATGCCAAAACAAACAAATGTCTGCAGCTCTTTCTAGCTGTTTTTATGATTCCAAGTCTTGCTTTGATAATTACCATCTTGTTTCACAGCCAATTTAAGAGCTGGTTTCAATAAAACCAGGCAGTGTTAAGTGTTTACCATTCTCCTTAAAGACTGTATGAATCATAATGACAGCAGCAGCCAAAGCTAAATCAGATGCCAATAAAGTGCAACTCATCACATAGCTTTACTCTCTCTTAGGATTGTAGTGCATTATGAGATCTTAGTGTTACACATACCTTTAAAAAAATTTAATACAGACATATAGTATTTCTTTTGTACCACAATTTGTACTTAATAATTAGTTTTTAAACTATTTAAAAACTAAAAACTAGTATTACTTTGATGCCATGTTGGGGAAAGAGCATGGGATAAGGAACTCTATAGATTCAAAACATTTAGCAAATTTGTGAAACTTCCTGCTATACAGACTAATCCTTTGAAAATAATAACATGTCAATAATACTTGGTTCTATCCAAGTGCAGAAAGAAGGGCTGAGGCGGGGGCTGCAGGACAGGTAAATGGAAAAAATATGACAGAAAATATTTCAGTATCAACTAAATATTGTCATGTAATACAAAGAGTACGGATCAAAGACTGCCCTTTTAGGATGGCCATTTATTTTGTAAGACCAAAAAAGTCAAAAATAGATTTAAAAACTAAACAGAATGCTCAGCAATAGAACATTTTTAGCATTTAGTGTGTCCACACTTTGCCATTATTACAGCCTTTGCTCTTCAATCTGCAGGGATATCTTTCATACCTCCAAAGTTCAGTCAAACATTGTTTGCAATAGATACTGTGGTGGTCAGTCAATACACATGAGAACACAAGCAGTTTCTTTATTTGAGAAATAAATAAAGGTGCTAAGATATCAATTTATTTGGACATAATTAAGTATAGGGTTGCACCAATATAGGATTGTGTGCTGATGCCGATATTCAATATCTAATTGCTTTTTTAAGTAACCATATCAACTGACATTTGCATCTTATTTACTTGATAACTAAAAAGTTTGGCAGATCCATTAATTTAATTGCTTTAGGTTATGACATTAACCAGAGGACAACTGGGCAGAGGCATCAGAAAATAAGTAGTGCACAAATTAGGCAATGCATGCATGCGTACACACACGCTGGAAAAGTAAGTGGCACTTCTTTTGTAAATCTTTTTCGCAACTTTAAACGACTGGGTATAAAAAGAGTATTTTAGAAATATCTCTCAGAAGCAAAGAAGCGTAGAAGTTCACCAGCCTGCAACAAACTGTGGCAACAAAATTGAGGAACAACTTCAGAAAAATGTGAAGACTTTGAATATCTCACCATATACACTACATAAGCTCATCAAAAGCTTTAGAGGATTTGGAGAAAGTTCTGTGCGCTAGTGAAAAAGTTGACTGGAAATCACTGAACGGGTTCAAAAACAAGTTCACTGTACAATTGAAAACGTAAAAAAAAAAAATCCGGCAAAGAAGACTCAGCTAGAATCATATATTAGACAAAAATGGGACAGCATGCCTCTCTTAAACCTCCAGAAAATGGTCCCTTCACTTCCCAGCCATTTACTCACTGTTTGTAAAAGAAGACTTTTTTGAGATGTGTTGATGCCATTAAGTTCTAAATTACTTAATCATTTTAGCGAAATGGTAAAATATCTTACTTTCAGCATGGGTCAATGAGATTTACAAATCAGTGTATTCCGTTTTTATTAACGTTTTACACAGCGTCCCAACTTTTTTGGAATTGGGGCTGTTGTAGAACATACCCATTAGAAGTAATTAGCTTATTGTAAAACTAACTAAAGTATTTTCAGCTTGATTTGGACCACAAAGAATATATTAAATTCCTCCTTTAGCACCCATGAAAAAATACAAATACACAAAATCCTTTTACACAAAAAAAGACTGCATATTAATCAACACATCCATTCACACAAGATTAGCCTGGGTTTATTTTCCAGATAATTCTATACATTTGTTTTGTAATTTTGAAGCTGCAGTAAATTTTACAGACCACTTCTGTAAATTTTACCTGCATTATTGTCCTAGACAGGATTAAAATCACAAATATATTCAGCCAATTATACAAAAAGGACCCAAACAGAGGGTATAATGAATTCATGTGGGGGAATATAGCTAAAATCTTCTGGCCTCTATCACGTCACGTTATAGGATGGCTCTAATGTGGGCCTAACCCAGTGAATAAAAAATGATTTCAAATGTATTTTATGATGTATTTAAGATTTAAATGAGTTTAATGTGTTTTTTGTATCTGTTAATACTGTGTGAGATTAGATCGCTGAATCCACGATTAAAAACATCACAGTTTCATGGTTTAAATATCCGGAATAATATTAAACAACCTAATAAATGCCGTATCACTCGGTTATTATCTCAGCAAGTCTGTGAGCCAGCTAGCTAACTGCTGTTGGAACCAGCTGACCTGTGCATGTACAACACAGAACATAGCTTCTAAACATTAGGAAGTGTGATGTTTTCAGCAGTGAAACTGATTAGTATAAAGCAGCCCTCGAATTAACAATACTGTTTTGCAACCATTTACCACAAACCCCAAATGATTTAGACAGCTGATACAAAGCAAATGGTTGAAGCACATCTTTACTGGCAAAGTGATTTCTGTCATACCACCCAAACCTGCGGGAATAATTAACAAATGTTTTTTTCCTTGTATAAAAAGTTAGAAGTAAACTTTAATATACACAAATAACAAACAGAGTGGTTACAGAACAGACAGTTTAAGATTGTCTGTTATTACTGACATTATTCAGTGCTAACTTCACACATTTTTTAATACTACAGGCAACTCCTGCTTGTAATTCTATTAACGTTCGTTCAGAAACTACAGTTTGCTCATTATGGATGTTCCAAGTGAAATGCTTACTGTCATCCCCAAGCTTTGAAGAATGCTCATTGATCAGTTCTTCACCAACATCCACAATCTGCTCACTATTTCTGTAATTCTCCTCTCTCCACTTCCGGAGTTTGTCACGCATCTCTGAAAGATAATACAAAAAAGAAAATCATTGCTTCCTCTTGATCAAACCTCTTTGAGACTACTGGTATAGGCTTAATGTGCACCATCAACAGCCTACCAAACAAAGAAGGGGGCTAAGCATGACATCTACTGTAAATGCAATGTTATCTCGACAGTATCCATGTTGTGACTCTATCACGCCTATGAAAGAAAGGAATGAATTTTGTTTCGCTTAACGTTAACTAATCCGGACAGCAGTTCTGAGATGCGTATTAAATTAAACTGTTAGCTACTAGCAGCCCTAGCTAATGTACTCCTTAACCCCAGTCCAAACGTCAAGGCGTCTAGGTGGGTTCCGTACCTATTGAGATGCCCGGTAGATGTAGCCAGATTTCTGAACAGGTGTGATAGCTATAGCTAGCTTTCTCTTCCGAAACAGTGTCCGAAACAGAGACCAACCTTAATCAACCTACGTTAGCTAGTTAGCTGTCTGAGGCTGTACATCTGCCACCGCTGCTTTCAGGCAACAGGCTAATGTGCTTCTGCGGTGCTAACGGTTTCTGGACAGTGCCTCGTCGTGCACAACCGGCATGTTTGTTGGTTACGGGGACTTTAGTTTAGTTTTCTATATACGACAGGACTATGTTTTAGGTCCCACTGCTAGCCCCACTATAAAAGTTGTTGTTTAGTCATCTAGATGAAAAGCATTAGCTAACGTTAGCTCCAAAAGCTAGCTGGCCCAGCTTGTTGGGACGTCGTTTGGGATGTATGAATTAAGACGCCACTGAACAACTTGGCCAATTATGTAAAACAACTCATTTTCATACAACGTACCTACAATGTTACAAAAAACACGTCACCGCCGTTACCTACAGAAAATACTGCTCTTTACCTTCCCAAGTGACATCGTACAGCTCCGAAACAGACGCCATTATTCCTGTCTGCTCCTGACGTCACAAGCTGACAGCTGATTGGCTGAGCTCTGCTGGTCATAGGCCAGAGGAGGCAGTATCAACAGCACTGAATAGAGGTTATTCCTTATGTTCCTGGGTGTATTCCACACAGCAGGATTTCTCAGTTAGCCTGCTGTGTGGAATACCCCCGGGGTGTAACAGATTATTTTTTACTACTGGTAAATAATATTGATAGTAATAATATGGGCCAAACTGGCATTAGTAAATGAAAAACCATTTAAAGAACCCATCTCCTTCATTATCTGTTTTTTTTTTTCTTTCTGAGGTCTACTAACAATATTTGGACCATTTTCTGTACCAAAAAAAGCTCATAATTGATATTTAATTTTTTAATTAATTTTTTAATTAATTTTTCAATTTAATTTTAATTAAATTGAGGTCATTTTGTTGCTGTGCCTAGGAAATTAAGTTTTCCATGCCACGAGCCCTTTAAATAACAACAATCGGTTAAATGCTACAACCCAAATAGCTTTCATCATAAAACTGTAGTACAGATTGTGCAAAATAGAAATGGAAATAAAACAGAACGCTGATCATTTAAGCAAAAATATGCTGATTCTGATCTTGACCTATTCCAGTTGAAAGTATTGTTAAGCTTTTACATAACATCATCATCATATAAAATCATATTATAAAACCAAGCTATCACCAAATTATGATAACTTTCTTCTATATTTGCTTTAGTCATAGTCTTGTCGCAGCTTGAGTCCTCTGCCTTTTACATGCATCCATCTGAACCACTGACCTCGCTGACACATGGTTAAACCAGTGTTTCGAAGCAGTCATGGTTGTCACAGTGGTATCATACTGATTTCCTGAAAGTTACCAGATATGAGCGGTGCAATCTTTGACCGAAGAGCATAACATCAGATTGCCCTCACATTAGCCCCAATCTAGCTACACACCATTTCTCAGGTGGACATTCCATTTTGTTGTCCATTTAAATAATATTCACCACTCCAGTCCACTGTGGCCGCAAAGAATCATAGGAACATTTAGAAAGGTTACTGCGGTTTCATGTGCTGGGTCTATTTTCCTTCTCTGTGGGTTCAACTGGTCTTTCTGGGTTGTGGATCTGGCACTGAATGTGCTGTACCTCAGTACTGTAGCACAGTCACAGAAGTGGGCTCAGCACAAACTAGCCTACGTCTGATGTCATACCCATTGATGGAACTAACTGGATTGTCTGTGGGTTTCATGAGGCTGGCCTTCCCTAAAAGGGCAGTGCTAGTGTGAGAGCGTAAGAGCACCATAAAATATGATCATCTCCCCAGCGATACAAAAAATACACAATGTGCGGTTTATCTTACGTTAAGCTCTAGCGATTCATGGACATGTAATTTCCCAGTCTGCAGATGGCAGTCAGTTGATTTGTGGTCAGGCTTTTGCTGGAAACCCAAACAGTGCTGTGACCACATTAAAACAAGCAAACGCTGGCCTTTGGATCGAAAGGGCTTTTCTTGGGCTGACAGGGCACTGTGTTGAAGGCTGGGGGCCCTCCTACAACCTGCTCAGCAGACTGGACTCTGAACCCATGCGAGTAAAGGTGAGACTTGGATGGAGGATGTCCTCCTGAGTCCTGTTTGCAAGTTAACGAGTTGCCTTTAACCTCGGTGGCTTGAGATGCAGCTGGATCCACATAACCCACAGACAGTGAGAACTAACATACTGCGTTTTATTATGTGAACTAAAAGTTTTATTTGGGCCTCTTTGAGCCAAAACTTGGCAATGCTGTCACAATGAAGAGAGATCAATAACCGCTATTTGGAATTCCTATCTGGTTTTTGGGTTTCCGAGTCTTTTGGAAAGAGATACCCAGCGTGAAAGGAAGACATGCATTTTATGTGTGGTTCTACACTTTCACTGTGTGGTTCTTTAAAAAAAAGGAAAGAAAGACATTTTTTTGAGTATCAGTATTTAGGCAAAAGCATGATGCTTGGGCTGTTTTAAGGTCTTGTTTCTTGTTCAGTAAAGCCCAAATTGCACACTTCTAATGAGTTTAATTATTATACAATAAACTTTATTTATTACCCTCTTGGTACATAATTGCGTGTCTGTCATGTGAACAATACCAATAATTGCATTATTAGTTGTAATAATGTACTATGAATGTATTTTAAGATTTTACTGTGCAGAGTATTGACCATGACTTGTTACATACATTCATCTTGTTATATGCACAATAAGATATAACTGACATGGTTGCAGTTTATCACTTAAAAGCTAATACAGGTTTAGCAAGTCATGAATAGTTCAAGATGTGTTCTGTATTCTAAGGTACATTGTCATGCCTGCTGGTTCTCCTCTCACTTCCGAATTCCCGACTCATTTCCCATAATCCACCACCTGATGTCACGTGTTCAGCCTTACCCTATCACACCCCGTTGCCTTGCTCTCGGTCTCCAGAATATTGACTGGTCACCTGTTGTTAATTAGTCTGTTTGTTTAAATACTGGCTCATTGCGAAGTATTGCTACTGTGTTGCATACTGAGCGATCTCGCTGTGTTTGATCTGGTGTCACTCTGTTTTGTCCAACTCCTCTTGTTTATTCGATTCGGTACCTCTGCCTGGCCTGATTGTCTGCTTGGTTTGGCCCTTGCCTGTTTATTGACTCCGATTCAGTTTAGCCCTTGTTTCTGGTGTTGCTGTGTTTCAGTATAACCTCTTTAATAAACTGTGCCTTGCTGTTAGTTCAGCGCGCCACACGCTCTGTTTTGTCCATCGTCACATACAGGTTAGCTACTAAACTGTTGTATAGAGCCCATACTGATATGTTAGAAAAATATAGTTTGAGAATAATATGTTCAGGCACCCCAAACTGTATGCATATGACCTGGTATTGACTGAAAACCTGTTTAGCACATTTAGTTTCTGATTAGTGGTGCCTACAAACTGTACACGTCTTTGCTGTAGAGCAATAAACTTGCCTGTAGACACTACCTATATCAAATATAATTAATATGCTGCCAGTTATAAGCTCACCAGACAAAAAAAATGTCCGCTTGCTGCGGTTGCAGGTGTATGGACACATATAGTCGCATGGGTCTACTGTCAAAAAATCGCAGTCTACAGGAAATTCTCCTCAGAACTGTGCCAGGGTAGGCATCCACTGAATCTGATCAAACTGCACAATTCTTTGATTCCAGAGTGACTGAACACTGATGTGACCTACATCCACAAACTTGTCCAATCCATGCCACATTGAATCTTTTATGCTCATGGAGGTGTGACACACTATTAGGTATGTTTCAGTCGCAGGTGACTAATTTTCTGTCTGGCGAGATTTTATTAATTCATGCTTGTTTAATTCACGTGTGTTACATGGTATAAAGAAAGAGTTTATTGTATATTACTAGGTTGAATCATGCAGTGGTTTTCAAAAACAGGCCTCCAGTTCAGAGTAATTAAACTTTTTGGAAGTGTTTAATTCTGGCATTACTGAACAAAGAGCAACACATCAAAAATACAAATATGTGCTCCCTAAAATTAAGTGTATTTTTTGGGCACCTTTTTATTTTTTCACCCCTGATTGCTCGCTAGCAGCAATAACAGTTACAGGGAATGTATTTGATGATATTAAATCAACAATATCTGCCCTGATATGAAGCAAGCAGGCTGGTGGTCAACTAAGGTATGTAAACCGATGCATCATTTGGAGATGCCTTGAAAACCCCTGAGAGTGTCTTATTTCTCTTGCAGTTGCTGAAAATGATGGGTGATATGTTTGTCCTCACGCAAATCAATTCTTATCATCTGTGATCCAGCCCTGTTAAGACAGGTACACTTTCCCGAAGCCTCTTTGACCAAAGATGGCAAAAGGCAAGGGTTAGGAAATGATCCTACATCACATTAAGTTAACCACCCCACTTTGCACAAACACAAACACATCTCCTCCTGTGAGGTGAATGCCAAGAGCAATGTTCCATTCTCAGTCAGTCTGTGCTTGCTTACTATTGCCGTTGCTTAGATGATTTGAAGCTGTGGATGTATAGTTCCCCTGACACCTGGAGTAACATTGTAATTGCTCAGGGTAGGGTAAGGTACTGCCACATGCACTACATTATGCGCTGCTGGATTGGGCTTAATGGCTGCCGTTCCTTCTCATTAAATTCAATTTAAACAGGAGCTTTAACGACACCATGCATGAGATGACTTTCAAAGTCAGCGCTGCTCGTGCCTTACGTGTGCACAGATGTGTTCACACTTGCAAGTAATCTCCTGAAATTAAGTTGCCTAAGCATTAACAGAGTAGTGTAACACGCTACGGAAAGTGCACAAGGTTTAACTGCATCACACCAATTTCCGTAATTCACTTTGACACGAGGGATGTCTAAAGTCTATTACATTACGGTCACCTGATCAAGTTGAAATTACTGCTCAATACACATCTTTTATCCTTTAAAGCCCTCGCTGATCTTGCCCCTCAGATATCTGTCTGAGCTTACACCCTGGCCTGTATTTCCAGATCCTCCAGTTGTGGTTTACTTGCTGTTCTCAAGTTTCTCGTCCATGAGTGCCAGTTCTTTCAGCATAATGGCACCTAAACTCTGGAATACGCTCCCACAGAGCCTTCATAGCATCTTAGCCTTCAAATCCCAGTTAAAAGTCTGTCTTATCCAAATGCCTCTGCTGTTATCTAGCCAAATGTTAATATTGCAGTTCTGTCTCCCATGCATGTGCTTACCTCATGACTCCTGTCTCCTGTTCTTATCTTTTTTGGTTTACTCTGTTACTCCAATACCTGGTGTAATTTCTTTGATATTCCTAATTCTTCTCTTATTGATTTTGGCATGGCTAAATATGTAAAACCCATTATTATTTTTTATTATATACACCATGGCCATTTCTGAGCCACCTAAAGTGTATAGGTGTCACAATACTGTTTCTACAATCATCATCAAAAATTGGAGAATGGGTTTGACACTCAGACATGCGAATGATTTAAGTTATACACTCAGGCATGCATGTGATATAAGCCCACCAAAAAATCTGCAGGAACTGTAGACCGTAGAGAACATTCAAGCTGCATGAAATGGATTATTGCAAGACACTATTAGAAATATGTACAACTCCATGCCAAGATGTCGGTATAAAACATGCCGGCCCGATGCCATACTGAGAGACACTACTTCTGTATGTGTAGCTAAATAAATATAGTTCATATCAGTCTTAATTTATTATTATGTATTGTTCCTGGTATTCTTTATCTTCCTTCCCATAGCATTGTAATCTGATACTTCCTTCTGGATGAAACTATTCTTTTGGGTGTATGTTCTTTACATTTTTCTGATCTCTGCTCAGGTTTTTACAAATTAATGCACATGCTTGAGAATATGCTAGATATGTTGTCAATGGTAAAAATGAGCAGTATGGACTTCGTTTTAGCCCAATGCACAATCCTCAAAATAGGTGCCAAGATATAGATCCATTAATACAGGTGTAATTAACAGTATCAAACTATTATTATAGTTTACTTATGCAGTATTAAAACACTTTATAAGCGTTTATGTTGTCATATAAGTTTACGTGCTGTTAACCTCGGACATGACTGAGGAAAATATCAGCCATATAAAAGAGCTGCAGGCCTGCCTGACTCCATGATGGTACAAAAAAATAGCACCTGTAACAGCACCTGTAGCTTAGCTAGATGTATATAATGTAACTAAGTATGTAGGCTATTGTTAACCCTAAACTGTTCCATAAGAATCACATGACCACACAACATGGCTGAACACTTTTGTATTAGACCTCATTAATTATTTGAAAACATATTTCACTGGTCAACCAAAATAACAATCAACTAACAATTTATTTTCATAGATGATTTTTGTTTTTGCTTGTAAGTTAGCAATTAGTTATTAGTTTACGCCTTACACGTGAGTGGCTTGTGGCTGTTTTTCCTCTTCAGTGTTAATATATATTAGCCTGAGTCAGTCCGATTACTTACAATAAGTATGAAGGCTGTAGAATGTTTCCAATTCTTTTTGAATGGCATTTTTTGTTGATACTTTATAAATAAAGGGCCAGGAATGGTTGTAGACCACAGATAGGTTTGTTTGGAACATTTTTGTAGTTTAGAGTCTTTAGTGGGAGTTAAATCTTTGTCAGAACAGAATCTGAAGATATCTTGATTAAAACATAATGCCAAAACAAAGAACAATAAAAACAGCCAAATACATTCTGGTATTCTGGTTTAAACTTGCATTTAACATGCTGTTTGTCATGTCATGCAATATTCTCTAGTGCTACATTGTGTCCCCCGTCAGTTTGATAGAGTTCATGATTTTGTCTTCTTTATGTGTTTTTGTCCAATAAATGTTCTCTCATTACAATACCCAACATACTGTAGTGTGGGTGGTTTACCCAAGAAAGTCAGGAGAGTCAAGGTTGTGGTTCATAACTCAACTTTACTGGAATTTCTTAGAAAACAGATTGAGGTGAAAAGGGAAAACACAGGGCTAAGGCTAGCTTAAGGGTTATACCTTGTTAAGCTCACTCTGTTTGCTGCTAGGCGTCCTACGGCTAGCTACAATAACACATAGCATAACACTCTCCTGTTTCCGGCCTTGAAACACATTCACTATGAACTTAATAGCCTTAAACTGACATAAACACATTTCTTATAAAGGTGCTGCAGAAATCATTTTATGAGCATGTTGAAGTGTTCTCGGATATGTTTCCATGGAAGGTATGTGACTTTGGTAGGAATAAGAAATGCCCAGATTTACACACCCATATACACCTATATGATTTGGCCCATTAAATGACATTAGCTGTTTTGCTTAAAATAAATATTTTAATGAGCTCTGCTCTGATTGGCTGGTTTAGAAGAAACATGTAGAAACATACACAGGCAGGACAATAAAATAAATCTGGATAACAACACAAAGTAAATGAAAGTTGTTTCAGTTTAAAATCAAACAGCATGGTTGCTACTTTCAGGCTGCCGTTGGGGTTGTGGTAATAGTTAAGGTGGAATTGCGAATCTCTTCCCTTCTCTGTGCTGAAGCCTCTGAAGCCTTGGTATTGTTCAAAGTTTAAGAAATTGTCTGAAATTAAATGTACAGAGCAAACTAATGACTGAATACAAGGTGGATCTGTTTAAAGATGTGGGCACTGAAATAAGCTTCCTGTTCCACCTTAAATGATGCCACAGTTTTATTAATTTAAGGTGTAATGAAACATTCAAGTAAGAAGCTGGTGAACAGGAAGCCAGTTTCAGCCTTGTTTAAAGATGAACCGTGTCCAGTGGAAGATGATTGTAAAGATTAGGATTGGTGCTGACATCCCCCTCACAGCCTGGAGAGGTAGCTTTCAGCATGTATAACGTGCCACTGAACTCGATCAGTTGTTGTTGTTTCTGCTGTGCTGGAACATGAGCTGGTATATGTCAATTTTGAGGTTGTCATTTTGGGTGGAGTTGTTGGGTGGAGACTGTTATGTAACAGCCAAGGATCTTGGAAATGTTTGACTTTGATGGTATGTCAGTTCTATGAACTGAGCTCTCATTATTCAAGTATGACAACGTAAATACAGTTTTCCATTCTATGGCCCTTTTAAAATGAATGATGCCACATAAACACATATACCCTATACATTAAGCATATACATCTTAAGAGTTAATTAGAATTCTCCCCATAATGATAAGAAATCCAGCCTGATAGCATAGCCAAAGATTTTGGAGGTCAAAAAATTCAAAGTAAATTAAAGTGATAGAGTTCTCTATTTGTTAGGCCTTCTGCATTAGTGAAATAAAGGTCTGCCCTGAATTTCTATAAGTTCCACAATGAGAAGTTTTTCACAAGTTACTCCTCCCTATATGATACCCCATCAGAAGGGTGATTTTTCTTAGCCTATAATTGGAATGTCTTGCTTCAGAGACTATTCTAGTATTGCTGTACTATTCATTTTAAAAACAGATATAGTTACATTTTTCATTTTGTTCAGAAAAGTCTATTTAATTAGCTCAAATCAGGAATAAAAAAAGATATTTATGATATTAGTGCGAGAATTTCATGTGATAAAACATGATAAACTGGACAATATTACCTTCCCTGAAATCTCTATTTAACCCCTACTTCTAACAGATTACTGTTTCTAAAGTCTAGAACTAAAGCTCGAACGTTGTCCCTCTCTAAACTCCGCCATGTGCGCTAAAGATGTAAGACCGCAACCGAAAAGCAGCTCATTTATGCTGACAAGCTGAAGACCTTTTTCCTGTTGTGAAACACTTTTAATGCTCGAGATACTCCACTTTAGGACCTGTCTTCAGTTGGAACCTATTCCGCTTTGTGAAATGTCCTGAGACCGAATGAGACATGCATCAGTTCCCGTCAATATGTGGCCGCATTAAAGCATGACCCCCAACTCATCCATGCCACTGAAATCACTTTCTGGACTCAGTTCGGTCACATTTTTGGCAGCGTGGCTGAGCGCACAGGGCCTGATAACAGTCAACATCTAATGTGTTTACCACACTGATAGCATGACGTCGTAGCAGCGAAGCACGCTTGTCATAAGCAGTAAGTGTAATTAACAGGCAAGAAAAAAAAACCTAGCTTACTTCTGCATCTGTGGTTCACATAGTGCTACTCTCCAACAACGCTTTCAGAAAGTTTTATTCCTCTCAGAAAGTTCCTCAAGTGCTGGTGGTCTGGCCCACAAACGTGCAGCCATTGTTCTAACTGAAAACATGGCGAGATGTCTGTGCTCTCATGGGCTCTGCAACATGTTGAGGTTTTGTTGCACAGAACACTTGGTGCACGTCACTTTCAACAAAACCTTTATAGGCTTTGACAGCTATTATGGCATCCTATTAATAATCGTACCCGTTGGTTTACGCCTTCGCCCCGTTTCATTTATTTTATTTATTTTCTCTCGCCTCTGAAAACTCTCATGTTCACAACTGTGTGTACGCCAGGACCATCATAATGTTTATTCTTTTTTCTTATGTTTTATTTCATAACGTTTCCCTTCAGTGTTTTTTGTTGTTGTTGCACATTTTTTAAGACGTTATATAATGCTTATTATAACTGTTCTGGCTGTGGTTTATTTCAGACAAGCTCATGTAGACTTCCTTAAATGCGTTTACACAGCCAAAGAAAAGGCAAACCGAAGCTTTTCCATTAAATCATTAAAAGGCTGGAAATGCAGTCTCAGATTCTCAGGGTTAGGACTGTATTTTCTCGATGTGCTTGGTTACATGTGCGGTGCAGATGTCTTTCTGGGTTGGGGCAAAGGGAGGCTCTGTGTGAGTGTGCATTGTTTGCTGGCCCCCTTGGCTTAGCGATAACCCAGGACCAATGGCACTGAGCACGACAGCGCTGAAGTCAGCATCGGGCACAGGATCAGCAGTCTGCTGATTTATATGTTGACATGGCCAACAAGCGAGATGATGCATATCTAAAAAAAAAAAAGAAGATCTGAATACATAACACTGGCACTTGGTCTTGATGTGTCAAGCAAAGAGGCATGTGTTCAGACATTATTGACATGGATTCTTTTTCTGGTTTGACGCAGTTGGAGAAGGTGTCTGGCAGTGTCATTCCCACCAGAATTAGTCTTCAGCGAATAAAACCGTCTTCAAGGAAATGTTTCTTTTCGCTGAATCGCTGGCTCCATTTTACTGTACACCATTCTAGTCTGTTTGCATTCTGTCTTGGGATGAGATTTTATTCAAATGTTGAATTGCTGCCTGGATCGTTTTTTACAACCATGAAAACTGCCAGGTGGAGCTCAATCTGTCATGTGTGAATATGGATTTGAAGTACCACACTCTAAAAAATAATGAGGCTACTTTTTAGTATTGTGAAAGCACCATAAATAAAGGTGCCATAGAAGAAGCACTTGGTTCCCTGAAGAACTTTTCATTGGATAAAACAACAACTATTTTTGTAAACAAGAAACGTGTGTAAGCCGCCTTTTAAAAAGTTTTAAGAGCGTCTACATAATATAATGGTTCTGTCCCTCATTAATGTCTTTGCCTAGAATCACATGTCCAAGCTAAGAGCTGTTTAAAAAGGCAGTAAAACCGTTACTCTAGTTAATTTCATATTCAAAGGCAATTGGAATTCCAATTTAAGAAATGATTCTTTCTAACCATTGCTCAGAGCAAATGAGTTAAAAGCAATGGACTGTGTTATTAAAGACAAAACATCTGAAATTTGCAGACAACCACCATGTTTAGGCTTGGTTCCTATAGGGGCTGTGTTAACCACTCTTAATTTAGAAAATCAACAAAACATGGACTGGAGCTGTTCAAATGTTTCCTTATGTCTGTATACTATTGAGCAAATGGCCATATGATGAGTGGAAGCAGTTACAGTGTACTGCAGATGAATTTAGTACTGCATATGCTCACTGTAAAAACCTACATTTTCTGTGCAGTGTGTGAACATTCAGTGATGAATGGACCAATAAAAATAGTCCAAAGTTAGTGAGAAATGAAGTACTCAAACCAATGTACTTGTGTTAAAGTAGAGATACCCAAGGTAAAATATTGCTGTGCTTTAACAGAATGTCATTAGTTAGTCTATCATTAATTTGATTTTGAAACGTAGTGGAATTAAAGTAAAAAGTCACCCATAATAGAAACAATTCAGTAAAGATACAGCAAAATTACTCAGGTACAGTAACCAGTTACACCGACTTTGGTACTGTCCACCACTGTCCAAAATGAATATAATCTTGTTGCATAACTGTACCTTTAATTTCATGAAATATTGATTAGTTGCACTGGGCACTTGTTGGTAACTATGCAGGACTGTCTAGTGGGGAGCTTTGGATATACCAAACACACTGACAACATATCAAATCACATGTATTTTTATAATTAGTTTATTTGTATTTACTATTATGTTAGTTTCTTTAACACATTAAGACATATATTGTTCAGATAAAAAGCTTTACGTATCATTTTCTCAGATGTTTGTATCAGAAGACATTGACACAATACTGGGCATCATCAGTCTCCTGACAAAACCTTGTGACTCCATTTTGTGTATATTTATTTGTTTATACAATTTTCTACGCCATTTAAACAAGGTCATCTGTCCTGATTGTGTGAATAATCATTATGTGGATATTTGTGGGAACGGAATCTTAGAAAATGGCCTGGAATAAAATCCCTTTCTTTTAACTTACGTTAAAGTTAAGAACATACTTGAAATTGCACAGACCTCGGCTACAGCACCGGCTTATAGTCAAATGTCACTCTGTCAGGCAGCTTTACAATCACTGGATACTCCATTTCTTTTTTATACGAAGACCATAATGTAAAGAAGGCCTCTTTGGTCACCATCAGACCATAACAATTAAGGGAAACGAAAATGGCATGTTTACAATGGAGTTTTCAGGGCAGTGTTTTACAAGCACAATTCACTCTGCTTTAGTCCTTCCACCATTACTGTGCTGTGTCTCTGGCATTTTTTTCCTCTTATTCACAGTCTGGGCCGGGGCTCCTCATTAAGGCTGTTTTCGTCTCTCCCAGGTCGGGTAGACTGGGGAGCGCCTGGCAGCAGTAGCCCACACAAAGGTGCAGAGAAATTGGCCAGACATGGCTGCTCTGTGGACCACCCGTCCGCCACCCTACAGGCTCGGATAAGTAGCAGCAGGGGGTCTCCTCAACGTACCGCTTAACAATAATTCCCCACAGCTAAGAAGGCGCCTACAGGGCTTTATAATAGACATGGCGAGGGCATGATGCCAGCAATTTCCGTATGTTACACGTATCTGCCTCTCAACTCTGCGTACCTTTGGTCTTCTTAAACTTGAAAAGAGTACAGTACAACCGGACATGCATGCAGTGGTGTGTTTCCTGTGTTGTGTAGCAGAGAAATAGTGAAAATATCACCAAGTTAATAGTCAGAGGTGGACAGAGTAGCCCACATTTATATTTCAATCCAAATCCATAAATAAAAGTGCTGCAATGTAAGGTGGAACAATGACTTAAATGACCAAAGGGGAACATCGAAAATATTGCTTAAGTGCAGAGAACTTCAGAACTGCAGATACAAACTAAAGTTTATTAAACTCTGTTCTTCCCGTTTTATGATCATTTTGTTGTAAAATAAATTACAAACATCAAAAGTGATATATGTGGTCAATCGCAAAGCAGCATACCTGCTGTCACCAACTTAATGAAATTAAACACCAACAAATAGACGCTAAATGTTAATAACCCAATTTCTCACCAAAATATACATGAGAACATGTATCAGCTTAGTTCATCAACCAAAACTGAGTATCGTTAGACATAACTATACATTAATTAACATAATTAAGTAATTAATTATGTTAATATACTTTATTACTGTTGAACCAATATACTCATCTGAATATTGTAAATTTCAAGTTCCCTTTAAAAACATTTTTATTACCATTATTTAATACCACTCGAAGCAAGCAATCATTTAAGTATAAGTCATTATACTTATACATCAGCGTGCATGAGTGCATTATACATCTAATATTTACTGTGCAAAATGTACTCAATACATAAGACCTGTCCCTGCAGATAAAACAGCATGCACACTCCACACTGGAGTAGCGCTGGGCTGTCACTGATTTTGCCCATGACCAGGCATGCCCTCAGTCCTATGATTGATGTCCCTCAAGATTAACTTGCTCTCAGCTAATGCACTAACATGCCTGTGTTTAATCGCCAATGTGAGTATGTACATAATTCAATTACTTTAGGTTGGTTACTGACCAACTAAACACAGCTACACTTTTATTAAATGCATGTATACCTCTTATGATGTGGTGTTCACATTTTGTAAGTCAAATGGTTAGATTCTATGACACTAGATTCAATGACACCCATGCATCAAATAAAAGGTCTTAGTAAAGGTCCTTTAAAAAGATGGATCGTCAAAGGTTTCTAAGTAAAGACAATAATTGTAAACAGAACCATAAACATTCAAAGCATTTACATGCTTATATGCTGACAACTGGAGTCCAAGGCTTCACGGGGTCTGCACCACACACAAACCCCTCAATCAGCCTAAAACAATTGGTGCCATGACTCATATTACTAGTCCTCTAGGATCCAGCAGGTGAAGAGCATTTTTTGCACTATACTATACTATGCTATGCTATATTATAGCAATACTACATACTATAACAAATGATGAGACACTGAAAGAAGACAAATTGTCCATCGCTGCTCGCTGTAGCCTTTTTTCTCGTTTCTTGAATGATTGTGTGTCAGTTGCATGCTGACTGGTGCTGAGAAACACCCAGCTCAAAACAGTGAAGCCAGTAATGGCTTCTTCTTGCAATAAGCAAATCGATGGACAAAGAGAAAGAAAAAACACCCGATTAGCATAAAAATGCTTGCCACTTTAAGATATTCAATACTGATATACCCTCAGGACTTGATCGTATGGGTGCTTATATGTGCAGTGCACCGATTATGGCTCTGTTCTGATGGAATTTCACTTTGAGGTGAAAAAGTTCTGAATGAACTTTTAACTTCAGTCAAACAACTTCAGATGAACATTTTTAGTACTGACTCTCTCTCCCCTCTATGTGAGCGCATGTGTGTGTGTATTTTGGATTGGAACACTTAATTGTGCAAGTTATTATTTTTGTAGCCATATCCACCACTTTCCTCGGTCAGGATGGGTGTGGAAAAGCGTAGGCGCGTATGTGTATGTGTGTGTTCACTCAGTCCATTCTGGAGCATCCGCACAGTTCAGTTTCCAGACAGAACAGTAGTAAAAAAGCAGCAACAACATCTGGGGCAATCAGAACTTCTCCTGCAAACATTTTACTGTCTACCACAGCCATTTAAACCATCCATTTCCATATACGAAAACACGGCATGTCCAAAAACATCAAGAAGGATATTTTCCCAAAATATTAATTGTGTCCGTTTTTTCGATCAAATTGATTTGTTGCATTTTACTGGCAATCTTACACCCGGCACTATGAGCTCATTCAACACTTCCTCAGTCAAATGAGCTTATAAAAATTTAGGTTCGAATTAGTTGGCCTTTCAAGAAGCTGAGTTATAAAGGCCCAGAGGGACTCGGGTTCACTGACTTCTTCAAATTGCAAACGCAGACAGGTCTTCTATTCACTGCGGTACTGCATGTTTTCCTCAATGGAACTTCAACGTGCTAATCACCTTAGCATTCACAGTTTCCCCCGGCTGCGACCAAGCCACAATTAGGTATGATTCACAGTTAAAAAAAACAGCTTCCTTCTTCTAAACGACTCTGATTGAGCTAAAATGACCTGCCACACAATGAAAGGTGTTTTTGAATGCCAGTATTTTTGCTTCCCTTGTGTCAAGGATCACAAATTTCACATTTGTTTCATTTTCTTGGGCTCCCTCTTCAAAAGGTGGTTTTCAGTGACCTGTGCTAGTCACTGGATTTCATGTGCACTTAACTGTCAGGGTCTATAACCACAGGCAATAATACGCCATGGCTTCACGTGTTCTTAATCATTCCGTAATGTGGCAGTTTTAAGCACAGCATGCTGACAAATTTCTATAACGGAAACTTTCATTTTGAGCTATTGCAAAAGAGGCTCCTTGTAGCGGGCAATATTCACATGTGAACGAGTTTCAGCTGTTATATCACTACTATTCGTTTGTTCTCTCTCTTCCCATCACTTAAACAGCTACAGTATTGTTTTGAGGACCTCTTTTGGGGTGCACGTTTTCCTGTTCTAAGCTCGAAGAGGTCCCTTTATTAAAATGACTGGCAGGTTGAAACAGAATAAAACCAGAACAATCCGGCTTCAGAATAAACATGCATGCAAGATTCGTTGTCAAGCAGTGTTTTGCTTGTGGTATTTAGCCTATGGCTCGATGTATATGTTGGCTAGATTATACACTGCATTTCACAGAGCTTTTTAATTTTTGTGAAACAGTCACTGCTGGATCAAATTCACATGACAAATATAAAGCTATGAAACAGTTTTATCAAACAAAAATGTGTATATGTAATGTATAGCCTAATTAATTGACCATTAGTGTGTTCTAATTTAGAGCAAACAAGCATAACGGATACTCAGTAATATAATGTGATATAAGGGAATTCCGAGTCGTTTGATATAAAAAGACACATTGGAAAAAAATACCTTCTGACTCACAGTGATGGTGATGGTGCCAGGCATCGATGCGTACAACACAAATTTGATTTATTATCCAAAATGATCAGTGATTTAGAGGAGTTCTATATTTAATGTTGATAATAGTAATATAGTAGGGAACTCTCTCCACCAGCAGAGAAACTAAAACATACATTTCAGGACTAAGTCCTCTATCGATGTATCCAATATGTCCTTAATGAACTATTGTAATAACTTTCTGTGAGCTTTTAAATGCCTTAAACTCTTCAGACGTCTGGTTCCTCACCAACAGCAACACTGTGAACAATTCTGGCTAATAATAATAACAACTGTTTCTGTGTTTAAAGATTACTCATAGATAATAACATGAAGTATCTTAAAAGCTGTTTAAGGTGCTTAAGCAGTCATTAGCTAAGCCCCTATTTAATATAATAAATGCTGAGAAATAACTTTTAAAACAGAGAGAAATCTTCTATAAAAAAAGTTTAGATTACGAATTAATTTAAAATCTAAAACTGTAAAATCTAAACACTTAAGTAATGTAATGGGATCTGTTCCTATAAAAAGTTCCTGTATTTAATTTTCACTGCATGAGAATCTTTTTTTAAAATGGTGGTAAGTAACTCATGCTCATCATAAAATCCATACGACATAAAAATGTAAACATTCAAATGTGATCATCTGTAATCTTTCTACCCATCAAATTTGTATGTTTATACAGGGAAAAAGGGAGAAGTCCAAAGTTCATACTCTAATTAAAATCAACAGGACACCACACTGATTATCAGCAGACTATAGAAATCCAAAAGAAGCAGTCTATGTACCAAAACTAACAGAACCAAAACATTTACTCAAATCTAACCTGCCTTGCCAAAACACATGTGTTTGCTGAACTCTCCTGAGACAAAGAGGACTTGATTTCTGTCTCTTTTCGTTATTTTTTCTTCTGCTGAGTTGTAAGAGTCTGGGACAGTACTGTCAGTGAGCCAGGACTGGCTGTGTCAGAGGCACCCTGTAAAACAGAACTGGCCGTGGTGGCTACTATGTGTTTATGACTCATTTCTACCTGAAGCTAGACGTTAGAAAGACAGTTCATTGTAACAAGAGGGAAATTGTTTTTGGTATCTACGACAGAGCCGTGTGGTTGTCAAGCAAACATGGTGCTAGTGGAACCTATTAGAGATGGACCATTTAGTAGCTGATATTGGCTCTTCACTGCAGGGTATGGCTAGCACATGGGCATCTTTATGGGACAGCTGCAGAAACAAGGACCAAATGCCAGTGTTTTCCCTCCTCAATGCCTGCTAAGTCAGAGACATAATAGGCTGATATACAGTAGACTGGTACAGTATATAGTCATAGGCAAATGTTCAGGTGCCCCAAGTCAACCGACATGTTATTTTGATTTTCTTGAGTTTAAATAGGTTAACAGCACACTTTAACATTTACATTTTAAAGCACAATTATTCTTTTTCTGCCTGATTTATTATTTAACATTTAAAAAAATAAAACATCAAATGCAGTCTGTGTGCATGTTATCTATTTTATGCTTTATATTTTTTCCCAATATGTTAAACAATAAAAGTGTGCTTGAATTAGCAGATATATGCTACATTTAAGTTTGTTTTCATTATTATATTCATAATATTTAGTAAATATACTCACTACAGTAGGCTTTAAACCCATAGTTCATTATTACAAAGTAGGAACTGCAGAAGATCTTTTTATCTATTGGCATCTTCATTTTTAGCATGTCTGTCATCCGAAAATTTAGAGTGTCTCATGTGTTTGGAGCATTCTTTGTCAAAAATAAAAAATCCCTAAAGTCCTGTGGCGCCAGTGTAGCACAATGAAATTAGGTTAACATGAATTAGTAAGCAGGGTGGATACAGTAAACATAAATGATGTTTAAGAATAAGAATTTTGTCAAAAAACCTGTAGATTTTTAGTTTATCAGTTAAAAGTGGCTCAGCTAGAAATGGTTTGTTTTTAAAACATTCTGAGAATATGCAGTGCAATGTTTCATTAATGTTTTCAGTGGGAAGTTTTCTATTGGTTCATTTTCCAAATGTTGCGCTGAGCATTTATTCTTCTTTTGTTATCATGTAACATAATTTATGGCCCTGACAACATCCTCCAAACACCCTCTGAACGTTGCAGTTAAAACATTGTGTCTTACTTAACAATTAGTCATATAAGAACCATTATAAACATCTTTAAAGCAGGTACAGTGGAGCTTACTAATACACAAGCAAGAAAATAGAAAAGTATTTAAACATACTCAAATACATTAAAGCAAAAAAAAAAAAAGCTTTAAAATATACAATAAAGAAGGGAGTGCCTAGCTTAAATGCCCCACTGGCTGTAAGGAGTAAAACCTATATATTTGTCTTGCAAAGGTGACTGAGTAAGAACACAAGCATTTCATTTCAGGACTCCTTGGGTAAACTACAAATCTTCCTAATAATAAAACTGTGAACTAAAGACTGGAGATGACTGCAACACTTTTGTCTCAGCCTCTGTAAGTTGGCAGGGGTCTGTGCCACACAACTCCTGTAGTTAACTGTATTGTAAAAATTGAAGACTTACTCACAGAATGATTACGTTTATGTCAAATACAAAGAGCTCTTCTGTTATAAGCTGTTGTGATGCAAGTTGTAATAGTAGGTGGAGCATAAGTATATCTTAATTTGTTACTGCAGGGTTCTGGTCATAAGGCTACACCTACATAAATGTGTCATGACAACTGCCATAACCCTATATCAGTATTTATTAAGACCCATTCCAAAGGCTTCACCTGTCATAAAGGCTACTTTAGCTAACTTTGATCAAAACTGTGGTCATAACAAGCTTATGTAGTGTGTCATGCATCACAGTACCATACAGTAAAGTAAAGTGTTACCAGAACAATTTTATATTTATTTGTACAAACACATCACACTGTTTAGGTGGGTCATTGACAATTAAAGTTGACCTACAATCAAAACAACAAATTAAATAGAGAGGCTGCTGATTTAGATCATAGCTAGAACATGTAATGCTAAACTTTAAGACATTCTTACATCAAAAGAGGATTATTTCAAGTTTTTTTCTTAAAGTTGTGGCTGTTTCGCACATGAAAACTTCTACTATCTGCTGTGAGGGTGACAGATGTGCACAATAGTGATATCACACGCTTACCTCATGATTCCCTGCTGCAGCACTCTACAGTAGAGTAAGTACTGTCCATCCCTTTTAGTAAATAATTGGACTATTTGAACACACAAGGCAGCCCCATCATTACTCAACAAACAGTGAGCAAACTAAATAAATTAACCATATTTTTAGTAACCATCACTAGATATATTTCATTTGTCAAAACAAATTTCGGCCATTTACGGTGAATGACAAAATTTTAAATTACACTGAAAGTTAAATATTAGTCAAATTTAACTAAATAACTTATTTAAACAAAAAAAAATTACTAAAAATATTTTAAACATTATTTCAGCACAAAAATCTACAAAAAGCTAGACCATGTTTTAGTCTATTCTGTTCCAGTTTGTTCTATTGGTGTTTCCTGCTCTCACAGCGCTGCTCTTGTGCTGTTAGCTCCGCTTTGCCTAATAAAGCTTTATTGTTTTGAAGCGGGTCCTTTTCCGTGGTCAAGATGGCGGAGTACGACCTGACTACCAAAATTGCTCATTTTTTGGACAGACATCTTGTTTTCCCCTTGTTGGAATTCCTGTCTGTTAAAGAGGTACATACAGAGGTTGCGTTTTTGAGTTAAATGGTTATGTTGAAATTTATATTTGTGTACTAGAAACAGTCTTTGAAACACGTGCGCTACAGTAGCTACGTTAGCATTAGCTCGGTAGCCGACTAGCTTAGCTATTTCTCGTTTCTTAAAAAAATACATAAATTAGTAAATAGCCGCGTCTGGAAACTCTCACGATAACGCTATAGTCGCCGCTGTTATATTGTCAAGCTTTATGTTTTTGTTTAGTAGTGGCCAGGCCAGTCGTTTAATGGTAGTTAACGGTAGCTAGCTAAATTGCTGACGTTCTAATGTGCCGGTAATACATGCTGTCTAGGACGAGTAGTATGTAAACTAACGTTAACTGCGTAAAATGGCCCTTGTACATGTTTGTATTGCATTACTGATAACTGGAATTAAAAAAGAATAACACCACAGTAATAATATAATGGTCTCTGTATCACATTAGGTATTAATGTGCTTCTGCTTTTTTATGTCCACAATATGTTAGCTGGCTAGCTAGTTATGTTACCTGTTTGTCTGTTTCTCGCTACAGATATACAATGAAACCGAACTACTTCATGGAAAGCTTGATCTTCTCAGTGACACCAATATGGTGGACTTCGCCATGGATGTGTACAAGAGTCTGTTTTCTGATAAGGAAATACCAAACTGTGAGTGTGTAGTCTGTTTTGTAGTCATAATAGCTGCTCCTCTGTCCTTGTTCATAACGAGCCATGAATTAGTCACTTTACAATTTACAAAACTACTGTCATTTTCAGCCCTGAGAGAGAAGAGGACTGCAGTTGTCGCTCAGCTCAAGCAGTTGCAGTCTGAGACGGAGCCCATTGTGAAAATGTTTGAGGATCCTGAGACCACTAGACAAATGCAGTCAACCAGGTGGGCTTAGAGAACTTACAAATGAATATGCATGCAACTGCACTAAATCAGTTTTTCATTCCGTCTTTTTATTTCTACTAAACTCCAACATGCTCTTTAGTCCCCTGGTACAGCAGTGTAATCTGTAGTGTATTGTCTTTATTTTCACTGCCTGTTGATCCACACTGTGCCTGAGTTCGTCTTTCATTTTGTTTGTGTGCTGAGATTTAAATTACTTACTGTTTGTGGCTAATCGGGGTGTTGACCACTTGGGTCCATGAGGCCAACCTTTACGAGACTATGGAGGAGCAGGAATTAAGCAGAGAGTCCATATATATATATATATATATATATATATATATATATATATATATATATATATATATATATATATATATACACACACACACACACACATTATATAATATAACATAATAAAATTATCAGCTTCCCAAACTTCTTGTTAGATTGCACTTATACATCATGCAAAGCTTTCAAATCATTTGCCATACTTTCCTGGCCAAACTTGCCATACCACACTATTATCATGTTGAGTGCAGCTAATGTTTAATAGCTAATTTTTTTTTTTTTTTTTTATCAGTAATGTAATCTTGGCTGCTTTGAGGCTGGTACAGGGAGTTTCAAACAATTTTATTGGGTCCGGTATGATTGTGGGACAGATTTCTCCTCATCTTACTTTTATTAGAGGAAAATCACTAATATAGTTTTAGAAGTAACAAAATTAAGTTCAGCAGACTGAGCTACTTTTAAGCATAGCTGAGCTATGCCTTGCAGATGAATAAAGAGACTGTTATGTTATCTTGACCGAATGTGTAGACGGAAGAATGCTGCTGTGTTGATTGAATTTGTGATCTGTTGCAGCATGACTGTTAAATCATTGTGTTTGTATGTTGTACTTTAGCTGATGAGTTTGGGCATATCTATTTATTCCTGGTTGATGGTTGCCCTACATCAGTCTTGGCTGGTCTCTTATGGTTGGGGTTTACAGATATGCTGCTCTGTTTCGTTATAATTTGAATTCCAGTATATTAAAAAGTAAGTGTTAGTAGGGAGTAGCAACAGTAAACTGTCAGTATTTTTAATATCCATAGTATCAATGCCATCAGAACAAGAGAAATGATTATGGCAGGGGTGTCTTTTTGGTGGAAGAACTAATTGCAGTTGGGTTAAGTGTCTTTTAGGGACTGGGATTGGCAGTCAGTGCAGTGGTGCATGCTGCATAGAAACAGCTGTGTTAAAAGGCTGTGTTTTTGCTGCCGACTTTGCCATAATTAAAATATTTCAGTACAATTCTTCAGCTCAGTATTTAGACCTTGCGTATATCTTTGGCAGGATGTTCTTTGGTTCATTAAAGGGTTTTCTTTCCATCAGGCAGTCTAATTTAAAAGCAGTTTATTTATTAAGAAGTGAAAGCATTTTTAAAGGCCAACTGTCAAAAAGAGCCTCCAAGTTATCGCGGTCATGTCCTTAAACATTCTTTTCAATTTGTAGTGAGCCAAATCTTTGCAGAATCGGGTTGTTTCTTGTTTAGATATTATAGAACAATTTATTGTATTGGGTTTATAAATCAGTGCAGTATTGTGCTTGGATCTATGCTGCGCACTAAATTTGAAACCCAGAGGCAGGCATGTCAATGGTTTGTAGAGATGTCATTTTTAGTTGCCTCTAACGACACAGTATGGTTTTTTTGTAATTGTTTTGGAAAGATTTTTCCCAGACCGTAATTGTTAAGTATTTGCCAATATAATAAATGTGTCATATGGGAGGTTTTAGTTGCCTCATATTCACTGTAACTTTGTTTCCACATTGTGTTATGTTTTTAATATTATTTTGACCTTTACATACACTTTTTTCATTACTGATTTCAAACAAAAAGTCACTACACAAAGGGTTTTTTGGAATATGGTTCTATGCAAGTCATTTGATGAGCCTGCATTTCGTAATGTATACAGCAGCTATCTTGTATGCACCAAATTAACTTCAAAAGCATTGATTTGAGGCTGTGATCTCCAATTTTATCATGTTCATGTTATAGCGGGTTCAACCTCTGTTTGTAAATAGGCTTCTAAGAGCAGCCTGGTTTGTTTGTAGGTGATTGTTGTTCGTTTTGGAGAAGGGGAAACATTCAGCAGGCTAGTTTTGTCTGTGCCCATCTGTAACATGATGCGGTCACTTGTTCAGTACTGCTTTTTTTTCATGTGTGCAACACAAGCAGCGGTTCATTCCGTCTCATTTTGAGTCTGATACAATGAGTCACTTTGTTTCCATAGACCTTTATTTTCTCAGGAAATCATACAGAATGGAGGTTTGCAGGCTGGCTCTCAGCCTCATTTGAGGGACCGTGGTAGGTGGTAGACATAGTAGACCTTCTCCAAAACACGTTTATCACAGTCGAGGATTAAGCTGTGGCTTAAGAAGTGGGTGCAGTTTTAATTAAGCTACTCGGATGCTTGTCTGCTCTTAATTAACGAGCGGCTTTGAAGTTTACTTGTTCGATCTGAATATTTAGGGTTTCAAGGGACATTTTTTGGTGTCTGGTGTCTCAAGTTGAAATGCAACCAGGAAATGTGGAACAGGACTTTTATTTATTTGTTCCTGTGCTTTTTTTCTGTCAGTTTGTGTGACTGCTTTCTTGTTTGCTTGCTGTGCTTGTGCCTGCTCTGTTGCGCAGGGCTGATACTGTTTTAGCAGGTGACGCTGTGTTCAGAGGTGTGTTAGTGCCTCTTGGTAGCATTGATACAATGAGGACACTTGGGTGTAGGCGGGTATGATAGTGGGTGAGCTGCATTAAACTGCTGAAGACTGAGCGTTCCCACCTACGGCGCTCAGCGGCAGCACCTTCACCTCCACAGGGAGGCTGCTGCGGTCTGCTCGGGATCGCTGCCCAGGGAGGAGCTGCTGGGAGCTGACTGAGTGTATGTCTATTCTGCTATCCCACACACAAAGATGCACAGACGTATGTGTGAAGCCGTAAACAAGTGCACACAGTGAGGGATGAGAGTTGGGAAGAAACTGAAGGGGGTGGTTGAAAGCTAAGATGCTCACAGATTGAGGGGCTCTCGTGAAGGGCCATTAAGGGAGATTCTCCACCCAGAGTTTCAGCATCTGTTGGATGACAGTATAATGGCACAGAAGCAGTGGAATAGGAGAACGCCTTTATAAACAGCCTTTGAAGCTCCCCTCAAATAAAATAAACTTGCAGCCTCCTCTTTCTCTCTGGGGTGTTCAGAGACACAGATCTTTAGTGGCTGGCCACATTTGTTGGGGGTGGTGTTGCAGAAAGAATGGTTACCAGCCTCCTCTACCTATTTAGTTGCCTGATTTCATGAATTCGCAAGTCATGTGACCAGCAGTATTCCTCATGAGGAGATGGCTATGTGGCAGCCTTTAAGTTGTGAATAATTTTCTTTTCTATGCTTTTAGCGCTCTGTATGTGCGAGGTCATTGTTCTTTATGAATTTAACTGTTACTTTTCCTTTCTTATGCTATACTGCATGTTATACATCTCCTCAACATTGGAGATTACATCTACAATCGCATAAAGACTAAAACTACAAGAAGTTTGTAGAAACAATCCAGAAAGCCCCTACTTACCACAAAGTATTTTTTTTCTTCCAGGGATGGGCGTATGCTGTTTGACTATCTGGCCGACAAGCATGGTGTAAGTAACTCTACTGTCTCCTCCACAGCTCTGAGGAGTTCTCATGACTTCTGCATGAACTCTGCCTTGTTTTGGGGGGCCGGCGGGAGGGGCTGCCCCGAGCATGGAGACGCTAAATGACTTCCCAAAACCTTAACTCATTTTCAGAGTTTTTATAGCTTGCAGAAATTTCTGCGGACATTTACATTCTGTGGTGAATTGTTAAGAATAAACTGAACAGCTCGAGACCCGTGGGTCTGGCCGCAAAAATGCTTGGGGATTCTATATTTGACGTGACGGCACTCCCCTCCAACCCCGACATCCCACTGACCTGGGGCCTGTCCTCAGTGCACCTCAATTCACAGGCACTGTTGCTTTTACTGTGCTAACACAGGGGTCATTCATATGAACAGTCTTCAAATAGTCCCCCAACCCCCACACACCCTGCAGCTCTTCTACACTTCACACTGGCCACAAGTTCGGTGCAAGTGAACCTCTTAGCTGATCTGTTCCTAGACATGTTCTGAAAGTTTCGAGATGCAGCCCTGTAACACCATTTGCTGAGCTTGAGGGGCTGCTTTTTATTGTGATGTCATACAGTTAAAAGTTCACAGAAATGATATTGGCAGTTTGTAGACATAGTTTAACCTTTGTCACTTTCTTTCCAGTTCCGCCAGGAGTACTTGGACACACTGTATAGATATGCCAAGTTCCAGTATGAGTGTGGAAATTACTCAGGTGCGGCGGAGTACCTCTACTTCTTCAGGGTCCTGGTAGGTCTTAATCATATTTGCAGCTTTTTGGAGCAAAAATTGTGGTTTATTGTTGTTTGAGTGACAGATATTTCAATATAATCCCATATGCTGCCTTTTTAAATGTTGTTGATGTCATTAGGTTGATACTAACCCTCCCTTCATCCCAAAGATCTGCTTCCCTGCAAAATCCCAACCTAACATCCTGTTGAACCCTGCAACCCTGTCTCTCATAATGCTTATGATTCAAATTTATTAGAAGTGGCAGGGTATGCTTTCCTTCAGACATATGTGGTGGTAAGAACTTTTATGTCCCAGCTTATGGCTGTCAACAGTTTTCTCAAGTGCATCCTACCATTTCTATGCATATCATGCAACGAATATGGCTTGAAACAAGTCTCTGCCATAAATGAATGCTCGTGTGTGTTCTTTCATTAAGATTTCTCAAAAAAGGCTCCCTATGTATGTGATTTCTTCTCAAAGCTTTAATGTGGCATCTTTTATAGGAGGATAAATGGTTTTCTTATCTTCTAGTGAAGCAATTTTGGACGAATTCTGTTGGTCTGTCCATCATGAAAATTCACAAACTTTAAAAGTGTCGGAGTTGTCAAGTGTAAGCCTGTAGAGGTCTCTGAAGATAATCAAAAACACCTGTTTAGTTGGGAGTGTCTAAACCTTTAAGTGGTACTGTATGTAGATGATGAGGTTATTTGTTGTAAAGTAATTAACGGTTTTTGAAGGGCTGGTTGCTCAGTTATTTTCTTATGCATCCAGAGTAGAATCTAGAAATATAGGAATTTCACTTAAAACACAACTGTAAGCTGAATATGAGCTGTAATTGCACAGCAAAACATCATGAATATATAAAAATAATTTTTCAAGCCAGATAGCATGCCACACGTGGCACACATCAGAAACATGCAAATGGCCTCTTTTTTGTGCATCTAGCAATCATTACTGCTGCAGTGCTATGTGACATGCAGCCAGTGTAAAATATTTATTATGGAAACACACCACAGCATGCTTACCCCATCTGGTATAGAATATTTTAATATTTAAAGTAAAGCTCTGCGAAGATTACTAAAGACAAGAATTAGCAGGAGCAGGGATAGTCGATTATAATTGAAACCAGACTCTAGCAGAAGAGTAGAAATGTGTAGGTGACTACATCATCTGTCTAAATGGCCTTGTGTAATAGACATACAGTTATACTTAGATGGAAGGTTCCTATGTGGGTGTTAATGAGCAAGGTTCGTTATTCCCATTATGGAAATGCATTTCCTTTAACTTGTGCATTTCAGCACTGGACAGTGCCAAGTGGCTTTAGTTATGAGTATTACACATACACTTAGGAGTTCACAAATTAAGTCATTGATGAATTGATTGTATTCCTATGCTGGTTGCAGTACTGAGAGCCTAGCCTTGACAGTGCTGTTGTACATTTTTATTACAAAAGGACGTTTCTTTCTTTTTTTTTCAGCAGGTATAGTATGATCTGAGACCTGGAAAGTACTTAGTCAGTAATTGCTTGTAAAAAGTGAAGGTTATGGCCAGTTAATTTCCCTGCTTGTCATTTTAGGTGCTAAAATGATTTGTTCAGGTCGTAGGTTTTTACAGGGCCAAATTCAGAGGACTTTGTTGGGTTTCCATAAGTTTTCTGTGTTGTTCCACTAGATTTCGAGACATCACAGGATTATGCTGAACAGATGATGACATTCCTTTTTTTTTTTTTGTCCAGCTATTTTGTATGGTTCATTAACGTTCCTTTAACACTTCATCTGGTACTTTCTTTTGCTTTTAATGTGGAAAACAGTAGTGCAGGAGTGGCTCTTCATAATGTAAAAATTATCATAATGTAAAAATGGTTGTTTAGTTTTTCATTTTTTTAAAATATTTTTTCCATTGTCTAGTGAAAGATTGAGGCAGAGGTGTACTGAGACCTTCGGATTAAATAATTTTCACCAGTGGAATACTTTGGAAATCAGATAATACCAAAGTAGGTTTGCGGGGGAAGATAATTGCAGTTCACTGAGAGTACTGGCAGTATCCACGTTACACATGCGTACTTCTTATTTCCTCTATAAACAAAGGGCTCATTGCTCGGGCTCTGGTGTTTGTGGCTTCTCTCCCACTGCCTGCAGAAATGAGTGAAAGATGAACTTGCGCGCGAGAGTGGCCGAAGTGCAGGGCTCCATGCGATGCTGTCTGGCTAGCAGCAGGGAGAAGGGGGTGAGTGTGTAGAAGTCTTGGGAAAAAGCCTGGGAATAGACAGACTCTGACCTGCTCTTGCTTCCCCTCCCTCCTGTTCCTTTCCTGAGGCCACACTGTGAGGAGCTAGATCTGAAGAGAGGTACCCATTGTCAGCACTGCCCTGGGCTGGGAGCGTGCTTGAGGCTCCACGCCTGGCTGAGTTATCAGACTACCCTGGTGCTGAGTGTTTCTCACAGAGCCATTTAGCCAGCCTTCTCACATGTAATGTACTCTCATTATTCAGACGGCTGGACAGACCTGCACTCAGGGATGATTCATTAGTGCCTAACTGTAGAAAATTGTCCTTATGATGTAAGCAAAGTCAAA
The DNA here is from genome assembly GCA_024036415.1 of Prochilodus magdalenae. Classification (NCBI taxonomy): domain Eukaryota; kingdom Metazoa; phylum Chordata; class Actinopteri; order Characiformes; family Prochilodontidae; genus Prochilodus; species Prochilodus magdalenae. The sequence goes on from JAMWET010000402.1 coordinate 1,008,657, forward strand.
CACTTGGTAATAAATACCACAAGGATGGCTTAGCTCTTAATTTGTTGTTTTCTTTTGAGGGAAAGGTTTCACTGAAGTCAGCCATTTAACATTTTCAGCTTTGCTCCTCTTTTTGCCTGCATGTCTACATATTTACTTAATATGCAGAATATTTGTTGTTGTTTGTGGTGTTTGGATACTTGTTTTCCTGTTACCTATTCCTTCAGCAACAGCAGAAGGAAAAGAGACCTGGCCAGTCATACATCTAGTTATAGGTTTTTTTTTTTTTTTTTTTTTCTTCTTTTTCCCCCTGGATCTGTCTGTGTTATAGACAGAAAAGCTTTGTGACCTGTTTTTTAGGAAGAAAATTACACTACAATCTGGTTCAAAAACCAGAAATTTGTCAAAAACTGCATTAGATGACCATTTAGTTGACTCAGTTGATATTAAACAAGTACATAGGCAACATTCATGTCTCTCATTTCTAGCCTTAAGTTAGAGATTGTAATACGTAAAGAAAAGGCTAAGATTTAAATGATACATTTAAGTATCTATTGCAGTGGAACCTTGATACTCGTCTCCATCATGTCCATCTTACTCATGGCGTAAGGTAAGCTGTCATGGTCCTATAGTACAGTCATCCTCTGTCAGTGGTTTTTTTTTGTGGACTGTTTCTAGAGAACGTGAAAAAGCTGCCATAATGTTCCATTTTACACACATCAAACACTGCGAGTAGATCAGACAGCAGCCAAGGTTGTTTATGGCACTGCAGCTTAGTGTAAATAAACCTCGTTTTAAGACTCTGATTTGGCATCCTCCCCCTAACAGCATGATTTTGAGCCCCTATATTGTTGATCTTCATTTACAGTTGTTGAAAACAGTTGTAAAGAAAAGCAAGTCTGGGTTTAACCACACTGACTTTTTCCTCATTTAATGCCTGCCTTACACCCCTCCACCCTTCACTCCTCTATTTCTTCTCCCCTTCTTCCTCTTTTGTGCTGGACCTCCCATCTCCTTAGACGGACCCTAGTATGGGAGAGGTTAGGCTCCAGAACTCATTTAACGTGGGAAACACAGTCATTTAACGGAGGAAGCCAGCCTTACAAAATCCAGACCCGAGGTCTTGTTACAGTGCAGGCCCGGTGCGAAAAGAGCAACTTATTCATATCATCTGTTAATGCAGGGATTGGATGTTGAGAATAAAGATTGAGTGTCCTGTTGGATCTCTAGCACAGTAAATTTATTGTTGCTGGTCAGTCAGTGAAAATGTGCCTATTTGGGAAAGCAGTGGAAACTCAAGGTAACTGCTGGAAAAACCCAGGTATTGAAACTATTCTTGCATGGCCACTGCTGAAAGCCAGGCAGTGTGCAGAAAGCTGCCATAATGACATGGACTTTTGCCAAACGTAGCAGGCCCGGGACTTCCAGGAAAAAAAAGGAAAAAAACAAACACTTTTAGTAATGAAACGGTGACCTTTATATTGGCAACATGCAACTCCTAACTCACCCACCCACTGCATTGAGTTTTTTCCCTTTGAAAGAGATTTGGACCTGTCCATTATTTCCACTTGTCTAATTTGGTGTGTTTTCTCTGTCCCCATAAGTCTGTTTGCGCACTGAGTTTCTCCTAATTCCCAGTGTTAATGGGACGAAAGGTGTAAACATTTATTTCTTTTCTCTGGTCATTAATGCTGAGACCTCCGTCCTTTACTTTATTGGTGTGCTCCTGCTGGTTTGAAGGTGCTTATTTGACCATGCTGTGTTGAGATGAAAGTGGGGAGTGGTGTAATATCTGGATGCAGTTTAAGCCCTTGTGGACCTGCACAGGACACCTGCCCTGACTTCCTGCTTGAGTCACTGTCTCCCTGTCGTGTGGCGTTATCATGGCTTCCTGTGCTGCGCCCCCCTCGCCAAAACTCATGGCTGCAGCCCAGCTTGGAGCCTCCTGGCAACACGGCACGCCTGCAGCTGATTATCTACTGCCTTTTGTTTATTTAGTCTTTTTTTTTTTTTACATAATTAGGAACAGGAGCTTTCATCCTTTTGAAGTTGATTGTGTCCACAGCGATGAGTCTTGTTAACTAGAGGTCATATTTCAGTGTCTTGGGCAAGTGTCTGTAAAGGGCTTTATAATGCGATTCAGCAGGAAGTTTTTGCTTTGTGCTAAATGGTTGGGTGATTATCACAGTGATCAGTTATCCTGTTTGTTTGTGTTGAATGTTACATTTGCCCAAACCTTGCCGTTAAAGGTTAGTTTCTAAAAGAGAAATTAAATTTCAGATCATGTTGTAATGAGAGTCCCTGGGAAGGCTCAGTTCTGAAGAACATATTGGCGAATATACGTGATGTAATTCGGCCAGTCAGGTGCTTCTAACTAGCTTACTGATTAGCCCTGTAGTTGTCCGAAGCCCATTCATGCCAGTTGGTTGTGAATTCATGACAAAACAGCAGCCCTGTAAGTGTCTGTACCTCTCTTGGAACAGCTACTCCGATTAGCCTCCTGTTGCTCCTGCTTGTCCCCTCTACAGAGCTGATCAAAGCTTTTGGCACACGTATTTAGGCCGGCTCTAGCAGTAGCAGCACACTTCATTAAAAAAACTGAGTGAAGGTACTTCTTTGAGGTCAGTGCAAGGCCACAATGCTTTGGAGAGCTTTAGCCCCAAGTATGGCTCTGCGCTCGGGATATCTGTACGCGCAATGTGTTTGTGGGCCGTTATAGACATTGATTTATATTGTTTTGATGTCTGTTTCTGGGCTCCCCTGATGCTTGAACTGTAGACTGTGGAAACAGATTAGGACCCAGCTTCCCAAAAACAGTAGTTTTAACATCCTCTTAACTTTTAATGGTTCAAAGTGATACTCACTATGTTTCTTGCTGTGTTCTTTGTACTACTGTGCTTTTGGGAAATGTTTGTTTAGGGTGACGTGCCCTTTCAGTGAACTCCCTGAACTTTCTTGTGATCTTTTGATCTGACTAACTGAACATTTCCTTTGACATGGGTTGTTTGACCCTGTTCTTAGTTAGAGCACAGTTGTTTAATGCATGTCATTATGCTACAGACTAGCCTTCACCTTTCACCTCACAAGACCTTATCAATTTAGCCTTGTGCAGGAGAGCCTGTTTTGAGTGAAGCCAACCCACCAGTTGGATTTCATCAGTAGTGAATAAATAGTAATTGATGATTAATAGCGATTAGGGAAGTAAACAGTTAACCTTAAATCAACCTGTGAACAGTTTGTGCGCCCAAAAAAAATTTTCCTTTAATTTTGCTTCATTTCAAGTAAAAACTGTTCTTGTTTAAATAGACAGTTTTAAGAAACATTGAAATTGTTCTCGTGAGAACACATTCATCAGTTTCTTCAGCTCGATGGGTCTTGTACAACATCGTCATGTACAAGTCATGTTCTATCATGTAAGCAAACATCCACAAGTGATGTTCAATATTTATATTATTATATATAATATAATAATTATTTATTTATTTTCATGTCATGTCATGTGTTAATGAGCATATGGTAGCTGTCGGCCCTTGGGTTTAAAACCGGTTTGGCCCATTTACCACACATGTGCATATGTGAAGTATTTCACAGTGACTTTGAACATGGCTCAACCAATCAAATGTAAGACCTGGTGCTATTTCTTTTCACTCTTTAATTATTTTCTGCTAAATAATGGCTGTCAGATATCAGTCAAAAGAGTTTACCAAAATGCTCATTCATAATCGTGCTAAGGTTCCATAAGTTGAAACTTTCAAGCCATTTTTGAGACTAAATTCATGGTAAACTGCAATGCTGTTTGCTCCAGTAATGCTGCAACACCTGTAGACGCTGTAATGTCTACCCAGGTGGCGTTGAAGGAAAAAAAATCAGTGCCTGCCTTCCCTGAATAGACTTCTTTCTTGGTTGAGCTTTATGCTGCTTTATTTATAAGAGCATTTTGTTGATTTTGCAGGTTCCAGCAACGGATAGAAACGCACTGAACTCCCTTTGGGGCAAGCTGGCCTCTGAGATCCTGATGCAGAACTGGGAGGCTGCCATGGAGGACCTCACCCGCCTGAGGGAGACTATCGATAACAATGTAATGCCCCACCACTCAGAATTCAATACAGCACTTGTATTCCCTTACATAGGCTGTGATATTGACCGCCTCTTGTTTCAGCAAAGCATCACCACTGCTGGTGCTGCTGTTTCTGTCTCTCCCACTCATTTATATACTCCTTTCTTTATATCTTTTTTTTATTTTATTTTTATTAACTGTTTTCTTTCTGTCTTTCTTTCTGCTTGTCTTTTTTTTTTTTTCTGCCTTTCTTTACTTGTCCGATATCTTTTGTTTTTTTAAACTAAAGTCGAACCTTAATTATGCAGTTGTGCTAATTGAGTTAGATTTTTAATTGAAATGATATATTGGGGAAAGTGGTGTGGGGTTTTGGCTTGCAGAAAGTACCCTTTTTATTTTCTGACCTCTTAAACCTCTGTGTTGGATTTGGATTAGACTGAGATTATACGGCCAGCTGAAGCTGAGCCATTAACTTGAAGGAGTTCAATAGTTCAAGATGTGAATTGAACAAACCCATCAAACTCATTGACCAAACTTACAAAGGGCTCTCATCACTTAATCAATCTCTGTCTCTCTCTCTCTCTGTCTCTGTCTCTCTCTCTCTCTGTCTCTCTCTCTCCCTGTCTCTCTCTGTGTCTCTCTCTCTGTCTCTCTCTCTCTGTCTCTCTGTGTTTGTGTGTAATATTTGTCCTCAGACGGTGAGCTCTCCTCTCCAGTCTCTTCAGCAGAGAACGTGGCTGATCCACTGGTCTCTTTTCGTCTTCTTCAACCATCCCAAGGGCCGAGACAACATTATTGAGCTTTTCCTGTACCAGCCACAGTAAGCACCTTCAGCAGTTGCACGTTTTTGTCTGGAATTTTATTTGGCTTTGGCTTGGTTCTAATAAAACCGGATGAGGTAGAATGATGTACGGGCCCAGGTTGGAAAGCCCACCGCAGTCCACAAATGAAACTGCTGATGTTGCACTCACAAGTCCAGTGTTCAGACCACTGCTTGAGGCTCCCCATGTGCAGCCAGCCAAGCGCAAACACACTCACGTGACACCAGGGTTTTCAATTTGTCAGGTTTCCCTGGTGAGCACAGACTTTCACGCCTTTTTGACTGCATTCTTAAGTATGTAAATTAAGTCCTTATGATAGCAAAGAGGCCCTGAAGTTTTTACTTTTTATAAACAGTTCCAAGTGTTCAGAGTGATTGTTCTATTTGTTTTTTTTTATTTTTTATATAGCAGTTATGATCCCAAATCTGATCCCACTACAGGGAGTATATTCTGTATTAAACAAGTTTTACTCTTAAGATTATTTTAGGATAATTTTCCCTCCATGCGGTTTTGTGTGCTTGGCTAGAACCCTGTTCTTAACTTAAATCACAACATCTCAGCACAACATCCCACCACAACACCAAAGATTAGGCTTATCATCTTTTCAGTCCTCCCCCCTTTCTGATTCTTACCAGCATAGACGATTAAGGAAGACCAGACTAGTAATTAGTAATAGGTTCCTCACCATAGTGGCTGTTGGGGTAGACTGAGGTTGCTTGTTGTGCTGGAGCAGGCTGGAAACCTCGGTGAGGCTTGGCGCTTTGCTCCCGCTGGTGACCGCTTGCTTCCTTTGGGCCAGGGCCAGGGCCAGTGACCTGTGGCTGTGTGCCTGGGCTGAATGTTTGACCCGCTGGCTGAGCCCACAGCGTAGGCTACACCAAACCTTATCCGCTTACTGCAGCCCTAATCCAAGACTCTGAGACAGTTACTCAGCTGGCTTTACAACAGCCCTTTGGACTTAGGTGCTCATTATACCCGTAGACTCATTATCCTACAGTAAACTTCTTCAAATAGGTGCTCCTAATTTGCGGTTGGTCTCTTTAAGTCAAGGATCTTTCCATGTTGGCCACGTTCTTTATAGTTGTTTTCTAAACAGTAAGAAGTTCTCTCGCCTCTGCTGCTTTTCACTTTATTTTCAGAGCTGTAGCCTCCAAGAATGATTAGACCAGATCCCATGAATCTGACCTAATGCACAATTTATTGCGTTTGGATACATTGCATATCATCATTTACCACAATAGAATTATGTTCATATTGATTGATGGTTTAATTTGCAGAAGAGCATTATTATTTATCATGAAAGATTGCTTTGACCTTAAATGATAAATCTTTTTTTTTCTTCCTTCTTTTTTTTTTTTCAAACCAATCATTTGGTTGTTATTATTAAGTTACACTGATGTTTCAGCTGAGGTCAACACATTCAGTTCAGTTGGCAAGTGTTTAGAAGAGCTGTTTTCAAGCTGAAGATGATGTTGATAGCCATGGTGTGTAGTGGAGAGACAAACAAAAACTGAAGGTTTTCATAGAGGGGGAAAAATGATACAGAAGGTTGGCTATCAAATGATACATTCCGTCCAAGGGCAGTTAGAGCGAAAATATTGTCATAAGATGACCTATGATGTAGGTGCAAACAGGAAAGATAATCCTGAAGTAATACTATCCTGACTGTCGCAGAGTGGATTCGGTGTTTCACTTGATTTACCTCTAATTCCAACCCCCCACATGCATCATGAAATTGGAACTGCTTAGCCGTTTGCTCTCTGGCTGTGCCTCTCTCTCTGCCTCTTGTTCTCTGCCTCTGCTTTTAAATCTCAGGCTCATATTAGAGTTTTAAAAGATTTCCTGTGGAATGTTCTTAGTGGCCAGGACTTGACTGAAACTTCCATGCACAATATTTCTGTGTTTAATGGAAGCTGCTTCACAACACCAGAACCAGCCATCGGGCCGGTTAGATAATCTTGTCATTTTATTTTTATGTTTTTGGAATGTGAATGCCAGATATGGCATCATGACTCATGCAAGCAGACTGGCCATCGGAGCACCCCATGGAGAGGGAGTAGGTGCAAGTTAATCAGGAGCACAGCATGAAGTGTTGTGGTTTGCCACAGACTCAGACAACAACAAAGGGAGGAGAGAGAGCGTGCGCTATGCTGGCCAGGATCACACACTGCTGAAGCCCGCTGCTGTTTTTAGCGCCGACATCTGAAGTGCCACAGGGCCCCTTGTCCCTTTAATTGTTTCAACTAATTAAACCATCCGCTAGCCATCCCCTCCCTTAGAACGACATGTGTTTCTCCATTATGACCCATAAGAGGGCTTTAGGGGCTCGCCAAGGCAGAGCAACTCAACTTCCTCTTTGAAATTTAATTTGATCCTTGTAAGAGGAGGGGAAAAGAGAAGGAGGGGGCTGAGAGGGTCAAAGATGTTCGTTCAGATTGCAGTAACCGAGGCTGTCCATTGAATTGACTCGATATGTTAAGTGCACCTTAAATGGAGCTCTCAGGCTTATGACAAGGCATCTGTTGTATGGGTTTTTTTTTTTCTTTTTCTCCTCTTATGAGAGAAAGCTAAAGTCTGTCCCACAGGCTGCAGAGGGAGAACTTTGTCTTGGATTGTAATGGCAGTGCTACTCAACACTCAGTCTTGCGCTCAGCCTACAGCTAGTTGACCTGTGGCTGAAAAACAAGCCCCTTGTGGGTAGTATTTCAGCTACTGGCCAGGCCTGTGGCCAGTGATCCGTATCTAGACAGGGGTTTTCCTTCTTCTTCCTACAACAGTGGGACCCAGTGAACAGATTAGCTTTGACCATTACCTGCTTGTGTCTAGCCTCAGCCACCAATAACCATAAAGGACAGCTGTCCCTCAAATGTTTTACCTTCTTCTGTGTTTTTCAGGTATCTCAATGCCATTCAGACCATGTCCCCTCATATTCTGCGCTACCTGACCACAGCCGTCATCACTAACAAAGATGTGCGCAAGCGCAGGCAGGTCTTGAAGGATCTGGTCAAAGTCATCCAGCAGGTATTACTTTATGGCTTCTTGCCCATTAACTCATGCATACTCAGGTTAAAAGAATAGTTTACCTATGCCCCCTAAAGACCTTGTAGCTTTAGTGATTAAGTCCATTTGGAGTAAGAGAAACCTTGTAAAACCTCTCCTTTCTTTAGTCTCACTCATGTACAAGATGGATAGAAACTGTATTAGAAGAGAGGAAAGTAGAAACTGGAAAAATTTTCTAATTAGCACAACAAGATACCTTACAAATATAGTCACTTCAGTTATTGGGACTCTATAATGATTACTGAAGGGACATACAAAATTCACTGTTTGCTGAACTAGCTTAATCACATGCTGAGGTAAAATAAGAAGAATCCAACCTTAAATTTAAACGCATTTATTTAAAAAAAAAAAAAAAAAAAGAAAGAAAACATCAATATGTAATTATTTTTTAACAAAACCACATTTGCCAGTGTTATTGGGATCTCTGTGTTTAATACTTTGAAAAACGTACCTTTGCCGCTTGGGTTTCTTCTGTACCATCTTATAAGATTGGAGAAAATTTGACCTCTCTGTCACCTCATATATCCCAATTAAACAGGAAGTCAAGGATCACATCTTGAAGGTTCCTAGTCGTTGAAAAATAAAAATTTAATAAAAATAATAATGTTATTTAGGAAAAATGTAATCAGTGTCATATAATGAAATTCAGATTAACCTAAATGAGTAGCTGGTGATATCTACAAGTCATATCTGGCTTACTTGATGTTATAAATGTTTAAATGAACATGTTGACGTTTGTGAAATCACCTACTTACGTTATATGACTTTATTCTAAAATTAGTGTTCCACTGAACAAATAAGTTACAACTAACAGTTTACAACTTTTAGACAGTTCTGTATATTATTGTCTAGATCAAGTTCCCCTCAAGTGACCCCTGCTGTTCTGAGAATAATGGGAAAGCATTGCTGACGGAAGGTACAATTGCCAGCTTTCCCCCTTTATAATAAATGATTTATATGAGTCCTTCCTGTAGCAGATAAACAAGTCACTGGTTGCTGATGCTCTTAATTCAACGTTTTTTTCCTGAGTAGTAATGCATTCTTGTTTGATCCGAAAACCATCATCACTTAAGTACTCTCCAGCGGGGAATTGCTGACTGATGATGTGTATGAGCATACGCTGGTTGAAAATAGAACTTCACTCACTGTGTGTCTCTTTGAGAGCTAAGAGTCTTTTCAGGGTCCTGCTGCAGTCATATGAGTCTTGAACCCATTAGGTTTGATGAATGGAGGTGGACGGTCTGATTGTAGTGTTTCAGTGTCTCATCATCCAACAACAGTAGCTTCTTCAGAGATCAATGGCACTGAAATCTAAATAAAAGCTGTCTCTGCAACCTCTGTGTAATCACTTAAACATGTGGCCCAATGCATTCGCTGGCCTCCTCACACTGCTCTTTCCACTCATGGTTACTCAGGCATCCATGGTATTTATATCTTAGGGAAGACCCAAAACCTGTATCACATATCCCACTGTGGATCATATGCTAAAGGTGCTGGCTGAACCTTTTGTCTTACAAATGGTTACAGGTTTGTGAGATTGAAATGCCATTCTGTGGATTGATAACTGTGAATAAATACAATCAGTCACATTCTTTTATAATAATGCCTAATACAAAAGATTATTTTGTTTTTGTTAGGGAGAAAATGTAGTAACTTTTTTAAATTTAATTTTTATTTTTTTTACCTGTCATTCTTAGGAGTCATACACCTACAAAGACCCCATCACGGAATTTGTGGAGTGCCTGTATGTGAACTTTGACTTTGACAGTGCTCAGAAGAAACTTAGAGAGTGTGAATCGGTAAGTTCATCTTTCATTTATTTTTATAATAATAAGAATTTTTAGGAGTAGTTTGCAGTGCCATCATAGTCTTATAAAAGGTCATGGTAAGAACTGTAACTATAGAACCCAATGTTCTGTAACTTCGACTGAATACACCAAAGTTCTGCTGCTGTTACGCAGTTAAGCTCATCCAGCTTGACGTTTCTGACCACAGAAAGCCCGCAACTTTGCAATTTACCTCCATGACTCCTCAATTTCCTTAATGAGGACTTGTAATGAAACCACATACGACCCAGACCTGCCACTGGCCTGAGGAGCCTCTGAACTTTCCCAAGTGGTGGTGAGCGTCATTAGTGATGCTGTGTCATGAGCCACACTTGCCCACAGACGGCCTTCACTTTTGTCTCGGGCCCTGAAAGGGGTCTTGAAACCTTGGCTGGTTGCTGTGGGCTTCCGTGTCATGGGCTAGAGAGAGAGAATGCCTCTCGGAAAAGCCTCTGACTCACTGTCTGTCATGTTTTTATGATGCCCAGTAATTGTCCATCAGCCGGATGGTTAACAAGAAGCACTTGTGGGGTGTTGAGGTGGGCCCACGCGCTGGAAAGAGCTACTGTGGTTCAGACAGGCCAGGCATCTATATTTTTACTCTGGTTTGTAATGGCCTTGTGTGATTGTCTCTGCATTAGATTTCACCCCCTGGTTTGCTGCGTCATACACTAGTGTGTTTACTGTCAAAGCACTGACTCTGACTGCCGCTGCAATAATACTTGAAAAAAGGGGATTCATTTATGATGTGCATATTGCATGTCATTTGAACAGAATTTCACTATATAGAGATGCTTTGAATCTTTCAAATGACATTTGGTAAGAGGTTATATGTTCTGGTTTATCATTGTAAGTGTGCAAGTAAGAATTTATTGTAACTAATGGCCTAGGCTAGTATATTTTGGTGTCAACAAACTTGGCACAGTAATGTTTCTGCCTTAAACCTGGTTAACGTTACTTTGAGACAGAAATTAAAAAAAAAAAAAAAAATTGCTGCATAGCGTATATATCAAAAACATCAATAACATTGTGAAATCACAGCCAATTTAAATGTCTGAGTTGTGAAGGCTGACACGGATCAGGGCAACAATGCATGTTATTCAGTGCTATTTGATAACAAGGTTTGTTGCCAATAATTTATTATTTTCAACATTATTAATTATTTGCTGCAGCCCTAAAATTGAATATTCATATATACTATTTAAAAATTATTTAACTTTTTTTTTTTTTTATTATTATTAACAATTTTGAACCAAATCAGTGTTTTACAGCACCTTTCGCTTATTTCCCTGCCAAAGAATATGTTTGGTGGGGGAAAATAGCTTTTAAGAATTTCTAGTGAAGTACAGCCTTAATACAGAGGCCTGATAAATTTAAGGGTTGTTCTGACCTTTGCCTGCTCATTGAATAATCATTTATGCTTACGTGGAAACCTTTTTTTTTTTTTTTTTTTTTTTTGGTCTGGGTTTTTTTTTTTTCTTTTCATATCTTGTGATCTAAGTTGTGCCTAGAGCACATCTAATCAGAGTCTTGACTAATTAGTGGCTGATCACACAGTGCCAGGCCTGACTCTTCACTGTAGAGAAAAAAAAAGAAAGACTAGCTCTGGAGGTCCAGTAGCCACAGGGCTCTCTTACTTTAAGATCAGGCAGGTGTGCTAATTACCTCTACTCTCAAAAGACCTATCCTGTTAGCATGCAGAGTGGAATGGAGATTTCCCTAATGATTTGATCATTTGGACCTGCGTAGACATAAAAGGCTAAAGCGTGGGTGATTTGAGTCTCATTTTCATCCTTGCTTCTTGACGATAAACGTTGGGAATGAAGAACATCTGGCCTGATCAAATGGGCTCCCTCCCAGAAGTAAATGTTTATAAATCATGTCACTGGTTTAGTGAGGGTCACATTTCATTGTTAAGTTAGGCTATTTTTCTTTTTTTTCATGGAACTTACGTTAAGCACGGTAGCAAGGCAGCACTGAATGGTCAGTGTTTTGCAAAATTGGTTAGGAGGAGACTGAGAAAATTAGCTTCCCCTATGTCAAACAGCCCCAAGCCGTTCTTGTTGTATGCAAAGCTAACAGACTGTCTGATCAGGCCAAAAGCACATGCAAATTTTCTTTGCCAAGTCTAGTGTTTCTCAAAACTGACAAGGCCTTATATAGGAGAGTTAGAAAATGGATAGATAAAGTTGGGTTTCAGGGAAGGGCTGAAGGGGGAACTTGAAAGGACGTTGTGCCTTTGTGAAAACTGTTTGAGAGTTTCTCTCTTTGAAAACACAGATGACAGTAATTATGGTGCTTAAATGAACTAGGTTTTTTCCCTTCAGGTTAAGATAAGCGTTGTCGTTGGTGAAATGTGCGCTTGCTGATAGGGCTGTGTAGTTGGGATTCCTTCAAGCAGAACAGCCGAGATAGTGGCAAATAGAGCCTAAGCAAACAGAGCAAGGCCAATGAGTGAATGGACATGCTGAAGATGGAGGACAAGGACTGCACATGAACCATGTAGTGACACCAGGAGTTCACATACCTTTACTTCACTATGGAATGCACTGAACTCCAGTGTCTTAATTGCTTTACTCAAGAGCAAGGTGAGCACCCCAAGTATCACTCAGTCATAAAACGAGCGGGTAAAGCTGATGCAGGAGTGGGGGGAGGGTGACTGCGTGCGTACACTGATCGGAGCTGAGCCGCCATCTGGGTTATTATGATGATTAGATGGAAGAAGCTCTGTGCGAGTGCAGTGGCAGTGTAAATTGGTTCCACTATGCAACTCGATGGACCCTGCGGCAGTGGGCAAGATGAGCGGCGATAAGTCAAAGCCGCTGCGGTGGATTGGGTGGCTGGCTCTGTTCCTACTCCGTTTCATGTGGATCCTGTGGAATTCCAAGATTTGTGGTTGATTTGGAGTGCTGAGAACGGCCCCAAATTGTTCCCCCAACCTTCCAAATAGGGGTTTTCTCCTTTATGACAATTGCCAAAGTAAACTACTTAAGAACATTGAACTTAATGTAGATGTGTTAAAAGCAGCCCCCCACTTTCTTAATTTTGTTTCATGATACTCATTTTCATTCTTCATTTTTTGTATTTTTTTTTTACAAAAAAAAAACATTTCAACCTGTTGCTCTCAGTGTCCTAGAACAAAACAGTTTTGATTTCTGTAATGAATTTCTGTAAACCATCTGTTCTGCTCTTTGTCCTTGTTTAACTGCAAGCACCACCCCCTCCCCCCGCATGACTTGCAAAGTTTTTCCTCTCGCTTCTTTAACGTTTAACAGCATTTTTTTATCAAATTGTTTCCATCTCCTATAGGTGCTGGTGAATGATTTCTTCTTGGTGGCATGTCTTGAAGACTTCATTGAAAACGCTCGCCTGTTCATCTTTGAGACATTCTGCAGAATTCATCAGTGCATCAGCATAAGGTAAGAGATTTTCACTCATAGTTAATGGTTTGACTCAGAACGATTGCACTAGTCTCAAGCCAAAATGTTTTAATGCCAAAATTATATTCTTATATTGTGTAATCAACAAAATTGTATGATTAATAAACATGTGTTGTTAACACAGACAGTCATTATAATAATTCATAATAATGTTGGTACAGTTGCAGAATTCTGCTAAATTCTGATTTTATTGTAAGTTTTGTATCGAAACAAACAGGCTTTGAATCTGGTGCAGAAGGGTGAAAAGATGCAGTTATTTAAGGCCAAAAATAACCCTAAGAAAAGCTTCAGCAGAAATGGCTTAAGCTTCAGGCTAGGCCTGAAAGATTGATTGTATATCTAAATCGCAGTTTTCAAATCACAAAATCAATCAGCATACACTACCAAACATGTTCTCTTAAGTGGGGGAATATAGAGCTGACAGATTGTTTTAATATTGAAATATTTTAAAGGATTTTTTGATTTGCAATTTTTTAATGGCCTATATTACGAACTATGTTGCTGTAACGTGTCTGAGACCAATCAGAAATGTAATGTGTACATGAACGCAACCATAATCTACTGGCTGTCTGGTGTTTTAACTGGATATGTTCAAGCCTCAGGCAAGAAACAAGTGGATGCACTCGTCTTCTTGGCCTAAAAAAGCTCTGGACCTTTATTTTATTTTGAACACCATTATCAGAAATCGCAGTAACAATACTGGTCAGAAAAATCACAGTTTGATATTTTGCCCAAATTGTTTAGCCCTACTACTAGCTACTTCATTTCTTAGTAGCCAGTGCAGAGAATGTGGACCCCTGCTTCCAACTCTTAAATTGGGCTGTGGATAGTAGCTTATAAATGTCTGTTTTCTAGGACAATGATTACAACTAATCCAGTGCTCTTGGTCTGGCCCAAGGTTAGATCAATAAATGTTGAGTGTTACAAGAATATTTTCTGAAGTAATTATATACAGCTTGTAGCATAGAGGAAAAAGTAGCAGGTCTCCAAATGTGTCCACAATGTGGGACTGCTTCCTGCTTCCTCTCTTCAATGCTCCCACTCCGCTCGCATCCCTTTTTATTACCCAGCATGCTGGAGGAAGAATGTCCAGAGACTGTCTGCCAGCACCTAAACCTCACAAGCTCACAGACACATCTACACGTCTGTTTTGAAGTAGTTCTGAAGTCTTGGGAGGCTTTGCACAACACTAAGACCTCTCCATTTAGTGCATACAACAGTAGCTCTCTGTCTCTCGTTCTCACTCTCTCGTGATGTTATCATAAATTTGCTGGTTAGGGCTGAGCACTGACAGTGTAAAAATACTTGTATACAGTTAAACAGAGTGGAGAAAAATGGATCAAACTGTAGACTGGAAGGTGATTGCTTTTAGTCATGCTTCTCATTGACACATGTTTTGTAGACTGTTCACAACCCACCCATCCTGCATTTGGTTGAGGGTGGCAGGTGTTTTATTGCCCCTTTACTCTAGTTACTCTATTTTATTGCCCTTTTAATGGTATATATACACAGCACTGTAGGTTTCCAGAAAAGACACGCGATGGTTTGAATCCTTAGGTTTTTCCATTGGTGGAAAAGAGGCCTTTGGAATGAGATGGAGGTTTGGGCGGGTGTCATTGGTTTCCCTAAGCCTGGTTCTTATTAGTGCTCCAGTGACGGAGTACAGAGCAGGGAGGCAGTGCTGTGCTCCTGTCTGTTTAATGAGCTTTTCATAACTAGTGGTCTCTTAGCATCAGTCCGACATTTCTTTTCCTCCTCATGTGTGTTAAGCAGAAAACTGCGACGGTGGCTTTAGCGAACAGGTTGAATTTATGTGATTTATGTTTAGGTGATTTATGACATTCTCTAAAATCCAGCAAGAGCCACATGCATGTGCGCACATGGATGCTGCTGTCACGATAAGCTGAACAAAGAAAAATGTTAACTTAATAAACTATTAATTGTAGGCTATAAAAAGAGCTTTTGGGGGACTGGGCGTGTATACAACTATTCGGTTATTGTAGTGCAGCATCTTGTATCACATGACTATACTGCTGTTAGTACTTATGTCACACTGCTTACAGAAACCTAATTGCTTGCTATGTTTTGCGTTAGTTATATAAGCTTGAGTAAAGTTTTTAGTTGAGGTGAAGCCTGGAATTTGATAAGACTATTCAAATATCCAGTTGCTGATAGTCTGGATTTGATTAGGAGTCCTGGCTCTTTTTGGCAGCTTTGTCCCAGTTGGATCCATTTTTCTGCTACAGACCACAAAGGTTGGTGGGAAAACACCACTGAAAGTAGGAAGTGCCGTTGTTTATCATTTACTATCTACTCTGCATATTCTTAAGTTCTGGGAGTCATGTCAGGGTTTTCTCAGTGCCTTGAATTTAATTTCTTCAGAATGGGGATTTTCTATTTTTGCCTTATGACTGTGTTGGCATTAGTGTGTTACCCAGAAGCTCTCTTCAACCAAGCGTAGATTCACATGAATCTGAGGCTTGTGTTATAATGAGGACGTTTTTACAGCTGCTGGCCATGACCATTTCTCAGACATTTAGCATGTTTCCACCCTCAGCACAGGCCAAAAGTAGACTAGAACTAAATATAATTGAGTAAATTATGCAAATAGGTCGGGTGGATGTAATACTATTATTAGAGTTCAAGACTAATTGCTTCCGTATATATTTTTGTGGACTTATGAAATCACCACAGTTAAAATTTGATAGGCTAGTTCCTTTCTTTTTCCTAGGTGGACATGAATGAGGGTTTTTCTTTTGGCAGCGTGACTACCAGTGTGGAGTTATCAGAATGAAACATTCCCTTTATGGGAAATGGCTGTGAATTTTGTTGTATTATCTGTACGATCCTGTCAGCTGTTTGCTCCTTTAAAATGCTAATAGTTTGAAACCCCATTATTTCAATGTAAAAGGAAGATATTTCCACATTACAATTGAGTCATTAAAGAAACCACACAGTCATTTTGGTTTAATCGAAAAAAAGGGAAAAATCAATTTTGCCCTGAGCTCTCGGGGGTCTCTCCAAATGGCCTGGAATTTCTTAATGCCTTCATATGGAAGTGTTTAACAATGAATTTGTTAAATCCCACTATGGTAAAAAGGGGCACTCCTGTAGAGTATGCTGCTCTCCCTGGACCCAGTTTGTCCCAGCCTTCATGCCTGACCTCCCAGCTAAGTGTGAGGCTCCTGGAGTGAAACTGGTCACCCCAGTCCCACCAGATTACAAACAGAATTGGATAAATCCACGGTGAGAAGCCAGTGCACACAAGGGGTCGAAGTGAACATGATCCCCACCACCCATTCCTTCATAGAGAACTTGGATTAGAGCCATGTAAAATGACACTTCTGCAGGAGAATGCAGCTGGGCCTTACCATCTAGGTTTGGCAGTAAGCGCTGATATGTGCATCTTCTCCCTATTTATTTATTTATTTATTTATTTATTTATTTATTGAAGTAGTAATAAGCAACAACAACTTTCAACCTTTTTTTGAGATCCCACAGTAGTGTATTGTATAATTAAGAAGAATTATACCCAATAATACTATTTTTTATTTGTTTTATATTGGGCTCTTGTGGTAGGTAGAGGCAGGGGTTGAGCAGAATCACTGGTTTGAGCATGTATAAGGGTTTTCGGTTCAGTTCCCTTCAGAAAAAAACAAGGAGTGTTTATTTTGATTCAATCTGTGACTTCACTGATTAAATGGCTGGACGAAATGTTTGCTTCCTTCTGCCACAATCAACAATCTCTGAAGTTAATTTGAGTACACCTTTTATGCTAGCCATTATTCATCTGAGAAGGACCAGAGCTTAGTTCTGCTTCCTTTGAGTAGAGGTACAGCACTAGTCAGAGATGATCTGAATGACCCAGTGTTCTAATTGGTTTCCTGTGCTTTTTTGGCTGTAATTGGTAATCAGTCTACGACGTGCTTTGCCTTGTTTTTCATAGATGTACAACAGCATGGCTTTCTTCTTTCCTCCAGCTTCTGGAGTCGACAAGCATTCCTGTCTCCAATATCAATAGGGTCCTTGCTTGATTTTGGACATGTGTTAACCATCACAACCTTATTTGACAACTGCCACTTTTGGTGGTGGTTAAGTCTTTAATAATGAGCTCTATGAGCAATCCACCTTGTCATGTGTCGTTTTCTACAGGTTGCAGCAGGAGTAAATGATATCAGCTGTCAGTTTTGCTAGGCATGGAAGACATTTACACACTTCATATGTTTTGTGAATTTTTTTTGTTTGTTTGTTTGTTTTAAGGTCACGTCCTTTTATATTTATAAATTATGGTTTGCTTAAAAAGTAGATGGCTTTAAGCACTGAAAAGTCTATCAATTAAAGAACGGCACATCCTCTACCTTCTCTTCTTGGTAAAATATTTGTGTTATGACCTCAGAGGTTTTGAGATGAACCTAGCCTTTTATTTAGGGACTGTTGTGGGCCCCTGCCCGACATGCCAGAGGAGTGAGTGAGTGGTCAGTAGAGAACCTTAAAGAGGACCTGATGAATCAAGGGCCAGTGTAGCAACCCATCTCTAATGGACTTACTCTCTCGACTCACTTCATCTCGTCCCCACTTTTGGAAGGACGTTTTCATTTGTCTGTCATCATTACCTCGACCTTGCTCCATCTCCTCACAGTGATGTAATTGTATTCCTTTTTTATGGTCTTCTTAGTCTTGGCGTGAATGATCATTATTGCCTCGCTTACATAATAAAGGACATTTGTCACTCTGGAATACTGTTCCAAATGCTGAGGTTTGACAGCAAACTCACTATCCTCCAGCACTTGGATTCGTCTATATAATTCCCAATATACAGTCCTGTGCAAATGGCCACTTGATTCCACATCATATTTCCCCATCATATTTTTGTTGTCTTATATTCAGTCTTATTTGTTTGTATTTTTAGCTTTTCTATATCCAAGTAATCCCAAACACATTCAGTGATGTTGAGGTCTGAGTGGTCTTATTAAGAAATTTTAGGCATTTACACATCCTGACTTGTAGACAAGCATTAAGCCGATCTGATTTCTGATCTGTAATGTTGGGTTGTGTTTTCACAGTAGAAGGAAGGACAGACACATGTGGATTTCTTTTTCAAATCTGAAGCAAATCTGAGTGGAGCTCGATGTTCTCCTTTCTCTCCTAATGATAATCTTTAAGTACTGTTTATCTAATGGTGTAGCTCTCTATGTTCTCCCAGTTCTTAAAACTTAACATATATTTTGAACTGTATTTTTGGACACTCCTATTTTCCCCCCTACTTTTCTTTGACTTTCTCCCTCCTTGGTTTATAATTGTATGTAGTCCATAAAGATCTCATCCCTTTAAACCTTGCTTGTCCTAAAGGCCCTCTGTTTGTCTGCAGCATGCTGGCAGACAAGCTGAATATGACTCCTGAGGAGGCAGAAAGATGGATCGTCAACCTTATTCGTAATGCCAGGCTGGATGCTAAAATCGACTCCAAGCTGGTAAGAGAGCAGCCGCTCTGCTCATATTTGTTTACTCTGTATCACGTTCTCTCGAGTGTTCTAATGCCAGCTCAGTGTTTCTCTGTCCTCTCTAGACTTACTATCACTCTGTGTAGGCAAATTCTATAAAAACTGTTGTTTTTTTCTTTGTTAATAAGTAATACCCTCCTTTTGTAGAATTTGTCTACAACTTGTGCACAGACACAATTAGCCAAGTGACAATTCTGGGCCTCAATGAAAGGTTCCATCTCAGACGTACTCCTCCACTGAGGCTGGAAAACAGTATTATTACATTCTTTCTTCAGCACTCAACGTCATAACAAACCCACCAAGAAGCAGGCCCCTCTGTAATCTCCCAAATCACACAGTCTTAGAATTAGCCCAAGTGTTTGGAGTTCAGAGGGACTGTGGCAAGATGGAGGATAGTCATAGTGGTGTGTCCGGGGGTGGGGGGGACTGAAAAGGATCAGTGTTTTCTCTTTGTTGTGTACTGAGCTGGTCTTTTACTTTTGGCAGGGTCATGTGGTGATGGGCAACAATGCTGTGTCCCCTTATCAACAAGTGATCGAGAAGACCAAGAGCTTGTCGTTCCGCAGCCAGATGCTGGCCATGAACATTGAGAAGAAGAGCCACAGCAACAGGAATGAGGTCAGAGCATCTCTATCTTTCTCACACACGCACTCTCCGTCCAGCTTTCATCTGATCTCATCTCTTGCTCTTTAACTTGAGCCCTGTAGTTTACACACATGAGCGATCTGTCCGGAGAACAGAGCCTAAAGAATGTGGAACAGCCATCAGCCCAGAGCTATCTTTACACGGTATCAACCAGTAAGAGCAAGTTTAACAGAGCAAGGGCTTTCATCATGCCATTCTTCTTCAAAGCACTAATGACAAGGTAGATGGCAGCGGAGCCATAAAGAAGAAGAACCGAGTCCAGTGACTCAGCTTAGAGTAAATAACGCACACGCTCGCAAACACCAGCTTCTGCGAATGTAACTCGGAGCTGGAGTTCCCTACACTTAGGAATCACCACAGATGTTTTGCTTGGGGTCCAGTCACTCGCTGTTTGATCTTTGTGTGTATGCGTGCTTGGGTACGAGTGTGTGTTGGGTATGTTGATTAGCCCACCGGGACCCAAAACGTATGTGCTTTCCCAGTCTCTTCCCAGAGGCTCCACTCCATGAACTCTGGAACGCATGCTCCCTTTTAAATTAGAGCATGTAAGAAAATAAGACATTTATAAGCTATCATCGGACACGTCTCAAGGGCCATTGCCAATGAGTTATGTTGTGAGTATGAAGTAACTTTGACAGTATGATCTTTTAATGTCTTTCATGTCAAAAGTCAGTTTCTTCAGGAAAAAATGTTGTCCAGGGAAACATTCTGGACCATGAAAGCTCTGAGAAGATTCTCTAACCAACAGTGTGACATTTAAATACATTATTTCTTGCATTATTCCTGACTTTCGCATATTCCTCACATTTTTTAAATTAATGGCATTAAACATGATGTGTAAATGTCCTTCACTTCCTATTCCACAAATTCCATAAATGGAAACTAAACTGCAAAAACAGCTTAACTCTTTTAACTAGCTTTGTTGCGCATATCCATCTATTCAGTTTTACTGCACTCATTCACTCAGATGTTGTTTCAGTCTGACCTGTGTTTTTTGTAGAAGTTACAATACAGGGCAGTCAGTTGTACTGTAAGGTGTCTTTGGGGGGCATTCCTGCAAGGAACCCTTGTCCATGAGTGGATTTTAAGTTTTTGTCCAGGTCTTTTGAGCAAAACTAGAGTGAAACCATGTTTCTGGCACCACACTGCATATATGTAACCATTTCATGTGATAATTTTTTGAGGCATGACTTTTAGATGTGCAAGGTGCTTCAGATATCTGGTTCCTATCACTACAAGAGAGATTCTTTCTCTGTAGGTCTCTTTCTCTTCACATCAACACACTTTGAATCACTTAATTTACATCTTGATGGTCGTTTCCCTTTAAAAGCACAGCAACAAAAACTGCCTGTCTAATAATGAAATGAATTATGACAAATGTTGAATGTGTAATAAAAAAAAAAATCTGTTTATGAATGCAGTGCTCAGCCACCGATAGTACTGTACAACCAACCATGAATGCAACACTTGAACTGTGTGTGAACTGAGTAAATAAAGCATTGCTCCTCTCCTCTCTTTCTCCAGACTCCTAACTGGGCGGCTCAGGATACAGGCTTTTATTGAACTTCGCTGTGGACGGTGTTCTGCCTTGTTCAACCTGTTCTTCTCCAGCATTCCTATTTCATTAATGAACATGCTGTTTTCTTCAATCGTGACCTTCAAAGGAGTGAGAGAGAGGCCTTATTTTAACGCTGGATTCAGTACATCTGGTATTCAATAAAAAAAAACACCGTTACAAAACCCTTTTCACCCCATGCTTGCCTTTTTATTTCTGGACATTACGAATGGCGGTTGAGGCTTAAGTGGTCGCTCTTCTTTGTGTAATAGATGAAGTTTTAATGTGCACACTGAGTCATTGAGTGGGACGGGATAGGAGTCTGCGTTTTCGCGAAGCGGTGCATGTATGCGCCGTAATGATGAATGAGTGTTTAGTCTGCCGTGTTTTTACGGCTCTGCGCCGTAGCAGCCCACTACTTTGCTGCGGCGGACCCACTCATACGTTGGAGGGAAGTCGGGGAAGAGGGCATGGAGAGGTGATGTCAACTCTCTCGCTGCCATATGCAATGCCAGTCATGCCTTCTGTCTGTACGCAGTGACGCTGGGGACTCATAAGCCTCCATTAGCCAACAACACAATCAGCTTAATGCCTGTCCACCTTTACCTCCCCCATCCCCTCTCATCTCATCATCTCTGTATCACAACAGCTGCGTTCTTTCTGGGTTCTCGCTCTCGCGCTCTCTCTTTCGCTCTCTCTCGCTCGCTCCCTTTTGTCTTTTTGTCTCTCTCGCTCTTACTCCATCACTCTTTCACACAAACACACACACAGTGTGGTGGCTAAGACTTGATCCATGTCTCTGTCTGTTTTGGCCTCTCCATCAGCTGACACATTTATGAGCGCTGTCTCGCAGGACGAGTGAAGAGGGGGGGCTTACTGCTGCCATAGTGTTCAGGGCTTCCAGCCAGACGGCTAAAACGCTGACGTCACCTTTACTTTCCCAGCGAGCAAGCAAGCAAGCGAGAGAGCCAACCAGTGGGCTGGCAGCCACGGCCGGGGGCTGGGGTTGGGGGTGGCTAAAGTGATTGGTTTACCGGTCCTTTGCTATGACACATTGCGAAAATAAAAACGCTTCTAGCCCTTAATTATCACATCCACCTTAAGAGTGCTGTCTCAGATGTTGTTTTAGCAAGACATCCAGACCGACAGCAGACGTGCGGCTGACGAGCCTCTTCGCCACAACGTCTGTCACTTTGCTTGAACAAAATAAACAAACAGTCAGACAGAAGGTCAAAGTAGGTTTCAGTTGCAATGGCTACATGATCTTTTCCTTTGGTGTCGTATGTTTTCTCTTGAAAAGGTTAAACCATTTGGTCAAAATAGGCCATGTAATGGTCAAGATCCTTTTTCTGCATGCCTAAAGGTTTCTTCCATTCTGTTTGGTCAGTTTTGGTCAAGACTTCTTTTCTGTATCCCTAAAAAAAAATTTCCCGTTACGCAGATCAGTTTGTAAAGGCAGTTTGGAAGACTTAAAGATTACCTTGATTGCAGACCATACACACACTTGGCCAAATTATTATAACTTCTGCCTGATTTACAAAAGAAAATGAAACGGAGGCCTCAGTTCTGTGTCCTACATTGTTTCATTTATGTTGTTTCGTTTTTGTTCTCATCATGTAAAAGGGTTCTTTAGAAAGGTGAAGGTGATGTCTAAGACTGTATAACCTCTAGCTGTCTTTAAAGAGCCTTAAATGACCATACCACTATTGGAAGTCTACAGTTCCAAGGCTAAGAGTGCAGGTGGAAGGTTTGTATGCTGCTGTCAGTCATTAATTGTGGATAAACAAGGCTGTGATATAGGACTTGCACTGTGTCCGCCTTTTAAAGCAAGTGGGTGACTGAAATGCTTCGAATCACACGTCAGGCTGAGCATTAAACTAAGCAAATGATGCAAGACGCCTTCAAACAACACTTTAACCGCACCTACTGAAAGGTACATCTGTGATGAAAGACTCTTCGGCATCCAAGAGTAAATGTTACTGATTGTTGCTCAGTTGAGCTGCTTTTTCAGGTGTATTTAAAGACAACTGGGCTGAGAATCTAAAATTGAAATTTTACTGCCCCTTTAATGACGCAGTCACTCGCGCATTCTTATTCTTTCTTTGATCTTTACATCAAAGACGTCTTAGAAGGAAAGGTTAGATATGTGTATGTATGTAATGATCTAAGCTGAGGTCGAGGTTCATTATGTAAGAACAAGTGTTGGAGAAGAGTCCATCTCCTTGCCCAAGCATCAATTATTTATTTATTTATTTATTTATTTTTCTTCTTCTTTTTCTTCTTCTACTACATGGTGTGTCAAAAGTATTATGTGCCTTAATGGCGGTTCACCAGAAGCCCGCCTGGCTTTGCATATTTCAGGGCAAGTTTGTCCAAACCTCATCCTAGATTATTGTGTGTAAATCACAGTGGAAATGGAGACATCCTCAAAAGTGAGGAGCATTAAAAAGGGACAAATAAATAAAAGATTAAGTGCCACACCTAGTGGTCAAGCTGGGTAAAGCATTTGGGTTTAATTCCAGAGGAGAAAAAAAAGTTGAGAGGAAGAGCCTGCTGTACAGATGAAGGTGCACAGATGCTGGCAATTAATAAAAATCACCTTAACATACACAGCCATGCACAAGAGCGCATCGACCGTGCTTCACCGCCTTCTAACGCCTCCTAAGGTGCCTATGGCGGCTGGTTTCATAGAGGAGCTCACGAATAAAGCACGCTGTGCTTTCCACATGGGTTAATTCAGGCAGCACATTGTAGCTTAATCACCTGAAGGCTGACAGTCCCTTACCACAGGTATGTGTAAAGCTTTTTACCGTTTGTTCACTTCCTGTTATCGGGCTGTAGTTCAGTCAGGGTTTGATTGTCCATGCCTGTTAGTCTGATGGGGTTGTAGTGGAGCTGCTACGAAGACAGTCACGACCAAAAGTCGTCAGCTTTTAAGAAAGAGATAGAAGGGACTAGTTAGTATGAAACCTGCCGAAGCTGTCACGTGAAGATCAGCTCCAGGATCCCGATCAAACTCAAATTTACACCCCCTCATCCAAAATGGATCAGCCCAGACATGTCTGCTTATTGGGTTGCAGTGGAGCTACAGCTTATAAAATATAAGTCTGTGTCACCAAAGAACAAACTGGGTAACAGACTCACCATAGCCTAACTTCAGCCACTAAACGTGTCCAAGATGGCTAGCTAGGTGCAGGATGAGAAGAAAGTCTGTTGATTTATTTGGTGAATGAATCCTCTGAACTCTCTATAGAGCCGGTTGGTCCTAATTGTCCGCATCATTAAAACCTTAAACAGAGGAACGACACCCCTCTTTTGGCAGCGCAGGGTCTGGAGAGGAGAGGAGAGGAGAGGAGGAGGGGGGGCTTCCAAAACTCTGAAAAGCCCAACAAGATCCTGGGAGCCTCCACGTGACAGCAGCAGCCGGGCTATATAGTAAAAGCAGGCAAAGCATCAGGACCAGCAGCAGCAGCAGCCGCCTGTGCAGGAGCAGAGAGACACACCGAGGCTTGCCATTCAGACCGGAGCCCACAGCGCGATGAGGTTCAGGTGTTCGAGGTGAACAGATAAAAGTCTACTGGGGACATTATCATCACCACCAGCAGCAGTGAGCTTTTCACATTCGCGGAGTACCGTCTGAAGACACGTCGGAGCTGTGAAGCGAGCCGAGAGGAGCTGGAGAGGACAGAAAAGTTTCCTCCAGGAGGGATGCTGTATGCTCCAAGCCCGCTGTGGCACTCTGAAGGAACTTGATCTCGCGCTCTGTTACGGGTCGGACTTTTCCCCTTCTATTCCCCACCAGGTATACCTTCTTCTTCACGTTCCTCTTCCTCTACCTCTTCTCCTTCATCTTCTTCTCCTTCCTCTTCTGTATCGAGTTTGGCGGGGTGAATGCTGGTGATCTGCGCTTCAGTGACTGAGCGGCGTTGTGAATCCGGACAGCGCGCTGAAGTTCACCTTCCTTAGCTGGTCGAGACCGAGTCCGTCGCTCTAAGCTCTCTCCACAGACTCCTGGGACATTTTTCCCGCGTGTTTCCCCTCCTCATCTTCTTCATTCATGATCTGTAAAATGACTTTACTCGCTGATGGTCCGCCGCGCTGCCCGGCTAATGAGTGACACACCGAGCTCCCCTTTTCCTCTCTGGAAACATCTACACCTACGAACCACGCGCACGGAGCCCGGAGAAGAAAACTCTCCCAACGCGTTTACTGTCTCTTCTGATCTGAGTCGACAGCACACACAGCCGCCCAGATGCAGTTTCGACTTTTCTCCTTTGCTTTAATTGTGTTGAACTGCATGGACTACAGCCACTGTCAAACTCAGGCGCACCGCTGGAGGAGGAACAAAAGAGGTACAGACTCACTGCACTGATGTAGACACACTGACACTCACTGAGACTCACTGTACTCATATGCACTGATACAGACTCACTGTATTCATATCGATATAGACTCATTGCACTGATATAGACACACATATATAGACTCAATGTACTGATACAGACTCACTGTACTAATACTGGTACTGATAGAGTCATTGCATTGTTAAAGACACACTGATACAGACTCACTGTTCTCATGTGCATACTGATACAGACTTATTGCACTGATATAGACACACTGGGACTCACTGTACTAATATGCACACTAATACAGACCCACAGCACTGATGTAGACACATTGATACAAACTCACTGCTTATAGACTATCCGCACTAATATAGACACACTGGTATGAACACACTAATACAGACTCACTGCACTGATGTAGACACATTGATACAAACTCACTGCTTATAGACTATCCGCACTAATATAGATACACTGGTATGAACACACTAATACAGACTGACTGCACTCATACAGACACACTGATACAGACTCACTGCACTGATAAAGACATACTGATAAAGACTGTACTCATATGCACACTAATACAGACCCACTGCACTCATACTGACATACTGATAAAGACTCACTGCACTGATAGAAACTCACTGCACTGCACTGATATAGATTACCGCACTTACACAGACATGCTGATACAGGAGCACTTTAATGATATAGATTGACCAATACAGACTCACTGCACTCATAATATAGATGCGGTGATAAGACTTCCTGCACAGAGTGATACAGAACCACTGCACTGATACAGACTCACTGGCATAGACACTGATGTACAGACCCTATCACCACTCACTCATTTCTACCTGGTGACTCTCATAAAGTGGCCCTTTGACAATGAGCTCAATGTTTCACTGTTATATCGGCGTGTTTTGTTAATATGCTCAGTTACTAGTTATTCAAATTTAGTGGAGAACACTTAAATGATTATACTGTGAACCCAATATAAGCGATTTATTGATGTGTTTGTTTTGAGAGATGCTTATTCAGTAACTTGTGGAGTGAAAGACTGCAGTGGTCGTGTACAGGCGCTTCTTTCCTAAACGCCCGAAGATCAATATCTCCTCGATTCTTCTGAGATGCTGTGCTCAGACACAGAGGTGTAACTCTTAAGCAGAGACTTCTGGCTTATCGTAGTAAAGATAACTGCGCTGGTCGTGACAGTCGCGCTGGGGGTATGGACACAGGTCACGCATCAGCTGGTGCTTCAGCGCCAACTTTTCCTTGTGAGACGATGCGGTTCTCCTGACCTGTCTGGGAGCATCCGGTTATCAGTCTGCAGATGCCAGCAGGTAGTCTACACTCCCGAGCCTGGAGGACTCCGTGCCTTCAGGTTCGTTAACGTGGGAGGTTGAGGCAGCCCCTCGCCTGAGCTTATTCTCACCGGAGTCACTGACACTTCAGAAGGACCGCATGCTGCATCACGCGCACACTAACTGAGCACTGTAATCTCAGGTCGGCTAACGTTACTGCACGCGACCGGTGTACGCTGGAGACTCGCGCTGTACAGAGTCCCGTGAAGCTGCTGTGCGGAGGTCTGAAGCTGAAGGTGGACACGAGGAGAAGCGGGGTTAGTCTCAGGCGGTGCGGTTTGAGATTAAAAGGCGAATAAGGCTTGTATAATTGATCGCAGGCGCTGGCAGCCACGTCTTATTGATCGCAGGTAATTAGCGCTGATTGGTTGGTTCACACACCATCTCTTCTTGGGCCAGTTTCCCAGATCCTAGGCTAAAAACAGCTCCCCATGGTGATTCACATATGGGACTTCAAGACTAGGCTCAATCCAGCCCTTAGGGATTCAACCTGTTGCATGGAGGAGGAAAGGAATGCTATGTGGGGTTGTTTTTAATCAGTCAGAAATACTGAGTATAAAGGTCTCATGGGAGTCTTACTGCGTGGAGTGGAGGAACCTGTCAGTTCCTGTCCTTTATAGGACAGCTGACTTTGAGACAGACACTGAGATAGCTGAAGGAAGAGGGCAGATGATTTACAGCAGATACGCACTGCTGGCTTTCTCCTGCTCCGAGATGTCGAACTGGGAGGCAAGCATAGGTTTAATCATATGCATGGCATGCCAAGGGGAACCTTCACTCCGGCTGCACTGCCCATCTGCAAATAATCAGGCAATCACTGCGGGGTACTGGCACACACACGTTTTCTGCTCCCCTTCTCTCTCTTTTTTTTTTTTTGACGAGAAGTGTGTGATCTCAGATACTCCTTGATATAATTATTTTATTGGGATCACACTTGTTGGCAGAGTTAAACTAGATTTATTTATTTATTTCCTATTTTACTTCTTTATGCGTCTTGAGATGTGAGCGAGGGACTGAGTGTTGAGGAGGACATTTGGAGTGAAAGACATGAAGGCGAGTGTATGTTTTGTGGTAAAGAGATACAGATTAGCCGGACGTGGCTGAGCTAACTACACCTTTCTTCAGTTCTTGTGAGTTCCAGCTGTAGGCGGCCGAAGTCATGCATAGTCCATGATCTGGATGTTTTTAGGCAGAGTGAAAAAGGAGCAATGGTTTCTGTTGTTTGGAAGTAAGTGAAGCCAGGAGCGACTTTTTTGAAGCACTGTGGCAGACGGCCAAGCCTTAGATTTGCTTCCTTCCTTTATTTATCATGCCTATTGAGAGAACCATGGGAGAGAGATCACGGTTCAATAGACTCATGAAACACTCAAATATGTTTCTGCCCTGAGGGTTCCTATGACAGCTTTATATACAGGCTATGCTGGCACACCACTGTAGAGGTATTTGAACCATTCCAGAGACGGCAACCATGCATTCTGCCCGAATACCATTGTGCTCCTATCATACTCCTTGAACCACATGTGGTCCCACCTTAAGTAGGGATATACATTGTTTGGTGCGTTGCAAAATTGTCACTGTGCCAATGATGCTTTGACCTGATCCATGGCAGCGCTCAAATTGATAAGTCAGTGTTAGAGGTGGTTTGCAACACACATTGTCCTCCCAGTGCCTCAGACTCGGCCCCGTTGGTACAGTCTGTCTGAATAAAGCAAAACCAACAGCAAGAAACATATTAAATTTACACCTCCTTACCCCCTACTCCGCACTCCACAGCGAGCGGAAAAGGTGCCAGAAAGCCTTGCTATGATATCACTGCTATACTCAAGGGTATTAGTTTTCATTTTTATTCCCTGGCTAATGATGCCACCTGCTGACTACATAAAAACCAAAGGCTCAAGTACCAGCGTGGCCCCAGAGGAAGTGAGATGCAGGACTCAGAGCTGTGAAGGAGGGGAGCTATTAACTGCTCCTTTGCTGCTAACGTATTTGAATTTCGACGACAACATAGACATATTGCTGCGGTTACTGTATGCTCTTTACGCCACAAGAGGTTCTATTAGGGATGCTATAAAGGAATAACCTGGTTCCTCAAAAGAACCATCTCTGTAAGTGTAACGAAAGAAAGATATGGAACCTTCACATCATATAAAGGTTCTATACAGATGTAAAAGTTCACGATAGAACCATGAAAGCTTCCTAGTTTTTAAGAACATAAGATTTTATTTACACCCTTTGAGCAAGGAAGTTATTGGGATGCATGTTGTCACTGTCCAGAGAAAGACAAGTGTCTCCAAAATGGTGTAAAGAGCTTTTCTGTTCCAATCATCATGAAACTTTCCCACAGTGTAAAGGGCACCATTCAAATTTAAAGGATGGAGAAAAGTAACAGCCATGATGGAGATGCATGTTTTTCTATGTTTAATGCTTGTTCTATGTATATGAATGCTGTTTAAAGCATTTCCTGAGCTGTCTTTGCTTTCTGTGTTTCTGTTTAGAAAAGGCTTAAGCCATCCATTTTTGGAATACTTATCTATTCAGCCTGACACCCAGGTTCTGTAGAAGCCGTAGAAAGAACAGTTCTACCTGAGACTCTACCACTCAAAAAGGGATTCCCACAGAACTTTAGGACATGCCTGATTTGAGGATGCTGTAACAGAATACAGGGGAAGTGCAGGGCATATTGGAATGCGTATCGGTGACCTGCAGGTTGTGTATTTGAGGGGCTTTACTACTGTTTCACGTTCAGAGCATGTGTTTCAGCTTGCAGTCTTTAAATATTTAATGACTTAATTATTATTTTTTTTTCACAATGTATGTTGGTGTGGTGGTGGTCTGATAGGGAGGTAAAATGAGAGGCATTCAGACAGTTCTGTTTATAACCTCGTACCAAAGTCTTACCGAGCTGCTTACAGGCTGAGAGCACAGCATGTGTGTGGGCACGCGTGTATGTGTAGCACATTCAGACCGTTACCCAGACTCTTTTTTTTTTTTTACCTTTTATGTGAAACTTAGTAGCTGTGAGAGGAGTTAAGAAGGAGCTACTTCTGATTAATGGTCCGATTAAGCATTCGGTAATGGAACTAATAGAAGCGTGTAGCCAGAAAGTCAAGGGCGCAGTAATCCATGGGAAAGTGGTTAAAAGGAAAGGCTTACTGCTGTCACTGAGCTGCTGAGCAGCGTGACGGACACTGGCGTGATTAAGGAAAAAACCACCTGCACTTTAACACTAACGAGAACATGATGCACAGTTGCCTTCCTAATAGGCTCCTTCTTAATCTTGCTGTAAGGGATCTCTGGAATAGGGCTTTGGGATTTTTGCTTCCTGAAAGGGATGGGAAATGGGGCGATGGATTAGTCTCTAGGCTCAGTGTTCAGGCACCTGTATCATGCAGATATGCTGTAGCTGAACTGTATTAGCTCTCTGTATTATTGGGAAATGGTACAAAAGAGTCAGGTCATTTTCGTTTAGCCTCCTGAACTTTTCAGCCTGTTCGGTTATGTCATTTATTCAGAGTAAGTGTTTTCTGTAGCATGGGTTTTGACAGATATTCATGTCCATGTAATGAATAATAATAAATAATGTGTAAACAGTAAAACTATTGAGCAGGGATGGCTGATTTCATTGTTGTCAGTTATGCTGTCTACTGTATGCAGTATTCAGAGGGTTAAAACTCTACTACTCATAATACCGTTAAAACTCTACTACTCATAATACCGTTAAAACTCTACTACTCATAATACAGTTAAAACAAAACTCTACTACTCATAATACAGCTAAAACTCAACTACTCATAATACAGTTAAAACTCTACTACTCATTATACAGTTAAAACTCTACTACTCATAATACAGTTAAAACTCTACTACTCATAATACAGTTAAAACTCTACTACTCATACAGTTAAAACTCTACTACTCATACAGCTAAAACTCTACTACTCATAATACAGCTAAAACTCTACTACTCATACAGCTAAAACTCTACTACTCATAATACAGTTAAAACTCTACTACTCATAATACAGTTAAAACTCTACTACTCATACAGCTAAAACTCTACTACTCATAATACAGCTAAAACTCTACTACTCATAATACAGTTAAAACTCTACTACTCATAATACAGTTAAAACTCTACTACTCATAATACAGCTAAAACTCTACTACTCATACTACTCATACACAGTTTAAAACTCCTACTACTCATAATACAAGTTAAAACTCTAAACTCCTCTGATCTATATAACTACAGTTAAACTACTCTATACTAACTAATAATACAGCTAAAACTCTACTACTCATAATACAGCTAAAACTCTACTACTCATAATACAGCTAAAACTCTACTACTCATAATACAGCTAAAACTCTACTACTCATAATACAGCTAAAACTCACGCTAACTACTACTCTATTTAATACAGTTAAAAACTCTACTACTCATAAATCCTACAGCTAAAACTCTACTACTCATAATACAGTTAAAACTCTACTACTCATAATACAGTTAAAACTCTACTACTCATAATACAGTTAAAACTCTACTACTCATAATACAGTTAAAACTCTACTACTCATAATACAGCTAAAACTCTACTACTCATAATACAGTTAAAACTCTACTACTCATAATACAGTTAAAACTCTACTACTCATAATACAGTTAAAACTCTACTACTCATAATACAGTTAAAACTCTACTACTCATAATACAGTTAAAACTCTACTACTCATAATACAGTTAAAACTCTACTACTCATAATACAGTTAAAACTCTACTAAAAACTCTACTACTCATAATACAGCTAAAACTCTACTACATCATAATTAAACTCTCTACTACACAGCATAATACTCATAATACAGTTAAAACTCTACTACTCATAATACAGTTAAAACTCTACTACTCATAATACAGTTAAAACTAGAAACTACCTCATAACTACTCTACTACTCATCATAACTATAGTTAAAAACTCTACTATTCATAATACAGCTAAAACTCTACTACTCATAATACAGCTAAAACTCTACTACTCATAATACAGCTAAAACTCTACTACTCATAATACAGCTAAAACTCTACTACTCATAATACAGCTAAAACTCTACTACTCATAATACAGTTAAAACTCTACTACTCATAACACAGCTAAAAACTCTACATACTCATCATACTAAAACTCACTAATAATACAGCTTACAGTTAAAAACTCTACTACTCATAATACAGCTAAAACTCTGCTACTCATAATACAGTTAAAACTCTACTACTCATACAGCTAAAACTCTACTACTCATAATACGTTAAAACTCTACTACTCATAATACAGTTAGTGCAGTGCAGGAGCTACTTTGCAACAACTAGGCCGCCTAGATTATCACATTTTAGTAAGGAATTGTAATCTAGAACCCTAGGGCAGTTTAGAACGTTATAGTAAGGTAGAATTTAATGGATCTTGTAGAGGTTTACGCTCCACTCGTTTTCAGTTTGAAATAAAACATTGACAGAAATGTTGATTAAGTGAAAGCATCTCTGTTCCCTCGGACAGACGGCTTAAAGACACATCAAATCTTTGTTGTGTTTAAGAGTTTGAGAAGAAGTGTTCAGGTGCTAATTCAGAAATGCGTAATCCTGCCCAGGCCAGTCCTGTTAAGCACACTAATAATAGAAAGTAATGGAAATGTGTTTCAGCAACTGCATGTGGCGTCCTTTATAATTTTTTTCCCTTTCTTTCTTTTTTCAGGTTTTCTGTTCTGCTAAGTACAGGAAACATCTATATATCATGCCTGAACAGTAGAAGGAGATTAGGCTGAAAAGCGCAGGAGCACGCCTTTATTCAGTATACATATTAGACAGTAATTGCTATAGATAAGGTATTCAGTAACTGCTATGTAACTGATATATGTGTAGTTATAAGAGTGAGGAACTGAAGTGTGGGCCTATATACAGGCCCTTAGGGCTTAAGGAGCTAATATAACGATGGACGTAATGAGATCAGATTTACTGATTGGAAGTTTTATTCTGCCAGGCTTGGTATATGTTTCTAATTGGTTCCGCTTCACTCGGGTCCACAGTGAAACTACAGAAAGCCAGATATCACATTCAGTTCTTGTGGCTGGAATTAGGACTGAAGTGTGAGAAGGCAGTACAGAGAAACTGTCAGTTTTATCATTCTGACCTTGACTGAAAGTGTAGGATTTGTTGACTGAATGGTAGAGTAAGATGAACAAAAGCTAAGCTACGTTACGCTAAGAGAGCTGATGTACGCAGATTTACTGTGTTGGGCAAAATTCAGGGACCACCCTTCACAGATCTTACTTCCAGTCAAAATGGCCATTTAATGAGTAGTAAAAGAAGTAAAAAGTAAAAGTATAAGTAAGTTTTTACCTTTATTATACATTCCATTCTTTTCAGGAGCCTTGTTGTTTTTTTTTTTCAGAAAAAGAAAGTGAACTATGCAGAAATAGTTTTCCACACCTAGAAAGTGCAATCGTTGAAGTTGGTTGCATTTTCTGCTTCTCCTGATCAAAGTAGTCCAAAGAAAGCATACAGAGATGTTGAAGTCTGGACTCAATGGGTGTTCCGTTCATTGTTCTGGGAATTCCATCTTTTTTGTTTGATTTGCAGTTTATTTTCTCTTCTCAGAAAGGGGCTATTCACAGGTGCTAATCTTTTTAGACCCGAAGTGCTGTCTTCTCATAGTGGAAGGATGGACAGAAACACCTGTGGATTTTGGACATGCTGAAAGAGTTTGGCTTGATCTTCTCCTGCCCCTCAAAGTTGAAAGCTTTAAGAACTGTTTATCTGATGATGACAGTTTCGTGATCTGCCAGGTTCCATTTCCTTTATTTCTTTCAAGTTGGCCCCACCATACGCGAGCAGATTATCTTAGTTCCAATGTCCTCAGAAATGTCTCCCAGAAAGTGACTACCTTGTTTAAAATGGCTGTTGAAAATGTAAATTAAACAAATGAAGGGTGGTGTCTGACGGTTATAGTACTAGACAAAGCGCTGATCTTTTCAGTGAGTGGAAGAAGTGCTGTTTTAAATAGTTTTTCGGGCCTTAAATTGATCAGAGCTCTGAATCCTGACTGGCATACAAAGCAATAGCAGAGCAAAAGGGAAAAGATCTGTTGAATATAGAGCTGTGTTTGCTGAAAGCTTACACAAGGTCCCAGGTTAATGGGTGTAAGTGTTAATGTTGGCCCCTGCTATGTTCGTGCAATATAATACTGTGATTAAGTGCCTGACGGGGAGGGAGAACACTCCAAGAGGCTTTTCGGAAACAGAAAAAAGAATGGCGGTTGCCACTCTCCTTTTGGAAAAAGTGAAAAGGGCTGCAGATGGCACGTCTTTTAACGAGGGCTTTTCACATGATGCCACCCTAATCCACGAGGTGGATGTTCTTTATCCAGTCAGCGTATGTGTGCCTGAATCCACAGCCCATTTAGATCCAATAGCCACTCTTTCCGGTGACTGGGGTGACTTTACTATTCCACTGGCCCTCAGGCCTTGGACAGCACTTCTCCACTGGCTCGTTAAGTAGCTGGTGTGATGTGCTAGCGTTCACCTCACCACAACACGGTATGATCATTTTACCAAGCCCCTGAAAAGTGAGCAGAGTTTCGTGATTGTGAATAGTCTTCACACAGTTCTCAGGATGAAGAGTCCCTGACTGAGTAAGCCTGTCGGAGGTGAGGAAGGCAGAGGGAGCTCAGGAGAAGAGGGAGGAGAGCGTCCGTTAGGGGAACATATTTGAAGAGATCAGCTAGAGATGGCTTTGTTTGAGCTCCATCACCTGAGAGGGATTAAATGCCTCACACTCATGCAGTCCTGAGGTACCACAGAAGCACAGGAACATTTTCTGTCTCTTAGTGTCTGTATCACGTAGTTCTCACTTGGCTCTGCATGGTTGTTGGGTTCAAGAATCTTTCAGCTCGGACTAAGTCTGTTTCCAAAGCTAGAAAAAAGTAAGCTAAGTGCTTCTCCCAAAGATTTCTCCTGACAGGAGGGACGCATTCAGGTCTTTTCCAAAGTTAAGTACTCAGAATCTTAGGGCAGGCAATTTCACAGAAGTAAGCTCTCCTGTGACTGAAACGTACCTAACAGCATGAAATACCTCTGCATGCACGAATAACAGGTGTGATTGGATTTGGCAGGGACTGGACATGTTTCTGGAGGTAGGCGACATCAATGCTTAGCCACTCTTGCATTAAAGAATTGCGCAGTTCATCTTTAGATTAGGTGGATTCCTTCCCTGGCACAATTGTGGGGGGAATTTTGAGGGGGTTTTAGCCACTGCCGGAAGAGCCATATCCCTGCAAGCTTCCATACACCTGCAAATTCAGCTACCTCCTTCACACTATGGCCTTTGGCAGGTCCAAACACAATCACTCCTTTTAGCCCATCATCTTTGGAGCCATCTTCCACACATTGATTGAGTAATTCACGGCACTGTACCCCCTCTTCTCAATCTATGAATCCCATTGCAGGTAAATGTAGCCTGACTGTTCTCGTGCAGTGCCATCTTTAGGAGCCTGAAGTTACTATCACCTTAAACACGCAATGTGACTAGCTTTTTGTCAGATGAATAAACAGTTTTATGCTACATGGTGTGTGTGAAAATACTCCATTCCTCTGATGTTTGATAGGAAAAACAAAACGGATGTAAGTGGATTATTTTCTATTGTGATGCTTTCCCTTATTAGTGTAATGTTTATTGAGCTTTTGAGTGTAAGACATTAATTTGTAATGATCTAAATAACACGCAACTTGTGACTAGCCACCTTTTGTCAGATCCGTTCCATCGATATACATCTTACAGTACTGATGATTTGTATGCTATGGGTATTGCCCCCCATCATCTAGAGATGGGTGAAGCTCTGGGCTATATCTGCTATATCTGTCACAGAAATGTCATAGAATTGCTTGTTATCCAACGTAACGATAATGGGTAGTGGGTGAAGTGATGACATCAGAAAGCATATGTAGTCTAACTCTGACAAGTAGTTATTTCGATATGATAGTAGTATTGCAGTTCTGTATTGCACACATTCACACAGTAGGTTATATTGCTTTGTCAGTGAGTAGTATCATAGCTGTGTCACATTGTTATTGGTTATTCCTTCCTGAATAGTAGCAGAGTATTTAAGTCCTTCAAATAGAAATAGCTCAATTTAAAGCTTAAAATGTTTTTTTAAATAAAAATATTGGTTGATATCAGTGTGGACACTCAAACTGAAACAAGAAAGCATTATGCCATCTCTAGTTTCATCCCTAGTTCTTGGAGGAGAGGTACTTTATAATTTTATTTACACTGTCACCAGCAGATTTGTCCTCAGACATGCTTTTGCTCAGATTGATCTCCTAGGCCACCGGCACCGCTCTGATGAGGAACATGCATGAGACATTGTGCTCCAGCGAAGCATCGTCATTTCTCTTTTACTGGATTGATTAGCTTAATTACTAATTTGATGAACGTAATCACTAAACTGGCTGGTACTGCTGGACTGTAGCTGCTGCAGTGCTATGGCACTCCTCGGGCTTCATCACAGACCAAACAGCAGTGGCATGAACTCACACTCAGACAGATTCCTCCAGCCCCATATGACCCTCTGTGGCTTATCTGGTTTTGGTTTTCTTTGTTTTCGTCTACCACAGAAACACCCCTTCCCCCAATAACGACAGTTAGCTTTGACTCATTTAAACACACCCATAGACTCCTGATTCAGATTTGCAGTGGCATGATTATGCTGCCAATAGCCTGTCTCTGTTTGTGAGCTGTTAGGGAGAATGGAGAAGTGCTCGATTCACGCAGATAAAAGGATGCGCTTTGTAACACTTCTCCGCACCCTCCATTTGTCATGTCATGGCACTTTGCGAGTCTAACATACATTGTGTGTTAGGATTTGGGTTCCCAGTGTATTTTCCCCTCCCTTGTAGACTCGTACACAAGGGGATCCTCTCCCCCCCACCCCCCTTAATCATTGTCATCAGAGGATCCCATGTGCTGGCAATGCTAAATGCCAAACAGATGGTTTTCTTTCAGGCCACATTTTACCGCACTGTAAAAGTTCATTTTCGGAAATGTGAAATAAAAAGGACTTATTATATAAATCTTATAATACACTCCATATTCCCCAGTGGCGATTGGAAACTGCAGGGCTGCAGACAAAAGGACCAGTGTGCCATATAAGAGAGACAGGGATATTTATTTTTAACCTTCACCTTTCTTATTCCCTCCTAAAGCAATTATGTATACCTTAATACATTTTCTTATAAAACTACTAAATATGGTAAACCAGACGCGTAAAATAGACATTATTTCACCAAGCAGTAAAAGTTTCGAACATAGGCTGTTTTTCCAGGAGGTGGGCGTTAAGCAAAACTGCAAATGACTTAAGCAAGTGTCACACAATGGAAAAACGGGAAAGTTATGTAAAGAAAGATTCTACAAAACAGTGTTTATTTACTATAACTAATAAATATTTAAAAAATAGTAATACAACTGGCTTTTACAGTTGGGAATTGTTACATCTCTGTAAGAAAGTAGAAACATATGGGAGCTCCCCTTTTTAAGTAACTACAACTTTTTTCATAATAGTAGGCTCTCTTTATTTTGACCAACAGAAGTTGTCCAAATTTGCTTCGAATAACATGAACTTGTACCAACAGTTGCATTATGTTGTGGGTTGCCAGATTTATATTACCCTTATTTGTTGAAAGCCTTCTTTTTTTAAGTTCCACTCAATGTGAAAAAGTGAACCAGTGATACTGCTCCCAACTCATAAAAGACTATTCCAAAAGTGCAAATATGTTTATGGTTACTGATCACATTTTTGTATTTGCCAGTTCTGCGATCATATTGCCAAGCCCTGTCACCAGTAGTTTGACCTGTACTTGACCCTTTATCCAGTGCACCGCAAGTCAGACCCCACATCCTCAACACTTCCCTTTAATGTCAAGTCGGGAGAGCCGAGAGCAAAGACTGGCTAATGGGGTGTCGAAAGAATGCTTGGGACAGTTTAAATGGATGTTTAAGTGCTTGTTACCTGGAATATTGAAAGAAGGCCGTGTATGGCGAAAGTTGCAGTGTATGAAGTAGAAAAAGGAGGTGTGATGCATTGTGCGGTTTACATGTCCTGCGTTTAATTGTTGAGTTTGAAAAATTAAAACCCATCCAGTCCACAGCACCTACAGGGGCCGCATTTATAGCCCAGCAAAACTGCATCTGATGCTGATTGTAGCCTGACAACGTTTTTTTTTTTAACTGCACAGCGGGGCAAATTCTGTACAATTCTAATGATAGTCTGACAAAAGATCTGCCCTGACAGTAGCCTGATAAAAACCAAACCCAAGCAGAGCCTGACAAAATATTGTATAATCTAAACTGTATTCCTGAGAAATTCTGTCTGACTGTAGCCCAAACATATTTCTGCCTAATCCTGGCTGTAAATAAACATTCTGTACAACTTCAATTATAGCCTGACCAAAGCCTGTCTGACCCTGAGTGTAGACTTACAACATTCAGTCCAGCCTAAAATATAGCCTGACAAAATTCTACCTGATCCTGACGGTCACCCAACAAAATCCTGTTCTATCCCAAACGTAGCCAAACAGAATCCTGCCCAATACAAAAATGTCTTCAATTCTGAGTATAGCCTGATACATTTTGTCCGGTCCTGGCTGTAGCCTGACAAAACCTGTCTGAACAATTTTGAATTCTGTGGAATTCTGTCTGATCTTGATTACAGCCTGATAATATTTTGACATGTAGCCCAACAAAAAAATCTTACCAGACACTAAAAAACCGGGGCCTGACCATTTCTGTCCAAAACTGACTGTAACCTACATTCTGCCCAATCGAGTATAGCTGGACAGGATTCTCTGTGCTTCAGACTGTATCCTGACAAGAGTATGGATAAAACTAAGGTGGGGGTAAATGCTGGCCAGCATCTGTTAAAGGTCGGAGAGGGACTATAACAAACCCTAACATGAAATTTGAACCTGACCTGAGCGCCACAAATATTTGAGAAATGATTTCCAAACCTGACTACACTCCGACATGAATCGTCAGGTCCCGTCGAGTTCTAAGAATGTTCCTACCTCCTATCCAGCCCTAATCGATCTGTGAGGCGTTTGCTGTAACATGAGCCGTGGAGGCCCCCGCAGACGCATGCATACACTCACAGCGGATGCTAGGCATGTGGGACCTGTCTCCGGCTTTTTCGAATATTTACAACCATTGCCTACACAGATCGCCACGGCAACACCAGGGCGGTGCAGAGCTGCCCCTGCCCCTCCCCATCACTCTACTACTCGACAGATGGACAGGCCTCCTCTGTTCCCCTGCATGTTATAGGGCCTCTAATTAAACTCCCACCCCACATCAAACCCCGGCTCAGCGTGCCTCGCCTTCGCTCCTGGGTGGAAACTAGTTGGTCAGATCAAGTAGAGGAGCTCACGCTTGTAATTTGGTCGTCCGGAGGATGTGGATGGAGTCGGGGTCGCCCTCTTATAATCTCTGTAGCATAGTTCCTGCCTTAGGACGTCCTTCTTGGGCAACTGGAAGCCACCAGACCTGAGATGAAGTGTGCAACAGAGAATCTGGCCTGGCCCCTGCCTGTGTGTGGAACTCAGAAGCCCTGGTGTGGTTTCAATCAGGTCCAGGCATGGAAGTCATTACATAGTCCTGGTGCTAAGCTCATTGTCTCTCCATTCTCTTCCCTCTCATTCATTCTCTCCATATCTGGTTCTCTCTCTCTCTCTCTCTTTCTCTCTCTCTCTCTCTCTCTCTCTCTCTCTCTCTCTCTCTGTCTCTCTAAAGACCAGAACATGTAACTCCAACCAGAAGAAGTCTTTGAGGGTCCCTCCCAAATTGATTTCAGACTGTTTGTTTAAGAAGCTGTTGCTTGTTTACTATAATTGTCATCATTTTATTTGCCTGTTCAGGCACCACTCACACTCGACAGGCGAAGGAATTTCACGTTTTTCTTTGACAGGCCTCCAAATTCTGCCCTAAAAGAAGCTGTAGGAGCAGTGACAAGGTTATGACATGGTTATAGCTCTGGATATAAAACACTCAATTAGTTCTATCACTGTCACTAAAATGTTTTATGAGCCTTGCGTCTCAGACTGAGAGGCATTGGTAAGAAACCCTGGAGGACAGGGCGTGCACTGCAAGAACGGGCTTGGTGTGGCTGTGGTTGCTCTTGTTGTCTTTATTGATTTTGTTGCCCATATCATTTTCGATGTTTTACTTTGGCAAAGTGGCACTCGCAGAAGGGCTGTGGAGAAGAGTACTGTTTGTGCTTTGTAATCTGCTGTGCAGAATTTTGACAAATTCATAAGCATGAGTTATGATTTTAATGTGTGAGCGTTCTCCAGCCCATGATTCCAGCTCCCTTGGTTTCTGAATATGTTTTGTTGCAGAAGGCCTCAGTTGTGGTGAGTTCATGCATTTTGCAACTCTCTCTCTCTCTCTGTCTCTCTCTCTCTCTCTCTCTCTCTCTTTCTCTCTCTCTTTCTCTTGCGCAGCAGGGACCAGTCTGCGGTAGAGAGCATGGTAAAGGAAAAGTGTGGAGCAGAGAAAAATATCCATCAACATTTTTCAAATTCCTGCTTTTTTCTACTCTCGGTTACTCTCCGTTATCCACTTGTATTACATCTTGGCTGACTTTTCTTCAACTCCATACTATTTTATTTGGCCCTGTTCCAGGCCTCAGGCGCACACTGTCTTTTCTTGCGTAAACAGCTGTCACAGACAGGGGTGGTAAGGAATAGGTGCATGCAGGCAGAGGTCAGGTGTAGTTTACATGTTTACACACTAATGAGTTTGATGACTGACACTGTCTTGCTACACATAACACACACTAGGCCAAAGAAATGGTTTCTTTACTTCCCATTGGTTACTTCGATTAACACACAGATGCGTCTGATTTTTTTCAGCTGGACAGTCCTGGTTAATGTAGCTGGCTGCAGTGTTTATGTGAGAGAACAGCAGTAGGGCAGGGCTGTTTCGGTAAGAGGAAGGAGAAGAGCTCTCTTTAGTAGAAACAGGTGATATAAATTGCCTTTGCAAGAAAACTGTGCGTCGCTCATTTATAACTTCAAGGTGTGTGGCGTGTGCATGAAGGCATTTTTTACTGATTGAGAACTCAACATAATTAATTGGCAAAGACGTAAACAAAGTCATTCAGATTAATGACATGCTCCTTTCTAGAAAAGCTGTCCAAGTCAGACCTGTTCGGAGTGGTGGTGATAGGAACCAGACGTCTGAAGAGTTTAAAGATCCCCCCCCTTTGCAGACTGATGTCACATAAAGTGGTTATATATATGCTGCCTATTTGACACATGGTTTTAGGATAGTTTTGTGATCACGTTTTGGCCTGAAATGCATTCTAATCTGTTTCCTTTAATCCATTCCTGGCGACTAATTATAATAGACCCCCAAACGACTAATTATTATTTTTCTGCAGATTTTCAGATTTTTTTTTCAGTTCTCAACATTATATACAGAAACTCACACGTGTAGTAGGAGTCTGCATTCCTATGTGACTCCATGGGACTCATGGCTTCCAGCTCAACATAAGAGGAAAACTGTTACATAATCAATAATCAATCAGAAAGTAATAAATGCATGCTAAATAGAATGTGAACAACACAAGAACTGCTTTATTGTCCTACAGAAATGGTGGAGCCTTCAGACGGCCAGTCGGCCACTTTAGCTGTGGAA
The DNA here is from genome assembly GCA_024036415.1 of Prochilodus magdalenae. Lineage (NCBI taxonomy): Eukaryota > Metazoa > Chordata > Actinopteri > Characiformes > Prochilodontidae > Prochilodus > Prochilodus magdalenae. Next base: position 1,049,997 of record JAMWET010000402.1, read on the forward strand.
TGGTGCTCTGAAGAATAGCAAATACACCACAATTATGCCGACTGAAGGAAAGTCTGACATACGGAAGTCATTTTCAGTCGCGATTATTTCAGGAGAAAATGTCAAATATCTTTGTCATTTACCCTCATATGAGTCTGCAGGCGGGAGCGTGTGGGGGTGGAACAAATGTTGGTGATTTTTGGAAGGAGTAGGACGAATTCTAGTGGAGATGGGTCAGTCCTGCGCAGACCTCTAACGTGTAACTTCACTGATGGTTATGGATAGCAAAATTGCCAATATATTTCTGTGGTAGCCATGGCGGCCCCTGGTTCCCATCATCACCAAGACATAAGAGTCTCTAGTGTTCTCTACAATAAACCATTTCACATCAAAACTCTCTGAATGACTCGGTTTACATCTGAGGAATTCCCCTTTAAGAGAAGTTAATAGTGATACTTATGGAGGTTAACATTGGAAGTGCTGATAAAACAACTTTAAGTCCATGCTGTTATATATATATCAGTTACATCCAAATGATCGTCACACCTAATTGTTTTATAAACATGTCTTGGCTCTTCTCTTCGCTAACCCCTTTAAACGCTGAAGGTCTAATCCTCACTTCATCACTCTCATATAGGCAGAATAAATATTAGTCTCATTGTAGTTACTTGTCGTAAGTAGATAGCTGAATATCCTGTCCCACACCTTCAAATCTGAATGAGGTAAAATAGCAAAACAGTTGGCAGACACTCTGTTGTGCTACAGCCTTATCAAAGTTACCTAAGGTTTTATTTTTACTTTAGCAATATCATGTCATAACAATACAGTCTATAACACTTTACACTTCATAACACTTCAGAAAGCTTACAATTACCTCATTAATGTTTATTATTAGGTCATGAATAGCATTAAAAAGCAGTTATAACACATACAATTTCCAATTAATAAGATTCAATTGATATAAAACTTGTGTGACTGTTGCTGATGTTTGTGAAGCAGAAGGGTCAGTCTTGGGCACTGGGCTTTTGAAGTGTGCTCTGAGTGGCCAAGACCATATGTGAGAGTGTGTGCGTGACTCACTGTGGGCACCCCTGTGGTGTTCCACACTTTTGACCCTGTGGTTCATTTCTGAGCTGGCCTGTTGGAGCAGGGTTGAGCCAGGCTATGCCTGTGAGGGGCAGAGGGGGTCTCGTTAAAGGGTTAATAATGTACAACTGTGCAGCATGGCTTGCGTTCCCTGTGGTGGCAAAGAAGGCATGAAAAGCTTAGGGCAAGGAAATGTGAGGAGGCCTGGTGTGTGTGTATCGGGTTTGATCAGGTCCGGCTATCAGTTCTCAAACATGTGTGGGGCTGGGGTCAGTGTCATGTCACTTTTAGGTTGCACATATCGACCTCCTTTAGTAGCCTGCATTTAGCACTGCTTTAGTGTTTCTGTTTGCCTTATTCATCTATTGTTTTACCAGTTATATTGTTTAGCAGTATGGTACAGTATAGTATAGTATAGTGTAATATAGCATAATGTAGTGTAGTATGGTACAGTATAATATAGCCTTGGTCCAGGAGACCTGGTGTCTAACACAATTTGATGATTTCCCCTCTCCAACATAGCTGATGCAACTGTTAATGTCTAGGTTTAGTGGGTGTGACATTGTAATACTGTGATGCAAACAGCGCATCTTTAAAATCAGAAATTATTATTATAAAAATGATTCTATAATTATTAATTATGGCACTGAATGCAATTGCATTGTTTGGAAATACTGCACCAGTTAACAACTCAATGTTCATTAATCAGCAAAAACATCTAAATAAATATCATTTTTATTTGAAATATTTTGAGGATATGGAAGTACCTAGAATTGAATTGTTATGCCCCTGAAAATGACCATACTCTGCTGGACACGGAGTCGAACACTTCCACTGTAATTAGTGCTGGGGAGTCAGGCGTACTGAATATATGTTTTACCTCTTTACAAACAAACCTGCTGTTTTCAGATCTAAAAGCTCGTATATGTGCTGCTTTTATTATATTACAAATAAGGGTAAAATTCTTTTTCCCATGATATAAGTCCATTAAGATCGTCACCAAGGTAATGATGCAGGCACTCCATTAGAATAAAGGAGTTTTATTGAGTCTCTGATTGTTCAGGTTCAGTTTGGGTTGGATTTAGGAGTTGGTGCAGGTGGGTCGGGTTCAGTCAGAATCTATTTTATCTTCTTCACAATTTCAGGCCTGATTAAGATTCTTGAGAGGTCCATGGCTATATTCTTGTAGGGTGTGGGGTGGGTTCAGGTCTTATGAAATCCTGATCAGTGGTAAAGGATGTGGTGGAGTGGACCAGACTGGACTGTGTCATATGGGATGAAGAAATCCCAGTCAGCACCTCAGCACTCAGCCAAGTCTCGAAGAACAGCATGTGTGAGTGAATTACAGCACATCAGCTAACAGGTGTGAAAATTAGGTGTGAAATTTATGTGGGATAAATCACCAACAGGTGTGCTAATTTGAGCCATTCTGCCCTCTCTCGCTCTTTCCTGCCCCCTCTGACTTTTAGTCCTGGTCTCTCACCTCACTCTTTCAGTCTTTGACTTTCTCTTTGTCTCTTTCTCTCTCTGCTTGTGCACTTGCTCTGTTTTTAGCTCTCACTCTCCTATGTTTAGCTCTCTTAAACATTGAAAATAACCCCAGTTTACTGCCCTGAGGGAAATCGGAGAAATGGAAAAGGTCTAAATTCCCTCTAAAAGAGAGAAACATAAAACACATGTGTGTGTCTCCTTGGGCGCAACCCTCTAGAGAGGAAGGCCCTCATGACGAATCGCTGATTGCACTACCCGCTGCTCCAGGAGGCTCTTAAACCTCACAGCACCTGCACACGTCTTTTCAGCCTCCCTGCACATGAAAAGCTCTCGCGTGTCTGGAGAAAATGAGAAAAGCTCATCCGACCTGCTCTGTATGATTGCCTGTCATTGTATTTGCTGCTACTTAAAAGCTCTCTGTGTTTATGAGGAAGGCTGAGGCTCATTCAAAGCTGTTGTAAAATCCTCAAGATACATATCACTTCTTCATTAATATGCTTTGATATTGATGTGATTTTCATGGAATAGTCTTTGACTGTCATGTTTCTTGTATTAAAATACCCATCAAATAAATCAATCATAGACCATAGTTAATAAATGCACAAGGATAGCTATATATAGTGTGTGTGTTGTATTCTGTAATCATATATATGTTGTATTCTGTCATCATTCGCCTTAAAATAGCAATGAGCTCTTTTTCCTGCCTTAATAAATATGTCAGTTTGAGCCTCACTTAATTGGGTGGCCATTCTAAAGCGAGATGACTACAGCAATTATGACTCTGTTGTTAATTTATAGATTGCATTCATCGTTTTAACCACAGAGGTGCACAAATCTTTCAGTGCCTGCTATGCCTACTGGTTCTGCAGCACAGGAATGTTCTGGCTAAGCTAATAAGTCAACAAAACAAATGTGTTTACTCAGACAGATGCTGCAAAATTGCTATAAGTGCCAGGATTGCCCTAAATTGTAAACATATGCATACGCTACAATCTGTTAAAGTAAACTGGGGGAAAAAAAGACTCCAATACCCAAATCCCGACTATTTCCAGCTGTAAAATAGTCAGAGGCAAGGCCCAACATATTTTCTGCTAAACTGGAACAGAAATGTGCCTTTAGAGCATAATGTGCCCTGCACCCTCAACCACCAGTACCCTTGCCTTGTCTTCAGCAAAGTGGGACTTCCATATAACTGTATTACAGTCACATGTAACAAATGATGGTGGTTTGATGTCACTTTCCATGTACCCTCCTTAACAATGTGGAACAATGGAGCTGTCATGAGGCTGGCACACTTTTAGTGGGCCTTCTGAAAGTTTTATTCCATGGACATGCCTCCCAGTTTCTTTTCCAGGACAAGTGGCAAGAGCTTTTGGCAGCTTCTGGCTTTCATCTGAGCTTCAGTCCAGACACTGTCAAGCTTCAGCAAATATCTTATGAAGCTGATGGTTGAGCACACTGTGGGACTATGTTCCGTGACTTTTCATCTGTGGTGAACTATGTTTTAGGCTGCCTTTTAGTAGCGCACTACCCAATTGCTTAAAGGAAAGTTAGACATACATGGTTCTGTTGGCAAACTTAATTTTCACCGCAGAAGCAAAGACCTCATAAGGAGCCTGTGGGTTTAGCTGTTGAGGGTTGCGGTTTACCCAGTGCTTTGGCTGTTTAAGTAGAAATGTTTCGTCACATGATTATAAAGTTATTTAATATGTTTTTCCCCATCAACAGGTGCAGGTTTGTAGTTTTTCTGCGCTCTTCTCCCAAACTGTAACTAAAACTGTAGTAGCAGTGGCTTGATTTACATTCCTTGGAAGGGAGCACTTTCTAGGACGCTTGAAGAAGGTTGAATTCTGTCTCGTATAGACAGTGCACTTTGTCGCCTATACTTCCTGCATGACTCTAGTGTAACAGAGATGGGAAAGGCATGTGTGATTCATCAGGCTTGTCACTCGAACAACCCGGTAGGATTACCAAGGTGCGGGGGCAGGCTAAGCTAGGCTGTGTTCTTCTGCAGTTCACCCTAATGACGCCACATCTGTCTTTTACACAACTCTCACTAATTGGATGAACACAAAATTGCTCTCAGTGATGTGGGTAAGTCACTTTTGTGTGTGTGATTTCCACGGGGAGCAATCAAAGCTCGCAATCAAAGAGTTGCAGTTGCAGTTGCAGCTTTTTTACGGTTTTGAATTTGCAGGAACTTTTAATGGTACAGTATGTTATGAAGGAGTGGTGTATGAGAGTAGGCTGCGCATGTGGAGAGTTGTTGGTGGTGCATGTGTGTTTCTGAGAGAAAGAGAAAATGTTTAGAGGTTCTGCCAGGCCTTGCCCCGGTGCCCAACCCCTCCAACCCCAGCACTTGGCAGCTTGGGTCGACGCTTGCCATGCTTCTTTAGGACTCGTTAAATGTACCTGGGAAGGGGCACTTTTCAGCTGGATCTCACTTGCGCTCTAATTGTTCTTGATCAGCATTCAAAACAAACCTCCTCGGGCTGAATGAACACAGCCTGGTCCAAACATGGCGTCATGCCTTATGCTACAAACTGGCGATTCGCATGAATGAAGGAACCAAACTTGGAGCTTACCTGAGCGAACCGCAGCAGCATCCCCACTGCGAGGAGGCGGCGTGACACTAATACGAAGTTTTTTTGGAAGGGTGTTTTACCCCTTGCAAATAGGATTTCATTTCTCAGCGAAGCCCTGCAGACTGAAATGATTGCCCCGTTTGTCTGGATTAATGTTTTAGCTCCCTCTATAAAGTGCATTTGGTGTTCCCGTGCGGTAATGCCTCCAGGCTTAAGGCGCACTATTGTTAGTTATGAACAGACAGTAAGTATTGCCTGTGTGACAGCAGTTATAAATTCTAAAACCGGAGAAAAAGATTGAGAGAATGCGGGAAAGAAATAAAAACACAGCTCAGAACAAAATAACATCTTCAAAAGAATGATGATCCTCACTTTTATTCCCCAAACAAATCAAGTCATCTACCTTTAATCCATTAATCTAGGCACTTGCTCATCTCTTCCACAAGATGACAAAAAAAGGAAGAGATTTCATTGGCTGATCAAACATGTTGGTCTCCAATTATAACAGGGTTAAACAGTGGAAATAGTATTTATCTGGATATTTAGCCAAGATGCTGTCCTTATTAATCTCTGTAGTGTCCAAACTAGGCTAGTATCTAATGAATATGATTCATATTTATACATAGATATTTCATACTGGCAGAGTCAATGAAAAATATCATTATTTTAAATATCATATAATTTGCAGTAGTGCTTGAAAGTTTTGAACCCTTTAGAATGTTCAATATTTCTGCAAAACTGGAAAACTTAATCCGATTTCTACATCTAAAAGTGGATAAGAAGAGCCAAATTAAACAACTGAGACAAAAACTTTTAGACCTGGTAATTTATTTGTTGATAAAGCTTTATCTACTTTTAGAAGATGTGTGAAAATCTGATGAAGTTTTAGTTTAAATTTATGCAGAATTGATGCAGAAAATTCCAAGGAGTTTACAAACTTTCAAGCAAAACACTAGAGGACATTCTGTGTGTCATTAATGAGCGTTTTGAACCAATGTGTGCTATATTTGCTGCATTAATATATAGCTGCCTGTCATTGTCATATAACTGCCATGTCCTTGCACAAATGCCACACATACTGATGTGATTTCTGTGGAGTTATTATGTTAGCAGACCAAACTGACCAAAATCAGCTGGATTATGAGCCTAGACTCCTACAATGAAAATAATGTTATAATGATTGATTACAGGTAGGAAACACATTCTAATGAAGCGCATTTGTCCTTTATGTAGTTCTAATAGATGCAAGCAATAAGCCAAATGCAGTTAATCACAACTAAGCATTTTAACCATTTGACAGATCTTATAATAATAGATAATAACTGTCCATTCAACCGTGTAGTGGAAAAAGAGGTCCATCATTTGCTCTCAGTCAATAATTCTATTTGGAGAAATCCAAAATACACACAGGCCATCGTTCTTGGCCATTATAAGCTGGTTATCATGGCAGCCGGTGTGGCACACGTCTTAAACACACATTACCACAACTCTCGGAACCAAAACACTCTTTACTGCTGAATTAGGTTTATCCACTGTAATTTACACGAAGCCTGGAATTCCTTGAGACCAATGGGCTTTGATCATTAGCGTTCTACTGTGACTTAAAACATGTCCAGAGTAGCTGTTTATATACAGTGTGAAAGCAGATCAGTTTGCCTAGTTTCTATTGGATGCAGTGTAGTACGTAAGCAGCAGTTGCTGATGTCTTCATGGAGCTTCACCCACTAAGAGTTTCAAGTCGCTGTTGACTCATGCTCAACTTGAAATTGCTATTTATCTCCAGTTAAATGTTAACATGAGTGTGGAGTATGAAGTAAGTGCCAGTGATGTAGGCTCTTTTAGTAGTTTCCTCTCTTATGACATGTGTCTGCTGAATATGAAAGGCCATCTTTGACAGAGGCATTGGAAGGCACTCGTATTTTCTGCTTTAACGCTTGAATTTGATCCCCTTGAGCAACTAACTGCAACTGATGAAAATACTAGGTGGGATAAGAGAGTCTGGTTGTTGCACTCATAGCCTCAGGTATAAATCAGTTGGCGGTGAAAAGCTTTCCATAAAACGTGGAAGCCCTGGGTCCTCTAGGGCAGCAGTTGGACACCCTTGCCCGAGACACACTGAATCTGCACCTCCTATTTGACATACCTGTGGTTTGAGCTGGGAAGCAGTGCTCAGACAGGCCCTTACTCCAAACTCTCATCATGGCGAAAGCTAAAAATCTACTCAGCCATCAGCTGGGCCTTTCCAGCTTTCCAGTTTTCCATGTGTAATGACTGCGTGTGGGGAAACCAAGGTCTCTACTGTACGTGCTGTTGACACAGGCCCAATTAGAATGTTGCACAATGGGCAGCAAGCAGAACAAATCCTTGCAAAGCAGGAACTCTGTAGGGGCATTGACTGACAAGTCGTGCTAATATCAATCAGGGGTGTGAAGGAATTAGACATAATGAGTGCATTGCTTAAACTCATAGTGATTATTCCTTAAGTACCGATGGGGATTGTTGAAACGGATAATCAAGCTGGTTGTTGGATGAAGTTAATGTGAGCAACAGGGCCGGTGAGGAACAGCTTCCCCACCACCCACCAGCTAGTATGCTGAGCAAAATGCATAAACACAGCAAATGAGAAAGAAATAAATAACTTTTAACCTCATGCCAGTCTTAGTTTCCTCACTTCTCCACGCTGTGATAGCAATCAGGTATGAAGGGTGTAGGCCGGGGAGGGGACGGTTTGCCAATTTACTGCAAATGTCAGGTTACTGTAAACACATCCAAACTGTATACCATATGCCTGCATGAGTGTATGATGCGGTTGGGTAAAAAAAGTGTACAATTTGTTTCCTCATCCTATGTTGACCGGGAGATGGGAACTTGAGACTTGTACATATTTTTTGTTATCATTGAACAAACCCTGCAATTACCTTGTGTAAAGAAAAAAAGCACTTTTATAATCTTCTTTGGTGTCAGCGTCAGTTATGCTCGAGATGATATGCGGTCTTTGATATTTGCTTAGGGTTCACTTTCCTGGAGGCACACCGCGAAACATTGGTTTTGTTTAAAAAAATATTTAATGACAGGAAGAGATGGACTGTTTACTTTGGACAACAATATATCCAGCACATTGTACATCTGGAAAAAGTCACACAGCATGTTGATAGTTTGATATGGGTTTTGGTATTGGTTGTGATTCCACCTCTGTTGGATTTTTTATTTCCGGAGTTCAGAATTTTCTTTTTGGAGCCCAGGGAGAAGATACAGTATATCGCTTCCATAATGTCATGGCGATAACAGCTTTTGTAGTTCTGATCTCACAAAAGGCCACAATTGGCAAATGAGCTCTCTTAACCTTACAGTCTTTTAAACTGCACTGAACGTCTTCACCAATCCTAGTTCCAGAAAAGTGTTCCTTGTTTGTGGTAGTTAAATGTGAATTTCATTTTATTTAACTGTTTCTTACAAATAGCACATTTCAAAGAATCAAACATCCAATTCAGCCAGTTCTTCCTCTTGCTACAGACGTGTGTTCAGGAGTGTCAAGCTGTTTCTGTATGAACGCAGGGCTACATACGGTGTAGATTAAAGCCAGTATGTATAATACACAGTAGAAGCTGAGTTTATGTTGTAAAAGATAAACAAAACTGTTTCTCTTCAACTGCTGTATATCCTATGTTCCCTGAAAATGGAATATTCTGCCCTCATTCAAGTAGGACGTCAGAAGAAAACGAACTTGAGGACATGCTAACAGGCCTATTGTATATTAATTTTAATTTAAAGATTTACTGTAGCTCTCATTGTAAAACTCCCACCTAAAGATTTAAAACCTTACCTTAATTGATGCTTGGTGCTTTGAATATCTGTGTTAAGGTCAAAGGTTACATGCTAATGCTAATGTTCTCTGTCCATGACAAATTGTCTGCTGGCTTCAATGGCTACATAAGGTTGCTGTGGTCTATGGCATTGGCACTTTGAATTTTCAGCTCGTTTCCAGACGTAGAGCTAACCAGTTAGACTGATTGAGTGATCGAACATGTTTGACGACTGACGAGGTTTGGAGCAGTCAGGAACTGCATAGTCTCCTGGGTATGGTTCCAAAAACATTTTTTGTCTTGTTCAGCTATGAGTGTCTCCAGCAGGGAACCCCAAGAGGTAGCAGCTCAGATCAACTCAAAACACATACCACAAAGCCTTAAGCTTCAGACTACAGGGAAAAATGACAAGCAAATTCAAATTCATCTGTGTATACTTCCTGTGGTGATGACGTTCACCTGGCTTTGACAAACAATACAGTGTAATTGCAGAGAAAATAAAACAACTGTTGATGTTGTGCGGAGCGCTTCACTCTCCATGTCCGAACATAGCAGCTGAGCAAACTTGATGAACAAAGACAGTTTGCGACTATGCCTGTAACTGGCATTGCCTTCATTCAAAGATGGATCAGCCAAACTTTAAAGACTTACATCCTTTTGTGGTTTTAAGTTTGGCTGATCCATCTTGAGCTTCTAAGCTAATGATGTCAGTTTTATGAACTAGAGGTGGCCGATATGGCTAAAAAAGTAATAATAATATAATTATTAATGACAATACATCAAAGGTCATTCCATGATACATGATATGATATATTTTTTCTTACTGTTGGAACAGAAAAAGTAGCTCCACATTTTTAAAATACTTACATACTTAATATACATACAATTATGCAATAACTGCTAAAATGCAATAAGTTAATATAATAATTTAATTAAACAAGTCTAATAGGTTGTGTTTGTAATCGAACATGCAGTTGGGAAGTGTTTTTTAACTACAGAAAAATCAAAGATACGCTCAGAAAAGCATATTGTGATGCAAATGATCACTTTACAGCTGACAGATATTAGCTTCATGGCAGGTTCTACTTCATGTCTTCTCTTCATGAAGCCAATATATCTTTTGCTGTAATTTCACCTCTCACTGCGAAATTAGTCTGTTTTCACCAGAACTCATCCGTATGTGCATATATACATATGCCATTCAGTCGCATCTCCTTGAGAGCTTCAAGAAACTGGTTAGAGGGTTCGGCAGATTTCAGCATAGGACCTAGTTCTGTTCTTTCTCCCACAGTTCCTAGCATGATATTTTATAAAAGCATTGTGGTAGGTCGTCCAGCTAGGCTTGATACCCTATCTCAGCATGTGATATTTAAAACTTGGCTCCAATCAATAGCGGTGTCTCTCATTTGCAGCTATTGTGTGCGCCCAAGGACATTTTCCTGTAAACTGGACACTAAGGAGTTTACATTAGGAGACATGCATTGTGGAACAGACTGGCTGTTACTGGCTCCTTTGTCTTCCATCAGCAACACGATCCTGCTCGTAGTCACTGCGGTTTTGGGCTTTCAGCGGCTGTCTCAGCTCTACATTCAGGAGTTAAGCCCTGAATCAAATCAGCGATCTGTTCACATTCAAAATGGATTTTTCTGGAAATGTGGCAGAGGTTAGCCAAAGTTATAAGGAAGGCTTGTTCTTGATTCAATGAGATTTTTTTATGAATCAGTAGAAATTCTTCTGACAGGTCTATGACTAGCAGCAGTTCTGCCTCATGTCCTGTGATTATGCATCTGAGGAAAATTAGATCTGAAAAATAAACTTTCTAGGCGATATCATCTGTGCTTCTTGCAGTAGTCACTAGGTGAGTGAGCACTCTCTGAGCCACGACTGCCCTGTATAACCAGTGCATGTTCTCTCATGTGTTTCAGCTAGCTATGTATATCCAATCTGCAAAGGCTGCTCAGTGTGTTCGAAGGACAACGGGTGTATGACGTGCCAGCCCAAGCTCTTCCTGTTCCTGCGGAGGGAGAGGATGAGGCAGTATGGAGAGTGTCTCCATGTCTGCCCCTCAGGATACTACGGCACCCGCGGGCCTGAGATCAACATGTGCTCAAGTAAGACGCTTCCCTTCTATGGCACAAGTATGCTATTTCCTGTGCATGAATGATCTTCCAGAGTAAAACAGGTGAACTGCTGACCACTTGGTTGGCTTTTTATGGACTAGAGCAACAATGATTTAGAAATGATTCAATCAAATGCACATTTGAACAAACCTAGCCTAGTCTATCTATCTATCTATGTATCTATGTATCTATCTATCTATCTATCTATCTATCTATCTATCTATCTATCTATCTATCCATCTCTCTATCTGTCTGTGTGTCTAAAATGTTGACATTAACATAACACGTTTGGTCCCAGAAGCACATTAAGATGGTACAATAATTTATTATTTTTAGGAATTATCAGTAAATGAAACTCTACTAGATCATAATTTCAGCAGATTAACAAAGAAGAAGAAACAGGAGCAAGTTGCAAACGAGATGCAAGATGCTTTTTTAAAAATATAGTTTATTTATTATAGTTGAAAGTTTGACTTTCATAAGACAACATAACGACAGTGAGACTGCAGACAAATCCTTGTCAAATGCATTTCAGGCAAGTATTCTAAGCATGGCTTGTCTTCCCAATACAAAAGCTCAGTTGATTGCCTGTTTGTGCAGTGACTAAAACAAATGAAAGGCACAATTGGATTTTAGATGTCCAGACATCATGAGATCTTTAAAGACATCTGGATCCAATGCAGTTAGCTGTGGCGTCAAGTGGAGTGGAATCTGATTGGTTCCACATACAGATGGAAGTGATTGACAACAGTGGTGTGCTCCAATATCCATTCATAACATTTAGAACATCCCTGGTTGGTTAAACAGTTCTTTAAAAGTAAGTAGCTAATTTCACATTGCAGCGGACTATTTCCTTGAAAGAGTCAGGAACAAATATGATATTGTCTTAACCCACTGTTTCCAACATGTACCCGATTTGTCAAACTGTGTGCTGATGACTTGTAAAACTTGTTCTAAAAAATATATGCATTTACGAATAGGCTACTTTGGGCTTATATAATGGAGTGGCAGCATAAAATACTTACCTATTTGCTTTGCCTTTCTTGAAAATTGTATCACTGAACATGACATGTACACCAACCGTAAAGCCTTTCTGACATACTCTTGCCTGAGGATTGTTTTGGGTTCTTAACTTGAAACAGACAGCACCTTTGCTAGCACGCTCTTTTAGTTTTGTTCTGAATATTAAAGCAGTGGTGATGGGGCATAACCCAAGTCCCTTGAAACAGTACAGAATAATAGTTTCTCCCTATCCCCTTCATCCATTGGCCAGTTTCTTGACCTTATTTTAACATTTGTATCTGGCCAGAGACACTCTAGGCTTTGTAGGTTTAGAGGAAAGCCTGAGGTGTTGGCTCAGTCTTTCATGTGAAAATAGAAAAGAACTTGAACCCACTGGGCTGTGTGAGCCAAGCTCCTGACAGACATGGCTGAAACGGGGCCCCAGAGGAGTGTGTCAGGACCTCCAGGCCCAATAACCCAGACACACTGCAGACGCCCCAGTAAAAAAAGTCACTTCCCTACCCAAGTACAAGGATTCTGTCCAATTTTAGTAAATGCTGAAAAATTGATGGGAAATATGACTAGGATAACTCTGTGGTTTAAAGCTAGTGGTATAAATTGAGGGCGCTCACCCCGCGGAACAGCCTATAACCTTGCTACACTTACACGTGTGAACGCTCCCCACAATAGAGAAGCATGTGGAGAAGCTTTGAGCCATCGATGTCCATGAGGGAAGGCAAAAGACACTTTGTTCTATGACAGATTGGACATTTTTTCTGGATCGTTCACCCATTCCTTGTCCTCAGCGAATTTTGACTTTAAACAAAACCGATGTGTGGCAAGCTAATCTCAGTTCCTTTTGGGGAGAACCTCTCCCAGAACAAAACCTCACATTGTCACGTATCATCAGATCTCAGCACAAAGTCTACTTTGATGTGATCGCAATTTCAGTCATGACTTCATAATCCAGCTTCGCATTTGACCCCCCTCCTTAAACTACACTCTTTCTGTGCTCTTAGCTAAGCCGTTCATGTCTGTCAGCCATAATGGGATGTTCCAGTGAAAAAAAATAGAATCGCTGGGCCACTGGAAGCGATTTTGGGAATGACACTCCGCGCAACTGTTAGAAGACGCTTCTCCTATATCGGAGATGCATAGATCGGCCTTGCTTATACATAACTCTGGAATGCTGCATTACGTAGACTCGGTTATGTTTTCAGAAAACAGGCTCTGAATTCACTTAAGGACCAGCTGCTTATTATTACACTCGAGTGTGTCTGTGTGATCTTATCTCATTGAAAAATGCTTTGCAGACTGCCAGGCTCAAGTAAAAACAAAAGCGAAGGAACGGCAGGTTCACACTCTGTCAGTGACTCTTTCTTTGGAGCCAGAGGGCCAAGCTGTGCTTTGAAACCAGCCCAAGTTCACATCCACCAGATCGAATGCTCCGTTAGTGTTCTCTGGCGAGCATCATCTCGATGACCCTTCTCCGCAGGCACAAGCTTCACCCACAAGGGGAGTGCACGAGCACTCTTCCAGCCACTCTCTTTCTCCTTATGTGGGAAGATATGGGCCAAAGCAAAGGACTATAGGCTGCCACTGAAGCTAACCAGATAAAGGGATGGAGCACTAGATGGAGAGAGGGAGAGGGAGAGATAAAAGTTGGAAATAGGGTCTCAGAGGGAACGAGAAAAACAGCAAGCTGGTACCATCAGTTTTTCCACAGCCTTGTCAAGTGGAAGCCCTCCGCTCATCGATCTCGAAGCCTCCCTTTTTTTTTCTTTTTGTCCTCCCAAATGACTTCCTCCACATTTTAACTGTGTTTGAACAAACACTGTGTCAACCACACATGCAGGTTTGTTTTTATACCATGTCAGGACTTTATGTACAGTATATCCAATATGTATTATGTATATGTATCACTTATATAGAAATAAGGATTTTCAAAACCAAATCCCAAACTTGCCCTTACTATCCAAAACAAAATAGATTTGCCCCAAAAAGTAGGTGTAGTTTAGTCCTGTTTATTATGAACACAAGTGCCCTCTTAAAAATATCTGTACAAAAAGTTTTTTTGGAGTGGCACCGTATTAAGAGCCACTTTCAGCTTCCTGAAGAGACTTTTAGTAGATGAGTGATGCACAGGTTCCACAGAACCTTTTTGAGGTTTAGGGTAGGTCTATATAATGTAAATGTAATGTAGGAGTCTCACAGAATCGTCCAGGTTGTACTGAACTGGGGAGCAGTAAATGCAGAGTCAGATACTAGCATTAGCATTAGTCACATCAAATCAGTGTAGTTCATTTCTCCCCAGGACCCCCAGATCATTTAAATGGTTTGCTTTGTTCTAGCTTCCAGGGTAGCTAAACTAAGTATTCGAGAAGAATGAGCTTGTACTTGTTTTGGGAGGTGCGACCAACTGAATATGTGGAACGAGTCACAAGTCCTGAACTGGATTGCAAAACACTGAGCCACTTCATCTCACTCATTTCTATGGCCATATTGTAACAGGGCACTGAATAATGTACCCATCGTAACAATTGACCTATGAACGAGATATGTTTATAGCATTCGGTCCTGACTATAACATTAGAACATTTAACACATATAGTCTGAATCATTAATCAGAACACTTTCCTTCAGCTCCTGAATGACGAACCAGTAAAATCAGTACCTAATAAACTGGAGTGTATCCCATGCTGTTGATGGTGATGATAGTTAAGTGGGATCGCAGTTGACTTTATTCCGAGGGAGGAGGACGGTAAATTGTAGATTTGTTTCTGTGACATATTCATTTTGACATGCTGCAGCATAAAGCCCTCCAGGAACTTGATCTTAAATCTCTCGAAGCTCGACTCAGACTCAGTAAGATAACGTAAAAAGTTGCAACAGTCTTTTTATAAATCATTTGATGCACTCTGTGCATAAACCAAACCTGTTCTGAAAGGTAGGACATTAAAGACCTTTTACTCGGACAGCCTCCTTTCTCTTCATCCTGGAACACATTGTCCCCAGATAGTCAGTGAAGTCCACACTTGCTCCCTTCACAGCATGGAAAGCTTTCTGAGGGAACCTTTTGATTGGCAATATCCTGGAAGTGTGGTTCAAATATCACAGCTCGTCCAGAACTAGCATATGTGCCACATGAGAGTCTTCTTGTCAAGAGTAATTTTTTCATCCCATTTTTTACCGCTTTTATTGCCTCTTGCATTGTAAAATCTGTTACCAAATACCATTGTTGTATTTCTTGCCACTTTCTCACTGGTTGTAATGAGGAATACAGGCATTTGGACCAGATCCATCCTTTGCCCCTGTGCTGTCCTAAACCTCAGTATTTTTAAGGGACATTTTGGGAATGAGTTGGAAGCAAGTCATACAAACTACCCAGCGCCCAAAGTGATACCCAGAATCCATAAAGTAATCAGCACATAGTTCCATAAAATGCCCATCTAAAGCTGCCAAAGCCATTTAACCTATGGTTATGAATGGGCTGTTCCATTCACAGTGATGTCATTTGGGACTTGTGGAAGAGTGGTTGCTTCTGGCCCAGGCAACTGCCCAACCACAGCCTGTGCCAGAGAGAGCGAGAGAGGCACCTATTTCTGATCCATCAGCAATTCCACACAGAAACATTGTTACACGAGTTTGGTACACTCTGCAGATCTGTGAGAATATCTAATGTGCTCATCTGTCGCCGTTCTGGCTGGATATGAGCTGTCTTGGCATGCCCAGAAAAAGAAGAACATATGGACCAGTCCTCTCTACTTATGAAGTAAAGGCCAGAAACACTGTAATGCTTGTCATTTGTTCTGTTCTCCTTACGTCTTGGTGAATGATGGGAACACCAACAAGCCTCTCTTGTGCAGAGACGTTCACAAGGACGATGAACAGTGTCCCTGCAAGAGCCTCAGGGAAAACCCCAGAAGGCTTGGCACACCCTTTCAACGTTGCCAGATGACATGGCTGGGTGTGAGCAAGCAGACTGTGTGATATGCCTTCACCAGAGTCTACCGAGGACAGCAAGTCAGAGAAGCCAGGCTCTTTCAGCTGGGCCCACTGAAGGAAAAATGGAAAAATGTGGCTGGATTTTCCCTCCACCTCGGCACGGTGGTTACAAGCATGGAGCATGGGCATGGGCATCCCTGCCTTACCAGACGCCTACTGAAAGCGTCCCATGACTAATGGCCCACATTCAACTTTTGTCCAGTTTTTACAAGCAACTGACCTGTAGGTCTCTTGTCAGCCTGATTTTATGAGCAGGATTTACAGTTACAGGAATGAGCTACATAAAAGATGCAGAGTAAGTAACAGTAAATGCAGAAATTAGCTTAGAAGTGACTTTGTTGTAATGTTTTGTGTGTGCACTATATGAATATTCTTTTAGCAGTAGAGTGTGCCTAAAGCTTAAGAAAGATAAAAGCATTTTAAAAAGCAGCACAGTTGTGTGTACTGGACGTCCATCGGATTCCCACGTGTCTCTCTCTCAGATCGGATGACCTCATTATTCCTTATTAGTCTCCTGGAGGCCCTTAGCTTGACTTTAAAGGTGGCACAGAGGTTAATCCCGCAAGAATACACAACCTACTCCAGGCATCTGGCTGGTCACTATGCAAGCCGCAAGGCCGAGGTAACTCACCCTTATCTATACTGCCTCGATCAGGGCTACTGCTGATTGTCACCTTCTTGCAGCCAGATCTACAAGAAACTGCTGCCAATGTTATTTTTGCTTAACATCTCTCATCTGTTTACAAATCAAGATAGGCTGCTGAAATAAACAGTCGTTTGTCTATGTAGAAAGCTTTGAAACAGGTCATTCCAGCAAGCTGTATATGTAAATATGTGTATATATAAAAGAATAATAGCCGATGTATAATGGAAATCACATAAACAAATTATTTTTCTAAAAAAGGTCGTACCAATCGTAATGTTTCTTTGATATTTCTAGTAGGTGTTAATTCTACCCCTTCCAAACAACTCACACCATAAAAAAAGACAATTCTGAAATATATTTTGCAATTAAACACTTAAGTATCCTTGCTGCCTTATATGTACCCCTGGAACAGTTGGTATGGTTTATTATGGAGGTGCATTGGGCTGTAGAGCAGTGAAACTGCATTCTCTGGCACAATACCTTTAGGATGACTTGAAGTGGTACTTGTGACCCATAACTATTCACCCAATTTCAGTATACCTGACCTCAGTAAGGCTTTATTTGGAACAGCAATGTTGCAGTATTTAATGTAAAGTCTTCCGATTAGTTTAGTGGTTGATTTTGCTGCATAAAAAGGGTGGCATAACTACCATGACAGTAGTTCATCATCATAGTTTTCTAAAGCTAGATGCCATACCCTACAATATCTACTACAATACAATACAATACAATACAATACAATACAATACAGTATATTAATAATAAATAAAAAAACTTTTGTTAAAGGTCGAATATTGAGTGATGTTCAGTATTCCAACATCTGGGCCGTTGTTGACAAATTACTCCAGGTTGCTGAAATAGCTGATGTCTGAAGTGTGAGACAGATTTTCGAGTGCTCTTTTTTTTCTCCCTTTTATTTCGAGTAAAAGATTTTCAGGTGATGACAAGCTCACCAGGGCTGTGTTTAATGGCCAGGGACGAGGAGTCGCTTTCCAGTTACAGGGCTGATTTATTAGCTGTTGGTCGCTGTCATGTGCTTGACGTGTAGGGACATTGCACTGCTCAGAGCTCTCATTACGCAGCAAAACAAAAGCACACCACATCCCTCTGTGTGGCCCTTCCCTCTACGCCAAGATCCCTACAGCACAGCGTAACTCGACCAGCTAAGGCGCATGTTTATCAAACAGCACTGGGCTATTGTGGTGTCTGGTGGTGGGACAGTGTGAAGACGGCATGTTGGAGACAAAGAAATAAGAAGAGGATTTGTTTACGCTGAACTGCATGTTTTACATTCATGCCCCACAGTAAGACTGACTGGGTGTATCTTGTTAATCTTGCTGTTGCTTCAAATAAAGGTTTGCACTGTATTTAGAAACTTCTCCTGAGCCCTAGAATCGTTCGTCCAGCTCCTGCTGGACATTACCATTGCCACACACATTTGCTTATATTTTGGTTTCTTACACCACAGGTGGAAGTGTGTGATGGTTATATGATAGTGGTGGTGGTTATGAGCATTGTAGCCAAGATTAGCGATATGTCAAGAAACGAGACCGCTGATTTGCATAGAGGAGCAGGAATCCTTTCAGCCTGGTGTGTGTGTGTTTGTGTGTGTGGGAGTGTTAGTGAGTGGTAAGAAAGTTTAGACTAGTTATGTAGAGGGTAAAAGGGCAGAAAGCTTAGGTTGAGGCTTGCTCTAAGATTTATATAGTCTGTTAAGGCCAGACATGATCTTGTGGACAAATTTGAGACATTTTGGGCTAATCGTGGGTAAGAAGATAGACTTTTTAGGATCAGAACAAAGACTGTGAAATTGCTAAATCAGTTAAACACCAGCAAAACTCAAAACGGGTAATTTATAGTTATAAGTTATATAGTTATAAGTTATAATTATAAGTTAAAGGAGCACAAGCTAATTTGGGCCAGGTTTTAAAGAGGTATACCCCTGTAGACTGAAAGATTTTACAGTAATTCAAGTTGCCCCCAGACATGTATAGTCATTATGAGATTACATCTAGTTCTTCAAGACCAAGGGTTAAAGTGTGAAGGAACCCTGTGTTGTGGAGCAATGAAGCTAGAGGCTGAGGCTGTTTAGCTGGAGAAGTGTTTCGTTTAGGACCAAGGATGGTACGCTAGATCCCAGGTCCCCATCCCTAGTCCTGGCATGTGTGATGTATTCAAGATATTAGATCAATATAGTGTTTAAATGACAAGCCTTACTAGGTGGAAGTGAATTATGGAATTATCCAACAATATATTATTATTATTATAAGGATTCATAAGCCAGAATAAGGTTACAGAGGCAAAATCAACCAGTTCGGCCTTTTCATCTACTGTTCTCTTAATATGATGTCTCATTTATTTGTCACAGACTACATTTTTAAACAAGCAAATGGATAAATAGAAATATATTGCACACTTCAGTCTGATTTTTATGTATCCTTTGATTAAAGAAATCACTATTAACTGCTTACTGAACCAAATACCAAATTAATATGTTAAATTTGTTAATGGGGACATTGCTAGATCTCTAGTATCTGGTAGGGTAGTTTAATTCAATAGGTTAAAATCTCACTCTCTCAAAAAGCCTAGTGTTAAGGGAGTATTGATGCATATACCAGTTACATATATCATGAACAGGACTACAAAACCTGGGAAGGACAGGCAACAGACTACACAAAGGTGGAAACACTAATATTAGGTAGAACCAAGATGAGCAAACTGTGGCACATTCTATCATTTATAGATGGGGGATCCAGGTGATGTTGGGAGTTCAGGTTTATCAATGATGTATTACATATTGTGCATTGAGGAAAGATGTCATAATACTTCTACATGATCAAGCTTTCCATATCGCACAGCACTACTCTGGGAATCACTGCCCAAAATCTTTTATTAGTAAACATGACAAATATCTTCTTTTGCAAACTGGAGATAAGCTTGCAGTCAATGAAATCTCAGCAGATGACACAGATGATATGAATATGTCCAGTCTAGTGTCAGGGAAGAGGTCTGAAATGGCTGTAATGTGAAACCCAAAGCCCTATCAGAGGATCAACCTCTTACAGAGCTTCTAAAGAGCATCATAAATTAGACAGCTCTTGGGGACTCCTTTTAATCATAGAGCCCAGTGCGTCGCCCTGTTGGTGTGGCTCATGTAATTTGGCTTCGTCTCACATGCTATTTGCAGAGTCAGAGCTTGTTGGCTTATTGGCATACTGGTGCGCGGCGCTGCGTTTGATAGGCTTTGGCAGGGTGGGGCGTGGGAGGAGGAGTGTGGCATGGAGTTCCTGACCAAACACAGTGACCAGCCTTTGACAAGGCTTTCCAAATCTTCGCACCTAGCCTCCTTTTGCAAAGAGAGACATCAAACTCGAGCCAGATTTAAAGGCAGAATGAAGAATTCCATGATGTAGCAAACTACAGATTAAGAACTGCTGAATTTCTACATTTATTTGTTTGGCAGCACAACAGGTACTTGAACTCTATATTAATATTTAGTTATTATTTGGTAACATAGTCGGGGAAAGTATTTTAAAAAAACGTAGCGATGGTTGAATACTGAAAATGTTTTAGTAATGAATTCCATTACCATACATATAAATAAGTAAAAATAAAAATATATATTTAGAAGACATATAATTATTACATAATAAATACTTATTAATAAGCCACATATGGAATTTTTTTAAGGTCTACTAGAATAAAATTTATTGAATTTTATATATTTATAAGAGTAGATGTTCCAAAAATACAATGTTTCTCATACTTACATTTACATTCACATCTATATCCCTATATCTCTGTTAAAGCTCCTGCGTCTTTAAGCCCTGCCTCCTGATGAGCCCAGTGTGCTCTGATTGGTCAGCTTGCCCATTCTGTTCTGGTTGGTCATCTGCCAGAGTGATTGAAATGGGCTGGAATTCCAGCAAGGCATTTTAGGCAGCCAAGAAAATCTTTCTATAGCAGTTTCTATATAGAGTCTCTCTCTCTCTGGCATGTAGTTTGGACTTTATTACTTGACTCAAAGTGTACATGCACAGAAAAAGTATCATAAAACAATAGAGGAAGACAAAAAAAATCCTAATAGGTCACCTTTAATAACTGACCATCACATAGTTTTATTTACTGTGTACTTAGTCTTCAGTAAAGCTTGATAAGACTGACCATAACTGATCATTGCATTGTTTTTATCAGTCTAGGCAGGCTTTAGCAGGGACTGTAAAGCAGCTGTTGATGAACTTCTTCATCTAATCAGCGTGTTTGCTTCATGCTTACCTGCTAAGGTAGCACCTGACTCATAGCTTCATACGCATGGGAAAGAGTATCAAAGAAAAGATATCTCCTGGGGGTGTGCTGTTTTCCCTTCCATGCTGAAAGGGGTTACAGGGAGATGACCCCCAGCAGTGGAGGTTTGTGCAATCCCAGCCGCGCACACACCCGCTCTACCCAGCCAAAAAGCTCCGCCGGGGGAAACAAGCGTGCTGCAGTTTCCCACTGCTCTGAGCAGACATTTGAAAGCATCAAACCATTTTTTACCCATTATCATTTCACATCCCTCTCTTAACCTAGATCAATTCCAGATGAGTGCATAGTGATTCATATGCTCACACATACTTTTTTTCTCTCTCTCTCTCATTCTTGTCATTCTGCAGGATGCAGGATAGAGAACTGTGAGACCTGCTTCAGTAAAGAGCATTGCACGAAGTGCAAGCCTGGCTTTTACTTGCACAAAACCCGCTGCTTTGAGAAGTGTCCTGAGGGTTTTGCACCTCTGGAGGACAGTATGGAGTGTGGAGGTAAGAGAAACACAGGCTAGCTGAACAGAGTCACTAGGGGCTTGAATTTGTGATGTATATAAAATCTGTACAAAATAAGTAAAAAAGAAAAAGAAAGAAGCTTTTTTCAGGTAATTTTAAAGAATTTTTGTTTGTTTCACAAAAAATAACAACAACAAAAATAATTAATTATAATTTACTTATTTAACTCATTGTTGCTACATCCATCAAACTTTTAGCTTAAGCTACACGGTAGCATCCGTGTTACCTGTACTATCAGATCTGTTTGTTCATTTTTCAATTTAATTTAATTTAATCAATTTAAAGCAAACAGAACAAAAATAATTCTGGAAATCATGTTTATATTAATCAGACCAGCGGGCCTTCAGATAAGCTATAAGCCTGTATTAACATTTATCTTTACACACTTTTAAATGACCAAATGTGAGCATAATGCAGCATTATTTAATCTGGCTGATTCATCAAACTGTTAGCAGCAGACGTAAACTTTAAACTTTACATAGATATCAGATTGAATCATTTTTAGCCCACACAGGACCCCAGATGAAGTTTAGCTTACCTTAGAACTGGTGTAAATCTACCTGTTAACAGTTTTACACTGCATATTTTCTTTCCTATGATGGAAATAGCTTTTAAAGACAGCTGTGAACTCAGCGGCGTATCACTCATTACCCTCCAATACTAAGGCTGTATCCAGTGCAGTTCTACATCCCTAAGAAAGTAACAAGCACAGATGCACAGTGTTTGGTATAAATGAATACAGTATTTGTGTTTGTGATTGAATTCCTCTTTTCCTTTCAGAGGGCTGTGAGGTGGGCCAGTGGAGTGATTGGGGGACGTGTACCAGAAGAAACAAAACCTGTGGCTTTAAATGGGGCCTGGAGACCCGCACCAGGCATATTGTGAAGAAACCACCAAAGGACACAATACCATGCCCTACGATTGCCGAGTCCAGGAGATGCAAAATGCCCATGCGACACTGCAGGAGAGGTGAGATACTCGGTGTGCGTGGGTGTGTATATGTCATTACCACTGTAAACACAAACTACTTTGGTGAAGATCCAAATCCAGGCTTGCGCTCAACTGAGCTCCATGCTGAGGAGCTTGGCTTCGTATTGTCTCATCTATAGAGGCCTGTTAAGGGCCAGGAAAAAGAGAAGTCTGTGCAGTACAGCACAGCCATCTCTGTCCATACTCACCTGTTTCATCATAATCTGTGTTTTTCTGGTCTACACTGTCCTGCCTAACCTCAAATCCTTTATTTGGATTGTAAGTGCCCAGTGGTATATTTTCATGCATGATACATTAGTGTTTTTCCACGCTCACTTTAGCCAGCTTGCTAGGTTTTTGCCAGAGTATATTTTCTCTCGCCTTTTCCTCTCTCTTCTCGGTGGAATAGCTGGGTGTATGAAGTGCAGGTTTCCTCAATGGCACCCTCTGTTTCCTCTCTCCTATTCGAGACTTATTTGCGGTGCCTGCTGCATGTAGTTTCACTACTAACAGAGAACTCCGATCTGGAGGAAAATATTTTCATTGTAAACATAGCCAAGGAAACGTTTTTCATAAGGTGTTTAGCTTTGGATAGATGGGCCAAACTCGCTAATGAAAATAATTGCCTTATTCATGGGGGGCTTATCAGGCAAGACATATAGTGGTAGTTAATTAGAATTTTTTCCCCCTTCTGTATTTTCAGTTCTGCTCACCTGAATACATTTGTACCTCTTGTGGTCTTTGAGTTATGTTACTGCCACACAGAATGCACATGTAATTTCAATTTCAGGTCAGCGTAGGATAACACATCCTGTAACCCTAGCTATTTTCATTCAAAAATTTCCACTTTCTGTGCTTTGTGCGTGTTTTTGACTTGTGTTTAAGTGAAGTGTCAGCAGTTCAGGAGCCCAGAAGTGAAAGAGTATGGACAGCCTGGCTGGTGGCTCTTTGCTCAAATGTCAGTATTTATCCAGTTATTTCCTCCCACGGGACCAGTCGTCTCCCCTAACATCTTACATTTTTGAATGTCATCGGTTTCACGACAGCCAAAGAGAAAATATTGGGAACCGGATGCCTTTTAAAGGAATTAATACTGATGATTTTATTATCATTTGCCATGGCACATACTGTAAACGGATTGGGCATTTGATAGCTTGGCATGTAGCACAAGGATTTGGGTGTGTCTTTAACTTTGGTGTGCAGGTTAGCTGTGGAAAGTGCTCTTTTCTTTTTTTACCAGTGGGGGGTAAAGGGAAATTCTAGAGTTGGATTGTCTAGCAACTCTCTCTCCTATATCCTGCCCCCTGTCCTAACCCCCACCCCCCTTCCTCCTCTTAATTTACTTCTTTTGTTCTTGACCTTTCTAAAAATGTTTTATAGTCCTTTTTAATTATAAGCTGACATTGTGACACATACTTACTGGCATCACTTATCTTCTATAAGGTTAACGATTTGGGACCATTGTTAAAGTGTTAATTAAATGCACCATTAAGCCATTTTTTAGAAACAACTTGTCAACTCATCTTATGGAAAGTTTCTCCCTACTTATATAGCTAGTGTGAGTCAGAGGTAGCATGTACGTTAATCTGTAGGACGGAGCTTCTTGTGGGGGCCACAGGATTTTTTAAGTGTGCTAAAAGGGTGGAGGCCATTTAGGATACCACATTCTACAAACTTAATCAGTAAGTGTTTACAGGGTGTAATCATCAATACAATTAGACACCACCTACCTAGTAGGGCTAATTCGTTTTTATACTTTTTTAACATCAAAAAGTACAATTTTGGAACTGCAAAGGCATTTTTTAATTGCATCCTTCTGTATCAGCAATGTCAGGTTTTAATTGCAAGAAATTGCTTATGAGAGCTCATGAACTGTCTGGCAGAATTGATCCAGTAGCATACAGCAAAATTAGAAGAACAGTAAGGAGAGACTTTTATGGTCACCGTTATTGGCGGAGTTCATTTCCAAGCAGTAGTAGAAATTTCACATTGTCAGTGATACTCTAAAGACTAAAGCCAGACAAATTGAGTGAAATCTCATGTGCAGATGACCAGGAAATGGCTACAGCCATTGAATTAAACTCAGAACGCTTGTCCAGAGGCTTTGTTAAAGCAGCAGCCTTGGAAAGCATTCATCCCAGCTGACCTCTTAAATTACACTGGATTCCAGATACTTTGTGAATAAGTCCCTAAATGCAACCTAATATGACAGCTTTACTCAGCTATACAACAAATTATATCTAGACACATGAACAGAATTATGACCTGACTATAAACATATATGTAAGTATGCACGTAAGTCCACATGTGCCAGAGTGTCGAGCACACAACAGTTAATCAGATTAGAGAAAGAGTCGTAGGAAACTGAGGAGTCAGACTGCTTGTACCACAATATGTCTAAGAGCAGACACTAGACACCCTCCTTTAGAATAAGTATTGAGTTACGTAACAGCAAACCTTCTAGATAGCTATGGATTAAGTAGACCCGGGAAATCAGAGAAGGGGAAAAAGCTGTAGGTCCACTATTTCTGGCATTGTTTATCGGATCATACAGCTTTCATTACTCTCAGCTTAGATAACACTACATGTCATTTAAAGATTTTACAGATCTCCGTCCTCTAGCCTTGACCTGACCATCTATATCAGCTGACAAACACTCATATAAGTAATATATCAGTATATGTAAAAGTATTTGGATGATGCTGTAGAAGTATCTAGACTTCGCAGTCTACAGAAGCCACCAGGCATTAAAAATCAGCCTTGCTTGGCTGCTCCGAGTCAGAGCTTGGGAGTCGGTTGCCGGGCCGACGCTTCCCTGCAGGCCTTGTCAACCTCCTTCTGGCAGTTTGTGGTAGGACTCCCCGGGGTGGGCTGCTGCGTGGCCCATAAACACTGTTTATTAAAAGCCGCTCGACTGCTCGCGAAAATGAAACGCCTGCTGAGATCCATTCTGCTCCTCCCTCTGCCCCTGTCATCAAATCTCTCACTGAAGAGAAGAGAAGAGAAGAGAAGAGAAGAGAAGAGGCAAGCCTTCCTAACTGAACCTCTAAAGGCAGTCTTGTCAGCACTTTTGCTGATCTTCCCGTATGTGACTGATGTTTCCAGCTGTACCTTTCTGCCAACTTACTACACGCACGCGCTCTTCGGCAACCTCATGGAACGGAAGTTTTCCCTGGTGTGCCAAATAACCCTCGTCCACCCCCACTGTCTCAGCACCATGTCACTAATATTAACTATTGTGTAAACAACTTAGAACGTTCTTGCCACAAAATGCCAGCTTAATCTCGCATTTATTCCCCAGTGTGGGCTTTAGAGTGATTGAGGTTATACACAAACACGCTATTGGACTTCATTGGCTAATTTTGCTGATGGCAGCAAAGCAGGTTTTACATTCTCAGACGGCGGAAAATAGCATGATGAGGACAGACGTAATTGTGCATGTGCGAGCATTAATATTAAGCTTAGTAAGGAAAAAAGCCACTCTTTCGGGGAAAAGTTAGGCACACAGGCTGTGATGTGATTTGCAGGATGGAGAAACTTCAGCTAATGACTTGGTATGGTCTCTGAATTACGTAAGATAGAACAGAGGTGTCTAACCTTATCCACAAATCGGGTGGATCCCTTATCCACACATGCCCCTGATTGGCTAGCATCACACTGATCAGGACAAAGATGTTCCTCACACAGTCTTCTGAGAATAGAGTTGAACCTTCTTCGGCACCCAAAGAACAGTTTGAAAGAACCTGTAGTTGTCCTATACTGCTAGGAGCAGATGTGTCCAAAGCAGGAGAACATCACTAACAACAGTCATCCATGTTGTTTAGCTGTACATCCAGACCAGAGCTACACTAACAAGCCAAAAACGGCCGGATCCAATGTCTTCATCATCACTTACAGGCCGGTGAACAGGACTGAGGGCTGACAGGCGGCTGGTTTGCACTTAGCAGGCAGTCTCCTCACCATGTGTGAACACAGCCAGAGTCGATGGGGCCTCCATACCTGACACGGAGATGGCTGCTGCTGCTCTAGCATAGTGCTGGTCTGTCTAAGCACTAGTGACGATGGATAGACGAGTCTGCAGCCGAGGAGAAGCTTAATGCTCCTAAAACCAATACAGCCTGGCAACCATATGCAAGTGAAGTGATACCTGTAGATGAGCAATTGCTTTTTAATCTGTCATGATGTGGGCGGTGGGATGGGGCATGTCTCTCCATGACAAAGACACTAGGAAACTATCAAAATAGATGAGATCTGTTTTAATCTGCACACAGCCTCGCCTCGAATTTTCTATACTTAAGTTTGAATAATGAAGCAACTGGCGCAATCAGATCTGATCCATAACCTGTATTCGGACTGGGAAAAAGCAAAATTAGAATCTATTTTTGTTTGTCTTATAACTCTTATCATGGCCAGCACATGTGCACTCTTCCCAAGCAACTAATATGCCTCTATAGCACTGGTCCACCCCATCCAAATCACTGCACTGCTCTTTTATTACCACTACCAACTTTTTGGATGCACTTGAGAAAGAGAGAAAGTGAAGGGAGAGTTGGTGTTCAAGTTTATTTATTTGATTACAAATTACTGACAGTTTGCTAGGCCATTCTCAGAGGCCAGAGGCCTGTCTTAGCGCAAAGTGATCTGCTCCTAACGACTCCTGATGCCATCTGGCTATGCTACTGAAGCTGGGTTTAGTCTAGCAGTTCAGTCACAACAACATAAACCAATACTGTCTGAGTTAGCTTGCTGTAAAAAAGGGCAAAAAGATACAGAGAAATTAAAATAAAATAAAAAGAGTTTAAAATAACATTCAGACATACACTTGACCATTAAAGTAGTGTATGCATTTAGGTATAATGTCGTTATTTAAAAAAGAACTGTATCTCTAAAGTGTTTTTCTACATAATTTGCACATGGGCAGCTGTCCTAGATTGTGTGCATGATAAGTGCAAATTTTATGATGAATGGGTCAATTGAAATGCTCCACAAATTAAAATTGGAAAGATAAACTTCAAAATTTCTAAGACAAACTTGAACTAAAATCTCTAAAAGTTAAGAAGTTTTCTGTCTTCTTTAAAATGTACTCTCTCGACTTGGGGCGATGTAATGATCTATGAATCCCGCATTATAATGGATAATATTTTATGATGAGATTTTTGGCTGTATTGACAACCTCTGTGCCTGGGTAATGTCACAGACATTACACGAAGAGAGGAACACAGCCAGCAGGGGAGCAGGGGCAAACCTCTTTCCCAGGGCAAGTGGAGCTCGCTAATTGGCTGCCGCCGTGTCGGAGTGATTATCCGTGCCCCACGCCCAGGCCTGTTGTGACTGGTGGGCCTATAGACTAATCTTCCTTTAATTAGCTCAATCTGCGGGGCCGAAGCAGAAGCCACCTCAGCGCCAACTCGCCTCAGTGTGGTTTAACATCTGAGCCTGGAGGATGTGAGCTCCAACGTCTGCCCCGAGGTCACCAGTTAACCATGTTTGCCAGGAGTGATTGATCCCCATGTTGATTCATTCATAAGATTCTCTGGAAATCAAGCTAGGCATAGATCATTTCATGGACTGAAGGAGGTCTCGCATGTCTCTGGCTGTCATTTTGTTGTCCAAGAGTCTAAATCCAAAGGACTGAGCGAGAAGGGATTGAGTTTGTTGCCGATATCCTGGGGTTAAGCCCAAGTGGACTGATTGGAGCTTTCGAGGTTTATCCACTGGTGGTATTGAGGGTGCCTGGTTACAGGAAAATCAACGTTGTTGCTTATTCAGACTGAAAAGAATCCCTGCGTGTTTCTGCTAGCAGGATTCAAAGTTGGATTCAGTTCTGATCTGGCTCGAGTGGATAAGTGAACAGTGCCGAGATCTGATGTTTAAAGTCCAATTCTGAAGGCTTTGGAAACTTACAGTGCCTAGCTTACTGTTCTGCTTTCTCACGGGAGTTTGACAACTGATTGACTGATCGGTTTCTGTATTAGAAAGAGGGAATCTGCAATCAGAGTAGAAATACGTTCCAGATAAACGAATAGCTCATTGGATATAGAATGTTGGGCATGATATGTTTTATGAACCCATTGTGCGCTTCTGCTTTAAGCCTCGTTTCTGTCAGCCAGGCTGAGTCAGTGACTTTCCCGTAATACCATGTAAAACACCTCACACCGATTCGCTCCAAATAAGATGTCAGTGTGCTCCACACACAATCTCCTCTTTTGTTATTGGCTTGATTAGCAATTTAGTTTTTTTCACTAATCTGTTGCAGAAAACTGTCAGAGATTCAGATTTATAAATATGCTGTAGTTTATTGTAAAGTGTGTTGGTGAAGGAAGCTAAACAATGAAAGCATAAGGTCAGGATAAATTTATTTTTTTTATTCAAGAGGTCTTCTGTGGGTCCCTGGGTTTCACACCTTAATCTATATACTTCCCATCAATGACAGGCTTTTTATTGTAAATATTATCCTCTGTTCACATTCTTCTTGTTTAGTTTTTATTTTACTATCCGGTGCCAGCCAGAGGAATATGGGTTTCCTTTTAGACTCTTGGTTTCTCTCATGGTTCCCTCCTCTTATTCTGGGGGTGTTTTTTCTTGCCACTGATGCCTTTGCCTTGCCCACTGGGGCTTGGACCCAGACTTTTGTGAAATTGCTCTGTGACAAAGCCTTTTGTCAAAAGCACTATGGGAACAAACCTGGACCTTTACACTCTTGAATCATGCCGTCTATGCTAATTGCATGTGGCCTCTGTAAACTTTTGCTGCTTTTAAATCTTCCTAGGGAATAGAGAGTGATTACCGAGTCTTTTTCTCTTTCTCTAACACAAACACTTTGTCTTTTTCTTGCACACTTTTTTGCCTTCTCTTTTTGCCATGGCTACATTTTTTGTTGGGGGGGGTCTCTGATTAACTCTCCACAAAGTGCCCTGCTCCCTGACCAAAATAAATATGGCCCCTGTCATACTGTCAGCAACTGTCTTCTGAGAGCAATATTTGAAACACCCCATGATCCTGCTGGCTTTTATATGGAGAATCCATCGTCATACCACAGGCATGAGCCATAAACATGTGGACTTGTGTGGAAGAGGGCTCAGGGTGAGGGGGAGCTCCCCTATCCGCATCTTCGTCATCCGGGCCTCTCTAAACCGAAGAAGCATGGCCCATTTGGGGAAGGTTTTTTTTTTTTTAAATATCTGGAAACAGCTTTCCTGAATAGGCTCTTTGGGATTCCTGTGCAGTGCTTAGGTCTACAAAGGAAAGAAATCATTTTTTTATTATATAAGGACTCATTGCATCATGTCATTTCCTCCTCTGTTGAACTACATCGTACATATACTGTAAATATTTTTTGGGAGAAGTAAACAAATTTCAAACTTTAGGCTGGCTCGGTCTGTCCTGTTTTGTGCTGTGCCCTTATCTTAGGACAAATGTGATGATAATGAGGTCTGTGAGCTTGGCCCTTCTGCTGGCCAGACCCTCCGCTTTGCCCACTGTCAGAGCTCACAGGGGCCCCACACAGATGCTTTCATCTCCATGCTTTACACACATGGCAAGGCAACACACTTCCGTTAGTCCACAGTAAACATGTGTCCTCATGCATAGACACACGTATGTGCGGATGCACACATGCACAGATACACAAACACTTCATGGTGTGTATGTTGAGGGTTTGTTTCAGTTTAAACATTGGCATGACCCACACCGCCTTCTGTGCACAGAGCATGGCTGTCAACATCTGGAGCCCAGTTGCACTAGCTTAGATTCTAGAAGGCCCTTCTCTTTTTCTTTCTCTCTCCCTCTCTTTCTCCATGTTCCTCTCTATTTATGTCTCTGTAACACTTTCTCACTCTTACTCTGTCTCACTTTCTTTCTCTGCCTATTTTTTGTCTCTTTCTTTCTGTCTCTCATGCTCTCTCTCTCATTCTCTCTATCTCTCTTTCTCTTTCTTTGTGTCCCCCTCTTTCACTCTCTGTCTCCCTTATTCTATGTCTCTTTTCTGTATCTACACAATATGGCCAAAAGTGTGTGGACACTTGACCTATTTGAGCTTCTTGGACATCCCATTGCAAAACCATTGGCATTCATTTGGAATTGGCCAATAGCTTCCACTCCTCTAGCAAGGCTTTTCATAAGCAGGCCACTGGAGTTCCTTCACACCATACTCGCCAACTATGTTTTCGTGGGCCTTGCTTTGGGCACAGAGGCACAATAATGCTGAATTTAGAAAGGCCCTACCACAAACTGTTGGCACAAAGTTGGAAGTTCACTCGCATCTTTAGGGCTCAACCAACTAAACAGACATCCAGTCAAAACAAAGATCCTATGCTGCAGGGTTAGGTACAAGTCCGTTTGTGTCAGGTTAATTAAGTACACTCACGCAAAACTCTGAACTGCAGGAGATTCTCACACGCAAGTGGGTTACAGTCTAACTACATTGGGATAAATGGCAGGATTAAGAAAGTCAAATTATTCAGTCCAAATGTTTGCTTGCCTCTTTTGGTATGAAATGCATTTTATGCAGGTTTTTACACAATGCTATTCATTTCCCCAAAGTTCATGTTCTCCAGTAAAAGAACTCCCCAGAGTCAGTCAGTGTGCATTTTCTCTCCTCTTTTATGCTTGTTTGTTTGTGGTATTTTTTTTTTTCTGCTCAACCTCTGTCCAAGTCCCTGGCCTCATGTGTTTAGTCTGAATAATACCTGGATGTTGGACAAATCCCCACTACCCTGCGGTTACTGTTGGATCTTTTCCCCGACACGCTCATATTTTTCTCCCCGGTGGTGCTTTGTGGAGTCCTGCCCCCGCTGGGCTTTGCTATGACTTACCAGCAATCGGCCCTCTGACTGCCTCAAATACCTTAACATCTTCATACCTTGGTTCATCCTTTCGGCAGCTCTGTGCCAAGAGTGCCCAAATCCACAGGTCTCCATTTTACTACATGAAACCTTGAAATCACAGACTGAAATTACACGGCAATCAAAGGCAGCGAAAGTGCACATACGCAATAGAAAATCTTTGCCATATGTTGTGAAAGCTCTGTGTTTGCTTTTGGGGAAATGGGGGTTGCTTCCCGGCTCCTGCAGCCCCTGTAGGTAGATGATAAAAGCTGTCAGCTTCACTCAGATGTCCACATGAGTGGCGTCAAGCAGCAGCTGAGTGTCTCATCTCCAAGAGGAACGCTTGCTCTAGACCTCTCAGGGCAAAACATCAAACATACAGAGCCCCACCGCTTGGCCACGGCTTGTAATGAAGAGCTGGATCCATTTCCTTCTGTTTTGTTAGGCTGCTCTCTGAAGGATACACCTTTGATTGTGCAGTCTTGGGCAGATGAAAGGTGTTTGGGGAGATAACTTCTAAAATGAAAGTAGAAGAGGGAGTGCAGCCCTGACTGCATCATCTAGAAGCGTTTCAAGTGCAGTGTTCCCCACTTTGACCACTTTATGGCTTTATGGTGTAAGCCTTAGCTGATTTGGTGAGGCCCCTTGGCCTCATGGCCACTTCCTTTTTCTGTAAACCCACTCTCGTCCTCCAGACATGAGGCAGATTTCCTCTCCTGCTCTCCCATCGATGAGAGGGATGAAGGGCCTTGTTCTGGAATGAGATACAAAGAGCACATCATGCTGCACAATTTCCTCCTGCGTCCCCCAGTAGCTCCCTGTGGGATAAAGAGGCAATAGAGCCCAGTGGGGCATTTAGTGAGGAGAGAAGACTCAAACACAATAAATTCAGACTAGTGTGGCACCAGGAGCCTCTGCTATCTCCTCTAACCAAGCAATCACCACACAAAGCCTCTTCCAATTTAGTCCTACTCACCCAGTTCTTAGCTCAGCTTGGAGAATACCATGAAGTATGGGGCATGACACTTGAGTTTTGAATGAAAATTGGAAATTGTTTAAAACAAGCGCTCAGTTTTTGATGTCCAAATGAGGCAATATGACTATGACTTCATACTTTCTTCCCTTTCATTAAAAGATAAAATATAGTTTCTGTGTCTGGGGATAGACTAGACACAGGAAGCTCTGTTGTCTGTTAGTCATGATGACTGTGTAATAGGGACACCTACCGTTTATCTACACTCAACATCTATTTCATTAGCTTCATGGTCTATCGGAGTCTGGAGAAAAACATGCATATAAGAAAAATAATTGTAAATATAAATTTAGAATTACATTTTTTTAGAGAAATATAGACATGATTCCCATTAACATTAGGAGGAGATTGTTAGTTTCTGGAATTCAACACTTAAAGATTGCAGTCCATTTTTATTAATGGTCATTGAGTGTCACTACTGGATTAAATGACGCAGCATGAATCAGAGTTGCTAATGTTTATAAACACTGTGTCCACTCACTGTCCACTCTATTAGACACTACTACCTTGTTGGTCCACCTTATAGATGTAAAGTCAGAGACAGTATCTCATCTGCTTCTGCAATGTTTGAGTTCGTAAACCTCTTCATCAGTCGTCATAGACTGCTGCTCACAGGATGCTATAGGCTGGATGCCGTTTTGAAGTCCTGAGAATGATTCACCACCTACATAATACCAGCTCTGAGGTGGTCCTGTGGGTGTCGTAAACATTGATGAACAGAATACAGGTGGGATAACAAATGAGCTAAAACAACAGATGAGCTACAGTCTGTGATTGTGCCACAGCTCCTAAATGGTAAGTGAAGCTAATATAATGAACAATGAGTGTAGACAGAAGGTCTTCCTAATTAAGGGCTCAGCTCAGCTCCTCTGAAAGTGAGAACACGGCACTCTTACTGGCTCTCTCACACACATCGGTGTACACGCTTGCTGAGCTTCTCAGCACCTGCATCACTTGCAAGCTTCGGGGGTAGAAAATAGAAAACAAATGTTCCATCAAATGGTTTGTGTAATGGTAGTGTGAAGAGGTCACCTTCTTGGCGGATGAGATTTTTTCTGTGGTCCATTTTCATGACAACCATGAAACGGAGGGTTTAAATTTACAGTACACTACAGTATGCTCCTTTCCTGTACCACGGATCCTGGAGAACAAACATAGTACGTCGGATTTTACTGGAATGGTCTGGAATCTTACTCTGCTTTAAAGCTCGAACCTTCTGACTAACCTCAGCTGATCTTGTTTCTAAAATGTAACAACACATTAAGACCAGCAGAAGCTGCCCATGCTTAACAGAGTGATGTCATTATGCTTCACAGACTGTTGGAAAGTAACTACATTAGCAGGCAAACTGTTGATGTCCATTCAGAAGACTTCTTTTATTTAAATATAAAACAGATGCTTAATTAACCTTAACAAAACGCATAACTGAGAAGCGATTAAGGAGGTCAAACTCTCTGGCGAGAGGCGAAACCCCTTCCATAGACTATATCTCAGAACCATGCCAACCCTTTTACCATCCTCTCTATAACACACAACACATGCTCTCTCGTTGAGTCAAACAACCCAAGTAGCTCTTTGATAAAGCAGTCAGAGCTTTTTATGTCACTCTTCAGAAATGCGACATAACATTTAGGCAGTAATTAAACGTAACTAAAGCTAATTATGTCTCATTTTCTAAGGGACGCAGGACTAGAGCTCTATCTACTTAGGCCCAGATGTGGGGGTGAGTCAGGCAGAGAGATAGCACACCACATTTGCGGTGTTGCTGTGCTTTCCTTCGCTTTGTGTATTCTGGGGCATTCACATCAGCCTCATTATGGTAGTCATTGCACCTACTGCTCAAACTCCATGATGACAGCATTTGGTGGGGAAGGTGGAGGAGGGTCATATGCTGTTCAAGGTTAGGCAGTTTAACAGGGGCACCAGGCAGCATTACCCAATAGCAGAAACGATTGAGGTTTGATCATCAGTGTGTACCTGTAAACATTTTCAGTCAACAGTAGTAAGTCTAAGTAGTAAGTGAAGTGCCCCCTGGTATTTGGGGGTTGGCTGTTTCAGGCTTGGCTAAGTGGTGCTGATGCTTTAGTGGGAACAATGTCAATGTTTAGTTTATCAATTCTTATTCTGTAAATTCCTTTCTTGCTTGATAATGGGCTCTTCCACACATTCATTGGGATCTTACTCATTTCCTCTTTTGGTTTTAGAACCAACAGTCCCTTGGGAAAGTTTTCAGATTTACAAGTATGCTATTGCATAGTGTAAAGGCTTTCAGAGGTATTGATTGTGAGTCAAGCAGGCTAAATAATGACCTTTCCCTGAATGCCTATTTGAGAATCTGTTTTCCCCTAGACAGGCTAACATCATAATAAGTTTATTTTCAGTTCTTCCTCAGAATTTTACAGGGTATAAGGAGGTTATATAGGGGGTCCTGGACCTTCCCAGGACCCGACTGGTGGTACTTTATATCAGCCCACTATTATAGACACAGTTTTTTTCTGATTATATTAACAGTCATTGTTGTAACAGAGCCTTATACCTGCAAAATGGTAACGTTATAAAGAACAGAGGAAAAGTCTTTGATGTTTGAAGTTGTTTAAGACCATCCATCATGGAAATGTTGATACATAGCAAAAGGATGCTGGAATTTAAACAGGTTTTGATATGACAGTAACACTATGAACTGATGCTGTATTGATGACACTAGCCCTCTCTTTCGTTTTCACTTGTCTTTGGTAAAATGATGCTTCAGTGAGACAGGAGGTGCACTAACCTGCTCCCTGTAGCTCCTTTGCCATCATGTAGAATGAGAAAATAATGACACACCTAATCTGAGCATTAACTATTTTTCAGATGGATTGCATGTGTTTTAAATTACTATGTCTGATAGTAAGCAGAGTGCAGCCGGGGAAGAGAGAGAAGGAGAAGTGCGATCCAGAGTAACCTTGTTAGACTAAGTGAAGCTCTGCAGAGAAGCTTCATGTCAACTGACTGGCGAGAGGAGCTTCTGCTCCAGGATCGTCCACCATCCTCGCATTTCACTACTCTGTTATCTATCATCTCTACCTCACTCAATCTTCCTCACTCCGTTTTGTTCCCTCTCTGCTCTTTCTCCCTCTCTGTTTTTCTCTCACTCATTCTATTAAGCTGTCTCTCTCTCTCTTTATATATCTCTCTCACTCTTACTCTACCTTCTCTCACATCCTCTTTCTTTTATTTCCCACTCTCCCTCTTACTCTCTCACTCTATTATTATTCCCTCTCTCTCACACATTCTTCTTTCCTCTCTCCCCCACTTTCCCTTGTCTTTTTTCTCTTTCTTCCTCTGACTCTCACTCTGTCTCTATCTTCTATTTCTCTCTCTCACACGATTTCTCTTCCTCTCTCACTTTTTTCTCTCTCCCACTTTTCCTTGTCTCTTTTTTCTCTGTCCTTTTCTGTTTGTCAATCTCCTTTGTCAATAGAATCTTCTCATTCAATTCTTTCTCTTTCTCTTTTTACTCTCTTTCTCTCCCCCTCTGTTTTACACTCAGTCTCCATCTTTAATATTATCTTTAATAATATCTTATCTACTTTCCCTTGTCTCACAAACACTCTCAATCTCTTACTCTCCCACTTATCCTTTTCTCTCTGTCTCTCTCTCTCTGTCTCTCTCTCTCTCTCTCTCTCTCTCTCTCTCTCTCTCTCTCTCTCTCTCTCTCTCTCTCTCTCTCTCTCTCTTTCTCTCTCTCTCTTGTTCTCTTTCTTTACTGTGTCACTTTTACATTTACATTTAAGGCATTTAGCAGGCGCTCTTGTCCATACAACTATGCTTAGTGTCAAAGTGCCAAAACAACACATTACAATATATACATCTGTTAGCGTTTATTTGCTTAGGTACTGTTCAAAGGGAAAAGTAGGCCTGTGACAGTTATTACATAATTGTATCTATTATCTATTTGTCTATCTATCTATTATGTAATAACTGTCACAGGCCTAATGACATTCTTTGTTTTTGTTTTAGTTTCTCTAAGTTTTAGCTCTGACCTAAAGTAAAAGTCCAGTCTCTTTTACCTTTGTTTGTTTGCAACATGAACGTGCCATAGTGAACTAATGACTACTGAAGAACTTTTGCACCTACACTTGCATGCAAGGTATGTCAAGCAATTATATAGCATAATGAGGTCTCAACTGCTTACGTCACACCCACACATGCAGATCCTTGTACTTTACGAGTGCTGCGTATCCTCTTCCAGACAGCAGTCCACAGTGCAGGCTGAAGGGATAGGCTGTAGCTACGTTCCCCTTCACGGCATTATAAATGTATGTGTGAGGAGGCCTTTAATGGCTGCTAATCCAATTTCTGCCACTGAAATCAAATCTCCCTGGCGCCAGTAGTCCGCTCCTTCGTGCACAAATAATGGCCTT
This sequence comes from Prochilodus magdalenae, assembly GCA_024036415.1. Classification (NCBI taxonomy): domain Eukaryota; kingdom Metazoa; phylum Chordata; class Actinopteri; order Characiformes; family Prochilodontidae; genus Prochilodus; species Prochilodus magdalenae. Next base: position 1,086,761 of record JAMWET010000402.1, read on the forward strand.
TGCTTTGGTGTATTTATGAAAATGATGAGCCGCCAAAAAAAGAAAAAAACGTAGCTGGCTTTTCCGTGCCTGAAGCCCATCCCCAATCTTGTCAAAACGATTCTGTTTTATCTCTTTTTCTCATTCACTCTTTCTTTTTGGAGGGGGGTGTGAAGTAGAGGGGGTGGAGAAGACAGTTATTAATTGTTGGTCCCTTGAAAGATGAGAAGGTTTTGAGCAGAAGGAGCAGAGAGTGTACGCAGAGAGGCCCATTTACCGCTCTCTCATAATGCCTTCCTGAGGTCAGCCATCGATTTGCTTAAACCGCATGCTGCACTGATAAGATTAGGCCTTTCGATTCCTGAACTACTTGAGTCATCCAGATGAAGTCACTTTGGGTTGGACAGCAGAGCAAATAGCTCTCTTTTCATTAGGTCATGGCCTTTCTGATAGCAGGTTGACTTTGCCTCTCTTTGCTGCGGTCTCTCTCGCTCCCTCTCTGTCTTTCTCTTCCTTGCTCTTTATAAGGCCCAGCTAGGCATATGAAACTTTCTTATCATGACCGTTTTCAGTTCATTTCCAGTATTACTGTGGAAATATACTGAAAAGGTTTAAAAAACACATTGTAAGTTTGAACCATGACTTCAAAACATGTCTTCAGAAATGATGGAGGTGAGAGAACTCTGAGATCCTGGACTGCAGTTCTGTTTTAAACTACGCCAGTTCGCCTTTGATGGACAAAGATAAGAATGCAGAACAGGGAGGACATGGGGTATGGTGGGGTGATTAGGGATGGAGGTTGCAAAAAAAGAGTAAAAAAAGGAATAGGAGCATCAGGCATGGGCTGCCTCACAAACCAGGTACATGATTTCATGGCCCAGTCTTTGTGCCTATACCTCCTAATGATCGAGTTGGCGTGTTTCAGCCTTGCATGACGCTAATAGGTACATAGGCCTATAGATCAGTGGATACACATTTACTGTAGAATGGCTTGTACTGAAGAGCTCTTTAAAAACAGAACTGTCATCAGATGCCACCTACACCGCAAGTCAGTTTGTGCAATGTCTGGCATGTTATATCTGCTCTGGTCAACCGTAAGTGTTATTATTGCACAGTGGATGTGTCTTGGAGCAACAACAGCTCAGCCACGAAGTGGTAGACCACACAAACTCACAGAGCGAGGCCGCAGTGTGTTGAAGCGTGTAGTGCATAAAAATCACCCTATCCTCTGTTGCATCACTCACTGCAGAGTTCAAAACAACATCAGCACATGAACTTTGTGTCAGGAGCTTTATGAAATGGGTTTCCATGGCTGAGCAACAGCACAAAAGCTTAAAATCACAAGGCAGAATGTTGGAGAGTTGTAAAGTGCAGCTTCACTGGACTCTGAAGCAGTGGAAACTTCTTTGTCAGAGTGATGACTCAGCTTCATCATCTGGCAGCATGATGGATGAACCTGGGTTTGGTGTATGCCGAAGGGACACTACCAACATAGTGCATCCATAGTGCCAGCAATAAAGTTTGGTTGAGGAGGGGTAATAGGTGTGTAGCTGATTGTTAGGGCTTGGGCCCTGTAGTTCTACTGAAGTGTTATGATAAAACTACAGCATACAAAAACATTTTTAGACAGTTATATACACTGCCTGGCCAGAAAAATGGCCACCACCTGGATTTAACTAAGTAAATAGGTAAGAGCCTCCTATTGGATAATTACTGCATGGGTGATTGTTATAGCTAGCAACAAGTTATTTAACCCTAACTGGTGCAGTGAGTAGCTTTTCAGTTGTTAAACAACCATGTGGAAAGACACATCCTGTGGTCATGGAAAAGATGTTCATCTCTTTCAGAAGGGTCAAATTATTGTCATGCATCAAGCAGAGAAAACATCTAAGGAGATTTCTGAAACTACTAAAATCGAGTTAGAAACTGCTCAACGCATTATTAAAAGGTGGAAGGACAGTGGGGAAACATCATCTTTGAGATAAGAATGTGGTCGGAAAAAAATCTTGAATGATCGTGATCGGGGATCACTTAAACGTTTGGTGAAATCAAATCGTAGAAAAACAGCAGTAGAACTCAGTGATGTGTAAAAGTGAAAGTAAGAGCATGTCCGCATGCACAGTGTGAAAGGGAACTCAAGGAAATGGGAATAAACAGCTGTGTAGCCTTAAGAAAACCATTGTCTGTGAAGCTAACTGGAAGAAACGGCTTCAGTTGGCTAGGGAACATAAAGATTAGACTCTGGAGCAATGGAAGGAGGTCATGTGGTCTGATGAGTCCAGATTTACTCTGTTCCAGAGTGATGGGTGCATCATGGTAAAAAGAGAGGCGGCTGAAGTGATGCACCCACCATGCCTAGTGTACAAGCCTGTGGGGGCAGTGCTATGATCTGGGGTTGCTGCAGTTGGTCAGGTCTAGGTTCAGCAACGTTATGTGCCCAGAGAATCATGATCAGCTGACCCCCTGAATATACTGTCTATTTATCTATGACCTGGTTATTCCATCAACAGCACTTTTTTCTTTCCTGATGACACAGGCATATTCCAAGATGACTATGGCAGGATTTATCGGGCTCAAATTGTGAAAGAGTGGTCCAGGGAGCATGAGACATCATGAGTCCACCACAGAGTCCAGACTTGAACCCATTTGAGAATCTTTGAGATATGCTGGAGTCTTTTCAGTGGTCCAAATCTCCCATTATTAATACAAGATCTTGGGAAAAATCTCTGGAAAGAAACAAATGTTGTGACATTGCAAAAGCTTGTGCCACTGCAAATGTGTGTCATGATCAAAGCTAAAGACGCTCCAACAAAATATCAAGAGTGTTTGACCTTTTTTTGGCCAGGCAGTGTACCTCCAACATTGTGGCAGCAGTTTGTGGAAGGCCCAGTCCTGTACCAGCATGAACTGTGGAAAAAGCAAGGTCCAAAAAGACATGACATGACAAGTTCTGGTTGTAGGACCTTAGTGCTCCACACAGAGTTCTGACTTTAAGACCTCTTAGCACATTTGGGATAAACTGAAATATCAATTTTGAGTTGGGTCTTTTCATGACGTCACAGATGTCATAGAGCTCATAAAGGAATGTTCATTTACTTTTGGCTGTTTAGTGTATGAAATGAGTGGATTTTTATTGAACCTCACCAAACATTAAAACTAATTTAATCTACATTAAATAGCATTTTATAACTGTGTAAGCCTCATAAACATGAGGTTTTCTGGTTAATTCTCTGCAGGTAGACAGTAGATGTAGGCTATTTACCTCCATCTATGATTTTTATAATATCATTTATTTAAGTTTTTTAATATTTAAGGGTGCAGTTATCATAGTTTATTATATCATCATATGTATTTAAAACAAAAGAGCATCCCTGGGCATAAACCATCTTAGGATACTTGTGCAGTTTATAAGACAAAAGAGCAGCTTTTATTCTCTGGAACAAGGTTTTCCTGTAGACATGACAGTCAGCTCATCCACCTGTGAAACATTCTTTATTACTGAAAGGCTGAGAAGATTAATATGCTCGAAAGATTGAGGGAGAGGTGGAATGAAAACAGAAAGTGATGGATCACATGAACGCTGGGGAGTGGAGAGTAAAGCTTTGCTGACTTTCCGTAGAAACACTGACATAGTTTTGGGGGAAAAAAGAATATCGCATTCCAATAGAAGGTACAGGGTATCCTGTACTACCATAACAAATATTACAAGTGTAGCTTATTGTGTTGTTAATCTTGCACTGCCTGACAGTTGATAAGATACCATGAGGGTTATTAATCTCATTCTTGAAAACTATTTTAAAAAGGCCACATGGAAATGATATACAGACGAAAACTTAACTCTTGCACACATAGATTTACAAGCTCAAAGGGAATCATGCACTTGGCTGCCCAGAGTGGTAACCCTTGATTTCCCCTCTGAACTAAGGATGGTTGTGTAACATGAGAGTAGCACACTCGCACATGTGCATATGTTGTTTTCAGTTAGTGTTTCCCTTAATTTGTTTGTTGAATTTCATGTGAAAATGAGCGTCTCTTGGCAGACTGGAATCTTTGTCTATGAAAGAAAAGCACTCAGAGAGTCCAAAACAAAGTTTGTTTAACTGCACCAAAATGTTTACAGTTTAAATCCTTTCTGGCTTATGGCAGAGTGTTTACCTCAGGACTTCACTCAAATAACTTTAAAGCGGATGTATTTTGTGTCTGCAGTTCAGCCCACTCCTCCCAGTGCCCTGCAGTCTACGTTCAGTGTGTTTCTCCTAAAGGCAAGCCAGCCTGGGGGAGCCCTGACATGTGATTCCAAGATTTTGAATGGCTGGGAATTAATTACAAACAACTTTTAAATAACTGGTTATCCCATCAGATATCCACATGGATGAAACTGGATGGATAAATTTAGATATCTAGGTTTAATTTTCCATTTCAGGCATTGCTCTGGCAGAACAATTATGATACTTTCTGTAGGTGTGGGTTGCCCTCTAGCTGCCAGTTATGAAATATGAAATGTTGTTTCATTTGCAAAGACAGTGGGCTGAAATGTGTCAATTCCGTAAGATGTCTCAGGTATACATCACAAAATACTTTCTGAAGGTCTGGAAGTCATTTTATTGATGATAATTGAAGAATATAATTGAGTCAAAAATAATTGAGAGTATAACCTGAGTCGATATTCGTCCATTCCTGTTCACCATTATGTAAAGCTGGAGGTGTTTTGGAGGACCAGCACAGGCAATTCATGTACACTCTTGCCTGAAAGCTTCTTTTGGGCGGTGCTTTGAAACCGCTTTCTAATTTCTAAGACACTTAACAGATGAGTAATATGTGATGTGTTTGAGTGGAGAAATCGCCAAACTGTGCTGGATGTCAGTAAAACTCAGAGTCCAGAGTTGAACACCCCTGTTATGGTCTATACAGCTTCATGAGACACACTATTGTTCTAACACTGGTGGAAAGAACATGTGTTCTGGTCTACTGCAGAGACCTTTTTTAAAGCAGAACTGTGTGCTTTATTGACATCAAATGTAATTCATCTTGAGTTGATTGCAGCAAAACCTCTGTTTATGAAGCGCATAGCAACACAGTTTTGGATGAAAATGACCTCTTTAAATGGCAATTAGTGAAAAAACAAGCCTATGGTCCAGATGTTTTTGTATGGTCTGTTGTGTCTGTATAAAGTCCTAACCTTGCTGTAACTCACTGTAATAGAAAGTGACATGTATCAAAGAACTTCAGCAACTTTTGTGTTCCTAAACAAGACTCATGGAAATCATCATAGCTGCATGAATAGCAAGGCTCGAATTAGGGCACCATGGTGCTGTGGGAGCATAGGGTTTTGGAGGCCTCTCTGGATGAATAACAAGCCATCGCGTGAAGACAGCATTCTCGCATCCTGCCAAATTGCTAAACTACAAGATTTTAGTCCCAAAATAGTGTGATTGGATTAATAGCAGGAAATTGCCCTTGGAACATTAAGTGAAACTGTTACATTTTTTTTTTTAGTGCCACTGAAAAGCACAAAAACAGCCGCACTCTTTTCTCAGGGTTGTTTCCACTTAAGCAAATCATTTTCGAAGAATTTACAGTGCTGTGCTGGGAATGGCACTCGGGCAGCTGCTCGAGCCAAAGCAGCCGGCTGTGTGTGAGAGTGGCTCGTTTCAGATAAACGTGCCACACATTACTCCGGCCTGCCTCGTTTTGCTGTGCTAAACGGCCTGAACGAGGGCAATAAAGAGACATTAAGCCAAGCGCTGAAATCTGACTACAGAGGAGATCGTTTTCAGCAGCATTCTTCCCTGCACTCTCACTGTGTGTGAACCATAGTGCCTACTGGTATCTATCCATCATACCAACCTGTAATACTGGCATGTCTTCTTATATCATTAGATTTAATCTCACTTATACAATTTCCCCCATCACAGGCATGCCACCCACATACTCACACATGTTCAGCTTATTGCTGTTATCGGGCTACTGGTTGCTATTGGATGGAGTAATCATTGTATTCCTATTATAGTCTTCACTTTCCCAGCATGCTTTGCTGACACCTGGGCTGCATTAAGTCTTGTTTAGGGTGAACTTGCATTATGCAATTTCCTCTGCTTTTCTTGCTTCACTGCATTTGTGCTGGTGTGAGAGCCGGTCATTCACTGTTGGGCTTGTTCTAACACTGTCACTGTTACAGTTTTAGGTGCGGTTCATTGTTATTGTACTGATTATACTGTTTATATATTATAGCTTGGGCTCATTTTTTAAAAAAAAGCTATAGAATTTTTCCAAAATACAGTAGAAAAACACAGTAATAATTTAAATGGTAAATGTCTGGCCATTCTGCTCAGTTTTTAGCATGTAGCTGAATATTTATTTTATAACATATGCCAACCACTAATGCGACAACAAGGTCATTGCAGAAAAGCATCTCATGTGGCTCCTCATAATACTGTTTGACTAAAGTTTAATTTATTTGGTATCTATGTATTTCTATATGTGTGATTTCATAAGCTCACTGGGGAAAAAAAAGTCAATTGAGATGAGGTGCAGTGAATGTCTCGTTTGATGTGTGGAAAATGGGTTAGGGTTAGGGTTAGCAGCTACAGCAGTGGCTAAAATCCAGGTCTATAGGAAATTCTCCTCAGAATTGTGCCAGGGAAGGCATCCACCAAATCTGCCTGAACTGCGCAATTCTTTGATGCAACAGTGGCTGAACATTAATGTCACCTACATCCAAAAACCTGTCCAGTCCATGCCAAATCCAATTGCAGCTCATGGAGGTATCACACACTATTAGGTACATTTCGGTCACAGGTGACTAATCTTTTATCTGGTGAGCTTAGTTTGATGTCTTTACTGGAATTATAAAAGGTGGAAATATGGTGAAAGTGAGGAAACACTTCTGAGTGGATCTATCCAAACTTTTGAATGGAACGAAACATTGTGGCTTAAACAATGGGCCCTTAGTCACCGATATCGTATTCTTAATTGTGTTCTTGGAAAGTGTCCTAGGAAAAAGTGTGTCAGATTCATGACGTGGAATACCAGAATTTGTGCTCCTGAGTGTTTGGAGATTCCATTCTTATCTATGAACAAATCCCAAATAAGAACACATTAGTGAATGTCACGATCTAACCGAAGACTGTGTAATGGATTTTAGGAAGAGATGTCCTCGTAAAGAATGGCTGGTGAATGAAGTTGCTTGTAGACGTTGCTGTCAAAAACATTCCAAACTTATGAGTGTGTTGGTGAGTGTATGACGGTCACTTAAGCTGCTGCTTTATTTTTCTCTCTTTTGTTTGTTTGCCTCAGGAGGATCAGGGAAGCACAAATCCAAAGACCAGAAGAAAAAATCCAACAAGCAGAGGCTGCGCTTCCGAGCCCAGAACCAGCACAGCGATCACCTGGCCTCACTGAGGGCGAGCCAGTAAAGACTGAGAAATCCCACAGAAGAAAGATCAGAAAGCTGCTAGCTGCTGCTCAACACACACTAACCTTACACACACATAGATACACACACACTCAAACACAAATGTAGTTCCTCACCCTCATGCTGTGCACATACACACATACGCTGTCTCTTTGTGCCTCCTGCTGCTTCCCCTCGTGCCGGTAACGTCCCCCAAGCCGAGACCCTTCTTGACATCATTGAACTGTACAGCAGCTGGGCCCACCCTGTCTGAGGAGAAAGACGAGGATGAACGGAGCTGAAAGAGGAAAGAAGGGAAGTCATGGACACTAAGGTTGGAGGATGAGCCGAGATCAAAAGAGCAGGCACCTCAAAGAACGTATGGAGAGCATGTCCAGGAACAGTGACTAATGCTAACTTTGTGAGAAGAGAGAGACTCGTCTGTATTTATGTATAATTACGCACCCACTGAATGGAGGCAGAGTTGCCTTTTATTTTGGCTCTGTACATTTTTGAGAGTACTCCAGTACCATGCATAGTTGCAAAGTATTTTATTCTCGGCACAAGATGTTTACGTCCAGACCGCTTTATCGCTCTAACTGTATATTGTGGATAACAAAGAATTTAGTTGTTCAACTAGCATGGCCACAAACTCATGTGTACATAGTTGGTGAGTTTATCTAATGATAATATTAAAATATGAAAAAGGTTACTGTATTTTCAGTATTGACTCCTTCACCGTTAAATGTGTTAGAAAAATAAAGGTTATGATACCAGCTACAGAAAAAAAAAGAAAGAACAACAAAAAAAAAAAGATAAATAAAACATAACCTTCACATAGCTATTACATTTATAAGGTATATATTTGATTTATTTATTGATTAAATTTTGTACTTTTGTGTTTGGTGACAATTTTTTTGTCTCTGTATCTGTTACTCCTCTGTGCTGAAATATTCTTTCAATTACTTATAACAATACAACTATCTCCACCAGTGGAAGCAGTTTGTGTCTGATGTGTCTAATAACTGTTCTTCAGAAGAACTTCCCCTGCTTTAAGCTTTAAGCTGACCCATTACAGAGCAGCTGAACTATTATAGGCAATGGAATGACAATGTATATATGATGTTCTATTAAAAATGCAATTCATGTCGCCTATACTGTTTTGTATGTTTGTTATATGAAGGCCATTCACCATGTGTTATATGCAATCCCTCAACATCCCGTTATGTTTTACTTATGGTAAGGTGTGTCCAGTCTTATCCACGACGGGTTTGGTCCAAACAGACTGAACTGTTTGAAATGAACAAGATTTCTACAGTAATAGCTCCTAAAATGTGAGCCATACACAGTACACCATACACTACACAATTTGTTAGTACAGTTAAGCAAATTGTACAAACTTTGTTAATGTAGTATATCTAATAACTCAATTGTTTATATAATATTAACATTATTTCACTGCCTTTGCACTATTGATAGCAATGTCGTAAACAATTTAATTTAATACTACTCCACACCATCTTGCCAAATGCTGACAGTTCAGCCTAGAGTGTAGAAAAAATCATTGCGGTGTGCAGCCACCACACAACCACACTCAGCAGGTGGGAACTTGGTAACTCAGCTTGCTGATTTACAACTGAAAATGGTAGACGTGTCCAATATGCGAATATAAGCTACCGAGAAACAATAAGAATTATGGGAGTTTTACTATAGAAGGTTCTGTTGACCAATAATATATCAAGTAAAGCTGAGAGGTCAGTAAGTTAATTCAACTCAAAGATCCCATTTAAATATCTGAAATCATCACAAAAGGTTACGAAAAAAGCATTCAGACATTTATGTAGTCTATTTTATGTTCAAAAGTGCACTTGGCCACCATTGCTTAGTGTAGGTAATTCTGTATGCGCTAAAATAGAAGGGGAAACAGTGCTAAATCTTAAACAATCTCTCAAAATGTCACTGTTTACTGTATATTGTTTACACATTAGACATCATCAAGTTGGTAGGGATTTTTCAGACTATGTTGCTCCAACTTTCTTTTGCATTTAAGTTGTGTTAACTCAATCATTTCATTAGACTTTATAGGGCAACATCTTACAGGATTTATATTTACTGAAGACAAAGGATTAAACGTTCGAGATCATTGACTTATACAAATATAAATAACTTACAGAACCTCTATATTTGCAGTAACCTTGACCAAATACCTTAGTCACGGATCAGTCCTGTGCAGCGGTTTGAAGGCATTTTGGTCAATTTTTTTTGTTTGATAAACATTAGAATGTAAAGTATGAGGCAGTGAATAGTCCGTCTTTTATGGTTAATCCTGTAGGCCTAGATAATAGAGGTACGTCAGAAATGAGAGCCTTAAGATATGCAGATAAATTTAGCACTGGAGAACTGGAAAATCAAGGAGCTGAAAAATTAGGGAAAACTCTGAAGGTGCAGGCTGTAAATGCCTCAAAGTAAGCAATATACCCATATATAGTTAGGATAATAAAGGTACCACGGGTGATAAAGGTAAAAACAAGTGGTCAGTGGTCATGGTGGTGATGAAGATAAAGATAAATTTCATAACTGTATAATGAAATATCTTCTAATTGCTTAGTGTGATGTTCTTATTGGTGGGCGTTACATACAGTATTTCTGTCATGGATCCATTACCATTTTTCCCGAATAGGAAAACAAGTCGAAATAGTCCAGTATGTTTCCTAACCAACCTTTTGAGCTGTATGACTGTCTGTTCATGTCTACTGTTAGTCTCTCCAAGAAAATCAACAGAAATTAATAAGCACATCCCCTGTCAGCATGTGCCAGATTTCCAGAACAGGCTAATATCAGTCATGGCCAATTAAGCCAGCATGAGGTACCGTATAATCACTGCCTACTGAAAAGAAATAAAATGTGAAGCTGAATCTGCCAGACAGCTTACAGATGCACAGTAGCAAATGAATCAACCGGTGTCACATATATCAAGTTCAGACAGTTCAACCACAGACTTCCAGCTTCAGCTAATCCTATGAAGTCACACAGAGAATTTCCAGAGGAAAAATGAGGAGAGAAAGACAGAGAGAGGGAGAGGGAGAGAGAGAGAGGGAGAGAGAGAGAGAGAGAGAGAGAGAGAGAGGGAGAGAGAGTTGTGTCAGGTGGATTGTATGTCAGGTAGAGCTAAAGTGGCCTTTAACACTCACCCAGCTGGCGGGCCAGAAGATGACAGATGCTGTTTTTTTTTCTCACAGTTTTAAAAGAAATACAAGTACCTGAAAGCTGAATAAATAAGAAGAAAGGTAACAGCACAAGCCTGTACAAACCTTTATCTTTTCATTTTGATTATATCTCAACACTTCTACTTACACACAATGTGTACTCCTCAACGAGGTGCCACAGAGGATTCTTTAAGAAATGCCATTGAGGAATACCTTTAACCTCCGTACAGAAGCATACTCGATACAAAATTTATTCATGCAAAGTACAATTTGACCCTTAACATTATGTGGAGGTTCTTTAAACACTGTAAACGTCCTAAATGTTTTCCAAAATAATCATTTATTAAAAGATTCCTTATAAAATAAAAAAACTCTCTTTTATGAAATTGACAAACTGGTTCTTAGACTCAGACACTACATATTTTTTATCCATCTCTGTATGTTGCAATTTAGATTAGATAAAAATTCTGGATTGTCTGGGGGTCTCTGAGGACCGGTTTGAAAGCTTCTGCTCTTTAGCACCACCCAAGGAACCCTAATACCCTTATTTTTAAGAGTGTGGAAAGTTTACTAAAATAATTAAAATTAATGGTAGTTAATATTAGTGCCAATACATCAACTCCAATCTTTTCCCTCCTTATCTTTCAAAAACTGAGCTTCGTTTTGCTTTTTAAAGCATACAGCATACAGTACTGTCTCGAGGATTAGCAGTGCGATGACTGACACACTGTATAATCACAATGTCATGTTATGCTTAACATGATGCTGAAATACACAAACACACCAGAGTAAGACTATATAGTAATGTACACAAATCTCTGAAGTGGGAGTGAGGTCCATAAAAGCCCTTGTGTAGTGAATGTATATGTAAACTTATTAACTATGTTTAAAGAGCCATCTGTTGCGGGTTACGAGTTAATGAACTACTCACAGATGTCATCTCACAGTGCCAGACTGTCAGTGCACTAGGGTTGGGCATTAACTCTAGAATCCACTTGCACTGAAGTGGATTCATTCAGGGCAAGGTCACCACAGAAACACTGCTCTATGCTATTGCAAAATTGTGGAAGCTGAGCATTTACTCTCCAGTGCAGCTTCTCATTGTAAATCTAGTCTCCTTACTCCCCTCGCAAGCCCACTGTCACTGTAGCGTGAAGTCTGCCTTTAGTCTTCACGTGAGATGATGAATAAGAAGCATGTCATGAAGGAAACATGTGAACCAAAGAAATCCAGTAAAAATAGCAGCAGCAGAAAAGAGATGAAGTTTAAAGCTAAATTTGCAGCTATTTTTCTGCTAAGTAAACAAGGCAGGAGGAAGAGAGACTGCCAAGGTTAAATCAAGTGTGCTGTTCGCAGACGCTAAGTATGGCTGGGGTTTCAGCGCCTGAAGTTCAATGACAAGTATGAAGCTAGACCTAGCTGCATTCTTCTAACCAACACATTAGAACTTTCTTATCGTAAAACCATGATGTTGTGTTTATTTGACCTGTGTTTATTTGTATTTCTTCTAATGTTGAAAAGTGTTTTACTGGCAAAAACATACAGCCAAGATAAGCAGTTGTAAACAGTTTTTATGGCTCTCTTTTATATCTAATCTAATGTAATCTATTTCTATCTCTTTCTCTCTCTAGTGATACAGAGCAGAATAAACTGGCACTTATTAAGATCTGTCAGTATATCACATGTCTGTCCACACATCAGAAGCTAGTGTTCCCCATTTCCTGCTGCCATCTCCCAATACTCTTTTCATCAGAAAACCACCACTGTAAACTATGTGGCTGCTTAAAGGCAATGGATCGTACAAAGGATCTCTGTATTATTTCCTTTTTCAGTGTGTGTGTGAGTGTTTGGTGGGAGGCCCTGGCCGAAAGCCTCCTTTAATCTGACAGAGTGCATTTTCATTAGCTCAATTCAGTTCTATTATTATGGCACGCATCAAAGGCTGAACAAGTGAAACCACAAACAGGAAGCTCTGTTTGTGAGGCCTGAGAAGCGGTGGGCTGTGCTCTCAATTCAGTGTGTGTGTGTTGTGTGTGTGTGTGTATGTGTGTGTTTGTGTGATCAGGCCATCAAACATTACACTTACTGAGTGAATGACACATTTGTTCCAAAGCAGATGGCAGAGATGGAAGTTATGACATCGTTGGCTTAATAACTTTGCCCAGGACAATAAATGTTAGGATAATTTGTTGATTTCAATAACTACATAATAGGGCAACGGTGGCCCTTTGGGACACAGGAAATCAGAAATCATTAGCGCTCTCATTGAATATGACGTTTTGGCGTGAAGCACTGCAGGAGAACGTGTGGATGTATGCTCTCCAGCAGTTCAGGCCACTGGAGTCCAGTGTGCAGTATAGATTTACCATATGTCAGCTATCAAGACCCAACACACACAAGATTAGTGAGTGAGCTTAAATGCATGCCCAAGACGGACAAATATTCTCGTAATTGACTATCATATCCGGAGTTCGTTCCGTTTTAGCAAATTGGTCACATTTAGGTGGTGGTGGGGGGTTGCTAAGTTACACATTTCGGATATAAATACAACCGTCAATGAATGGTAATCATGTGTGACCCTCTCTGCTTTCTGCAAGACAGAGAGTTAATGGGGAATGGAAAGTGTAGTCAGGCCGTATAGTGCTTTTTTGAGTTTACTCTAGCTGAATGCAGCTCTGGTGGGCCCTTTTTTTGGAATAATATAAGGGTTAGTTGAGAGAATATTTGGCCCGATTTTGCACAAAAATGAAGCAGATCATTTGCTCCATAATAACTTTATCATAATCCAGGAAAGCTCCACCTGGCCTGCTCTTCTTGGTGTCAAAACTTCAGTGAGAAGGAAATAAAACTATATTTATGGCCTAATTTTGTGGTGTAAGGTCTTCTTGGTTTCATTATGGCAGGTGCACCAGTGGATCATGTAGTGTCCAGATTACTCCCTCAGGAGAGGGATTTCTGGGCTGAAATGGCATGAGGTTTCAGATGGGGTATTGGCGGCTGTTCTTTTTCATACTGTGCGTTCTCTCTCTCCCCCTTACATTCACTCTGCTCTCTCTCTCTCTCTCTCTCTCTCTCTCTCTCTCTCTCTCTCTCTCTCTCTCTCTCTCTCTCTCTGTGTCTAATATTGCTCTTAACATCTTTTCCTTTGCCATGGCAGGGATCCCTGCTTTTGACCACCATCGCAGCAGCCATTCTGAGAGGGTTGTTTTATTTCACTCAGACAACCACACAAGACCTTTCTCCTTCCCTAGAGGCCTCAAGGTCTCGTAATCACATGAGAGGTCAAAGCCCCGAGTCGACCACACCATCACCACCCATCTCTGGACTCTAGCTCAGGCCCTGCTAGCGGGATCTTTAACACATGGTCTTTATAAGTTGAGCTGAATACTGTTCAGTACACTCAGAGCACATAAGGGGGAACGGCAAATTCCCTTTATGGGCAGACAGAGCCATGTGGACACAACAGTCACGTTTGGCTAACCTATGGAGCCAGCTGCTAGGAACAAAATGAAAAACTCCATCATTGCAGCTCTTTTTCCCTTTTGTTTGGCAACTATTCCCCATTTATTGGATTTTATATGGGGTCTAGTAGCCACATTAACAAAAGGTTTCAAGGGAAGATTAATCAAAACCAGTGCTTATTAAACCATAATAAGAGCGCTCCTATTGCATATACTATTACCTTTGGAGACCCAAAAGGGCAATATCTATTCCATAGCTGACACAAATGGCCCAAAGGAGGAAAAGGGACGTTATTCTCCTTTGGACAGAAGGGAGCTCTGGTTAAGAGACTTGAGGGAGAGGCCCTAGAATGCTGCCATGAGTGGCATGCAGCACTGCTCATTGGGGAGGTAAGTAGGTGTATGCAGGGGGTAACAAACCTGTCATAGTCCAGGAATGTTTACCTCCCCCTGTAGCTCTGGCGAGGCAAAGGGCCCAGCTCTGGCTTTGCTTCATACTCACATGTTCACTTGTTGCTGGTCGGGCCTAAAGGATGCCTTTGCTGATGGGATGAATAAGCACAATGGAAATCCTTGATTATCCTTGTTTGTTCTTTGTGAACACTTTATACTTGCTTTGTAAGTAAGCTGCAGGAATAACTGGAATATACATATTGGAGTGACTTGGTGAAGAAAGAGACCTGGGAGACATCAGAGTTTCTGCTACGAGTAGAGCTCTTTATTAACAGCAGCAGGAAACAGAAAAGGCACAGACATAAAGCAAAACCAGTGGGTGAGGTCACCTCGCCAGCATTGGCCCAGTGGTTACTAATTTTAAGTAGCCACTGCATTAAAGGATTCATATCATTAAGGAGTCATTTGGGTAACTGAATGCATATGATCACTGAAAACTGCTCCCATATTTTTCTATCAATGCCAGAGTAGGAGTGAAATAGCTTAAGGGTTGAATGTATTTGCTTACTGTCAGTCGTCTGACATGCTGGATGCTGGATGTTGCACTATTCGGTTCAGTTACAACCCTATTATCAAAAAAAAGTCAAATGTAAGTAAACACAGAAATATAGAAGAAAAATACAGAAATATTTATAAAAAAAAAATTTGAAATAGAAATAGATCAAAAACCCATTTTGAAAATGATGGCAGGAACACAGGAGCAACTAATGTTGTAAAAGGTAATGTTTGTAATGCTAAAACATCTGGTGAAACATTTCACATCTAATTAGGCTAATTGGCAACAGGTCAGTATGATGATTGGGTATGAAAGAGCATCTCAGTGAGGCTGAGTCTTTCAGAAGTAAAGACACGGAGAAGTTCACCACTCTACAAAAGACTACACAGGGAAAATTATAGCAAAGAACGTGGGATTTCATCATCTACAGTACATAACATCATTAAAAGGTTCAGAGAATCTGGAGCCTGAATACCATACAGCATGCCCATGATCTTCGTAGCCTCAGGCAGAACTGCATTAAAAACAGACTAGACCAGCCTAAAATCACTGCAAGTGCTCATGAACACTTCCGAAGAACTATTGTCTGTGATCACAGTTTGTTGTTGCATCCACATGTTGAAAATATACCATGCAAAGCAGAAACCACATATAAACAGGATCCAGAAACATGACTGCCTTCTCTGGACCTGAGCTCATTTAAAACGTACTGTGGCGAAGTGGAAAAGTATCTTGTGGTCCGACAAATCAAAATGTGAAATTCTTCTTAGAAATCATGGAAGCTGCATACTCCGGGCTAAAGAGGAGCGGGACCATTCAGCTTGTTATCAGAACATAGTTCAAAAGCCAACATTTGTGATATGGAGATATGGGGTTGCATGGGGTACATGGCATGGGTGAGTTGTATATATATATATATAATGGCACCATTCATGCTGAATGGTACAATATATATACAGTGCAACAATGTCAAGCCACATTCAAACACTTACAGTGTTTTGTTTAAAAACTTGTCCTTGCTGGCATCAAACTCAAAATGGACATACAGTGGTGCCTGAAAGTTTGTAAACCCTTTAGATGTCCTAGAAATAGACAAGGAGACCAAAATTAAACAAAGGATACAGACATACTAGACTTGAAACAAACATATTAGACAAGGAACTGTTTGCCTCAGGTCCTTCTATAACGTGTATATTGAACTGAGGTCAGGACTTTTACTTGGCCACTTCGAAACATTACCTTCTTTAATCATTCTTTGGTAGAACGACTTGTGTGCTTAGGGTCATTGTCATTGTGGGGCATTAACCACATTTTTGAGATTCAGTTCACAAACAGATGAAGGACATTTTCCTTCAGAATTTGCTGGTATAATTCAATGATGGCAGGTTGTCCTGGTCCACATCCAGCAAAACAAGACCAAACCAAACCGTGATGGGCTGTCCATTTTCCTTACTTATTCCCTTACCAGATGGGAGAAGGTTTTAATGCTGGAATGCAGTATTTTCCATTCCTACTGCATAACACTCTCATTTGAACCAAAAAGATCTTTTTTAGTTCAATCATCCGCAAAACCAGGTTGCAATTGCCTTCCAGTTTGATGTCAGGCAGCAATGTTCTTTTTATAGAGCAGTAGCAACATTAATGTTAGGCAATGTGAGAAAGACCTTTAGTAATTTAAAGAAATCACCTTGTGCACTATTACACGTCTTGATCTAGGCATGATCTTTGTTGGTCGGCCACTACTGGGGAGGATACTACAGGGTCCTGTAGCTTCTGCCAGGTGGGAGAAGTTGAAATATGTTGTGTCCAGGGTGAGACAGATCTGTGATTATGTTCCCTGCCTGTTTCCTGGTTCTTGAACAGTACAAGTACTGAAGTGGAAGGAAGTGGAGCACCAATGATCTTTGCAGCTGCCTTTATGGTCCTCTGTAGTCTGTTCCGGTCTTGTACTGTGGGCACTGTGATGGATGTGCACAAGTCTGATTCGACGACTGCAGTGTAGAACTGGATCAACAGCTCCTGTGGCAGACCCAAATTCTTCAGCTGCCGCAGAAAGTACATGCTCTGCTGAGCCTTTTAGAGGATGGACTTAATTGGGTTGGTCTCCCATTTCAGAAACTCGAAGGTGTCCCCAGTTGACACAGGACTGCTGGATATTGTGAGGGGGATCAGTGTTGAGGGGTGTCTTCTAAAGTCTACAGTCATCTGCATGGTCATCGTCTATGCCATCCGGAAAGAGGTACCGGAACATCCCAGGCAGAACCACCAGGTTTAAGAACAGCTTTTACCCTAGAGCTGTCAAACTAATCACACCAGCAGCACCTACCAGACCATGACTACACATGAACTGATCTCACCCTGATCACCCCAGCACACAAAGTGCTCCACTACCTCACAAGACTGTTTGCTCTGCACTTTAACTTAAACCTGTATACTTGAGCATCTCAACTGTGTTTATTTACCTATATTTATTTATCTATACTGAACATTAAGATACTTCTACTGCTTCTACTACCTGCAGTGTACACTTTATATATCTATACTGTTTACAACCATACCATTGATACTGTTCTTACACATTTGCACATGTCCTACTATACTGTTACGCACATTGTTTTATATGTATATATATATATATATATATATATATATATATATATATATAGAATAGCGTGATATATATGTTTACGTTACTGGAGAAGGAACAACCCTGTGTTTTGTATACTGCACAACCCTGTATTGAATTATTAATGAACAATAAAATTTTAGAATTGAATTGAATTGAATTGAATTGAATTTAATTGAATTTAATTGAATCAGCAAGTTCAGTTCTAAAAATCTGGTGGGTCCCAGGCGGAACCCAGTTTGACACATCTTGGATAAAACCCCATGTTTTAATTTATAAGGACTGATGCTGGGTATAGTTGCACAACGTTTATGTGTAATCCAGAATCAAATCTGTTTCTGTAACCCTAATAGTGACTTGCTATGTGAAATGTGTGTGTTAAAGGTTAAGAATGTAATGAGAGAGATACATTTGCAAGTTTCACATGAAACTTATTCTCGCATATTTACACATTCACATTCACTCCCTTCTTCAAAGGTTTCAGCAAATTTGTAGGAAGCTGTGAAAAATGATGAGATTTTATGCCTTAATAATTTTCAACAGAGGTTTAAAAATTCCATAATGCTCAAGAAAGTTGTTCATCATTGAGATTGAACTGAACTAAATAAAAGTAACATCTGTACTGCGTATGTGGTGATATAATGTCAGGGCACATAATTTATGCAAACTGATAATTGCAGTAAATGAATTATCAATAATTTATTGCTAGGTCTTTTTAAAAAGATGAAATATTGATAAAAACATGGTAATGTTTAGATTTGTAGTGTTCCTATATACACTGCATAAGCTATTACTGTATAAAATAAAATTGTCATGTAAATTCAAACTTTTAAACAGTCGTAAATAAGTCGTGAAAAGACACTGTGTATGTAGGTGCGTTGAATTGAACAGAAAAGTAAGCAATAAAATGAAACTTCTGTGGTCATTTCCTATCCCTCTCTTTCTTTACCTCTGTCTACCTCTGGCAGTGTAATAGAGCATGTGGGAGTATGTGTTCATACAATAAAAGTGCAATAGCAGTGAAGATGAAAGAGCTTCTTGCCTTGGAGTTCTTGGAGGTCCAGAGAAAATTCACTTTAAGTGCACTCACTTTGACAGCAGCTTATTCACTGTAGAGGACACTTTCATGTCATTTTGGTCTCCCAAATTGTCTAGCCTGACATCAGGCCGGTAAACGTAAGGATCATCTGAATTCCAGTGAGGTAATCTAGTGGACCTTTCTGTTTTCTACAGCTGCTTACTGCCCTTGACCCCGGTGGCCTCATTACAAATGTTTTCCTCTCATCAGTGTGTGTTAAGGCAATGACAGGCAGTGTGTGGGGGTGACTAAAGGCCTGCTGAATGTATACCTGCTATCACAGGCCTCTAAATTAGTGGCTAGAGTTGTGTGTTCAGTCTCTAATTCAAAACCTTTTACTACAGTGTGTCTTTAGCCTGTGTTTACACAGAATGTTTGTATGCTGTCTGCTACCAGGCATATGTACGCGTACATGTGTGCCTGTCTGCAAAATTCGACCTAGACATCTGTATTTTTCAATAATCCGGGCTTTAATTGGTTTTGGATAGTAAATAGCACTCGCCAGCATCCCTTAAAAACCACTGGGAAAAGGGAGTAAATATTCTCATCGAGTCGTGAGGGAGGCTTTTTGACATTTATGATGCATTGAGTTTCAAGCCGGGAAAAGAGGAAAAGAGATTAGCCTCTATATTAAACATGTCTGTGGTAATAACCATTAAGCAGTTGGATAAAGTAAGTGCTGAACTGTTGCAGGAGCAGAACCCAGCAGGAGAGTTGCTCTTGTGTTTGGTAATCAAATAAATATAACCTGCCTTCAGGAAAAGGTGCAGGGTGTGTGTTAATCAGACCAGTCAGATCCGAACCATCCTGTAGGGCTTCACTGATTTCCCAGGCCACACTTAGCTTTAAACTCTCAATTGTCAACATTTTCACAGACTGTATACTTTCAAGGGGAGCAGTGAATGCTCTATCACCAGCACCACTGTAATTACCAGCTGAATGCATTGTGTGAGATAAAGCGAACCACATGGCAAGGGATGGTAGACAGGCAGGCCCAGTGTAGGGCCTTTCGTCACTATCTCCCTGTGTGGTTTTGGGCCGTGCTGGGCTCGGAGATGGGGGTTGTAGGCATGTGTCTGGGCGTGAGGCATGGCAGTGCTCCCAGCTCCCCTGCACCGCTTTAAAGAGAGCGCTTTCTCGGGACAGCTCACCGCTCGGGGGTCCTTCTGTCTGAGAGTGCACGCGGCTACAAGGCACCAGTCTCTGCAGGGGGAGTTTAAGCTCCAATCAAAACAGGATTATACAGACCACCGACTAAAAGAGGAAAGTGCCGCCCCACACACACACAGGCACACAGATAACTGCACTTGGACAAATGTCATGCTCGAAAGAGCAAGACAGCAAGAGCAGCAATCTCTCCTTCAGTGCTCTCAGTACCTGTTGTAAGAGGAACAGCTTTTTGTAGGAAAGAGTAAAGCATTTTAAAATTAAGCCCCACATAGTAACTAATCGACTGTCCAAAATAGACCAGGGTATTGCCAGTTAGCTCACAATACATTACTTATCACAATATGTCATTGCTTTCCTATTAAAACCATGTAGCTTCATTTGATCATGCCAGTTACCTTTGTGTGAACAACTGATGATGAATGGACATATAGAGATGGTCCAAAATGACTTGGAAACTCATTATCTTAAAGCAGCATTATGTAAGGTTTCATTTGTTAAAACTAAAAGAAGTAACAGCACAGAGCCATGTTAAAGAATATGTGCATGGACTGTATCTAGGTAAACGTTGATCATATTTCATTCACGCTTTTCACTAAACCGTGCCCAATTGACCAGATGACATAGTATTGTACTATTATTTGGTAAAAAGTACATTAACACATACATCACGTCTGTTCTACCTTTGTTTACTCTTTCATCAACCAGGAATGTATGAACTTTGCGGGGAACTTTAGTCTCAGAAACCGTTTAATTCTTTGTTTATTTTCTCTTCTGCAATACAGCACTCAGTCGACTCATTTCCACTCAGGAATTGTATATGGATTACAAAAACATGCCCAAAATGTTCTTACAGGCATTGCATGCAATTACACATTTCCACCAGTCCTCACAATTCCCAAATGTTGTCCAGCTTGAACTTAAGCTGAAGTTTGGAACATTTAAAAGTTGTTCACAATCATGACTTTATACAGTTCATTATGATGCATCACAGTGTAGGCAATTGGATGAGAGTGAGAAGTGTTCAAAACTGGTTGTATGGTGGAAATGTAGAAGAATTCTTATTTGGGTGAGGTCAACCATTCTCTGAGCAGAGTTTAGCCATTTGTGTTTACACACAGAGGAATTTGTCTTCCGCATTTAACCCATCCGTGAAGTGAAACACTCACATACAAACACTCTAGGAGGCAGAAAGCACACTTGCCCGGAGCAGTGGACAGCCGTATCCACAGCACCCAGGTTCCTTGCTCAAGGGCACTTTAGTCATTACTGTTAGTTCAAGGTATCAAAGCAGCTACCCTCTGATCACAAGGCTGGTTCCTTAAATTCCAGCGACTCCACGACTACCCTACATGTCCTGAGATATCCTGGCCTTTTGTCATCTATAGGCATTAGGTATATAGATGATACTAACAAAGTGGATAGCATCAACAGGTATGAGCTTTTGGATGTTTCCTGTCTGAATAAACTCAATGCTTGTAAACAAACCAAAAATGTTAAAGTGTTTATATTATTAAAGTGATATTAGAGTTAAACCAGGAAACCAGGAGGAATACAGTTAAGCCCTGAAACTAAATATTGGTGCAAGGGATTAAAGAATTGATGCAAAATCATGAAGAATGGTATAATGATTCAACAATTACTGGTACAGCTCTTTACATAGTGGAGTTCATAAGGTGTAAGTAGCCAACTGTAGCCTCACTGTAACCTTAAGTGAAAAGTGATACACCAAATTAACCATTGATTTGTGAAAACATTGGGTACATATCTAAAAAAAGCTGGTCTTTTACACCAGAAGCATCATGACTATGACAACGGAACACACAGATGAGCGCTATAGATGTGTAAACTATTATTATTATTATTATTATTATTATTATAAGTGTGAAAATGTTCCGAAATATTGCACACTATTGCTAAACTCTGTCTCCTCTTGTCACAATCGTCCTCAGTGATCCACCAAGCCAACGTTCATGTTGACTAAAATGAACCATCTTTGGTGTGGCCCTAAGGGCCATTAGAGACCTGGGGAAACCTCATTTCATGAGTCACACCATACTGCCTCAATTTGTTCTCCCTCCCGTGCACTCTGTGCCACGGCGCTGAATAAAACGACATTGTGACACGACATGGGAACTCTGCCAAAGCATCTGTAACACAGGAAGAAAATTCAATGGAAGCTTGTTGTAATTAGTCTAATAAATGTTTTACCATGGATGTATTGGAAACAAAGCAGGGCTTATTGTGGCAAGCATGACTTTTATTGTGAGACCTTGTAAGCGGATGATGTCTTCTCCTCCGAGTCAAAGGGCTTGCTCTTAGTGTGGTAATGAAGCAATTTAACGGGAGCCCTAGCACCAACAAAAAAATGGTCCCTGCTACCAGGCAAGCAAATGTGGAACTGCTTTGCCTGTTTTATAATCTAAGGATGTTATAAAATTTGTAACAGGATTTTAGGTCGCTCCAAGCCATTTTTATGGCTGCATAAACCCTGATTAAGGATGCAAATGAAGTGCCTAATGGATATTGTAATGAAAACATGTTGATAGGACAATGTCATGCTAATGTGTGAAACATTAACAGCCAGTTCTGTTCACAAGTTCATTTCACCTTGTAGCTGTCTTTAGTGGCACGATGGAGAAGGTGGCGTGATAGGGTTTGGGCTGGGGCGAAAATGTCTGGCTCATTACTGAGCAGGACTGGTATGGTCTCAGCCACTGGCTAGAGCCTGCTCAGACCTGGTCGGTCCTCTTTAATGGCTCAGGGCTGCCGTTTCACATTCCGCCAACCTCTGCCATAGATGTGGTTACTCAAAGAGTGTTGGTGGAAATGAGAGGGGCACCAAGGGGGTCAGGAATTTATCCATCATTGGTCGCTGGAGGAGCAAATTGCTACCACATGAATGGTACTGGCTGAATGTTGGACAGTGGTGCCCACTTTGGACAATTTAGATTGCTGAATTGATTGAGGAGATTGCCTGATGCGTTGATATTCCATACATGCCTGTATGATGCAGCTGGACATGTTATGGCTGCCATGTGTATGTATCCAATCTTCTATCGGAGATTATGTTGCTCTGTAATTTGCATCGACTGTGTCCTGTGCTGGTTAATTAATTCTGACGACCAAACCAGAAGCGACTGTGTTGGTCTGTACCAGCTCTTTTGCTGGTGACTTGGATGGGAGCAGTTATATTTAGCTGTCTTATGTGGTGCTCTGAGGTGGTTGTTGGGGAAGTAAACTGTGAACCATGGCCTCGTGGGTTACAGACTGTCAGAGCTGTAAAAATGTTTGTGAAGTGAAAATCCCCACAAAGTGCTTCACATCACCCCAGAAAGACTCCTCAGTTAGACACAGACCGTAATGAGAGAGCGATGCAAATCGGACAAGTTTCACTCATCAAAGGCCCTGTTGCCATCTGAGTTAAAAATATGTTGCCGGTGTGCTGCTTTGCTCTCTGTATATCTTCTTCCGAGGCATTTCCCAGGCAAAAGCAAAACGGCTCACCACAGTTCCACTCATATGGCTTAACTGGACACTTTCATTTGCTAGGCGTATTACAAGAAGCTGATGGCCTACACACCCTCCTGATAAGCCCCAGCTGACCCTAAACGTTTAGTTTGCGTTTTGGTTGAATACGCCAAAGTGAAATGTTCTGAAACAGAGACAGCATCTATGCATTAGCCTACCTTTATGGAACATTTGCACTGGAAATGCTTTGTGACAGCTTTGCAAGGAAACACAGTGAGCATTGATCAGTTCTGCACAGCATTTCATCTTCCTTCGCCGCAAATCCACCCACTGATGACTCCTCTAGAAACTGGTTCAAATGAGACATGCTGGAAATTGTGCGTATATTGACTATCATGCTTTACACCCAGCTTTCATAACGTAACGTGGCAAGTATTATGGTGTAAGGGACTCATGATATATTTTCTCAGCTGGGAGAAGGGCATTGCATGTGGGCTCGGCAGAAGTGTCAGGTCTCAGTAAATGAGTGTGTGCTGCTGAGTGAAAAGTGAGCTGATGGCCAGCGTCGTACTGGCTCAGGACTCATGGGGAACCCACCAGCCACCGCACAGGGAGGGAGCCTGGAGGGAGTATGAGTTAAGAACCTATAGGGGAAATAAAGCACTTTGCCAGAAAGACATTCAGAAAACCCAGACTTCACCCTCTTGACAGCTCGGAAATATCCGCTATGTAGCAAGGGAAAAGTGGGTCTGGCCAGACATTTTCATTTTTGGTGTGCAGAAACCTGAGCGTCCATGGCCTATCCAATATGGAGCGACATCTGTCACCTTAAACAGCAAGGAGCGAACCGAAAAATAACCAGAGAGGAACTTGTTGCCAGTTCATACAAAACTATTTATGAACCCTGCTATCTAAACATATTTCAAGTTGCACGTCGCTTTCCCCACTTCTTGGAAACCTTTAGCTTGGAGGTCCGGAGGTTCTCAACTTCAAATGCCATCCACATCTGTCAGATACAAATCTACTGCACTTATGCTGATTGAGTTGCCTTTTGAAACTTTTAAGATATCTTCATTCACTTCAGGTTGCTGTTTTCCCAGCAGTCTGCATGCAAGGCTTTTTTTTCTATGGTCATGGGAAGCTGAGGATTTCATCTGTGCAGCACACTCTGCCTTCACGATTGGTGTCTGTAAAGAAACCTGGATGTTGCACATTACCAATATGACTTTACTGACGTATTCGGTTCACTCTGATTCAAATAAACGCTGGAACTTAGCAACATGAAGCATTTGGCGCCATGTCCTTTGGAGAGAGTAATAGCCCATCCCTTTTACTGGAAAGCGAATTAAATTGACAAAAATTTTGGTGCTTAGTCAGAAAGGCTAATATCAGGGATGTGCTCAGGAATATGTCTTTTTTTAGGGTTCCAGTATAAAAGCTTTTGACTGGTGGGCAGCATATAAATGTTTGGTGCAGTCACAATGTTACATCCAAAGGTGGCTAGTAAACAGTTACATTTACTCTGCATGCACTTAAGTAATATGCAGATGTTTTATAATGAATATTTTCAAAAGATACATATACACATACAGTACATTTACATTTAGCTGCTGGATTCTTTTTGTGATTCATTTAATTATGTTTTGTTGTTGAGAGTGTCTACATATCATCGCTGTCCAAAGGAAAACAAGTATCTCTAAAATAGCAACCTTACAGGAGAGGCCAAAAACCAATTTCATTCTAATGTCTTTTTAACTTTTTCCAACCGATCTTTGGGCCATTTCTGTTGGTCCATTCATCAGTAAATGAATACACAGTGTAAACGGCAGGTCATGTGATCAAATTATACATAAAAGTGAAAATTGTCAAAAATGGAGATACATGTTTTTCATTGGACAGCATCGATATTTAAAACTCTGAAGATCTTTTGGGCAAAAATATTATTAATATCCTTAAACCAAGAGCATCAACAATGAAGAATAGCATCCAACTAATTAACCAGCTGACCTTTAACGTTTAGGCCACCTTTTGATTAAATATGGCAAAGTGAAATGTTCTGAAACAGAGACAGCATCTATGCATCAGCCTATAGTTACGGAACATTTGTAGTGGAAATGCTTCGTTCCACAGCTTTGCAAGGAAATTTAGTTTGCGCTGATCAATTCAGCACAGCATTTCATCTTCCTTGTACATAAATCCACCCACAGATGACTCTAGAAACTGGTTTAAATGAGACATGCTGGAAATTGTGTGTGTTTTGACTATTATGCTTTACATCCAGCTTTCATGATGTAGCATGGCAATTATCATGGTGTAAGGGACTAATGATACAAGGGACTATAAATGTATCATATAGTATTTACATTAGGCTGGAAGTGAGAATAAATCAATGAGGAAGGAATAGCATCTAACTAAGTGTAGTTCCTTTGCTTTGGACTGCATGATGTGCTGAGACATTCCACTGCAGTTTTATATTGAACAGTGTTGTTTAATATAGTTGTTTTTTGACACTTTTGCACAGGATGTGTCTTTTGAAAGGTACTTTAACTTTAACATAAGTCATTAAAATTTCACCGAAGTAACAATACGTTTATTTAAGTATATGTTTAGGCAACTCTGTCAAACTTTTATTACATGTTGCCCTAGCGTTATAGTATATCTACCTTTTATGGATTTATGGTAATATGCAAGGCCAAGAAGGAAAACCTCAAAATGCCCCTGAAAATCACAGTTCTGGTTCATTTCAGGGGAAAAAAAAGAAAACAGTTAGACACCATGTGCAAATTACTCATACCAGTTACAGACTTTTCAGTGACTTCATCCCTTTTATTCATTCATATAGAGCCATGAATAGATGAACTTTATGTGTACTCGGTTTCTTATATCTAAACGTACAAGAGGACCACATTACACTTTTATGATTTTGATAATAATGGTGCCTTATCAAAACCAGATGGATGTAGTAATATTCGGCAGCTGCACAACCCAGCCCGCGGGCCCTTTCTGTTTCACTTGAGAAAAAAAAAAAAAGGAAAGAAAAACTTCCACATGCTAACATTTACACAGTGATTTCTTTTAATTGCACTCTAGTTTTTAATTTGCCTTGGACTAATGCTTTTAAAAGCGGGCAGGAGGTATTTTATTGAAGTCTTGCCTAATGCTGGCCTGAGTTTCCTTGATTCCTGTAGCCCCGCTCTCTGACTCGTACCTGACAGCCTCCTCGCTTCCCGTTTCATTCCCAAAGTCAAACATGCCACACGGCATTTAGAAGCGGGGCTGAGGACATGTTGAATAAGCGGGCTTCCTTTAGCTTTGGGCTTCAAAGAATTACTGAGAGCAGTGTTCCATGAGCCGGGTGCATGGACAAGTCCCAGTGAATCATGTTTGAATTTCCAGTTCCAGGTTGGACTGGGCCTACTCGCGCTATAATGGATGTATGTTGTGGTTAAAGAAAAAGCAAATGCTGTGTTGATCTTAATGTGAAGGGCCAAGAGCCGTAAAGTAATAGATGTAGTTAAATGCTTCCAGTGATAGCAGCTGTCGAAGTAAGTCCTTCGAAAATTTTATTTGACATGTCGAGAGTCAAAGTCTTGGACGCATTTCTTAGACATCTTTGTGCTCCGTGCAGCCGAATGTGTGTCCTTGGCCTTGTCGAAAAGCTACGCAGTCAGTGTTTTCATAGACATGATGGTTTCCTCCAATTTGAATGTTTGTTTTTACCAGCTTTTTCTATGTGCCCAATTTTAGATTTGCAGTGGAGAAACCTCACTGTTGATATATGGATTAGGGGATGTTATTAAATTGACAGTAAATAACACGCAATGCATGAGGTAAGAGGTCGCTCCAAGAGTTTTCTCTCCCTTGACAGAACACAATGTTACTTCTCCGCCTGTTGATTGAAACCACCCTTGCACTGATGAGAAAAGCAACAACATAAATATTCTAGGTGTATTTATGGTTATAAGCTTCCAGTGGCTGTCCGGTCCAGGAATGTATTTTCTGCGCTCTTGGTGAGGCATTGAAAGAATCAGGGCTGGTGGAGCAGCCGGAGCGCCAGACCTGCCGTAAAGCAAACCCACAGGGTGACAGCCACCCGCCATCGTCCTCCAAAGGAAAAAAAAGAGGGACAGGGAAGCGTGCTGAGGGGAGATGTGAGTGAAGAGAGCAAAAGAAAAAAACTGGCGAAAAATAAACGTTCCTCTGAAGAATTATGGTGGAGGTTTGACCCCAAAGTGACCTGCGAGTCACAGTGCTACTGTATCTCATCCTCCGCGCTGTACAGCCTCATGTTTTATGGTCTTGATTTCCCATGTGAAAAAAAAGGTCCAGCCAGCAGATGGGCTGTCTGAGAAGGGAACGCTTATTTTAACACTGTGTGTGTGTGTGTGTGTGCGCGTGTGTGTGTGTGTGTCTGCGCGTGTGTACGTACAGTGGGGAAAATAAGTATTTAGTCAGTCACCAATTGTGCAAGTTGTCCCACTTAAAAAGATGAGAGAGGCCTGTAATTGACATCATAGGTAGACCTCAACTATGAGAGACAAAATGTGGAAAAAAATTGAGAAAGTCATTTTGTCTGATTTTTAAAGAATTTATTTGCAAATAATGGTGGAAAATAAGTATTTGGTCAATAAACAAAAGTTCATCTCAATACTTTGTTGTATATCCTTTGTTGGCAATGACAGAGGTCAAACGTTTTTCTGTAATCTTCACAAAGTTGGCACACACACTGTTGCTGGTATGTTTGGCCCATTCCTCCATGCAGATCTCCTCTAGAGCAGTGATGTTTTGGGGCTGTCGGCGGGCAACACGGACTTTCAACTCCCTCCAAAGGTTTTCGATGGGGTTGAGATCGGGGAGACTGGCTAGGCCACTCCAGGACTTTGAAATGTTTTCTTTACGGAAGCCACTCCTTTGTTGCCCTGGCAGTGTGCTTGGGATCATTGTCATGCTGAGAAGGACCCAGCCACGGTTTTCATCTTCATTGCCCTTGCTGATGGAAGGAGGTTTGCACCCAAAAATCTCACAATCACATGGCCCCATTCATTCTTTCATGTACACGGACCAGTCGTCCTGGTCCCTTTGCAGAGAAACAGCCCCAAAGCAGGTGCCCCCATGATGTTGCCCACCCCCATGCTTCACAGTTTGGTATGGTGTTCTTTGGATGCAACTCCGCATTCACTTTCCTCCAAACACGACGAGTTGGTGTGTTTTTACCAAATAGTTTCTACTGATTTGGTTTCATCTGACCATATGACATTCTCCCCAATACTCTTCTGGAACATCCAAATGCTCTCTAGACAAACTTCAGACGTGCCTGGATATGGACTGGCTTAAGCAGGGGAGGGGACACGTCTGGCACTGCTAGAGATCTGAGTCCCTGGCGTCGTAGTGTGTTGCTGATGGTAGCCTTTGTAACGTTGGTCCCAGCTTCCTGCAGGTCATTCACTAGATCCCCCCTTGTGGATTTTTTTCTGTGGATTTTTCCTTACCGTTCTTGTGATCATTTTGACCCCCCACGGGCTGAGATCTTGCGTGGAGCCCCAGATCGAGGGAGATTTAGTAGTGGTCTTGTAGGTCTTCCATTTTCTGATTATTGCTCCCACAGTAGATTTCTTCACATCAAGCTGCTTGCCTATTGCAGATTCAGTCTTCCCAGCCTGGTGCAGGTCTACAATTCGGTTTCTGGTGTCCTCCGACAGCTCTTTCGTCTTCACCATAGTGGAGTTTGGAGTGTGAGTGTCTGAGGTTGTAGGCAGGTGTCTTTTATACTGTTAACGACTTCAAACAGGTGCCATTAATACAGGTAATGAGTGGGGGAAAGAGGAGCCTCTTAAAAAAGAAGTTACAGGTCTGTGACAGCCAGAAATCTTGCTTGTTTGTTATTGACCAAATACTTATTTTCCACCATTATTTGCAAATAAATTCTTTAAAAATCAGACAAAATGACTTTCTCAATTTTTTTCCACATTTTGTCTCTCATAGTTGAGGTCTACCTATGATGTCAGTTACAGGCCTCTCTCATCTTTTTAAGTGGGACAACTTGCACAATTGGTGACTGACTAAATACTTATTTTCCCCACTGTACATGAACGTGTGTGTGTTGTGGTTCACTGAATTATTACTGCACATAAAAAATGGGGAAGACAGGATTCCATTCTGGATAAACAGCAGTCTTGGATTAGACACACAATCACCTCTCGTGGGTTATTCCTCTACTGGCTGCATAGGGGAAATGGTGTGTGTGTGGAAATCAGATACAAACCTCAATCACTGTGGAGCACTCTATCATACTGTGGAGTTACCTCCTCGGCTAAGCCTAAGACAACTTGTCTTTGGTTTGGGAGCTAATAACCAGTAAAGTCTGTGTGACTGATACTCTTAGCATTAGGATTCCAAACAGTGTGGTGCTGTCTTTAGCCGGCTACAGAGATGATAGAAGTGCACACATTCCTTGGGGCTGCAATTGGTCATCTGAAAAACATTCTCTGGATAAACGCTGAAGTACTGTTTCAAATTCTTTACTCATTTAAAGTAACAACAGTATGAACTCACTATTTCTAATAAGAAAAGAGCATTAGCAATGCTTGATTTAAAGAGCCCTTATCCTACATTGTCTCCTCACCTAAGGTCCACTTTTGGCGTTTATGATTTACCAAAAACAGTCATAATTCATGTTTATGTGACGATTTTATCCTTCAGAATTTAACAGACTGTTATTGCTACAGTGCCATAGATTTATGGCACAGTTATTAATGCAAGTGACCTGTTTTCTAACTGGCTGCCTCAGTCTCACCCTGATTAAAACACACCTAATAATTCTAGTGTCCATGGACTGAGCTAAACTGATTGAATGGAGGATGTTTGTAAATGTATTTTTATCTTTGTCTGTGCCACGTTTTCCCAGTTTTCTCCACAACTTAACCATGTCCAGTTCCACCCATTAGGTCTCCCTACATCACATAACACTGCTTGGGGTAGGAAGGTGAAAACAACACTAGCTCAATTGTGAAGTACATTAACAGTTGGTTCTTTTAACATCAGCTAATAGACACCAGCACTGAGTGATTGGGAGAGAGGATAATTGTTTATCGTAATAATTATTAATTATTTAGTGTAATACCTTGATATGACATAACTTCAAACACAATAAACAGCTTGGATGTCTAACTTCATATCACATCTATCACTCTGTTGTAGTGCCTGACCATTAAAAGTCTCTTGACTACTGAAAGAGTGTTGATGTGTTCTGGTCTTTTTCTTGAATCAGATCTAGATCAGATCTAGTCTTGACTACAGCATTACTCTGAATTATTTTGTTTATACCCTACTCATTTAATTATACAGAACTTTTGGACAATTACTGGCGTTTGTAGTTAAGTGCTAGAAGGTACACAAACATGTAGATTACATATCTGTCTTGAAACATGATCAGACAGTAGACAAAATACATATTTACATACATAGTGCATATTTAAAGTATAACAAATAGAAAACAGATTTTTTTGTTTTTAGTAATGTAGTAAGTAGAAGTGAAAGGCATTAGGTGACATAAACACACACTACAGTGTCAATACTCCATGAAAATCATTCAGTAATGCAGTTACTTCCCACCTGTGGTAGACTGACCACTTTAGTGACCTGCCGCATCCCTTACATTCTGTCCTGGAACCTTTCTTCTTCTCACTGGTGTAGAATTTGTTTCATGTGCCTGTGTCGGTGATAGGTGCTACACTGACTGGGCCTTTTGCTAAAACACCCTCTTTGTTTCCACACTTGCTGTCCATTTGATCAGCTCTGAAAGAAACTTCAGTGGCAATGCTGTTTCTTATCCACTCGTAAGAGCACAACACACACTAACACACCACCATGACCCATATAATACCTGCTCTGTGGTAAGTTCCTGATCTTTGAAGAACAGAGTGAAAGTGGGCTAACGATGTATGCAGAGAACAGATGGACTACAGTCTGTGATTGTAGAACTACACAACCCCCTGGTTGGTGTACTTTCTGTTTATGCTGTGTTGTTAAAATGAAAGCCTGTCAAACATTGGCCTGAACTCTACCTTTCCAAATGGTTACTGTGAGTGGCTGTTTGCAGTCATCTACTTACATGCCATGCCATGCTCCACTACCCAGCCACCTCAGTGCCTTATTTACCTTAACCTTTACTTAAACTGAACTCAGTCCTTACAGAAATTATATAGTCTACAGTGCCAGAGTTCATGTTCATGTGGTTCTACACGCAACATTCATTTGCAAAGCTTTCATGAAAAAGCACAGGCTTCATCCGCTCTGACTTGGAAATACAAGAGGTTTAACTGTGAAAGATTTAACATAACTCTTCTTGTGTGTAATTTTGTTGGAAACAATATGCTGTATTTTGCTGGCGCGCATCATTTCATGAGTTTCTTGTTCAGATTTAATCACCTCTCATTCACTGCCTCATGGCACACCATTTGGATCCAATTTGAGTTGCTTAAGATTTTTGGCTTTAATTGCATGACGATGAACCGTAATTTTGAATGGGTTGCAGCATGTAGTCATATCAGTGTGAACAGTAAGTGAACCATCACTTTAGAACTCTGATCCATGGCTGATAGAGGTAGTATTTTTGTAACTGCATTGTGCAACAGGTTTGTACAGCAAAGAGGACACGGATACAAGACTGCCATCACCATCTTGTGGTCTTTGAGAGAAGTGTAAATCCTTTGTTTCTGTCAAAACATTAAAACTGTGAGATGGAATGCTGTGCTACAGAACAAATGTAACATATCAAACAACATATTGAATGCTAGTTTTAGGGTGTGATGGCCATTCTGTATTTGTGAGCACACAAATAGCTGCACCCCAAAGAAATTAACCAACAGAAATGAAACTAGGTGGGTAGGTTTGACATTGTGAGACCTGCGAATGATGCAAGTTTCACGCTTTGCTGCACATGTGACATAAGGATGAGCCTAATTGCTGTACCCAACAGCTACAATTGCAGACATTCTGTAACAGTGATGACCCCCATAAGTCATCCTGTTAGTGCCAACACCACTGGGAGACAGCTGCAAGACGCAGGAGCAGGACTACATAGACAATGATTGATCTTAACACTACATCAACATCATCAAAGACTGCAATGATGCTGTGACAGAGTCATGGAGTGACAGCGGGTCATCTTCAGTCATGAGTCCTGCTTTTGTCTTGGTGGAGAAGACCAACGAATCCATATATGTAGGCACTGCAGTCAGCGCTAAGAAGAACAGATTGTTGCAACACGTCACTCATCCAGAAGGCCTGGTGTCACTCCATCTCCACCTCTACCACAAAATCTGCAGGAACTGGGTAAGAATATTTAAGCTGCATGGGATGGATTATCATAAAACACCACTAGGAACCTCTACAACTCCATGCAGAGACGTCTGGCATGTTACATTTGCAAATAGCCTGATGCCGTACTAAGAGACACTACTACTGTATGTGTAGCTCAAAAGATATTGCCAACATCTAGGTAAAAAGGGACAACTGTATTTTGGTTTTTTAAAAAGGAGGCAGGCTGTAGAAAGGAAATGTCAACATGAAAGCACAGCTAAATCCCAGACATTTAGGGCAATTAAGAATTCCCAGCTGGACAGTTTTAGGTCCCAAAAGGAGGACATGTCCTAAAAAAAGGGATGTATGCCGCCCCTTCATATAGCCTCTATTACTTAGTCCATCTGAAACCAGCAACTTTACAACCTGGGAATTTAGACCACAAAAGAGTGGTTGCAATCTGTTGTCATGAGATTAATGACCACCTGCAGAATGTGTATATGCTTAAAGAAAGGTATGCTATTACTCCAAGCTAAAAAAAAAAAAAGGAATTGCACCAGTACAGTAAGACTGTGGTACAGTTGAGGCACATGGTGGTTAATTAGAGCAGTGCTGTGGAATCGTACAGAGGCCCCGGCCTAATGAAAACTCTTCACTAAAGCCACTGTGGCTGAACCACATCAGGCCCACAGGAGCACAGGCACAATAAGCTTTCCATGTTGTCATTGCCCATTTCTAGTAAGAAAGGAAACTGCACTGCTGTTGGACTGGAACCTCTATCATCCTAAATGTCAGTTCCAAGCAGTAACTGAGAGTGAAGTGACCATAGTGAGCACAGTACCCGCACAGGCCACACTTCACACACTGCTGCGATTCTACTGCTTTAATGACGCAAAGCATTTTGATCCAGTGAAGGATGAAGAAACACTTTCCGTGACATTCTTATGTTTTTCAGCCCAGCCTACAAATACAAGGAACGTTGAACTGGAGGATAGATAGGTATAACCAGGTTTTCCATGCCCTCAGGATCTGAGGCTGGTTTATGGAAGTACTTTGAAGTGTCTTTATTGTAAACAAACTTTCCCCACTTTTTTAATTAAAAGTGTTTGATGTAGTAAACATTTCAAATGTCCCATTCACTCTGTAGTTTAAATTCACCGGGCCTCATTCATACAACCACTTATGCAGTTTTCAGGAAGATTCCGACCTTTACCAGAGTTTACTTATTTGGGATCTCCAGAGCACCAAGGCGGGTGGTTTGAGAACACGTCATGAATTTGACGTGAAACTTTTCTCATGAACAAAATAATAAAAAAAAACTCAGGAAGATACTGTAAGACCCTTTGTTTTTCTGATGTCACAGAAATCAGTCTATTTACATACTTTCTTTCAGCTCTGCCCATTATTGCTAAAGTTATAAGAAATGTTTCAGCCCTGACTGCTTTTATAAAGAAGCACAATACAGGCTGGCCAATCAGAAAAGAGCTTATTTATATATATTATTTTCCAAGGGACAAGATAATAAAAAATGGTCTTGTAAACTGTTTGCAGTCTTTTGGTTTGGTTCCTGGATCTAAGTTGTGAGCCCTTTAAGCAAATGTTGATGGCTATTACAGAATACACCTAAACGTACTGCATTTAGTGGATCCTCTAAATACAGAATATCAGAATACAGGTGTTAGATCTGAGAGTGTCTGAGCTGTTGAGCGTCTGACATACATGTGTGTGTGTGTGTGTGTGTGTGTGTTGGGCAAGGATGACCATGTGTGTGTGTTTGTGTGTGATTCAGAAGCTGTTTGTATAGGGCTCCCCTCCCAACAGCTGGTGCCCATCTGCTCCAGCAAATGTTCTAACGGAATTGATACAGAGAGAGAGCGAGAGAACAGAGAAACAAAAGAAAGAATAAGAGATAGAGAGGAGACAGTGATCAGAATATGAAATATGAACACAGAGAGAGAGAGAGAGAGGGAGAGAGAGAGGGATTGAGAGGACAAAGATAGAAAACTATGAAAAAGAAAGAATGCATATTTAAAATAATCTAGCATTCACAAGTGCACAAGAATCGTACTGATGCTTCCATGTGGAGGCCCTTACTTAGTTCTAAAGGAATTCCATGAAGAAGAGTGCCTCCTGCTGTCCATTCTCTCACAGCCACACCACCTCTGTACAGTCCATACTGCGCATTTATACTGGGCATTACGTTGAAGCTGGCAGTTGAACTGCATTGAGTGTTACAATGAATTATAATTAAATTTATAATGAATTATACCTATTTGTAATAATAAAATATGTTGTATTTTTACCACATGAACTTCAATAAATCAAATAAATAATCAAATCTTGGTGAAATTTCCCAGTAAAATGTAAGATTTTCAAAGAAGGTCACAGATTTACACCCCTAATTTTTATCATCCATTCATACCATCCATCACTAAAATACTAGTCCAAGGCAGTCCAATATCAGGCCTCTCTTTTGTGTTCCTTTGGATTTTACACTGCCTGTTAAAAAAAGGTTTTAATTGATTTATTGATCAATTTAAGAAACTCGACACTGTAACCAGAACTGCTGAAGTGGGGCCCAGTCGGATGAGGCTATCAAGTCCATGAGTCACTGCTAGGCTATGTTCTTTTCTTCCAGTCAAGGTTTATGCAAATTATTGAGACTTCCATACTGCCAGGTTTCCATCAGTGCATTATGTAAAGTGCGGTTTGGTTTCGGGTGACTGCTGTATGGAAGTATGTCAGACGCTGACTTGAAAATGAAACACTCCATTTGATTCTGAGGAAATAAGCAAAAACGTACTGAGGTACCCATCATAAATGCAGTATTAATAGGAGTTACATGACAATATTCGAGAAGAGAGTTTGTCATCATGTGGAACTGATGAGCATTGGCAGTGTTTTGAGCTCTCTGAATGCATGAATGGTAATACAGTATTATGAATCTTAAACCACCAATTTTGTCAGAAATGCACAGTTAAAGAGCAGCTGGAAGCATTTCCACTTGCCCACTTGAGGGCGCTGTAAGTGTTTTGGTAAAGTCAATGACCTGCGGACAGGTTTCATGTTTGTACATATGACTGAGTGCCATTTAAAAGAATGGCTTAAAACCAGTACAAATGACTGGAGAGATATTTGATAAATAGTCCAACTGTATTTTCTTTGAGAGACTACAAAGCTTCCATTTCCTCTGTACACTACTTGATTTCAACAGGATATTCCGTTCTAGGTTAAAGATCAACCAGGGTAGGTGGACTTTCTTTGTGAGTCACTGGATAGAATGGGTCTTTGCAGAAAAGCAAGGCCCCAGTCTGACTGGGAGCAAGACATCAGCCCTAGCTATGCTGGCAACATATTCCCTACAGTGGATATCTTTGTCCAGATCTTTTTTGACTAAAAATCACTGAGCATGATGCACACAACGAGAACTATTTGCTAAGGAAAGACTGTCGTATAACAAACTTTCAAAAGTTACTTGCCATTTCACCTAAAAGTCAAATAATTTTATGGAAATTCTGACAAATTTATTTGAAAACTCCATTAGGATTTAGAAACATTTATGTAGCTGTCTTATGTCAACATAGTTGCAAGCTGATTTGGTACACTTAACTAGTACCGTGCTGTGCTTCTTTCACAGGTGTAAATACGTATTTGGCTAGTAGAAAAAATCTAGCCAACATGTCTATTTTTTCTCTTTTTAATGCTGTGTCTAGAAATAATTTATAAGATTACTGAAGTAAATTTAGTGACCGTATTATCTTATTCCTCCTATTTACCTTGTTTCAGTGTGATGCAGCTAAACAAAGTTTGATTAAATCAGTCAATTGGCAAAATTACTTACAAGTACAAACACCTAGAAATGAAGCTGACTAATCATAAAATATTTAGACATTTAGACACAAATAAGAAACACAAATCATTTCAAAAAGTATTCACGATTATAAATAACCACAATCTAACTAAACTAATAACAAACAGACAGTTGTACTTGTCATGCACATTGTTTAGCATCCACAATGCAGGCTAGAAAAATGAACCTCGACATTAATGACTTCTCAGAGAGCTAAATCACAGATTTAAGGAGAATTTGTTTTACTAAAGGAGATGAGATTGAAAATGCATGTTTCACAGGTGCTTAGTGTATTAACTGATGGCAGCACAGAGAGATTTGTGATTAAGGGTTTTGACCTTAACTCTATTAAGATACTGAGTCATGGCCCAAAGTTCCTTCTTAGTGTTGTGCTAATCGTAATAGCAGCTACAGGAACATTTGATTAAGGTGATAACTGCTGAAGGGAGATCTACAGTGTTATTGCATTTAGGGATTCGCTTTAAATGTACCAATGTTATGCATGTAGTTAGATCTACAGTATGTTTTCTTGCAACTCTATATTGAGCAGATTTGCTATAATCAAGGTCCCAGAATGTTGTTTTCTGCAGTGGCCCTCAGCACAGCATAAATTTGCCTGGCACATGGATTCTTTATAATGCTGGATGCTTAATTCAGGAATGCTTTACCATGCAAAACTGAGTGCATTGCTCAGATGCTGCTAAGTGGATGACTGCACAGTCTTGCTGCAAATAGCCCTTTCCACATCCACATGCATCGACAGTGCAGGGCACTAAAATGTTGAAAACTCATTCTTACTTTTTGGTGATGATACGTGTAGCTAAACAATAGCCATGAAGGAATGAACTTACAATCAGATGATCATCAACAATATTTAGATATGCCATTTAGTTGCTCTTAAGTGGGCATCAGTGCTTATGCTTCCCTTCACCATCACACCACCATCACTGATCTACTGTTGACACCAAAGACAATGATTGCATTGGCTCTTTACAATTGGATTTGCCTTGTTAGTTCTTGTCAGCCAGCTGACAACACCAGTATCCAAAATGGATTTTTCCTTTTTCTGTTGTATCCCATTTGAGACTAAATTAGATTCTGATCTGATCAACAGTGTTAATTTGCCTGGTTGTGACTTGCCTGTTTGCTTATCCAATTTTTGATATTGTCTGTGATGCATTTGATTCACAAGCTGTCCATTAATGATAATCCTCTGAGAGTGCTAACTGCTGATGTCTATATTCATAATCCATAACTGCTCTCATATGCCTATGCTATTTTAGCCTTATATTGTATAGTAACCAGATTGAAAACTAGCCTTTTCAATAGTCAGTAATGCAGAAAATAGTCAGGAAAATAAATGTCATGTTTGTCTTTTCAACATTACTGAATACAATCTATGTGAATTAAAGTTCTGAAAAGTGACTTAAAGCATTAATTCCCTGCTTAATTCAAGGGGAAAACTATCATGCGTGTTCTTCGATTGTTCAAGCATTGGATAATGATTATTTATTATTAGACTTGTGTCTAGAGTTGACTTAGACAGCTAGCTCAGCAGTGGAGAGAGTAGTGAGCCAGGTCCTGTCACCTATACACAGCTGGCCTTTCTCTAACTTGACAGGATGAACAACAAAGTTCTTCTCTTCTACTTTTAACCATACAGGAGCCAAGCAGGATATGTGCACTGACAAGCAGACATTTAGCAGCTATTAATAAATTCCAAGGTTCCTTCCTCCTGAGGTTTTGGATAACACAACATCATCACATTATCCTGGTGTTAGTCACCTGCGTGAGTCATCTACTCTGAGGGTGTGTGCCTAGTTAGTGAGACGCTAATCTGGCACCTTGTCCACAGTAGTCATTTCCGTGTTAAGACAACGTGACATTTGTGAAGGAACATGCCAAAAGTCTCAAAAATATCTCATCCATAAATTCATTATTCAGGAACGTTCTCAGTTCACTCTGAGAATGAGATTCCATGAGGTAAACTGAATAAAAAACTAATATGCACATTGAGTTGCACCTAATTTACTTTATTGTACTTCGGGGTGGAGGCAGCTGTTAGGTTCTCCTTAATTACACACCGTGACAGATTTGCAGATTTATCAACACACATATCTCCTGTTGTACTGTTATAAAATCAAAGGGAAAACATGCTTCAAACGTTTGCGGATGTGCATGTGGAGCCATTCATTAAGCTTTTCGTTTCAAGCTTGGCTACTGTATATAGTTTTAAGGTGTGTACAGGAGAGATTACATCTTAAAGATATAGTTATAGTACTGTAAAAAAAAACTTTAAAGAAAATTACTAGGCTAACATTGCTAAAGTCATGTAGCTAACAGTTTTGTATTCACTTTATTGCCCTGGTTGCCAGTAACATCTATTATAGCAAAACCAGTTATCCATTAAATGCTGTAAACATGTAAACAAAGGCACTTTACTGCATTTGCTTCATTTTAAAGGGTCCAGTCTTGTAGCACTGCTGCAAGTCTGTTGTTCCAATTGCATTGCCTGTAGGACTGATTTCTGACCAATCACAATAAGTTCCTAAATCATGCTTTGCATTAAATCAACAGGTTTACAGTAACTGTACATTACAATAATGTAGTCAGCTGCTTTGATTTGCTAATCTTTGGACCCAGCTGTACTGGCTACCCCCTAGTTATCATGACTGTTGTTTATTGGACTTTATGGCTTTGGTTGTTGAAGAAGATGGGGGCAGATTGTTGGCCACATGCACTGAATTGGCTGTGAACAGTAACTGCTCATCCAGAATTACTCCAAGGCTCCTTGTACATTCAGACAGATTGAACACAGTTTGTGAATGAGATGGCAAGATGGCAGTTAGGGGTTGTAGTTCTGGGATGTGTATTTCAGCTTTGACATTCCCACTTTCCAGGAGGACAGCTGTAGGGTGCCTGTATGTGACTGGTTTAACAGTCATGATGGAACACCATGCAAAAATACCAAACACCAATCCCAAATCCCTATTTAGAGAAATAAGAGAACCTCTAGCCTAAATGTACTCCTAGGCCATGGAAGAGTTTACCAAAATGGACAGATGGAGGAGATTGCTGATGCAGGTGGATGTATAAC
This sequence comes from Prochilodus magdalenae, assembly GCA_024036415.1. Lineage (NCBI taxonomy): Eukaryota > Metazoa > Chordata > Actinopteri > Characiformes > Prochilodontidae > Prochilodus > Prochilodus magdalenae. The sequence continues at coordinate 1,126,338 of JAMWET010000402.1, forward strand.
AAAGTATTAGAAAAAAAAAACTAGAGCAAGCATGCAAGCTTGTAAGCTCAAGAAGGTTGTTTTCCCTTCACACAATCCCTGCAGGCCTCATTTAGCTGAAATGAGTCTAATAGTAGATTAAGGCCTTTTCGTATGTCATTGGCTTACCTACATAATGCTCATGTGTACTTGTTGTAAAACAATGTAAAGTGTTTAGCTGCTTCTACATTCAAATATTATAGAGGGAATAATTCTAGCAGTATTGCCTTAGTAGTCTAATGTCCTAGTAAGCTGTCCCTTGTTAGTACAGTAGTACTTCTAAAACAAAGGGTTTATTTACGACATGCTATACAGATACCACATTGGCCTAAAATGGAAACTGGATGTCAATGCAAGATTTCTTCCATATTACAAACCAAGTTTACTAGCATAGGGCTCTGATATGTCACATGAAATGTCATATTAGAGTGCAAAGATGGTTTACCAACAAATTAGAGCGGTTGTGGAATGTTTTTTAGGGTATAAAATCAAAGCAGTAAATAAATGGATCACTCCAAACACTGTGGCTACATCCAAAACTGCATACTATCCAAACCCATTCATACTAAACTGATGACTAACTTTTAATGGGGGTTTACTATTTCTGACATATGTAGTATAGAAGTATATGACTTTGGACATAGTCTGTGTTTCCTTCACAGCAGGTATAGCCAAAGGGCACAGCTTTTTGAACTGCCTGTCAAGCAAAGTCATAACAAAGCTAAATGTGACTTGAGGACAGGCCTGGCTGCCCAGATCTGAACACGTGACCTACAGGTGACACTTGAGATTAAAAGAATAGATCATTTACTAGTGCTGTGACTAGGGGTGTGAGTTAGAACCCTTCCTGTTATCTGGCTCATGTCTTGCCAACGATACTAAACTATGAGTCCTACAATCAGCTTATGTATATGAACAGCTGATCTTTTTTGCAACAAATACAAGGACTGCAGAGTGATCCGTGTCTGTTGTCACTGGCAAGCAAATGAGAAGTAAATCAGATATTTCTTAGAAAGATGAAACCCATAACATTCTCTTATGATTCCTAGAAAGTCTGTGTTTATCCATTTCACCAGCAGAGGGTACTAAAATACCTGTTGATTAAATCACCAACACATTTTTGTCACTTTAAGAGCACCTAAGCTCTGCCCCTTCACCTTAACTTGAACATTTAAAGTAAGCTAGAGTAAATAATCAAAACACTTTCCCCTGTATGAAATTTCTCCCCATGTTTTGTAAAACAGCTGATTGCCTTGTTGGCAATCCACACCAAGTAAAAATGTGACTGGAGAAAGCTCATGATATTTTATTTGGTTCAGAGATTTATAAGGCTATTCAGCTGCATTTAAGGATATATAGTATATTGTGCTGACTAAGCGACTAGAGCTAAATTTAATTGTGTTTAGAATAAATTAAATTACATTCAGATATTTCCTTACACTCCTCTGTGACATCTGTTGTGTTAGTGCTGTATTTCAATTAAGCAACTTCAAGAAGACTGGATCACAATTAGTACATGCTTTTTTATGCATATGTCCTTATACATAAGAGTAATGGATGTGATTACTGTGGTATCAAGCACAGAATCATTTAAAATGAACTATGCAATTCCTCTGCCATCTATGGTACAGGCTATTGTGCAAAACGCTTTAAAATCAAATCAAAATATTAAGTGTAAATCGTCACATCATTTAAAACCACGAACACCCAATTTTCTGCAATATTTCAGCATGACTTTTGTCATTTGTTTTACATCTTCCTCCCAACACTGCTGACTATCATCATTCCTATGTAACCCTGTATCTGTAGGATATAAGTTTAAACTGTTTAAATACTTTTTTTAATTACTAGAATGTTCCAAATACTTCTTTCAAGATGAAATTGCAGTAACAAAAATGATTAGCAGAAGAAGCCATGCCTTGGCATTGTTTGTCATGAGGAATATTAAGGATGTTGTCACACACACACAAAAAAAATTTAATTAATAAGTCTATGATGCTTAAAATAAGGTTTAGCGGAGGTAATTCTAGCTTTGTGGGAATAGAATTTTTCCTCATCTGACCTAGAAGCTTAAAGCACCATCAATGAAAGAAAGGCCTGCATTAACTATAGGGAATAAGAGCACTAGGGATTACAGCTTGTTTTGAGTTCATTGTTTCTGTGATGTCACAGGAACCAACCAAATTTAGATATACCCACCTAATTAGCCTACTCATCATTCAATTTTGGGATACAGGACAGCCAATGAGAACAGAGCTATTTTTTCTTAGATCAGTCTTAAAGCACAGTAACACAAACACTGCTTTATTCTAACAGATGAAAAGAGGTCGGAAGGTGGTCATTTAAACTGGGTCATGGCCTGTTTGGTAAATAAAGTGGCATACATGTTATAACAAGTTATAAAATTATGTAAGATATGGGCCTTTTAAAAATCAACAATGACACCTCATTCAATAAGCTTTTTATGTCTAACATACCTTGACTTTAAAGTGTCACTGATGGTAACCATGGTTTGGTTATTTCAGTGCTATTAAAGGTATTTTAAAGGGATGTTTTGGTTTTCTCTTCCTTTCTGCATTCTACACTTCTTCTGGCTCACTTGATGGTATTCGGGCAGATTGCAAGATGTGGACCTGATCTGTTTTGAAACATGTGAGTCATATGTGTTTTCATTCATGTGGGCCACTTTCGGCTCACATGCAGTTTGCCAGTAGGCAGCACTGCCATTTCTATGCCGGAAGTAGACCAGATCTGTTTTCGGAGCAGGTGGACCAAATGCTTGTTTCAAATATGTGGGTCACCTTTAGCTCACATGGAGACTACACACACTGTGGTCTTCCGGAGGTGGGGCTTAATGACACAGGAGCTCTAACAGAGGGTTTCAAATAGAGGTTGCAAACAGATGTACATCATGGGGTGCTTTAGGAAAACTGAAGCATGTAAATGTGTTCTAGCGGACCCCACAAATAAAACCACAAAGACTGAAAATCAACATGACAGCTCTCCTTTAGGATAAGATGAAGGAAATGAACACTGAAACACACAAATATGTAAAGCTCAGACTCAGACAGCTCTAACACCAACAACACTGCTGCTGCTCCATTTCTGGTAGTTTCTCAATATTTAAAAAAGATAATACAGAGATATTGAAATAAATAATGTGTACCTGATCTAACCAGATCTAAGTATCAGTTAATTCTTAGTTGTGTGAGTAATGTGATTGCTCTAACTGTGAAGGAAATATGTGGATATCATTTTTGCTAATATTTGCATTGGCTAAGTAAGCTAGTTATGCTATATGGGCTATTTAGCCATCCAAGAAATTTCATAGGAAAGTTACCGTGGTGTAGTACAATAACTCTACATCAAGAAATCTGCCATAACAAATAACGTGTCTCTTTAATTTAACCATTTACAGCGACCATGGTTGCCTAGCGCTCCCTACAGCAGCAGCACTCCAGGTAATTGATCTAGCCGGAGTTTCTCAGCTCTGTGTGCGCGCGAGCGTATGTGCGCACGCACGTGTGTGTGTGTGTGTGTGCTACGACAGTCAGTCCTCCTGTGTACACTTCACTGCAGTCACCCGGTCCCCTCTGTTGTTTAGCCTGGCTCTCCTACGCTCTCATCAGACAGGCAGGCTATTGCAGATCCTGCTTTCCCGCCTCCGCCCAGCCAAACTGGACAGTGTGTAGCTCTGCACGACCAGGATCAGCAGCGCAGTCGGAGACTCTGCACCTGCCTTAATGTCTTTGTGAGAGCACCGCCGGACATACTGCACAGCGAGCAACGGTGAGGATGGAGCTTATAGCTACTGTCGATCAGACTTGACATCTCACTAGCCCATTTCTTGCCTGTGGTGTAGGCTAATCTCTACATATGGAGCACGAGTGGATGCAGTTGTTGCCTGATTACTCCCTCTCGCTGCGTATTCTGCGCTATAGGAATCAGCTGAGTAGTCGGTGTCAACAGAAATACATACAGAAAATGCACTGCTACATTCTGTAGTGCCCTGCTGTGTGCTGGTTGGCTAAACAGCCTGGGCGATGTGGGAAACACTCGGGAATATCTTGATCCTGTAGCCTGTGTGAATAGTGGGAGCAGTTTATGTTCGTGTCATCTTTTCTATTACTTGCATAGTAAATTTACTCTGCTGCAATGCTTGTCAGCCTTAGCTGTATGACTTTCTGTGAGAATTTCTTACAGATGTGAAGCTACAGAATCCAGTCGTGACATGTGTTATGCAATTTTTAGCTTACTGTGTGAGAACAGGCATATGCTACATGTGATTAACTTTTATAAGAGTTTTTTAAAAGCCAGCTGGTGTCTACAGCCTGCGATCACAGACTATCAAGCCGAGTTAATGGATGATGACTCTGCTATTTGCAACTCAAATGTGGAGTCTGATGCAGTAGCAGCAAAAGATGTGCCACCTATGTCAAGGCTAATTCATGTATTTATTCTTCAGGTAACTTACACGAGCAACAATCTGTCTGAGCTGGATCTGTGCTTCCTAGTTCTAGAGTAGTGGAGTATTCCACACATTGGTGTTTTCTGTGCTATACTCATGTGTTAATGCATGATCAAAACACAGCGCTGCATAGAACTTTGCATGGGGTACGTAAGGACACTTATCTAGGCTTTTCTATGTAGACTGAGGTATATTTGCACTGGCAAATCATTTTCATTATGTTATGGCCCTTTATTGTGTTGTGGGCGAGGCTGACAACAGCACTTTAAAACCTGGAATCTCATTATCGCATGACCATCACACATGGCATGTTCCAGTAGCATTCCAGCATGTTTTTACTTTTCTGTCTAGTAGTTTTCTTTTCATAAAGATGCAGAAAGGGTCTGGCCATCCTGGAAAAGGTAGCCAATGAATAACAGCAGAACACAATCATATATAATATAATATGATAGAATAGAATAAAATAAATGCTCATTCAAAATATAGTTGCAGCCAGAAGGAATGAAACTTGGTGGGTATGACATATGAGATATGCAAATGATTTAAGGTGCACACTTGACCACCTATGTGATGTAAGGAAGGGTGGGACTTATTGCTGTACCTGACTGACGGCCTGACGCCATACTGGGAGACACTTCTTTGGAATGTGAAGCCTAATAGATATTGCCCATATTATATATGTCTAAATTTATCTTCCTTCCCAATACCTACCTATACCTAAGTATATATAGTTACTGCTGCAGTGCCTGCCAGCTTTTGTTGTATGACTCTCTGGCAGTCTTGAGAACTTTATGCAAATGTAAAACTATATTATATCATATTAATTATATTTCTGCGTTTCTGTTATGGAATATACATTATAAAGAAAATCACAGTTAATACTGTGTACCATTCATACAGGATGCAGTGGGAAGCTGGTTACAGCTTACAGCTTTCCTTCAGCCAGGGGGAGCAGCAGAGATGTAGCAAGCACCCAATCAGATGCAAGCACATTTCTGTGTAAGACAAATGCCCCCCAGTCAGAAAACAAACATCCACCAAAATCAGCACTATTACAGTATAGTACTCTCTGTTACGTTCAGCTGGAAAAGCCATGTACTGAGAGCCTGGCAAGTGGGCCCGGCGAGTGCTGACTTAGCCTTAGCTTCTGCTAGTGTATTGATCTCTACATTCATTCAGTCTGAATGTGCTTTTATACAAGCCATTTACACTTAGTTTAGACATAAGGAGTGTTTTTAAATTAAGTGAATAAAACGACAATCTGCAAGGACAGCTGTATCTGTAAATATCTTGTCATCTGTTTGTCTGGAAATGTGTGTTATTGTGCAGTTATGTATGGGTGCACACTCAGCTGGTGAACATTGTGACAGTCATGAAAGATGAGAGAAAAGAAAGGTCTACAAAAGGCCTACAGACAAATGCATTACCTATATGGCTTTTCAGAGAGAGCCTGCACTGAAAGCACGACTGACAGTGTTCAATGTGTGCTTGGCAGTTGGTGTTTGCATGTCGTGGTTAAAGGTCTTGAGCATGCTCACTGATAAGAATGTTTTTCATAAAGTAAGTATGTAGTTAAAGCATTTATATCTGTGTTTATAAGTCTCCTATCAGACACACTTTACTTAAAACAACAGTATAGCCCTTAATTGATGCAAATGTTTTCAAATACTCCGATCAAGCCTGGGGAACGCTTTAGTTAATCATTAACACAAGACAGAGTTTGTGAGTAGTTGAGCCGTATTACGTGTCTTTAGTAACCCTGGTTGAGTAATGTCACAGGGTCATCTTTTTTTACTTCCATGAAACATTAGTATTGAAGTGTTGCCAGGCAGTTTGGGTGTTATAGTGATGGAGAGCAGTAGAGTGGATCTGACAAAAGTATCACCGTCTGTGTACCTCAGATGACTTTAGTAAGATCACTGTCAGTTTCCAAGCAAATGGATTTGACTTTTTGATTTTAAATGAGTGAGTATGGCAACTTTATACATTTGTAAACAGCTTTATACATAAATAGCAAGTTTATACATTTGTACATAGCTGTCCAGGGTATAAGCAGAGCTGGTGCTCTTGACAAGACTTCCAGTGCCTTCATCTGTAACATCACTAAATTGTAAGTTGCTATGAATGAATGTGTTAAATGTATATATACAGCACCCTCCACAATTATTGACATCCCTTGTTAGGATGTGTTAAAAGCCTTGTAATAAATTACATTTTGATTGTAGAAGCACAATCTCACACTGACAATTGTGAATTAAAAAAAATCCATGACTAAGAAATAGTTATTTTTCAGAGTCACCTGTTCAACAATTATTGGCATCTCTAACAATTCCTAGAAGATACATTTAATTTAAATATTTCAGTCATTTCTAATGTAGTTTATAAAGTTAATTAGAGTATCTAGGAACCTTTAATTAGTAATTCATCACTTCCTGTTCCTTGGTGTGTAAATATGACGTGATGCAGAGGCCTATTTCTTTTATCCACTCTTCAACATGGGAAAGACAAGAAATCACACCATTCAAGTAAGACAGATGTGTGTCGACCTTAATAAGTGAGGCAATCATCAAAACAGTGCAAACAAGCCTGGACACACACTGAGGAGGATGGTAAAAGAAGGAAAAAGTTCTCCAACGCTCACTGTTAGAGAACTGAGTTAAAGAGTAGCATCTTGGGGTCACAAAGTCTCCATAACAACCATCAGGCGCTATCTACATGCCATCGAGCTGTTTGGGAGGCATGAACGGAAAAAGCCTTTTCTCACTTACAAGCATAAACGTAAACGTCTGGGGTTCGCTGAGCGGTACTTGGACTTCAACATGTCCTTTGGTCAGATGAGACCAAGATAGAGCTTTTTGGAATCAAACATTGTAAGTGGATCTGGTGTAACACAATGGATGTGTATGCGGAAAAGGACCTCATGCTTACTGTGAAGTATGGGGAAGGATCGGTGATGCTGTGAGCCTGTTTCTCTTCCGAAGGGCCCGAGAGCCTTGGGTGCATAGTATCATGAAAGCTTTTAAATAACAGGACATTTTAAATCAAAATCTGGTGCCCTCTGCCCAAAAGCTAAAGACGGGTCATCACTGTGTCTTTTAGTAAGATAATGACCCTAAACATGTGGCCAAATCTGCACAAAAATGATTCACCAGACACAAAATCAAGCTCCTCCCATGGCTGTCTCAGTCTCCAGAACTCAACCCAATTGAAAACCTGTGGGGTGAGCTGAAGAGGAGAGTGCATAGGGGAGGACCCAGGGCTCTGGTCGATGTAGAGAGATTGTGCAAAGAGGAATGGTCGAAAATCCCTCTCTCTGTATTCTCCCATCTTGTGAAATGTTATAGAAGAAGATTAGATTAAGTGGTGTCTTGTTGGCAAAAAGGGGTTGTACAAAGTATTAAAAGGGGGGCAATAATTGTGGCACAGATGATTTCATGTAAAATTATTATTTCTTAATGTTTTCCCACTGAATAAATGCACTTAAATTAAAGGCTGTATTTTTCTTTCTTTTTTTTTTTTGCATTGTTGTCCTATATTGTTATTAAAAATTAAATTATATAAAGTATATTTGAACTTTACATTAGGGTACCAACTTGGATGAGCAAGTAAAGAAGCAGTGCTGTAGTGCTGTAAAAAAAAATAGCTAGTTAGGGTAAAAGTACAAAGTATGTGGGTGGATGATGTTTGACCAGTGATGTGTGTGTTTGTGCATGTATGTCTCACTGTCACCATCCTTTTCATGTCATCTAGGTAATGGCTACAAGCCGCAGGGAAAAGCAAAGGGGGTTGTCTCTGAGAGATGAGAGCTCCCTCAGTGAGAGGAATAGTGCCCCCTGTCCTGGAGACACCCTGCCCTGGAACCTGCCCAAACACCAGAGAGTCAAACGCTCCAAATCGGCCTCGGCTGAGGTTCTGGACCCTGCCGAGAGGGCCATCATTCGCATCGCAGGTGGGCCACTCTGATCCCTTCACCGTCATAGTGTCCAACTCACTTTCATCACCTTAGATTGGCCAGTTCAAGAAGACTCAATATAGCAGGACCACTTCAACAGTTTAATCCTGATTCGACCAATGGAATAGGGCCTAGTGTACTTCTGGATGCGCTATCTCAGCCAACTGATAGGTGTGGTCAACTTTTTAACAATAGACAATAGCAAGCGCAAACATTCCTGTAAACCTTCCGGATAAAACTAAACATGACAAGGTTGATTTAGTGATGTTTAATTAAATGGTTAATGGCCATATTGTTACTCATTTTATATTCATTAAAATGCCACATTCAGGAAATATTGTTATCCCTAGATAGAGTGTTGTTAGATGCAGTGACAGTGAAAACAGGTGGACTAACATAACACTATTACACCATTATACACTGTTATACATAATACATGTGCAGGGGGAAAATGAAGTGCATGGTTGTATAGGCATTTTAACAACAGCTGTTAGTATATACATGCTGACATAAAGCATAATGGGACTGGAAGCATGTGTGCTATGGTTATCTTGTAAAGAAACAATTTGTCAAATTTGGACACTGATGTGCTCACACTCGTGAAGTACAATTGAAAATACCTCTATTCATTGTAGCTGATCTGACAGCCATTGTGTTTGTCATTATCCTGAGCTACCATACACACAGTTGATAAAGTTAGCGTCGGTGCCCTAAACTGCTATATGTCATCATATCAATCTATATCAGGCTTTATTGTCATTGACACCATGTCTATTTGGTTAATTTATGAACTCTTTCGGCTTGGCTACCTTCTGTCTTCTATGTAGTTTTGAGTGCAGTCTTTGTGTCGTGTTGTGTGTGGCAGTGAAGGACATGCTGTAGTAGAATAGGGACTTTGTATTACATTAGCAGTGCTGTCTTCTGTCGTAGTAGCCGCATATCAACACATGAATACATGCACTTATTTTTTATTCATACTGTGGAATGTCATTTCATGAGAAAGTTTAATTCAGGTCCAGATGGGAAATATGAGTCAAAGCCAGTGCTGTTTATGGCATATCTACAAACATGGTACTCCAGGTTGTTCTTAGATTTCTATGCATGTACAGTACTGTGCAAAAGCCAGACATCACAGTTCAGTACTGCATTTTGTGTTAAGATATAAATTGAGTGTAAGTTATAATCAGTAATATATCTCCACACCTCCAAAGTGTTCTGTAGAAAGTGCCATATACTTTGTTTATTCAGAATTTTCAGTTGTTCTCTTATCTCTATTTGGGACTCTATGAGTCTCTATGAGACTTTGGCCAGGGTGGAAATTACAGATGTGGTTTTAGACTCTCAGGCCGGTTCCTTGGAAAGCGTATGAAAGGTGCCAACATCCTCTTCACAGCCCGGCGTGGTAGATGTCACCACAAAGTCATTTTCATTGTAGCTTCATTGTTGTATGTCAATTTTGGGGACAAAAATATTAATAAGTCAAGGTTGTTATGTAACAGTCTGGTATTTTGGAGTTGGGCTGTTTTATGGCCCTCTTTTGCCTCACTTTTGTACAGTACTGTGTCTCTCTAGTTAAAGCCCGTATTTGTTTTGAGCTGGGTTATGCAGTTCAGCAGGTTGTAGAGCAAGAACGTAATTGGGAGGTCATATTGTAATGAGGCCATGCAAAGCTAGCCTTGAGTAAACGAAGCTACCAAGCTACAAGGCTTAGCTAAATGGACATAGTGATCAGGAACATGTCTAACCTGAAAGCTGTGAAGAAATTAACTTGAACAGCAAGAGCAAATTTACTAAATGGTTAACTGTAAAAACAAAGTGTCAAGTTCACTTTTGTAGTTCTTGGCTTTCGTTTCAGCCCAACGTATCCTTTAATCTGCCCCTGGGCTAGAGTTGTCTTGAACAGTCCTGGCTCCAGCTTCACACGTCTCTAATCCTCTAAGGATTTGTAATAGGCTGCTAAAACAGAATATCTAAAATATTGCTGGCTGATCTGGCCTTATGTGATCCAGCATTATAAATAAACCTTCTGGACTGAGTTCTTTAAACAGGTTTATGCTGAGAGTGTTTTAGATAATTTAACTACAGTGTGACTTTTTTAGAAGTATTTCTTAATGTACTACCCTAATACTTCTGATACGGAACTAATAATAGATTGATTTTTAGAATGTGTGGATATCAGTACTATCAGTACTATTTACTCACTAAATTACAGTATCTGTTTATGCTACGGCAAATCTGTGTTTATACTTATCATAGGCACCTTTAAGTGTATACTAAACCCTCACAGAATCATACCTAGCTAGGGCCTGCACTTGTTTTGAAGAGAAGGGGATCTTAGAGAATGACCTGTTGACACTATTGATGTTGTCATGACAGACAGATTACATGCTACATTCTGTAAAAACCCTTTAACATACCACTTCCATGAAATGATAGCAATCTCGTTCTAAATTCCTATTCCTGATATTTCCTCTCAGTGAGAGTGAACTTCAGTTGAATCATGAATACATTAGAATAGACTCTGCTGTGACTACATAGCTACACCATGTAAGTGCTGGAGATTTATAGAGCTCTCTGGTGGAAATGTGTCATTTTTAATGTTGGTTGTTTTTCAGACACTTTTCTCAAGCTGACTGATTTTTCTAAATGTGTAATTATGTGAAAACTTTTTTTGTTTGCTGCTGAACGTGGTTTCTTAACGGTAGTGGAATGGTGGTGGCAGTTGCTTGCCAAGAGCTTCAGGCGTCATTATGCAGTGCTACTGCTTCATTCTGTTTGGTTGTTTGACTTATTTGATGCTGCAGTGACTCATTATCACGTCTTGAGGTACAAAGTGGTGTTGCGAGAAAGGACAGGCCAGGGGTACCTGGTTAGCATACTAACTTGAGTAGATATCTCTGCATCACAATGCATAGTTGTCTTTGACACACTGTCAAACTGTTATGTCTTCACATTCTGTTAATATTTTTAAATCGTTTAAAAAAAAAGTTGTAACTTTAAGGTAAAACTTGGTTTTCCTAAGTTTCTATGATTAGGGTATTATTGATATTAAAGTCAACCTAAAATCTAAATAGCCAACATTTCATATTTGTATGTAATGTAATGATTTTTGGCTTCACCTAAAACCTCTTCTGAGTCTTGATTACATCGTCATGCATCAAATCATGACGCCACTTTCCACCCAGCAAATAAATCATGGTATGAAAGAAAAATGCATTTCGGATTCAGTGGATTTTATTTGGAGATACAACATTTTTTATCTGACGACATTAAATGTTGCGAGAGGCTCCTGTAAGAAGCCAATAATTAGACTAATTGACTGTTATTGGTAAAACACTGTACAACTTGCCAGTAGTTTTACTAACCAGATGGTAACAAACACATTATGTCACTATGTGTTTATTCAGATACCTTGTTAGGAATTGGAAACAAATTTGTTATTTAAAAAGACCAATCCTTCAGTACCGGTAGAAGGTGCTGGTGCCTGCTGCCCCCTGGTTGAAAAGATTTTAAATCACGGGACCTGAGAATGTTGAATTATAATGATGGCCATGCGGAGCAGTGATGTGCAAAGCACCACAGGAGCACCGAGCTTGCAGTAAGAGAGACTTTAATCTTGTAAATAGTTGTGGTTGTTAGCTTAAGTGTGTGTGTTCCTTATCTGTGCTGGACTGTGGGGTAATTTGTTTGGAGTCAATATCTATCTGCCAGCTGTCCAGGCCATGTGTACTAGTCCTGGTGGCAGTTCTCTACTCCTACTGTGTTCAATACAGAGCATTCGCTTGACAGCCTATACAATCAGTGCTATACAATCTCCACAATACTTAATCCAGGTACAGTGGTCACTTCCTCTCCTGCTGCAAAGTCCATAGCTTTGGTTTCACTTCCAATAGTGACGTCAACCAGAGTTGTAGCCAAAGGCTCTGCGATGACTATTATGGCCTCAGTCTGACTCAAGGATATCAGCAAACAGAGTGGTATTGATGACTTGATGACAGGACTCTTAGTGTGTGTGTGCCTCTGGGTCTGTTTTGATGTTTCTTAATTGTGTGTGGGGTGAGAGAGGGAGAGAGACAGAGAGAGAGATAAACAGAGAGAGAGAACGAGAGAAAGAGAGAGAGAGCTGCAGGGCAAGCCGTTACTTAACCTGCTAAAAGCCTGCTGAGTGCCAGGCCATTTCAGAGAGCAGACGCCAATGATCTCACCCAGCCGCTCTTACTGTACCAACACACACACACACACACACACCCCAGTGAGAGGCTACTGTAGGCTCACAAAGAGCAGAGTAAGTCAGACACCTCACTGGGAAAAAGACATCTGGAGCTTCATGTTCTAGGCCAGTTACACACATTAGGTCTGTGCAATGTATCATTTATTAATAGATTTTGCATTATAGCGGATATTGCAGTACTGATATTTCATAAGGATGAAATGTGCAAATGAGCACTTTCTATTGTGTGCATTTTTGGTGTGTATTGTCAGCAACCTGGACAAGCTCAAATGTTTCAGATCAACATTTTTAAAATAATTTTAATCAACATAATGCATGTCGACCTGTGACCATATATCTTTAATCATGAATCTAAAATAAATATGCATTATGTGCTAATATATAATATGGTGTTTTTTATCCGCACATAAAATCCAAGTACTCATTCATGCTTCCTCTGCGCTGCATGTATTCAGGTCTTAGCTGTTTTAAACAAACCTGATCTGTTCAATTAGCAAAACAGAGATGGATTCAAGTGCAATAAAATAATCGGTATTCATATATACATATTATATTTCTGTTTGTACCATAAGACTGTAAACACCTGTTGTCAATTATAATATTTTAATAATTTATATTTATTTTGAATATTAATATCTGCTGTGTTTCTAGTGTTGAGGCGTTATCACATGTGTATTTATTATTTGTTAATCTACAGTGGTAGACATAGCGTGGTGTCCCTGGCAACATTGCCATGTAATTCTACTCTTTGTTCATTTTTCCTCACTGAGCTTGCTAATTGTCTCAAATCAAATTTTGTAACCACCACTAATGTGATCGAGTGGTGACCCTAGAGGTCCTTCGTGCTAAGTTGATCCACCGGATGTCATAGATGTCGTCTTGGCTGAGGGTTGCTTTATGAATAAGCTCTTAAATAAAGTAAGCTGCCGTTATACTGAGAGGCCATTGCTGCATCAGTTAGACAGTACCTTGTAACATAATCTAGATCATGCCACCAAGCCTGTGAATCTTGTAGGCTAAAAATTCAAAAACTTGATTCAGCTTTCCTATCTGTGTACCTCTGTAAATGAGTCCTGCAGTTTATTAAATATTTGAAGCTGCTGTTCACTCCACTCCCACCAGAGGTCAGTGTGATGCATAATACCTGCCTGCCAAGCCCAGTTGGCATCCGTTTAAGCCATTGAAAAATGTGCTTTTGAACTTCTAAAGCAGTTGTCTGTCTCTTTATAACTCATGGATGATCTGTTTTCCACAGGCTCTGAATTGGCCTCTGTGTGTCTAACTCTAACGTTATTAAAAACATTCTGCTGAATTACTTTCTTTGAATTTCTGCAAATAGGAAATCTCGGAGTCTGTGGGTACATAAGATGTCGTATTACTTCAAGAGCATTTCTATCGCCAATGGTCGCAAAAAATTCATTGTGAGTGTGCATGTGTGTAGGCCTTTTATTTACATCACTCTCTGATATTATTTATCTAATGAGCTTTTATTAACACATGAGGGCAAAAAAACGTGGTGTTCAGTGATGAAAGTGGAGTGGGGACGATGGAGTGGTGGTGCGGAGTAAAGACGGTAGAATGGTGGTGTGAGGACATGAGGCCGATAGAGTGGACTGAGGACAAGGGAGTGGTGGTATGGAGTAGAGATGGTGTGCCTTATGAAAAGAAAAGTGGCAAGTGGCATGGTAGGACTTAAGTGGTGGTATACCACACCACAAGTGGTGGTGTGTAGTGGTTGTGTAGAGTGATGACAGTGGACTCCAGAAAGTGGAGTGGTGGTGTGGGCTGGGCTTGTGGAGTTGTGGTGTGGAGTGAGCACAGTGGAGTGAGGACAGTGGAGTTGTGGTGTGGAGTGAGGACAGTGGAGTGGAGTGAGGACAGTGGAGTGGTGGTGCCTGTTGCGTCAATATAACAAAAAAGCCATTAAAGGCTACTAGAAACACTGATCTAGGTTGATCTAAGTTTCCCAGTGACAACTACTTGTTTAATTTACCTGGAGGAGGAATCCCTGCTGGAGGATTTTATTTTGATTATAGTACAAGTGTTAGTGTAATACAGCTTTAACTTACAACTGAGCATTTACCCCACTTTGCATTGAGATATTTTAATGCGTATTGCCAATTAGCCTAAAAATACATAGATATGGTTATACACTGTATCGTCCTGCTGTTTCACACTGTATTGATGTGCAGCAGTAAAATCTTTATTGTGTTGTTTATATTAAAGCTCCCCTTCCCGTCACATCTTAATATGCATGCGTGCAATTTAAATTGTGCATCTTATATTAGACAGTATGACTGTGACAGCTTATCTTTGATGTTCAGCTGGATCCAGTTCACTCAAATCTGCTCCTGTTTGAAGTCCCGGATACTTCTGTGCCCCCTCTTTTACCCGTTTTCTGCCTCTCTCTTTCCCTGGAGCCTCTCGACTACTGGAGCTCATAGTCTCCCATATCTCCCATTCATACATATTTTATCATTCTTATTAACACATTCATGTATCTACTAGGTCCTGACAGCTCATAGCCACACTTATTTCCTAACCTGGAAATAAGGTTGTAGCATCTGAGACAGCAGCTGTACAGTAGCAGTGAGCAGTAAATAAAAAGCATGTGCCATTCTTATACAGTATATCAACAATTCCTTACTCAAGACAGTCTGAGGTTCAAACATATATAGCTGGTTTCCTGGACATGGATTAAGCCTTGTCTTTGACCAAATTGCAATGTCAATACTGAATCACTGTTGGAAATTAGTTTATGTTTAGGGTTAACATTCAAAATAGCTTTCTATATATTTATTTGTGAAGTAGACAAACCTGAAAGGAGTCATTTGTAAGATGATGAATGAATAAGATGTTGAAATCATACTTAAATATATGACTATATACTAAATACTATAATATATGACTATACTAATACTATAATAATGACATCATTTAAGTTGTGGTGTCCTCTTCTGTCATAAGAAACAAGGAAATGCATAACCCCTCCTCCGCAATGTTACCATTAACAGCAGTTTGCATAACAGTCTAGAAGAAACGTTGTTGAGTTTGGCACCACACATAAACCCTTTAGCTATTCTAGACCTGATTGACAAGAGGTTAAAACCCACTATTGGCACAGGGCTTCTTCCTCGTCCTCTAATGCTGAACTGATGGCAGACTTGCCATTATAGTGACTTACCATCGCCTCTTGCAGTGGAGGTTGGTATATTGTTTCTAAACATTTTTGGGGCAAATGAATTAGTCTATTAGTCTGTCCCATATGAATATTCACAAAACTGATAGAGTGAGTAAAGCGTTTAAATTGTGTGAGAAAAAAAAGTTTGACTGATACTATATACAATTACATAACGAATTAGCAATCATTGAGTCTCTGTCTATCTTTACAGTGTTTAAAACCGGTTCTTTTCTCACAATGACATATAGGCATACTTTATATCCTTTTAATTTATCTATATAAATTAATAAGGGCTGACCTGAGTGTGGCCTGTGGATCCAAGGTGGCCCTGTGAGCTTTTTCATTTGGCTTGCCAGAAAGTTAAAATAACCCCCCCACTCACACAGAGAGAACAAGTGCGTTTTACAGTTTACTTAATTCATTGGCTGTAGATTTTTCATTGGTCATTAACACCTGGTTTCCATTTTAAGTCTTGTTGTGATGTATTTTAAATACAAAATATAATGTGATCTTATGTTTTTGGTATACTTTTACTTGTAAACTGATTTGCAATTTTGGACTCTGGCCCATCTCAAATATCGCACTTTGGACCCCAAGGTCAAGACAAGTTTTTGCACTCTTATAATAAAAATACTGATTGGGTAGATATGGATATGCAAGTAATCCATACTATCTTGATAACCTTGAGAGAGTTATACACTTCCTCATGGCACTGTAGCTGCAGTGAGACTATGACATTTGCCATGTACAGAGTGAAGAGAGTTGGAATTCATTTTTAATTCATCCAGGATTTGCTGGTTTGCAGCATGGACAGGTTCAGAGATCAGTTTTGAGGGACACGGAGAGGTCAAGCTTCTAAGCAGCCCTGCTCTATTCTCAGGTCAGTGCAAGGGGGGTGTGTTAAAGTTTCCACTAAAGTCACTTCAGTCTTCTTGTACGATAGACGTGTTTCGTTTCATGCCCTGGTTGGCTGATTTAAGTTTGAGTTGGGTCTTATAGCTCCTCTGTCCTGATAGCATGCACAAATACACCCCCCAGGGGCCACACACACATTCACACATCCTATGCGGGATGGTCTATGTAACATAATCCTTCAGTAATGTTCTGTCACTAGCACATACACCTGTTGTGGGGTGGAGGAATGTAAGCTGGGCTGCCATGAAAGGCCTTCTCGGGTTATTGCTGGGTATGAGTACAGTGCATACTGTCTTATCTCAGCACGTATTCACAGCCACACTCAAATAAGGAATCAAACATTCAGATGTTTCACACCGTGCGGTCTTGCACGGGCTTTATCCTTCTAAAAAGCTGTGGGCGCATAAACATTTACAGTAACATCTCCTCATTTCCTTTTTCGACACTTAGCCCTCACTAAAAATAAGCTCACTTACATCAGCTACAACTTCACACCTCACTACTCAGCTCACTTCACTGTGGATGTCCTAGTCTTTCAGTCTGTGGATTATGAATGGAGGCGACAAGAGTGTATGCATTAATCCTCTTGGGTTTAATCCCAAAACAGTTAGAGGTGTAAAACTTTCTCACTCACTGAACTTGGGCACTTGTATGGCTTGAAAAGACCTTCAGATGTGACCATGATTGATTTATTGAATGTATTATTGATTTACACAATAATGGTGGTGAGTTTGTTTTTGTCAAACTGGAAATGTGGCAGTATTTGCTGATTAGGTGACATCATGCCATATTAGTCATCATGACTAAGGCCTTCTTCAAACATACTCCCTCTTGGTGACATGAGCGATGCAGCGGGGCAAGTGCTGCAGCATGTGCCTTTGTTGGTCGTTCACACATACAGCATTTGTGCTGCAGAGCGATTCAACAAAGAAGGCACCTTTTTGAGTGAATAGTCAAATCAAATAAACATTTAATTTATAGAAGAGCATGATTCAGTTTTCTGACTTTTGATTAGTCAAATGATTCAAACCTGATAGATACTGTAAGATGCATATGTAGCTATAAATATATAGTTAGTGTTTAGTTTGATAACTTGACTGGGTGATTCCATTAGGATAAAGGATCTGTAATTTCACCAATTTCCCCCAAATAGACTGAAACATCATCGCACAGATGTTGACCCCAGCATTATATGACAGGCGCCATACTTCTGTACAATAACAACATGTTGTGTGGCTAAACGGTATTTAGAAATTGGATTAAATCAAGCCCGATCTCAGGTTTTGGCCATGTTAGGTCACAAAAGCTGTGTTTTCTATTATGTGGTTTTGTTATTTGTTATTAAGGTAATTAGCTCTGGAATTATTACTTAGTAAAACTATGGACATTGCATGTTCCTACTGGACCACAAGCACAGATTTGTTATCAATCAAATTACAGCATCTCCCCAGGTAAAACCCTAATCCTATGCTCCACCTAGTTCTTTAAAGGGACACCATACAAACAGCTATGAAAAATTAGAAGAGAATGAAAATGAAATCACACTAATTCTAAATAATTGTACCTGTATGTGTATTGTACAAAGACTATGACTGCTAGACTTGGGATGCTGACATCATGAATAAGAAAACATTAAACAGCTTTACCGTTTTCTTGAAAAAATAATATTTTACTGAAACGGTAAATGATTTGACTATTTATTCATTCGGAAAAAATGAATCTGTGGAGCTTGCTTTCTGTATCATTCATCAGCGCTCTGTATGTAGGAATGGCCAACATGTTCCTGCTGTAGCAATCACCCTCCTATTAAGACACATTGTGCAAAACAGACCTAAGGCTTTGTCGCCCCCTCTGGCACAAATGTAAACTGAACATACAGAATGCTGAAATGCTAGAACACATTTCATCTCAAATAAAAACTATTGAAATTCTGATGTCTGTAGAGAATTATATCCTTAGCATTATTTAAATCGGTTTATCACAGTAATCCCAGAGATACTGGTGTATCCACTCCTCTGATCAGTGCTGTGGTCAGTTGTTCCTGCTCTGGCTCTGAAGCCACATTTGACTGAATTAGACTTTCTTTTCCTCCTCAAAAAGCCGTTGCTCATGGCCATGAAAGCAGTTTCCATTCGTAGTGAGTGGGAGTTTGTCTAGAGTTGGGACCTTGTGGGTTCTCGCTCTTTGGACTGATCGTGTTTCCTTCCAGGAAAGTCTAAGAGTTGCTTCTTTGCCAGCAGAGAAACCACACTAAGTCGTGAAAAGACTGTAAATGTGCTTCTGGATAGAGCTTTGCTTCCGTCACTGTGGAAGGGCAGTTGTGTGGATCTGTTGTGCGTACAGACAGACTGTAGGTGTGAGTCTTTGAATTTGGCAAACCAGAGGAAGGAAAACAGGATGTGACGCTCATTTAATGGAACATATGGACAGCTCTGCAACAGTGCACACAACACAAACATACAGACATTACTGTTATTATGTAATGCTCATCTTTTGTTATCATGAACAATGCATTGCAGATTGTGTTTGAGGCATAATGACCTCAGCTGTTGAAGGGGCTAAAGTTGCAAATTTGCGATTGTCTTATATTGGCCATTCTGACTCTCGTTCTGACTCCCTGAGCTCATTTTCCATCTCCTCTAAAGAGAAACTGTTGCATATTCGGTGTTTCTCCCTCCTGCAATTCTGTAAAGATGTCAACTGTATTCCTGCCAACAATTGACCACAACATACTAGTATTAATTTTTTAATCCCTTTTTCAACACTGTATGAAACCTTTGCCTTAGTGATGAAAAGCTGATGTCTCAAGCTGCATTACCAAAGTATTGTATAATACCAAAGTAAGTATTACCAAAAGGTGCCTCATTAAAAAGGACGGCGCAGTTTGATTGAAACTTTGATTAAGATGGTCTTCTACAAAGTACCGTTATGTACTATGTACTGAATGATTTAGGGATATAATATTTTCTAATAAATTAGAGTCCATGCTTCTTTTTGGCCCAGGTAGAGTTCGTATCTATATTCTATATATATATATATATATATATATATATTATTATGAATAAAAAATAAATATGTTATATTATATATTATTTATATATATATATATATATACTACAGATATGATAATATATGGATGCTTGGGAATAATATATAGATTTAAAGTACTTAAATAAAGAATTCCGTAAGTTGTGAGTGATGTGTGCATGGGAATAATACACAGATCTTTAGAAGTTTTTCTGTAATTAAAACAATGGTTACTAATTACTAAGCCCTAAAAGTTTGATGTAAAATCAATTTGACTGGTTTTATTCAGCTCAGATAAATATTTTGAATAAAACTATGCAAAGCAATCTTTTAGTTCAGAACAAAAGCAATATTTTACATTTATTCAAGCATGTCACATTAGCTTCTGCACTGTTCTGCTTTTTACAATGTGCACAGGTTTTTTGAGTTTCTGTAAGTAAGTATTATTATAAAACAAGTCTCAGGCATCAGGAAGGATATACCTAACCATGGTATATCATCATTTCTGTCAATGAATGTTTAGAGGCATTAACGCTTTAGATATCTGGTTCCACGGTTCTCTGTTCCACCTCCTCGTTAAGATGATGCCGCCATTTAACATCAAAATCGTCCATGAATTGCTGTCTTTTGTAGTTTAAAACTACCAATTATGCCAGAAAATGTTTGAGAACCTACTGAGCAGAAATTTCAGTTTTGAAAATGAAATAAAAAGATGCCTTGTATTCTGGTCTATCTGCTGCGTGCTTTTTTGTGTGTGAACCTCCTCAGGTCTCAGATGGTGCAACAAGTGTTTGTACGTGTTTGTGTCTGTCGGCGTAAGTCATAGTAAGCCATGCGATGTATGTGTAAGTGAGAGTGGGTTCACACCTCAGAGCAGCTGATGCAGGCTTTGTGTGTGTCTTTAAGAGGCGGATTGTGGAGCCTGGGGAGAACTTGCTGTTGATCAAAATGGCTGGTATTTTCCCAGTCCGGGCTGGCGCTGTTGTGTACGGTGCGGGGCGTGGGGTGGGGGGGTTTAGAGACAGGGGGGTGTGGCTGCTGCTGCTGCTGTTGGCTTTTGGAATGAAGTTTGAGAGCTAGAGGAGAGAGAGAGGACACACTCGCAAGCCGGAGCAGCCACAGCACTGACCCAGACCTACACACACACACAGGCACACATCCACCACAGCGCCAGGGGGAGAAGCAAGAGGACAGAGAGAAGTGGCTGACCGCCCGTGTGAGAGCTCTGGCCATGGCTATGTATGAACCCAACTGCCTCCCACCCAACGCAGACGAGCAGGACTTCGTTCAGGCATACGAGAACGTCAGAGAGAAATACAAAGGTAAAGAGGAGATGGAGGAGGGGGAGGTGGGGACAGGTGTGCACGAGTGAGTGTTTGTGTTAGGAGCACACGTGGTCAGTCTCAGTCGGCCTGGTGCCGAGAGCTGCAGTGACTGGCACACAGGAGTGTCTGTGTGTGTTAACTAGTGATATGTACAATTTTCCAGCTCCTGATAATGATGTTTCCCACTGTGATAGTGTGTGTGTGTGTGTGTGTGTGTGTGTAAGAGTACACGTGGTCTGTCTCAGTCTGCCCGGTGCTGAGTGCTGTATTGATTGGCACACATGTTAGCTGTCACTCTGTCCCTGGAAGTCTCAGTAGAGGTTGTAAAAGTTATTTACATTAATGCTTCTGTCTGATATGAGAGCATATGCACTCTCTGTTATGTTCACCAACCTTGACCTAAATGATACTACTGCAATACTGAAAGCTGAGTGACCGAGTGGATGAATGAAAAGCCTGCTTCTTCTGCATCTGTAACATATGGTTTATTACTTCTTACATAATTACCTCGGTACCAAGTGGATTAAATTGAATAATAAGTAAAAAGGATGATCATCTGCCTGTTGGCCTGTGTCATAAGTGTATTTTGTGTCACTGGGTTTTCATGGGTGTATTCCAGAAAGCAGACTTTCTCCATCCATCCAAATAACATAAGCCCAAATCAAGCCCATCCAAGGGCTTTCCTATTGAACAGCCTTCATCTTGGATGAGAAATCCAGTTTTGTGGAACTACGCACCCCCCAGTTATTTTCCAAAGACAAAGTGATTGATTGTGGTAATGTGTAAATGAACTTAGAGATAAATATATGAATTGGTGGTTGACCACTCATACGCAACAACAGGATGATTTCACTGTCCTAGATTTTACAATGGTCTAGTTGTAATTATCCCCAGTTGTTTCGTGAGTGCAGTCTTTCTTATTGGAAAATCTTCGCCTTTTCCTGTGCTAAAGTCGAGAAGCTTCTTTAAAGAATAGAAGCTAAATACAGTTGCTCACAACTGCTTACAATGTGCTCTGAATAAAAGGGACCAGAATAGACTTTCATATGCTTTCCTTTTCAGATTTCTTGATAACCTCTTACTGTAACTTGACAGCTTTTTACCTCTAACAAATCTAAACTGGCCCAGACTTCCTCCTGTGTGTTGAGCCTGTGGGTTAGAGCTTTCCTAGGCTCCTGAGTTATAGCTGATAATTGAGACGATTAGATTTACAGGTTGCAGTTAACTAATTAGTGGTTCCTTTCTGACATGGTTTAGCAGTAACCTGATTAGGCCAGTCTCTGTCTCTCTCTCTCTCTCTCTCTCTCTCTCTCTCTCTCTCTCTCTCTCTCTCTCTCTCTGTCTCTCTCTCTGTCTCTCTCTCTGTCTGTCTGTCTCTCTCTCTCTCTCTCTCTCTCTCTCTCTCTCTCTCTCTCTCTCTCTCTCTCTCTCTCTCTCTCTCTCTCTCTCTCTCTCTCTCTCTCTCTCTCTCTCTCTCTCTCTCTCTCTCCTTCTCTCTCTCTCTCTCTCTCTCACTTTCTCTCTTTGTCTTTCTCTCTCCTCTGGCTTTACCTGTGTGTCTCTTCCTCTGCTGCTGTGGGAGGGGTTCAGCAGCTGATGTTGGGGAAGACAGAGCATTAAGCTTTCTCTATAAATATCGCCCCACTTTTGTTCTTGTCGGGCTGAAGGGTCTGCGCTGAATCACTGCCTCAGTTGCTCTGTTCTGGACTGTGTGTCTCAGTGTGTGTCTGTGTGTTGGGGAGGCTGATACAGGAGGGAAAGAAAGCAAGAGTTTATATTAGTAGCGTTCTTTTCTCTCTCTCTCTCTCTCTCTCTGTCTCTCTCTGTCTCTCTCTCTCTCTCTCTCTCTCTCTCTCTCTCTCTCTCTCTCTCTCTCACTCTCTCTCTGTCCTACTCCAGACACTACCTGATCTCCTTATTAAGGCACTCCAGTTATGATCTAGCCATCTCTGGCAGTGCATCTCTCTTTCTGTTTCTCTCTCGGTCATTCTTCATTCCTTTTCTATCAAGACATCTTTGTATTCTCTTTCTTTTTATCTGTGCATTTCTTACTCCCTCCTGCTGCCGTAACAATACTGTATACTTCTATTGAAAGTAGCACCTGCTATTTGTTTCTATGTAGATAATTAGAATAACTTTGATATGTGAAATGGCTTTGTTTTAACCCTTGTTTGCATTTTATATCAGGTCAGTTGTGTCGGCAAGCTAAACACTGGGAGTAAATTACAATTGATCAGCTATGTCTGTTACACTGAATTACTTATCAATCAATGATCAACTATAATTATCAATTTAGAAAGACAGTACATCCCTGGTTCTGATGTGTCTGTTACCACTTCATTCAGCACACAACAGAATGGAATTTGATGTGACACAAGATACTGAAAGTGTGGTGGTAATTGGCAGCCAATAGTTTGTACCTTTACTAATTTCAGTATTTCAAGACAAAAAATACAATAATTGAATTAGGTTAAAAAAGGAAAAAGTCTCAGTTCTGTTAATAAAAAAGTCAAATTACATCCTTAAAGGACTCGAATTGCATCAGGGGACAAAAAAATCAGGTCAGAGCATGGTCATTCAGGTGTCACTGTCTTGTGGCCTTTTGCAGGACTGCTCAGTGAGCTTTAATCATACCCTCTGACTCAGACGCAAAGCTACACCTGTTCTAGAGTGTGGACTTTAACAGCTCATGGGCTTTTTTGGGCTGTATGACTGTGAGAAGGAATATTCTGTTTGTTGGACCATCAGTACTGTTTTAGACTTCAAGTACAAAACTGGCTTTAGCTCAGTGTCGGAGACCTCACATCATAAATTGGCTGCCTTTAACTAAAATATCATTAGTAAACTTTTGAGAGACTGCAGATCTGTCTTTGGATCTCATAATTGTTTTGTGTATATGAGTGTATATACTTGTACGGGTGTGTGTGTGTGTCTCTCTGTGTGTGTGTGTGTGTGTTGCTGCCTGGCCACTGATGGCAGATAATGGAAACTATTCAAAGTGTAAACACTCCTTGCTGGCATGTAAATCATGCATTTGTGTCTTTGTGATAAACATCGCTACCAATACGCACTGCACTGTAATAGCTCTCTTTGGGCTCCACTTTGGTGTGATTATAACATCACACACTCTGACTAACTGTGAGTTGCTATGGTACACTGTGTCCACCCAAAAATCACTGGAGGTTGCTATTTTTAAGTGGTCTGGTTGCTAGGGTGGTGCATTGCAGGGGTTTTTGAAGTTTTACAGTAATAAAATTGAAATTCTGCTCCACATGGATGATGCCTTATGGAAACTGAGACCCAATAGAAATGTTAAACATGTTTATGAGCTTTCATGAGACTTCTATGCTTCACTGATTTCCATCGATATTAAAAGTGATTTTGTTTATACAGCGACAAAATACTGTCATCCAAACTTCCTGTGAAGCTATTTGGAGCAGCAGGTGATGCTGTCGTCACTGGCCTGCTGCAGATGGGGATTGCCCCGATCCAGTATGCACACACCCTTTCCTCTCTCTCCTGTTCTTCCCTAATACTCTCTCTCCCACCCTCCCTTTCTCCCTCCCTCTCTGTCTCTCTCTGACGATTTGTGCCATGCAGGCCTTTTTACACCCCTCAGTGCTCAAAATACCCTATACATATATAGCCTCTGCCTTGTTTGGCCTGCCAATTAAAGAGATATTTCGGGACCTGAAGCAAACTTGATTGTCAACTGCAGGGTAATTTAAACACTACACCATTACTGAAAAGTAGATGTTAAGGAAATGTGTTACTGTTCTGCCATACTAGGCTTGCTATTGTCTATGACTGAACATGGTGAAAGTGTATACCAGCTTATATTAATTGAAGGTTCCAGTCAAACTAACACTGCAAGGGACGCATTTGGCTGTAGCCATAATTTGTACAGCATGGGAGCTTTTAGAAATTGTATATCAAATGTAATAATTGGAACATGATTGTAGTGGTCTGCATATATCTAGTGTTTTTGCTGTCATTTTTAGATACTACTCAACTTTTGAAAGGGACATCCCCCAACTTTAGCAGGCTAAACATTTGCCACATGGTAGCATTATTATCAGTTAAATAGTTCTGAAAAAGCTTTATTAAAGCAGAATTGGATATGGGTCTATGCATGTGAGCGTGGGTAGTTTGGTGACTAATAAAGTTTTTACATCAGTTACTGCAGTGCTAGAAATAGTGCAGGCCATTAATTGGCAAAATGCAATCATCCCAAAATTGTAATTTGGTGTCACTGGCATTTGATGACCATTACAAAAACAAACAATCAAGACAACTAGCTAGCCCAAATCTGTGGCTATTACATTAAATTGGTTTTGTATTGTAATAAATGTAACAGGTAAATCAGAAACTTAGAACTGTATTTATCGTAAACACTAGATTCACATAAAAATTAAAAAGCTAAAGATGTTGTGGCCTACTTTTACAGTTCTGTGAGAAATGGATGCAGTTTGAGGTTGGGATTTCGAAAAAATATGATACCAGTGTTGATTAGCCATGATACTGGTTTGGTTAAAAAGCAGAGTGTGTCTCATCATCTGTTTCCATCTTTCCTCCGAGACTAACCTTTCACCCTATGACTGTGGTATGAAAGGATTGCAGGGGGTGGTGTTAAAGCACAGCCCTTTACACATTAAACCTTACTCACTCTCTCACACCCAGTCTGCTTCTCTCTTTTGAGTTTCCGTAGTCCCACATGTGAATGTTTTAGTAGAGACCACCTTTTAATGGTATACATTACCTCTGGGTCCAGAGATTAATCAAATGAGTTCAAATCTAATTCAGTACCTTGACTAAAACTATAAATATAGTACAGTGTGACTAAGTCCATAACTAAAACTATAAATATAGTACAGTGTGACTAAGTCCATAACTAAAACTATAAATATAGTACAGTGTGACTAAGTCCATAACTAAAACTATAAATAAAGTACAGTCTAAGTCCATGACTAAAACTACAAATATAGTACAGTCTTAGTAAGTCCATAACTATAACTACAAATATAGTACAGTCTTAGTAAGTCCATAACTATAACTACAAATATAGTACAATGTGACTAAGTCCATAACTAAAACTACAAATATAGTACAGTCTTAGTAAGTCCATAACTAAAACTACAAATATAGTACAGTCTTAGTAAGTCAATAACTATAAATACAATTATAGTACAATGTGACTAAGTCCATAACTAAAACTACAAATATAGTATAATGTGACTAAGTCCATAACTATAACTACAAATATAGTACAATGTGACTAAGTCCATAACTAAAACTACAAATATAGTACAATGTGACAAAGCCCATAACTAAAACTATACATATAATACAGTATGACCAAAACTCAAATGATACATATACTACAATATGATTAAGACTAAAACTGTATGGCTAAGATCACAGCTAAACCAGTGCATGTAGTACTGCATGGTTAAGACCATAACTAAACCAATGTGTCTAATCCTGCATGGCCATGATCATCACTAAACCTGTGATACTCCATAAAGACCAGGAGTGTATATAGAATTTCATATGAAGATTCACTAATGACACAGCATTTAATTCCAAGACTAGATTCAATCCATCACTGGGAAACCTGCTTGTTGTATTATAGGCTTAGATCAAGCTTAATGCAGTTTATTTTTTCATAGTTACTAAAAATCCTATAAAGATTCACAGTTAGACATGAAACTACAGGTCCAAAAATTCCAGCCCATAGGGTAAGGTTCCCAGACACAGATTAATTCTATCCCCAGACTACACACCATTCTGAATGGAGATTCTCGGTTGAGAGAAAATGTAGTAATGGCCGATGCTTAATCATTGGCAGGAAAACTAGCCTTTAATACTACATGGCTAAGACCATGTCTATATCTGTACAGAGGCAAGTCTAGTCTTGGAATAAATTTGCAGTGATGAGTTAGAAAATTCTTCTTAGTCAAGCATTAGTTTTAAAATTGACTTAATCTACACATGCTACTATCATATCATTGTGTTATGGAATATATCTGATCAGTTGTTGTCCTGATCATTTTGATGGCATGTGGTCCTGAAAAAACAGACATAGAATGTCATAAGAAGAACATTCCTTTATCCATCATTCCTCTGCTCGACAATACTCCCATTCTGTGGTTTTGTGGTTCTATATTGTATTTGAGGAAGTTTTCACAATGGAAAATTGCTGATGTGTGTGTGTGTGTGTGTGTGTGTGTGTGTGTGTGTGTGTGTGTTTCTGTGGAATAAAAAAGATTCACTATGTGTATGTCACTGCTATCATTGCTCTGCAGTGACATAGCCCAGGTCAGAGCTTACTTGTGGAGGAGCACTGGCTTGGATTTCAGCAGCCTTATTAGGAATTTCTGTACAGAGACTCCTTCATACTTTCATATTAAAACTGACAGTGACTATGTGCATGCTGCTAGGAAGATAAACTGCTACTGTGGTATTAATTACATGCTCCTAGAGAGACAGTGATGGGTACAGTGTGTTTGTGTGTATGTGTGTGTTTGTGTATGTGTTTGTGAGGAAGGGGTGTCAGAAAAATCTTTGTGTGTCTTTTTAACGTCTTTTTCTGGCTTGTCATTTTGCTGAGGACAATGGTGAGGTTTGCAAATTAAGCAGCCAAAGTGCTGAGCTGTTCATCTTTGTATGACATGTATTTAAATGAATGACATGTTTTCTTATGTGTGTGTGTGTGTGTGGATGGGTGTCTGCGCATGTGTGGGTATGTAGTCCTCAGCAGTCTCGTTTTTGCATGTGTGCTATGCTTGGGCAGCAAGCGTCAGCTTTGGTCGAGCCGAAGATTCCGTCTATGCTTCACATCCATTTCGCCAGTCTAACCTGCCTGACCTGCAGCACTGCACTTCCTTCTTGAGTGCAGCTATCGGCCTCATGCAGCTGCTTTCCCACTGCCGCTGTGTCTCGTTCCTTTAGACAACAAGTTCCTTACCCAGCAAGTGAATGGAAATAGTACCATATCATGGGTGGTGTCGTCAGTATGTCTGGAATACTGAACAATGTCATACAAAACAGATTTAGTCCAGTGTATAGTATATACACTATATATATACATATAGTAGAAAAGCAGATTAATGCTGAAATGAAATCTCAAGTGGTTTTGTACTGTCTACCAGTCTACCAGCTGGTGTAGATATGTCGGATCTAGATATGAAGTGGTCAGAAAGAGAGCAGCTAACCAGTCAGCAATGGTGACATTCTTTGAAAGGCCACTTGACTTAAGACTGCAGTGTTCTGCACTGGGTAAATTTTCCCACAATGCTGGAAGCACTTTCTTCCTCATTTCACAGGCCTTGGAAAAGGCTAGCAAATGCTTTGAATGGGAAACGTTGTGACATTTTTCCATGCAGCTCTGCTAAGGGGGGGCAGTGTATAAATCACGGTGTGAGTGAGTCTATGTTTAACTACAGAAGCAGATAGGTAGTGGATGGATTGTGTGTGATCACACAATAAGCACCAGTGTCCTGCAGTGTGTCTCTGTGGGTGAACGCCTCCGTCCTTCAGTGTGGCCCTGAATGCCTGTGAGAGGATGGTTTGTGTATGTTGTGATTGTTCCAAGCTTGTAAGACATTAAAACACTGGTGGAATGTGGGGGCTACTGTGGAACAAAGAGCACAGACACACACACACACACACACACACACACACACACACACACACACACACACACACACACACACACACAGAGTTCTTCGTTTCTTCTGCTGACCGTAGTCTTGTTTACTCCGTTAAACACTCACAAAAGAAACTTACATATAGGAAACAGGGAGATGGAAGGAATGGAGTGGCGGGGCTGTGTAGGGAGTCATCACCTCTTCAGCTCAGAACATTCCCTCCCGCTCATTTCCCAGATTTGCCCTGCCCACCCACATGCTATTAAACCCCCCAAGATTTGTTTGCGTGTGTGTGCTTCTTATAAATATGTTTGCAGTTTCATATGGGTTCTACTGTTTTTTGTCAAATAGAATATGGTATAAACCTTTTGGGGTATTTTTTACTTTTATCTGAAAAAACTGTACTTTTCAGCCAGACAGTTTCTGTGACTGACGTTTTGGAGCATTTTCTTTGCAGTGTTGCCTGATCCTGGGTGGATTGTCATAGTATATCAATTATTAAAAGAAATTCATAGTTGGTTGTACTGTGGGTCATGGTTGAAATGGTTTTGACTGTGTGTGGTCAATGGGACCATGCACATTAGACAGCTACTGTAATAAATAAAGACTGAAAGTACTTAAAGCAGCTCAATAATTTATTTGATTTTGTTACAGAAGGCTAAAAGTGTTTGTAAAGCAGTTCTTTGGCCAAAATTTACAAAGTTAGAAAGTTACACAATGTTCCCATTACCCTGTTGAAGTTGATACTTCAATAAAAGGCAATAAAATAACTAAAATAATACTAATACAAGTTACTTGTTGGTACAAGTAATAAAAATGTATATATTACATTA
This sequence comes from Prochilodus magdalenae, assembly GCA_024036415.1. Classification (NCBI taxonomy): domain Eukaryota; kingdom Metazoa; phylum Chordata; class Actinopteri; order Characiformes; family Prochilodontidae; genus Prochilodus; species Prochilodus magdalenae. Next base: position 1,155,937 of record JAMWET010000402.1, read on the forward strand.
TGTTTTTATACAGATGTGCTCATAGGGTTGATGTAGAGATATGACATGACCATTCCAAAAATTGACAAAATACGGCATTTTCAGTCTTTGCAATCAAATATGGTTTGTGGCTCACCACCATGAATGCCATAATTGCAAAGAATTTCATCGTCTACTGTACATATTGTGGAAAGATTCAGGGAACCTGGGGAAATCTCAGTATATGTAGGGCAAGGCCAGAAACCACTGTTGAATGTGCGTAACATTTGAGCACTCAGACAGACAGCATTGCATGAGAAACAGTTGTGCTTCAGTGTTAAATATATAGCCACATGGGCTCAGGAGTACTAAGGAAAACTGGTGTCACTTAACACAGTCTGTCACTGCGTCACGAAATGCAACTTGAAACTCTGTTCTGCAAAGAGAAAGCCATACATCAGTTGTATGTAGAAACACTGCTAAGTTTTCTGGGCCTAAATTTCCATGCTAAAAATGAAAAGGGCCATCCAAACATTTATCAGTAAAAAGTGCAAAAGCCAGGAATCAGTTGTGGTATCACAGGCATAAATGGCCACGTCTTTGTGTAGTGAAGTTACCACTGAAGCTGAGGCATATGTTGGGATTGTTAAGAGACGTACGCTGACATTAAGACCACTTGTGTTTTTTTTTAAATCTAAGGTTATTTCAGCCAGACAATGCCAGGCACCATTTTACACGTGCAATAAAAACATGGCTTTATAGACAGAGTGTGTGTGTGCTTGACTGGCCTGCCTTCAGTTCAAATCTGTCTCCTATTGAAAACATTTGGTGCATCATGAAGAGGAAAATTAGGTAACGATGACCACAGGCTGTTGATCAGCTAAAGCATGCATGTTGCATTAAGCAAGAATAGGCAAACAGTTCGCTCGCAAACTGCAACATTTTGTATCTTAAAATGTTTTTATTAAAACTGATCTAATTTTTACTGTTCAAAAAGACTAAAGTGGGGGTCCGTAATCAGGTCATCCAGGTCATCCATATTAAGGCCTTGCATTGTCAGACTCTTTAGGTGTAATCTGGTACCGTTTATCCCTAAACGTGTCCAAGGACCGCTTACTAGAACAGGAAAAGGACAGTTGGCTGAAAGGCAAGATGATGAATCACAAGCCTGCTATCTGGCATGACGTATAATAGGAAGCAATCTTGATAATCGCGACTTTTAGGGTGTTAGCTGGACTAAACTTAGCTGGAACAACAAAACTTTCATTTAGCCAAAATGATACACAGTAGTGTGTATACGTATAAGTGTAGATAATCAGAATGCAAGTGGCATAATCCTGACAGTGTGACCATGTAATTGCACTAAAGATATCAGAAACTCATGTGGGCAGAGCATCTGTGGCTGACACTATCCAAAAAGTAGTTATGGCCGTTATGCTAACAGGCGACTTAAAAATTTCACTGTTGTCATCTACATTAGCTTCATAGCTCCACTGCAAAACTAAAGAAGCAAACGTCAGTCACTAAATGTCTGATCATCTGTATTTGGGGCAAAGGGAACTTGGCCATCACTTTAATGCTGTCAGTTTTGCCTGTTACTGAGCATTGCATTAGTGAGCATGATGACATGATGGAAGAGTTTTAGTGATCTGGTTTAGAGATTGCATCTGATCTCAATGCGAGTGTCCTCATGTAGCTGGGACTGTGATTGCTATAACTGTGAATGGACAGACAGGGTCCTCATGTCCTTCTCCAAAGATGAGAAATGGAATCTGGGCATAATTAGATGCAGGGTTCTCCCCTTAGAATAAAGAAGACTTTGTCTTGGCAGAACAAAACCTGATAGAAGGGATTTTTATTTTTATTCACCTAGAAAAAACAGTTCAGCCATACTTCTGAGAAGAGAGTACTCAGAAAAATGCTGGCTCGTTTAGACAGAGCACATGCTGAGGTGATGTTCTTATATAAAACTATTCCGTTTTCGGACAGCAGAGGTTTTATGTTGTCTATGTTTAAGGGCTGGTGTTAAAGACCTGTTTTATTGAGTACAAGTTTTTGGTTATTTTGTTGTTCATAAGGATATATAATGGACTTTGTATGATGTACATCTATTTACAGTATTTGCATTTATCTGATTGATACTTTACAGATATCTCAGTAATTACAGAATCATGTACACATCCGTTTGTAATTCTGACACTTCAAAAAGTAATCTTTCTGGATTTCTACTGAATGTAGGAACTCTCGTACCTAGTTTAGTCACAAGTATGTTCGAATGAATGAGTTAAGGTTAAAACCTTGATTCCAAGCTTTTGAATGATAGTGTATGTGCTGGTACAGTCAAGTGGGGGGTGCACACCATTTACAAATATGATAGAAAGGAGCAGCTTACTGCAACACCACGGCATGTCGCGCAACTCGAGCTGGCGTGACTGACTGACCACGCGGACCATGAATGTCACGACAGGTCACCCTACCCAGCTGCTCCTCAGTCAGTACACTAACACAGATACACAATTGCTGTACACCTACATAAACATGCTTGAAATTACAGTCTAGGGGCAGGCAGAATCTACTCCCCAATGCCTGTGTAAGTGGACCAACATTTGCCTGTTGTTACATTCTACTCTGTTAGCAGTTGAAGCTCTCAGTGTTAAATGTTCAGATATTTTACCTTGAGTTGGGCTGAATGTGTGAGGTCAGAGAGACATACCAGTGATAGCTGCCCAGCCATCTGATCATTCCGCACTCATTATACTGCTACTGAATGGCAAGACCTTAATTAGACACTCTTACTTCAGTCAAGTGCATTATCAAGTACCCGCCATTTCTTCCTTAATACAAAGCTAAACAGAATCAGCTATTAATGAGTCATGGAGTTGCACTAAAAGTGACCTAGTGTCATGTCTGTGCTTGAGAGTCTGGGATAAGGAATCGTGTATAAAAGTCAGTCCTTACATAATGTTTTTAAAATATTAAGGATATTGTGATAAGCCAAAAACACCCCCACCCCCACCCCAGACAAATAAATTAAGAACATGAATTACTTAAAGGGATAAACATTTAGAACCTATGGGGCTTTCAGTGCCTCTTCCTGCGAAGGCTCAGGAAGTTAGATCTGCCTCTTCACCAACTTCTACAGATGAACCATAGAGAGCACCCTCATGGCCTGCATCACTTTCTGGTATGGCAGCTGCACTGCCTATGACCACAAGGCCCTAAAGAGAGTGGTGAGGACAGCAGAATGCATCATAGGCAACAAACTTACAGACTTACAGAACATCTACCAGTCCCGCTGCCTGTCTAGTTTGACAGTAGTGGAATAAAGACGTACAATTTGATGATTTTTTGGATCCTAGTGGGTCCTAACTTTCCAGAAACAGCATGGAGGTTGAAATCATCAGGGAAAAGAGAGTCAGCATTGCGGTCTCTGCAATCTGTAATTACAGGGAGTAGAAACCAATTAGATCCAATTAGTTATTATTCCCAAGTGTTTCTACCACAGAAAGCACACAGTTGCTCCGGTTCAGGCATCATAACAGTGGAAAATGTAGCTGATGTCCTGCCCTCAGTGCACCCTGCTCTGTCCAAGTGTTTCAAATGTCATATCCTCTGGCTGTCAGCCTCATGTCACTTTTTATGACAGCACTGGGAGGGGAGAGCAGAAACCTGTAGCCTAAGGGTTTTGAATGTTTACAAGCATAGCAGCCTTACCACATCTTTATTTAAGAGCATAGCTGTGATATACATTTGTCCTGCAGTTGATCTGGGCACGTGTCATCCTGTTGTGTTAGCAAACCTTTAAAGACACTGGCTGAGCCATGAACACAGTCGTAAAATACTTGGTATGCATATGCGTATGTATAATGAAACAAAGTTATAAAAAATCTATGTGTTACACTGTTACTCATAGCCTGCTGGTGATAAATGTGACTACTTGGCAGAAGAATTGTTTCCTGTACTTTAATTATTATTAATAACCAATTCAGTCTTTGTTACTCTAGGATTTTATATTGCAATTTATGCCAAGACTGTCACCAGATTAAAGGGCTTCGGTAACGATAGTATGTTTGTTTGTGGTGAGAAAAACCTGTACTCTGCTTACATTCTAAGTGCTTGACTTGAAATGAGTCCCGAAATGAATGCTAGTACTTCCTGTTAAAGCTAACAAGCCATGTACCAGGAAAGAACTCAGTGGTGATCTCATCATACAAGAAGTTTCTGGCAAATGCACAAGGTTTCAGCCAAACATGGCAAGTGACACACCGATGATAGTAGCAAAGGTTGCTAGACCTTTCTTCAGTGTTCACTGAAGGATCCACAATATAGTAAAAAATTGAGAGTACAGTACTGGACATTAACATGGGGTAATTCCCAATGACACAAACCCCCTGGGACTGCTTTGGCAGGGCCTCCACTTTTAGCCATATGTTCAAATAGAGTGTACATTACCCCAAGACATTGTTATCCAGTTATCCAATCTGAAAATATTACTTGCTGAGTCAGCACCTATCAATTGCAAACAGGTATTCATATTACAATTGCACATAGCTAAGAATGCTATCTATAAAGCAACTGTAGGAGAAATCAAGTACCATACCATATGAAATAAATGATGACGATAGTGTAAATAATGAGACTTGAGCTATTTTAGAGTGATTCATAAATATTGCTCATGATGTATTAGACCATGGCCACTTTTCCTGCGTCCTGTGTGTGGAAGAAGATTAATTTAAGGTGATATCTATATGGCTCCAGGAGAATATGCAAAGGCTGTCGGTTTCACCAAGCAAAAGTTATATGACGTGTCTTTCTTCCAATTGAATTTCTGGACAATGTGTTTCAAAGATGTTGTAAATTGTCATTGACATAATTACAGTGCTGTTTGTTTTACTTTTGTTTTGATAGGGGAAGTCCTGTTGGTTGTGTCACTTTGGTAAAACTTTGGCATGTAGGCCAAGAATATCAGAATGAGCTGGGGAAGAAGAGCCCCTAGTGGACTTCTATCTGTATGACAACAGTAGTCTGTCCAGCATTGTCTTGTTCTTGTGAGGCCTGTGCTGAGGATGAACTGAAAGACACTGTGGGCAAACCTGAAGGTTTTCTAGGACAACAGGACAGTTCTTTGAGTTTATGCAGAATTATCTATCTGTAGCCACTTAGTGGCTCCACTATCTGACCTTGACCATGACCCTGATGATGTGTGGTCTTTGTGATTATAGTAAACTCTGGAAGTCTGTGAAGATAAAACTGTGACTATCCCTCCAAAGCATTCCAACACAGGAAGAATATGTACTCTATGTCCATGCCCAGTCTTTTTGACCCTTGACTACCCTGCACAGAACATGGTATTGTGTTTTTGTCATGTATATTTGTGCAACCCTGTGTTTCCCCTCCTATAATAAATTCCATTTTTATTACATGCTGTCAGCAAGTTGCAAAACATGATTATATTGCAAAACATTTTCAGTGTGCCTCTTGTTGGTATAGTGCATGTAATGAGCTTTTTGATGGTATTGGAAAAGCAAAACATCATTACTGGACACAATTTTGTAGCAAGGATGAATATAGAGGTCTAGTCTAATAAGTAATGTTATTCCTGAATAATTGACTTTAAGAAAAATAATAATAAATAGACCTTACTCTACACTGTTTTAAAAGTTTAAAATATCATTTATAATACAAATAATATTCATCTCATTTTTGTCAAGAAAAAAAATGGATATCCTGTCCAGTGGTTTTTAGAGTGCGTGCAGCCTGGAGTGCTTTGGAGCACTAACAATGGTTTTTGAACAATGAAGAGCGATTTAAAGTGATCCCTGGCAAAATGCCCTGCCCATGCACACTGACCCTCCCCCTAACACGTGCATAGTGCTTACAGTGTGTGTGTGTATGTGTGTGTGTGTGTGTGTGTGTGTGTGTGTGTGTGTGTGTGTGTGTGTGTGTGTGAGGTCTTTATTTATGACATCATGTTTGCCTTACTGCTCATCCGAAGGCTGAAGTTTGTTTCTGTTGTCCTTTAATGGCTCGATTTTCTGAAGATCTGGAGATGAACTGGTGCGTGTTCCTCCTGAGAGCCCTGATGGGCTGGACTGTGTGTGTGTCTTCTGCTCTAAGCTGGCATGACGTTCCCTAGAGCTTTATGGGTGCGAATGACCTCAAGCAGATGGAATGCTGTCCGGATGTCGACAGTAGCTGACCCGTGGCACAGCTTAGTCCTGTGAGTTTGACAGAGAGCATGGGTGGAGTCTCCTTTCTCTGTCATACATACCACACTCCTCTGTAATCAGGACTGCAGAAAGCCAACTCAATTACCCTGACTAAATTAAACTAACCATCAAAATAAATTAGATATTGATTCCCTTTCTGGGACTGTGAAGCAGCCAATGTCCCCTTCAACAGTATGGCAACTACAGCTTGACCAGTATAAACATTTTGTAGCCAATACTGTTTTAGAGAGCAGTTGCTGTCATATAACTAGATGTATAGAAATCTCTGTAAAGATTGGCATACATGCTTCAGATTTGTTTACTTTATATTTGGATGTTCTATACTAATAACCCACTGTTTAGCAGTGCTTTTAAAATCTACCAAACATCAGTATTTTAGCTGATCACTATATCAGTCAAGCTGTAATGCTAAAGGTGGTGTACATGCACAGCCAGTTGTGTTAGTTCACATCACTGGAATACAAGAATTTCCACAGCAGGTGTTAACTCATGAGGCTGTGAGGAAAGGCACGCACTGGGGGCTAGTAAACCATTTACTGATGGCCACTTCCTCTCTTTAAACCTAAATATATATATATACCATGAAGGGCTCACACTGTTCCAGCTGAGCTTTCCACCAAATTCGCCTTGTACAGTAATACTTTCATCTGCGTATATACTGCGTCAGTGGGAGTTGCTTGTGAACAGCACAAATGTTTTTGCCTGTTTTTCTTAACTGTCAAGTGTAAAATAACCCAGGTAAACTACATTTCATCAAGCCCGGAACATTCTTTTTAACACAGCTCTGTATATCTTACCTGTTTATTTAAAGGGATTCCTTTGAGATACTTCCAACGGTCCACCCTAATGAAGTGGAGCTGCAGGATTAATGTATTTCATTCAAGCCATGCATGCAATGCAATGGTGACCCAGACATAACTTTATAACATGCTAGAGAAATTCATAGTAATTCAGTTACTTCAATTGCAGTACCTCTAAAATGTTAATGTTTTTATCCCACTTTAAGCTCATTTAGCAAAAGAAGTAGTTCTATAATACAGAGGTCAGACATCCCGATTAGCTGCCCCTTTTTCATCTGGCCCACTTGCCAGATGGGTTGACAGCACTTGGATGGACCACTTCCAGTAGTAAGATGTGGGCCACATACGCGCCAATAGTAGGCTACAACTGTAACTGTGCCAGAAGTAGACCAGATCTTTTTTGGGACAATTGGGCCAAATGCATTTTATAAATATGTGGGCCACCTTTGGCCCACAGCAGAGTGCCAGTGCCGACAGTGGACTAGAAGTGCCATATCTGGGAGCTGTTGTATCAATCAATTTAGGGGTACATCAGTTCTTTCAGGCAGTACACCTTTAGCTGACTGAGTAAGCGATCCATGAGTTTAGAAAGAAGAATATGATTAAAGTGATTAGTAGTTCTACATTTTAATCTACTCTTCTATATTAATATAATGCTCTCTCAGTGTGATCACATTCATTTTAATATTAAAAACTTCTACAGTTTTACACAAGAATATATATGTTACACTTTAGGCACCTTTTCTACAGGAAACAAAATGAAGACAAATAGCTTAAACACTTTTGCACGAAGACTGTGCCCAACTGGTCTGCATGTATAACTATTGTGTTATATATATGGCTTTCTCCTGAATCATACATTACATTACACAAAGAACATGATTAGTCTTACTTGATAAAAGCGCTTCTTTGAAATATGTAAAGTTAAATTTGTTTCACATTCAGGTTGCCCCTTTTTTACAATTGACACCCTCAGGTTAGTCTGTTTACAGGCCTGATTTCAGCTGTTCTGATGTGTCTGGATGTTCCTGGTGTTAAGATTGTAAGATTCTTGGTAGATGAAGAATACTGAGGTATTTAGTTCAGACCTGGTCATCTTCAGTCTGGCAGCTGATGCGGGCATGTGCCCAGTTCATCTGTCCTGGAAGGGAAAGACAGACGAGACTGGCTTTTCCTCCTGTGCCAGAACACTGTCCCTTGTTTCCTCTCACCCTCATTTATTACTAGACAGACAGAATAATGTGTTCTTCCATGCATTACAGTAACACAGACTAACCTTGATATGGTGTAGCCTGTTTTTTATTATTATATTATATTATATTATATTATTTATATTAATTTACATTCATGACAAAATCTAAAAAGTCATCTACAGTCAGATTAAATAGAGATACACTTTTTATATATTTATGATTTCATGATTGTGATATCTTCACTGTTGCTAAAATAAAAACATAAAATAAGGTTAACTGTGAGTAGTCCTAACCTTTGGCTGGTTGTTACCACTAACCAAAATCAGCGTACCAGCACCATACTTCCTGCACCATTATTAGAATGGTTGTTATATAAAGTATAATTTTTTAAATATAACTTTTTTACTGCATCTGGAATAGGAGCATTCACGGGGGCTTGATAAGTGTAGTAAGTATGACTGAATCATACAGCCCTGGAAATAAATCAGAGACCACGCTTTCTTTTCTAAAATCAGCATCTCCACATGTACAGCAGGTTATAGTGAGAAACAGAAGGTTTGGTTCTAGCTTTACTGCCAGATACAGTGAGCGTCTGGTTCATAAGAAAAACTCAAGCAGCAAACACACAAGGCAGAGGGCAAAAAACACTCTCTACTGACTGTGATGAGCCCCACCTCATTCGAATGTCACCTAACCACCGAAAGATGACCTCAAGTGACCTACAGAAAGACTGGCGAGCGGTGGCTGGAATGAAATGCACAGTGAGCATGCTGGAGGCGTCATTAGTAATTTTCTAAATATACAGATCTAAAATACAATATTTGGTCTGGAATTTGAGAGACATGTTTCCGGTAGTGTATAGAATAAAACATAACGGCTCGTTTTGGTTTAAACATAAACCCAGAAACTGTAAAGCTAGAGAAACTGATCATTTTGAGGTGGTCTCTTACATTTTTCCAGAGCTGTATATCTACTGGCGCATAATGTTGATGGTCATAAATAGTTCTTTTTCGGGGTTTAGTGGGATTGATGTGAACTATGCTGAGAATTTGTGTATCTGTCCTCTCTGTGGACTTCTAGCTCTGTGTGTATCTTTAAAACAACCCGAGGGAATCTTTAAAGAAGCGCTCAGAGGAAATGAACTAGCAAGATTTCTTCACTGGTCAGCTTTTTATTTGTTTCACTTCCAGTCATGGGGTATACTTTGTGGAATTTTTAATATATAAAACAATTAAATTCACTGGGTTTGGTTTTAGACAAACGCAGACCACAATGTGCAGAATTCATCACACTGCCAAGAGGCTTTTTTTCTATATTTTTTTATTTTTCTTTTCATTTCTTTAAAATGTTTCTCCTAACAAATGTCCTGTCACCGATAGGTAGAAAATAAAACAGATGAAGCCTATAATCATCGCTTTAGCGTTATATAAATATAAATAATTTGCATGGTTTTATTATTGTGCGGTTCAGCATTTTTAGTCATGCTGCCTACTTTTAAAGCTCTGATAGCTCATTTAATACGTCAAAATTATCTATACATTACACCATTACTAACATAATCAACAGTTATAGGCATGGTTTACAGCCCCAGTCATTCTCAGACGCTGTTTGCTCCTTTTAGGGCAGGTATCATTCGTTTTAATCAATGGAGTTTATCAAGCAGCCTGTTGCTTATTGGTTTAATTGATAATGCATTCACCAGCACAGTGAATGGATTGGCTGTTATGAGTGTGAAGGCTGTGACTGGTTGAGACAGGATGCTGTCTGCGTTGGAGCTGGCTGTGAGTAGCGGAGGATGAGGGAAGGGAGGGGCATGGCACAACAGATTCCTGCACACTGAGTGGATGTGGGTGGGAATGTGAGCTTGTATGTGAGGAAGAGAAGCAATAGCAACCGATTGGACCAAAGATACTGCAAGTAGTCTGCTGAGAACACAGAGAAAGCAAGAAAAGGAGAGAGACAGAGAGCAGAGTCATCTTGCAACAGGTGCGAGATTGACAGACTCATTGGCATTTACCTTAGAGTGATAGAGAGACCCGGAGACAGAGAGACAAACAGAGATAGAAGCAGTGAAGCCAGGAGAAACACTGACTGAAGAACTTTACCTTCATATCCAGTCATGGACTCCTGCAGGTCCATCCAGCAGGAGATCAATACTTTGAAAGGTACTTGCACTCCACTTCACCATGCTTTGTACATCTACTGGGCTTCTGCGTCTGTTCTTTTTTGCATACTCCTCCTTTACCTTCTTTTCTGCCTTCTAAGACTTGGCTTAAACTTTCTGAAGGAGCCTAAAGAGCAAGGGAAAGTTAGTAATGCTTTCCTTCATTTGAGATGGTTTCATGTCAGGTGAACTTCTCAGTGTCACAGTGACTTTTTCATTGTCGATAGAGAGATAGGCAGAGACCATGAGAAAGTCTATGTGTGCTCGGTTTCAGAAAGGATGCAAAAGGGGAGAATGTTTGTGTTTTTTTGGCACAGCAGGGGATAACTAGGTTGGGGGGTGGTTGTCTGACTGGGCCATTGTTTCCAAAACTGGCGGAAGTCCTGGCAGACAGACAAACATTTTGTGTTCTTGTGCATGGATCCATGTGTCAGTGTGAAGAGGGCTTAAGGTGTTATTGCGTGCTTGCTTTCTTGATCTCAATTCTCATTTTAGAACCTGTAACATGAACGTGTAAAATGTAATGTTCAGAAAGAAGTGTCACTATTAAACTAATCAATGTCCTTGGGTTAGGCTCATGAGCATTACATTCACCTACTTGTACCTAGTAGCAACCTGTCTTGGGGCCCAGTGCTATTTTTCCTTGAATTATTGGAATAAAAAAAAAGAAAAGTACACAATAAGAGTATATTACATTTTTGTTGTAGCAATCCAAGAGTTAGGTATACAATTGCATCAGTAGAGATATTAGAAAGTCATTAGAAAGCCCACTACTACTGTAATTCCTGCAAAAGTAAAACTCTGCAAAGTCGCAGGGTTGTGCCAATATGTATTGATTCTGTCACAAATAGCTAAAATACATTCTAGGACAGCTTAATTCTGTCAGCACCCCAATGGCACTCTAGTAGTATAGGTACTAGTAGTTAGGGCTAAGCTAACCTAGTCCCATCCACTAGAAATCAAGACACATTTGAGTGGTTCCTCTGTCAAATCCTGAGTATATTGGTGTATCAGTAATCTAATGCGCTATGTCTTCTGTTTAGTCACAATGAGAAAGCTTGTCTGGATTTACCCAGATCCTATGATTGAAAAATCTTGTTTGGATTATTTTCTATTGAAGCATTTCTAAAATTTAACCCCTAATTTCCAAGCAGCTTGCAATGAAATAAGATTATTACTACACTATAATAATTACTACAGTATTGCAGTAATTATTGCAGGAGTACTTGAACTAAAATTACCCACATGCACTGTTTACTCACACAGTGTTCTTTGGGTTTTCTCTGAGGGTCTAGAAGGCACTGTTCAATATATTCAACAAATGCATTACCATAGTCTTCAGAAGTTCTCAGTAGGCCTAGTGCGTGTATATGACCAATAATATCACTGAGTAACTCCTCTAGCTAAATCTGAAATTCCATGGATACATGGAACACAGCACTGATGTAATTATCCTATAGCCCTCTTAATGCCATCCCAGTACGCCTTGACAGCATATGACTTGCTAATATCCTTTTACTGAAACAGCCAACCAACAAAATGCCCGAGAGTCCAAGTAGCTATTGTGTTCACATTGGGTCAAGTAAATGCTGGATTAATGAAGGCTGTGTGTGCAAGTTGCTTTTACTTTAGTTGGCTGGCCTGCACTTTACCTTATGGTAGTTTCTCGTTCTCACCATATTATCTTTCCACAGAGGAGGCATGGGAATGTTCTGTAGGAGAAATATTGAGCATGTGATGAATTAAAGGCATGCCTCTGATATGTGAGTAAAAAAGTTGGAGGAACTCCTAGACTGTAAGACCACTGTCTAAGCCCTCGGAGGTCAGTTAGCACTGGTGATAAAACTGTTGTAATTGTATTGCATTACTTCCCATGTGTAGCTCATTGAAACTAGCAAAGAAATTCTTTCAAAAGTCTAAATTCAAAACATTTGATTAATATTGTATTTGTGTTTACATGTACATTATGATCTGAAGATCAGTTAGAAGTGCAGGCCGCAGAATGTAGGTAATTAACTGGTAACAAGCATATATAATTAAATTTAAATATATATATATTAATAAGAGCTCTACAATGCTACATAATTCTGTATTTATTTAATTACATTAAGACTTATAATAATCTATACTTTAAGGATTATGCAGTCTTAACTGCAAAGGTCATAGAGTCGATTGTGGTGTGCACCTTTCATATACATGCGAACTTTGGGTCAGCTGATATGTTGCTGTAGGCTTTGGAACGTATCCACCGTGCAGGCTGAGATGTCACTTCACCACTGTATGTGAAAGGATCTTTCATGGTGCTGTCACTCTGTTGCTGAGAAGACTCACCTTTAGCCCCAGCGTGCCTTCTCAATGGAGAACAGCGTAGGAAAGAAGGTATGTCTGGTCCAGTTAGTTTGTCACTGTGCCTATCAGTCAAGACCTATCAGACAGTTCCAGTAACTGGTCTGTGAACACTAGCACTTCAGTGCTAATATAGGCACGCACATATTAAGTCACGTCTCAGTGCTAGATCGATCCCATTTTTCTGATGGTATATTTAGAAGTGCTACATCTGGGATTCCACCTCAGTGATGGAGATTTTGCCATGTCATGGATCATGGAGAGGTGAGCAGGAGATAAAAGGCCATTACTGGACAGAGATAAATGACATCACCAGCAGGGCGGAATAAGGAGAGGGATTGTATCACTCTCTGCACTGCAGATCAGTTTTGGTCTCAGTGTCTGGGCTTCTTGATGGAAATCTACTGCTATATAAAGTGAGCTTGGTCTGCCCCATAGACATGCTGCTTGGCGCAATATGTTTATAATAGATGTATGGATACTGTGAAAGCATTATGCCACAGGCTTTTGCTGGCATTCTTTACAAACCTCTTTGTGAATCAGTTGGAAGGCTTGTCCAGAAAAGGACTGAAATAGAAGCTAACTTGGAAATAGCACTGTTCACTTGTTACATATGATTGGCCAATAAAGCCGAAAAGTGGAGATGGTAGGAACATGTGGAGGATGCATCCATTACAGTAAAAGAGCTCTTGCTAGATGTGAGCTGTTATATACTAAACTGGATTAGTTCTCTAATAAGAATACTTTGCCTCACAGCCCCATGCAGGAATAGTTTAACATCCATTAAACCATCCATTATAAAACAATGTCACAGGCAACAGGCAGGATATTTATTGATACATGTAATAACTATGTAATAGCTGTGTAATAACATTCTGTAAGGGTTCTTTTAGAGGTGGATGTATGGTTCTTATTAATACCACTGTGAATAATTATACGTCATTAAATTTCTCTAAAATGGGGGATTTCACACCAAACAATACTGATTTTTTCACATCTCAACCATATAATTATGTGGAAATCATGAAACATTGGTAAATTTCCCCTTTAAGTCATGTTCTTGAAATAAGGCATCACAGAAGCCTGAAATAAAGCATTGTATATAGATTTCAGCCTAACAGCTAACATTCAACACAAATCAAATAAAGGAACTAAGTGCAAAACAAGAATAAATCTTATCCTTTCCTCGGCTGGGTGGATGTGTTTCATAATCTGGAGAGTTGTATTAACACTGAACTATTTCATATATATATACATACGTATAAACCGCTGTTTATCAATCACAGTATAACAGGATAACTGTGCCTCTGAACTTCTTAGTAATTTGCTCCAATTACAAGGTGAAGAAATCAGCATCATTAACTTGCAGGGAATTCCCAATGCTTCCTGCCTGTGGCCTTTCGGAAAGTGGGCTGCATTCCGTGTCTTCCTGTCCGCTGGCCCCCTGAGCTTAGAGAAGGCGACCCATGCCCTTTTTCCCGTTTCGCTCCAGAGAATTGTTGTGGGAGCGTCATTACAGAGTGCCTGTGTCAAGGACAGTGCATTGTGTCTGTAATTTTACTGTTTGTGCATGTGTGTATTTACTGAGATGTTTTTGTCTTGGTATTGTCTGAACGTAAGCACACAAGCAGATGTTCTTTCTCTCTGCTCACTGATTATCCTTATGAATGCATTTTCCATCCCTAGACAGTATAGCTGCATAGTATGGACGTAATGTGCTAAAAGTGTGATTATATAGACCCAGTGCATATTGAGACCACAGCCCACTCTACAGAATGTTTAAAGCCAGTCTGCGAGAAATTTTTAGTGTTTTGGGGTGAACTAGAACAAAATATGCATACGGATGTTTTTGCAAAACAATATTTGTCTCATACTGTACATCTGTATTTGTCTTCTGTCTGGTAGAGCTCCTCTGTCTTTAATGCCTGAATCCAGGTGAGCCTAGTGTTTTCTCTGACTGGTCAGCTTGCCCACTCTGTTTTGATTGATTAACCATTTATAGTTCCACTTCACAATGCTGTGTTTTATACATTTTACATCAGTTCTGGTGTATCAATTTGAGTCACAGGCTGATCCTGAAAGTCCTGGAAGCATGATCCACCTTCGAAAGCTAAATTGGAGAAGGGTGTTTTAGAGTTTTTACTTTTTTAGCTCTCTGTGTTGTGTGGTGCGATGTTTGCTGGTGAGAGGGCAGTTAGGGATGTGTTACAACATGACACCATCTTGTGACATAGAAAATGGCTGGAATTACAACAAGGCCCTTTAAAAACGAAGAATGCCTTGATTCAACAAAATACCTTGATGGTTTGTTAGAGGCTCCTTTGCATATTATAATCCTCTCTAATATCAGTATGTAATATATTGCAAAAAGAAATAACAAGGAATATATTGTGTGGCCCTATTACATTGCCATGTAGTTCTATTGTATGAGGCCTCAGCAGTGTGTGCTTTAACTGCTATTACATCTGATTTGAGTAATCGAGTCAGATGTGTTGCATTTACAGTTCAGAAGTACAGGTATAGGTATCAGACTTTTCATGTGAGCTGCCGAATTCCTTTTGGCTAAGATAATGTACCTGTGTTTAGTTTTCACTGGGTTGGCAAACCATACCCAGGACAGCAGGTACTGCCAGTGTCTACACAGGCCAGCTAACCTGGCATCTCCTCTGGTCTCCTCTGTTCTTTCTCTGTGAGATTTGGCCTGATTTGTTATATCTCACATTTCTTGCTACTGCTTTTGGTGTACGGCCTTACGCTTGTGTCCACACCACACTTTAAAGCCTTTTCATTAGCATTACACTCTAACCACTCATGACTGTGAGAACATCCTCTCTCCCTCCAAAAAGTGTTCTGAATGACTCTTGCAGTACCTTTAGAAACCATTTTTAAAGGTGAAAAAACTGTTATATTGTCACTCTGTTACATCTGTCTTTAAAGGTGTACCCAGATACACAAACATTATTACAAGAAGAGGAGATTGGATATGTATCCTTTAAATAAAGTGCTCGTTAAAGGTCTTTGACTTCAGTATGGTCAGATGACTGAGCCACTGTTCATACAATATCAATACCTGGAGAGTCTACTGTCTATTCTCTTATGATAAACATCTACACTGCCCTCTGCTGCCCTGTTAGAGCAACCTTTACGGTATGCATCCGTATTAAGAACACTACATGTACAAAAACAACAACCTGCATGTCTGTGAACCCTAGTTGTAGATCGTATGTGCGTCTGTTGACTCAGTCTGGAGACATTTCAAACAAAGACCGGAAAGGACACAGTAGGGGAGTTTTTGAAGACTCCGGAAATTGTGTTTACTTGTATAGAATCTGTTCATTCTGGATGAAAAGCCAACTGTTCTTCTAAAGCTGTTTTCTTTTGTTGCTCTTTAAAACTTGACACACCATGTTTTTTGTTCTATTTGAGTAAGACTTTAGGTAAGCAACTTTAACCACTAACCCTAAATCCACTTAACTTTAGCTTATCACAGCAACAGATTTGCCACCATGTTAATATTAGCATAATAATAAAGCATGACAAAAGCTAAATCCAGCCTTTTAGAGCAGTACACGCATACAAGATGAGTAGCATTTAAATTCAGAACCGGCTCTGAATTTGCATTGCAAGGTCTCATTACTTTAAAAGGGATTTCTTATTTTTTATAATGCTTGCTATATAGAACTTTAAGCACCACCATTACAAGGTAGTGTATTGGTTTATTAATTCACCTTCAGTTTGTTCCCACCCACATTCAGCCCAAAATTCTTATGATTTTCCCCAGATATTCTCACCACAGACCTTGTGAGATGAAGCTTGTCATAATTGCTACAAAAAGAAGGCATCCGTGGGCAGAACATGGATAGATCTGTTATAGATAGCTCATTTACTATTCACTACTTAGCGTTTGCTTTATATTAAACTGACTGCAGAACTGCCTTGGAAAGACTGATCAATTTATCACTGACCATATGGATGAAACGCTATATTGTGCACTGTTGTGTTTCTGTAACGGGGTCATTGCATATGTAGGCCAGTAATGTCATTTTTAGACATGTGGCGTACAGCAGTGAAGGAGAACAGGTTCTGGTTGGAGGCCTCACCTATTGCCGTCTATTGTTTGCTGTTGTGTAGTGGATCAGGGAGATCCCCTCTCTGTCTTTCTAGTCCCATTCTGGGAATCCCATTAAAGAGGTTGGCAGTGGTCCAACTGAAGAGAATGTGTACTCATAGAGTAGGGAGGGGCTTACTTAAAGGTTTTCCCTGAAGTTTAAAAAAAGGCCATCTTGTTTATTTGTTTCATAATCATTTTAGCTGAAGCAGGTTACACCCTGCTATTCTTTACATTCAGGAAGTGCTCGAGTGCGTATTCTGCTGTTGCTCCACCCCAACCATGTGCTCCCACTACAAATATTATACTCATTTAATCCAGCAGTTTCAGTTGAAATAAAATAATGAGTATGAAATTAAAGTGCAGAAAATAAGCCTTCATATCTGTACTGGCAGATGACTCACGGTTTATACACCAATCAGCCATAACATCTACACTTTACCGCTTTTTTTAGCTCCACTTACCACATTATTGTACTTTGTAGTTCTACAGTTACAGAATGTAGTCCATCTGTTTCTCTGCATACTTTGTTATCCCCCATCACCTTTTTTTTTCAATGTTCAGGACCACCACAAAGCAGGCATTATGTGGGTGGTGGATAATTTTCAGCAGTGACACTCTAGTGACACTGATGTGGAGGTGGTGTGTTAGTGTGTGTTGAGATGGTGTGAGTGGATCAGACACAGCAGTGCTGCTGGAGTCACCTCAGTGTCACTGCTGGACTGAGAATAGTCTACCAATCAAAACCATACAGTCAGCATTGTCCTACGGGCAGCATCCTGTGGCCACCGATGGAAGACTAGAGGATGACCAACATAAACTCTGCAGCAGCAGATGAGCTATCACCTCTGATTTTACATCTACAAGTTAGCAAGTAGTAGTGTTGAGATTCATCCACCACCCACATAATACCTGCTCTGTGGTGGTCCTGACTGTTAAAGAACAGGGTAAAAGGGGGATAACAAAGTATTCAGAATATCAGTTGCTCTACAGTCTCTAATTGTAGAACTGTACAGTACTCCTGTACTGTATGTGACGGTTTACAAAATGATGTTTATGGCTGATGCGGATGGTGTATTAGACAGTCCACATATTTTTAAATTAGTATCGTTAAACTTTGAACAATATAGCAACACATGATTCTTTGTATAAAAATGGTATTCTATCTATTAGATTATCCAATTCCATATTCCCTTGAAAAAAAAACGCATCAAAAGGATGACATTTTACCCTTTAAAATGATGTCTGCAGATTTCCCCATAACTTCATGCCAACGTCTCATTTTGAAGTCGTAGAAAGAAGTCACTTACTTATATGCAGTGTTTGTTTCTGTGTATACAAGCCATTTTATTTAAATCTGATCAGCATTATATTCCACATTGTATAATTCCACAGTGTCTGATCATTTAAACACAGACTTACAGCTGCTTCTGTTTCAAAACAGAACTAATTGAATCGCTCTGTTGCTTGTTATACAGAGTAATAACTGTTTATTTTTTAAGGTCGTTTTCTGCACTTAATTTCTCTGTTGCCTTAAAAACTGTACTTTGTTGACTGTCAGATCTGACTTAAGTGCCTCTAAATGCACACACTGTAGCTTTAGAACACAAAGTAGGTGACATCACAACCTGCTTGCTCCAAGATTGAAGAAATGCATTAGTACACTAGTTCTTAGCATAAGGAAACCTGAAACTCGAGACGCTATTCTGGCATTATCATTGTATTGAGGGGAAAAAAACAACAATATTAAACCCACATGTATTGACTAATGACAGGGTGAGAAATTTGTTAAAATCTCTCAAAGCAGTTATTTTTTATTAAAACATTATTTATGTACAGTTAATGCTTTTAAAAGGTTGTATATGCAATGCGCTGCCAGTTTGTTTAGTCGCTACATTCACTATATTAGGTCCATCTATGTAAAGGTTTACAGGTATCTGTTTGCGGCACAATTAATTAACCCCCTTAACCCTGTCCATCATTGTAAAATCGAGACCATAAGACCCCTACTGCCTGTATATCATTTGAGTGGTGGACCATTCTCATCCGTCAGTTTCCACCCACTTGCTTCTAATGTAAAGCCGAGAATGTGTTTACTCAAGGCAAACTCAAGCCAGTGATGCCATTTTCTTCACTATAAGTACATCTGTCTGTTTTTTAATACTTGCTGATATATATAACGATACACACTACTAAGTAACCTTCTTAGAATTGAGAAGATATTGGTGTAAATGAGTGCAAGGTACTTTAACAATTAAATCATTTAAATCTAGCTGATTTTAAATGAACTACATTAGCTAGCTTATATAACACTATGTAATGTATGTCTCATAGTTTTGATCCCAGCTGTATATGTGTCTTTTTCAACAACAGTCCCTATAGAATAATAACAGCAGGGTTTTCATCTAATTCTGACGGGTCCAAAGAGCTCACGTTTTGCATTTATCTTTGGTTTAAATCTTTCTTGGCTAGTTGGCTGGTTAAGCTGTAGTTGAATGGAATGT
This sequence comes from Prochilodus magdalenae, assembly GCA_024036415.1. Taxonomy (NCBI): domain Eukaryota; kingdom Metazoa; phylum Chordata; class Actinopteri; order Characiformes; family Prochilodontidae; genus Prochilodus; species Prochilodus magdalenae. The sequence goes on from JAMWET010000402.1 coordinate 1,175,240, forward strand.
CCTCTAAAGCCAGCCATGCACTGCACGATTTTAGAAGTCTTGTTCTTTGGTGACTCACAGTGTGCACTTGAATAGACCATGGACAGAGTATGGACAAAGCTTATGAGTAATTTGTTTACACCGTATGAAAACATTTGGCCCATTTTACATATTTTACATACAATATACCTCTGTTAACAGCTCTCTCTATGGACAGTTTCCAATAAAGCTGTGTCATTTAAAAGAACGCACTTCATATTCGAGCAAACATGCTGAAACACTGAACTTGTGCCACCATCAGCTAGTGCACTGATAACTAAAACGCAGGCTAATTAGGTACCAATGGGGTAAAAACAAAATTGCCCTGTAACTCTGTCCTAAGTGACTTGATACTGCCGTAGGTTTACCTCATCACCTTATAACCTTTGGTAGCCAATATGTTTGACCTCTCTTTTTACCTTTCCACCAGTTTTGCCAGCGAAGCCCACCATGAAAGCTGATGTTTTCATCTGGTAATATGGGGAAGTGATTGTTGACTGTGTGTGTCCGTGTCTTAAGTCGACAGAAACGTCAATACAAACTAAAATCATGCAATATATCCCAGATGGGAAAATCCAAGGTGGTTAAAGTTTGTGTCAGTTCACCACAATGTTGGCAACATATCACCGTTCTAGCAAAACTGCTCTTATTCTTGTCAGATGGTATCATTGGTATTGAATGTTGGTATCAGTGCGATTGATAAATGATGAATAAAAGAGCACAGTTTTGGGCCAATACCTGATACCCAGTATCAGCATCTATGCATCCCTAGCTAGTATCATGCTGAGTGATAGGGAGAGAGTCACCTACTCAGAGAAAGCAAGACCAAGCATGCTTTTTTGGAATCACAGCCATGGATGGCCCAGTACTATCCCAGTCAAACTTGGAGCCAACACTAGCCTCTAAAAAGGCAGCTGGAGTAAATGAATGCAGTGTTTAAGCACTTCAGCAACAAAGAAGCGTCTGATACCCTTATACCAGCACAACACACAACTTACAACAGTCACCTATATGGCAAGTGTACCTGATAAAATAACCACTGTGTGAAATTATAAGCTTCATGTATCTAGTTAGCTGAAAAGATGATGCACTTTCATGATTAATTGGTTTTAAAATACACTCAAAGCTGTTTTAGACATACCCACAATGTGGTATCTACGTCAAATATTTTTCAGGTGTGCAGATAATGGCAAGATGCTTATGCTGTGGTTAATAATTGACTTTATGGCCTAAGTCTGTTGCACCTACACCTATTCAACATTCACCACTGCACTAATCCTTTTAAAGACAAAAAAAAGACACAGCCTGCACACCCTTGCTTTAAAATAAGTATCTTTGAACATTATATGAGGAGTGATTTCGTGCGTTTATGGTGCCTTTGTGATGTGCACCTGAAACACATGCACAAACACACACCACTGTAAGGTTGTGGGAAGGGCCATGTTAACCTGAATAGGAGGGGGGAAGTCTCTAAGTTTGTGGCACAGCCATGACGTGGTAGAGAAAGAGTAGAAGCTCAAGAGAGTGGGAACCACAGGGAAAAGAGAAAAAAACATAAAGAGAGAAAGCAAAGGACAGAGTGATCAGTAGTTCTGCAGGAATCGTTTGACTTCCCAGAATGCTGGACTCCTACTACTCGGCCAAAGGTAAGAGATTATCACATTTGACGCGACAAAGGTAGCATAGTGGTAGGAGAGACCAGAGCAGAGCTAACAAAAGAAAGAAGAGAGAGAAAACAGGTGTAAGACGCTGAGTTCTGTTCCAGTAAGCTTGGGCCGCTAATACACACCAGGTGTGTGTGTGCGTGTACATGTGTGCATGTGTCAGAGGGCATGAGGACAGTGAGTACAGTGTCGTGTCTGATTAAAGCTGTGTTACATCACTGTCTACCTGAAAGTCAGATGCATTATTCCAGCAGAGGTGGATGGGAGTATTTTTAATATTGTATGTGATATTTTAAACTGCTTCATTAGGGGGGCCTTGATCAAGCATGCACATGGTGCTTGAGGAGACAGGGATGTCAAACAGCAGCAACTGCGGGAAGAAACTTGGGGTTAAGTATCTTTTTTAGAACTGCAATCCGTTCTGATGATGTGCTGTCTGGGATTCACACCAACACCCAGGAATTTTCCCACTAGTGTTACAGCTTTCACGCTTTGCTTTTTGCACTTGGATAAGAATGATAGCTGTTTAATTCTTCATTCTGCACAAACTAGCAGAGGCTAGCAGTTATTGATGGGTTGGGCAATATGATGATGATAAATTACGTAACAGTATGTAACCTAAATGGCTCTAGAGCCCTGAGCAACTGCATGTTTCATTACAGAAATATTATAATTAGTGGACTGAATTGAATTTACATAATTTATAGATGTGGGTATACTTGTTCTTTTAGGTTTGTTCCTGCTTATTACATACCAGACAGTGGGGTGAATGTAAATAGAGCTGGCATAGATTCCAAGCCGGGACTGCCCAAATTGCAGATTAGTCAGGATAATGTTTGTCAGGCATAGAAAATCTCTCAGCAACACCTTTGATCATTGATCATTGATAAGAGATCATTGTAGTTGGTCAGTTATTAATGGCCAGTTACTTATACATATGTAAGCATGCAGATGCTTGAAATGCCCTGTGCAGACACACAAGCAGGGCCCTTCGTGTATGAATGAGCAGCTACAGACATTACAAATCTACTTCCCCAAGAAAGCAGCCACTGTTATAAATAACAATAAGCCATGCACTGAACGGGAGACAGCCTGGGCTGAGCCCTTTTGCTCTTCTTGCATGTAGAGCTTATTAGCCAGCATTACTTGGCCCTCTGTTGGGCTGTGCGTGTCTACAGCAGCACTGAATGAGTAGCGTCTGTTCATGTTCAGGCCTTTTGGATCTTTCCACTCACTAAAAAGCCTTAAGTGCCGCATTGAGTGGGAAAGGTCTTGCGGTCAGTGTTTGCTGTCAGTGCCAGATCACAGCTGAAAGGCCCCCCATCCCTCCCCTGCACACAGTGGCAACAAGTGTGTCTGGCCAGGCATTGTGTACTGCTGTGTTTACCAGTCTGTGCTGTGACATTCAGAGCTTGAAAGAGTCTCTAATATTGTCTGGAGTGTGTGTGTGTGTCTGCATGTGTGTCTGTGTGCATGTGTTTGACACTGTTGTGTGTGAGCAGTGGTGAATGGCAGGAATATTTTCCCCAGCAGTCTCCTGCTGAAGTCTGTTCCATCTCCCGTGGGCACTTAAAACTTCCACAATGCCTTCACTGGCACTGAGCATTCACTTGCCCAGCAGTCTGTCTGCACATCCAGTCCTCTCTTATGAGTGTGAATATGAATTCTTCTGCCTGTTTTCCAGTTAATGTGACAAATTGCAGTCTACTGTTTAATTACTGGTATGGACATATTTCTACTCAATATTAATGTATGCAATGTGGAATTAAGATTATAAATTAGACATTAAAAGGCATTTAAGGTTCTACATTTCAATATTTAAAATATGTTGGGAACAACAAGATATTATCAACTGAATATACTGTATCTACATGCAGTATGCACATCACGTGCATATTTTTGAACCGCCCCAGTAAAAATGTAAAAATATGTACACATCCGTTGCAGGGAACAAACTTCTAGTTATTTCTATATCATAGGAAACTCCCCAGTCAGAGAGCATATATGGAAATGCAAAAACAGCATTATTTAAATGTGTTGTTTCTGTGATGTTCAAGGAACCTGTTTTTCAGAGGCACAACATTGTTCTGTTCAGAAGCCAGTCAGAACAGAGCTCATTTATCTTAGGACAGTCTAAGGTATAAGGAGGGGTAAGAAAATGATCATGTGAAGTGAGTTCTGAATTTATATGGTAAATAAAAGCATGCACAGATTAGAAAAAAATGGACCATATGGACCATTTAACCTATAACAACATTTGGCCATTAAGTTTTTTTCATCTTTGCAATATTTGTAAATTCATTTTTGATCTTATACAACTTTAGACTCAATACATCTAGTCCTTTTACAGATTCCTGATAATTATTCGAAAGGTGCATATTACACAGTTACCTACATGGTGGCTATGTGCAATAGGGCTGTAATGACAATTCTACAAGTTTAACACAATTTGTGATTTTGAGAGAAAGTTTGTGTTTTTGTTTGATTATGTGTTCAAAGTGTCTTGATTGTACTGAACACTGAGCAAAGTAGCATGTCTCTGTGCAAAATATGGATCTTATGTAAAAAATGTTTAAAAAAAAAAAAAAACAGAACGAGTAACAAGTACAATGTAAAATAATATAGGGGCGCACTAATGCCTAGATTTGAGCACTGAAAGAAATTCCTGGATACTATGTTAAAATCATTGCTGCATATAGCAGTATTTCTAGTGCTCAGTAATCTTGGATTAAACAATTTCTAGCCAGACCTAAGTCACAATAGACGTTCTTTGAGCTTTTGTTATTAGGTGGAAGGTTATTATGAGGAAGGTCCATTTGGGACGTCTTTTGAGAACAAAGCATCTGCCAGTTTAGAATAACAGAGTCGTGTCACTGAACCTCCTGCACAATAAAGATATCATGTAACAGTACTTATAGATGGAATTGTAGTCACTCATGCTCTGAATCCAGTGGATCAAGATCCTTAAACACCTTTAAATCCAAAGGATAATCATGCTAATGGTCAACATTGTCAGCTGCTATTGGTAGTGCATATTTCTGATTCTTCCTCTTTATACTGAGCCAATGGGGATGATTTATGCCCCCAGTGCAGCAGGCATGCTGTCTTCTTTGATATAGGACATCTCTCGGCTGTGCTATTGATTATTAACCACCAGCTATATTTGTGTGGAATGCTTAGACGGAAGGCATTGTGTCTGAGCTCTATATATCAGATCAGTGAATTCTCATTAAACTGCTTGCAGTTACTATGAGTTGAAATAATCTGTAGCATGAAATATTCAGTTCTGAGCTTTTGTCCAGCTGCAGCTTTATTTACAGTGAGAGTAGCTGCTGTAGTGGTGATTTACACATTAGTTGTGGTGTCTGTTATGGATTTTCTCTCAGCTGTTTGGAGATGTGTTCTGTAAGTCTAGAATAGGCTTTAGTAAATGGATTGCTAAATGTATACATTGCAATTGAAGTAATTCATGTAAAACTTTTTGTATTACTAGTTATTGTAGTCATTTTTTTTTTATATTTGTTTGTAATTATTGTAATATTAGCGACACAATTACAACAACAAGTTAGAAAAGGTTAAAAAATATGGAAGCATTTTTAAATAAGCTGTAATTTTGTGTTTATTGGAATTTGATATCATGAGTAGCTGTTTAATATGTGTCTCGCTCTCTCTATCTATATCTATCTATATCTATCTATCTATCTATCTATCTATATATATATATAATATATATATTATATATATATATATATATATATATATATATATATATATATATATATATAGCATGACTCTCATCTACTTAAGTGTCAGTCAGAAGGATGTAATTAAATCTGACACTGTGTACTCAGTGTTTAGTCATGGATCTGATTGACATCCTAATTTGCTGATACTTGTTTGTCAAATAAGCACCCTGCAGAGAAACACAGTCTTAAACCTGTTATATCAGTTAATGCTCAGCAGATGGCACTGTTTCCAAGCTAACCTGTACCTTTCACGGTTCGGGCTTCTCTTTGGCTTGGTCATACACTGCTGTTAAACAACCTTTCTGAAAAACCTGCCCATATCCTGCTGTACCAGGTCTTTCAGTTTATGAACAATTGCTTTGAAAACAATTAATTAAAAAGACCAAATAAACCCAGAAGATTAAGACTAATCTTAGGTTTGTTTGTGTTTTTTCTCTTTTGCAGGTGAGTTCCTGACATTTTACAGTCCTAAAGAAGCGTCCATGCAAAATCTACTCGACTGCTCGCAAGTACTGCTGAGTATAGTACCCTCATGAGCATTTCACCTTAACTTTAAAAGCCTTTCCACAGAATCATCTCACAAACCAGCTGTGTGTAATCTGTCACAGATTCCTTCATAACTTTATCCAGTTTGTGTGTATTCATATTTCCTGCTTTGTACATGGATAAGATTTATATAATTGAAGAAAGAACAAAGACTTTTGAGATGTTAGAAGATTGTCTCTGATGTGCTATCCAGACCTCTCACAAAAGTCTGAGAACTAAACGAGATGATTACAGTAAGCACGGTAAGTCATCTGGAACACATCTAGCAAGTCATATGAACTGCATTCATATTTGAGAACGAAGTTAGGGACTGCAGTTTAGAGAAGAGAAAGCTGGTCATGCCTGAATATTATAGCACCAGAACAATCCTTCAGCACAAACTTAGACACACACTCTTACAACAAAACGTAAATCAATCTGACAACCCCTCGAGGGCGGTGGTGGGTGTGTGTTAGTGGAGAGACTTGAAAGAGTTTCTGCACTTCTGTAGAACGGGGGGAGCCTTGACTTGCCCTCACGGACTTCTACTCACACCTCAAGCGTCTCTGGAATGTAATGCAGCTCAGGCTATTTGATGACCTGCAGAGGTTCTTTTTCACCCGAATTAAAGGCCCAGGCCAGGGATAATCCCCTAGAGTAAACATTACCTTATTTTAAGGAGGTTTCTCTATTCCAGCTTCTAGATTTCAAACGAAACATTTTTGTCTCCTTTACACAAATTTCTGTACTGACTTCCTCTTTTAATTTTACTATCACCAAGTCAACATGTGCTGTTTTCAATAGCAGCTACAGTACGGTGCAGAAGTGTCTTTATTATCATAAATTATGTTTTTTATGTTTTTATTATCATAAATTATGTTTTTTATGTTTTTATTATAAAATTATTTTATTGTTTATTACTTTTGATGCAGTTTTTTCCATTTTTTAGGAGACTTTGTAGGAGTTTTGGGAACTCTAGTTTGTTTTGGACCTATTTAGTGTAAATCTCCCCCTCTATATGCAAGCGTATACATATTTTGCATATGCTGACGAGGTACTGTTTTGTGTATAACTTACCATGTTTTGTGTGAAAACACTCTATAGCTTCGGGGACATTTGCTCCCAAAGTTAGTTTTCAACGGACACACAGTTAACTATTTCCACAGGACATAGAGAGTTTTGGGTGAGGCACTGTAAACAATGGAAAGGTTTATCAGCCAAATAGCTATTACATATGTAACGGTAGGATTGTATAAGATAGCAGGTGGCAAAGCACTGGCTCACAATCAGGCACATTGTGTCTAGGCAGGCAATGTATGGAGAGAATATGAGGAGTAGGAATAAAGGAAGAACCAGGATGAAACAGAAAGGGAATATTTTAAATGTGGTCGACATGCAAAATGCTTTTAATGCCATAGAGTTTGATATGTGTGTGAAGATTGGTTGAATGAATGTGTCTAGTTTGCATGGTTAATGCCTGAGGGAGAAGGAGTGTGCGCTCTTTTAGGGTGGGTCATCAGTAGTGTTCTGCAGCCCACTCTGCTTTACAATCTACTGTGGCCAAATAAACTGGCACATACACATGGCCAGTTCATGCTGGTAAAAAGGGATTAAGCTATAATAGATCCAGACCTATTATTTAATTGTGAAGATAGCTGACTTTGATCTGATGATGCAGGAAGCCCTTGAGCAGCACATAGCACAATACACGGGCATGTGCTCTTTGAAGATTAATTTCATGTTCCTGTTTGGCACGCATTAATGTTAGTGTTTGTCAAAGCCTCATTGCCAGAGAAACCAAAGGCTGTTGATCCTGGACTCCTTTCAGAAGCATTCTGCGGAAAGATTCTTCCTTAATTTTGCCTTTTAGATAAAAGGTATCTCTAGCCTCCATTATTGACTTTAACAAACCAGGTCAGACTTGGGCTGGATCTTCTTTTTGCCTATACTGGGATGGACCATAATCCTACACTGTCTTTTGTTTGGACTGGCTTTACAGCCCTGGGAAGTGTTAAACAAATGGAAACTGACTCTGCCCATTGATTATACCAAACATCATGGTATCTGCATGAATAGATGCCCAGGGCTCTAGCTGCATGAAAAATGCTTCAAAGGGATCCAGCTCAGCTTGAAACATCAGACCATAGAAAAGTCCTGATCTCATTTGTGCTAGATAATATCTGTGGAGAACTGATGACGCCCATAGTGATGAAACTCGAGGCTGTATCTTGAGCTCTCACCACACCCGTCTGATGCATTGTGTGATGGGCCCAGCTGCAAAATGACAGCCATGAGGCCTCTTAATCTGCTTCTTCCAGTAACACTGCATGAAGGGTGTTGTCCCTAGGTGTCTCAGTGGTAAAGAAGTGAAACAGAACAAGCAGCATTTTGTACTGAAAAGATAGAGAACTGTTTTGTGGAATTTGTGAAATGCAGGGCTGGGTTAGAATGCTTCATAGTGAATCCCACATTCTTTGACCTGGGCGAGGTTTTGGAATGCAGTCAACGTCCACCAGATAATATGCCAGTTTCAGAGGATGAGTTTTAAAGGGAGAGTGGAAAGCTGTTTTTATGTATCCCAGAGTTTGAATAGGGTAGAATGAGTTAGTCTGAGGACTGCCTCTGAACATTTAGGTTTATTGAGCTGGGGCAAATCCTGAACAGTCAGCAAATGCCATTGCATTAAGGGATTGTGGAGGTCTAGTTTACAATGAAAGGAATTAAACGGACACCCCAACCAAAGTAAAAAATGTGACCACCGGTGCACCTGCTTTATACATGGCTACTTGCATCATACAGTGGTTCTGCAGTAGTCCCTGGAGCTAGATTTTCTGGTTTAAAGACAAGAAAACCCCGCCCTGTGATGATTTGTCTTGAAGGCGGGAGGGACTTTAATAAAATGTGTTCTTTGGGGCAGAGTTCCTACTGTTTATTTTCTTACAGCTGGCTAATACCACATCTCTAAAGCCGGATATCACAACTGTATTTATTAGCCTTTGCATGAGCGACTGTTCTAATTGACTGGTCAGAATTTCTTTATGGGGAGATTCACAATGGTTGGATAATACATTTGCCCAATACATGCTGGATATTGTAGTGTGAGAATTTGATGGATAAAAACACATAATGGATACAAAACTATGAACTCTGGCAAACTAAGACTAAGGGATGTAGTGCAGTGGTACAGAATATTACATGACAAAAAACATATTAACAGCTAGTTTTAGACTGTAAAGGCCCTTGAAGACTGCTATCAGGAGAGACAGTTCCAGTATGAGTCTATAACTCATATTGTTCAGAGTACAGGTAAATATAATTGTTTCTCAAATTAGGTCTTTTGAGATGACTGTCTACACTGTCAATTATTTACATGTGCTCAGATCAGACTTGTTTGTCTAGACGTCACCAGCCTATCTGTGGGAACAACATAGTCAGTAACTACATAGCTGCACTGGTGACATGGATTTCAAGTGTAGGAGTATCATCCCTTCTCCAAACAATCGCAAATTGTTGTTTTCAGACAACAGAGTGCATATGTGTAGAAGTACATTGGCATAAGCAAAACTCTTTGAGGCCCTTCTTAAATCCCACCCCCTCTGTCACCATACATTTTGATGTTGTCGTAGTTTTTTGTATTGTGAGTAATGGAGAAGACATTTGAAATCTGATTTGTGGGGCCTGCTCATGCAGACTGACACACATCCTTTAAAGTCTTATTGGAACTGCATTTCAAAACACCTCCAAATGTGATTGGGATTTGATTAGCGAAAAAAAAAAAAACACATTTAGTTTTTTTCTCCAGCAAAAATTTGATCTGGACTGGCTGTGTATACAAGACCTTACACACCAGCTGCTCTTCAGATACACCTGAATAAACTGATTACATGGGTGTGTCAGTTTATTCTCGTAACTGAATTCTGCAGAAATGTCCACATGATCACCTGTTGCCTTAGAGTCTACAAGTTTTGCCAGTAGTGTGTTAACCTGGCATTAGCTTCACAGAGGAATAACACCAATTCTGTTCTGCCTTACTTAGTCTTGACTTTAATCTGCTGTATCAAAACATCTCAGCTTTCCCTCTTACAGCTTGTGCAGTGCGTCAGTGTTAAATGGTGTGGAAAGCTTGCACAAAACAAAGACTATTTATCTTAAAGTGAAAATCCTTTCACTTATTTGTTACGGTAAATGAAAGAGGTTGCTTATATACGATGAACTTGTTTATCCAATACCTTAGAATGTGCATGTTAACACTGTTCTGTCTTCCAGATAGATATGAAAGCATTGTAGGAGATGTTGTTTTTGAGAGCATACGTGAAGACGTGCTGTCTCTTTCTAAAGCAGTTGGTAGTAAAAATAACAGTTCAGTTTGGATTTTTAGGAACGTAGTGCGTTTGTTCTGGCCATCTCAGCCTCCAGCACTAACTCATTTGCCTAGGTGTTGTTTATTTTTCCACAGTGGTTCAATTTTGTTTGATGTTGTTTTATTTCTTGAGTTTGTCTTTTCCACAGTAGAGGTGTTTTTGTAGTATTGTGTAGTCAGAGCAGATCTTCCATGATAGCATAACCAATAAATACTTTATGATGAGCTTAAAGTATCTGTCTCTTCACCCACTGAGCATTAGAACACTAACTTTTTAGTTGTGCATCTTAAAGATGATCAGATACAGTTATATAATAATAATGAACCTAATATACAGTAATAACCTAGATTATAACAGTAATAAATCCTTAAGCTTGCACTCAGGCCCCCCTGAACGTCCACATTTTTGCTCTGCTCTTATGCATCATAAGTTAGGTTATAGCTAAATGTGAACTGTCTTGAGGGGTCCTGAAGACCGGTTTAAAGACCTCTGGTATAGACTATGGAGTGTAAGTAGCAGCATTTATATGTGGTTTAAAGATATGGTTTAAAGCTTGAGGTTAAACATAGGGATATGGTTTAAAAATTTGAGATTTGGGCTTTTGTTAGTCTGCCACAGATTTCAGTGTTCAGCTAAAAAGTGTAAAAGATTCATTCGCTTATATACAGCGGCTGTTACAGTGAATCCACAGGACAGAGCCCTCTTGTGGCTTCACCAGCCAGTAAGCAACGCAAAAATATTAGCTCCCCTATAAAAAGAGAGATGCTCATCCAAAAGCCTACAGAAAGACAAGAGCGTACAGTTGTTCATTATTTTAAAGGAAGGAAAGAAACCTCACAGAAAAGCAACAGAGCTTTATTTCAAGCTGCAGTTCTTCCTGTTCTTTTTCTTCACTCTGAGGGGGAAAAGAATGCAACTGATTCATTCTCTCCAGATGGGGACTTTTTTATGAGCTTTGCTGTAAATCACTTAATGCTCTGTGTGAATGTGTGTGTGTGTGTGTGTGTGTGTGTGTGTGTGTGTGTGTGTGTTTGTGTTTGTGTGCACACGTGTGAGAGAGAATAGGGACTTATGGCGTTCAGGCAGGCATTTGTGCGAGTGCTAGAGTGTCTCTTTGACATGCATGCGTGTGCCTTCATGAGCATTTCCGTGTGCTGCGTGCGCAGAGTGTGGAATTTGTTTGTTGGTTCTCAGAATGGTCACCTAAAAATAAAGCGTCAGGTTTGGGATGCCGTCCTTTAGGCTCACTGCCAGTAAGGCATGGCTATCCTGTGTCAGTTTTGCTTTTGTGGTTGCTAGGGGTAACGGCAGCGCTCCCCCGACCACAGTCCGGGGCAGGTGGCGTATTTGCCCAACCAACGGCTTATGACTCATGTTCCCATAGCAACCAGAGGAGCTGGCTGACCACACCCTGCTATGGCTTTGTCGGTGCTGACTCACCGGCCAAACATTTTCAGAGTTCTGGAGTGTTTTTTTCTCACCCCATTGCTACTCCTCCGCTCTCTGCTTCTTTTAGCGTGTGCTTGATTTTACTTGGCAGTCATACTTTTATGTTGCTTGGGTTTGTTTTGATGAGATATCTGAGCCTGGTACCTGGTGACTCAGTACTGAGTAAACAGCACGGGTCTGCTCTGTGTGTCTCTGGGTGGCGCAAATGGCCTGATCCCACACCAGTCGTCTGGCATGCCCAGTCACTGCCAGCCATTTTCTGCCCTGTCTGCCATCTCAGCCACACATTTGCCAAACACCGCAGAGGCTGTAAAATGGAGACAAAGATGGTAGAAGCATTGCAGTCTATAATCAAGCAACTTAGAATGTGTAAACTTAAGTATTATGTTTGGCTGTTGGAAACAGACATATTGCTTTCATTTCATTATACTATTTAAATGTACTTATGTAATTCCACATATAACTAAAATAGTGGGGTATGCAGGCAATTGCAAGTACATTTGATATACATTTTTTATTTAAAAAATAATTAACTCATTCGCAACACAAGACTATATGTGCAACAGCATTCTTTCAGATTCAAATCTTAGCATGAGTTTCGGAAACATGGGACATCAGGTGAAGTGTGACGAATAAGTTTCAGTACAGCTTTATACGAGACAAAAAACGGCTAAATCCAACTTTTATCAATAAGAATTTTAAGTTAGTATGTGAAATTACACTCATATTTAAAATAATAGTTGCAGAAAGACGGATTGCAACGCTATTTAAAAGAAAAATAAGATTTACCAGGAATAATAAATCATGATAAATTTAGACTGATATGGGCAATATTTATTGGGCTTCACATACAGAAGTATTGTCTCTCAGTATGGCTTTGGTCCGCCATGTTTGCTACAGCAACATGCCAGACGTCTTGGCATGGAGTTGTAGAGATTCCTAATAGTGTTCAGCGATAATCCATTCCATGCATCGTAAATATACTCGCACGGTTCCTCCAGATTTTGCAGTGACACCAGGCCTTTTGGACATGTGACGCATGACAACCAAATGATCGTCTTGGCGATGACCATGACCATATATAATGCCCGGATATAACTGACATACAAAATTTACAGAGTTGACCTAAAAGGTTGAGTGTGTAAAACAGTAGCACTACTGAGTCATAAGGAAATAAAGCTGGAAATAAAATATGGTGTTCATGCACAACTGCAAGTCATGATAATAATTTTAAAGTTGGAGGTGTTGGGTAACATTTCACAGAGGTTTTTAGACAATGTCATTTGCCTTGCATACAGGTTCAAAAAGAAGGTTTAGCAACTTCCAGGTCCCGAATCCAAAAAAAACAGCGATAAAGATTTCTTTACAGCCTTGGAAGACACGTACTTCATCGAGTTTTAAATCTGACATCAGGAGTATTACCAGCTTTTCAGAATGTTACTCCATATTACACATTCAATTTCACATTTCTTGCTCTAATAAGACTAACACTGTATTCATGTGCTTAAGACACATAGACAGCACAAACTGGATATTCCATTGTTTTCAGTGGAGCCACAATTTAAAATTCTACCACTGTAAGCGGCAACGTTCTATCAACCCCGGTAAGCGGTAAGCAGAATGCTCCATCATTAGTTCAGTTATCCCACCTTTTGCCATCGATAACAGCGGTGGAGTACAGAGCTTCCTCCTGCCTTTCCCCACCCTCATAATCTGCATGCGAAAACTCTCTTCTGATAACAATCTGTTTATACCTGTAACACTGTCACCATGCCAACTCTTGCATGGCTTGCATGCCGCCATCGGCTTCGTACTGCTGTGAGTTGTGGAATGAGTATGACAAAGACAAGGACCCAAGCAAGTAATTGTACTGAGGTGCTGTGTGGACATTATTATAAAGCTCCATAGTGGCTGCAAAAGAAGAATGGTTGTTATAGCATGGCAACCATTTAATGCTAAACAATTTAATGCTAAATCTAAACTGTGTCTTAGGTACTCCGCCTACTAAGCACAATGCGATATCATCCTGGCCTTGCAGCCTTATTTATAGTGACAGTCTCCTTTTAATAGGGCTTTGCATGGTAAAACATAAGCTCCCTCGTGGACCACATGTCTTCCAAATGTGACCATGTTTAACCTCTAAATGTAGATGCATTACACAGATGTTCATGGCTTACCACATTAGAAACACCTGGGGTGCGCTTTCTTTTCCTTTTTGTGAATTTGTTTGCTTAGAGTATTAGCTGTGTTTTCACTCCCTAAGAAGAAGGCAAGGCACTTCATTAAATACAGACACTAGCGCTGTAGTAAATCCTCAGCCTCAGTGTGTGGTTGCTAGAGTGAAGACATTCGTGCCTGTAAAACATTTTTTCTGTGCAGTGGGCTTTGTTGTCCCAGCGGTTGCAAAGTAAGGTCACAAGCATGCTCGAGTACACCAGGGTTTAGTTTAAAGCTGCAATTCAGAATTAATTGTGAGTCATTCCATGACTGTTAAAGAGAGTTATGTGAGAAAGACCATTGACCTATCCCTGCTCCGCCTTAGAATAGTGCACTAGTGCTTTAGACAATTGGCCTATTCATATTTCATCTCTTCACATTGCACATCGCCTTTTTGCTGTTTCTCAATAAAGTATGTCCAAGATTGTAAGAAACTTGATGGGACAAAAGAGCACAAATGTGCATCATGATGTCAGAGTCTGTATTGTTTCCCAAGCAGTATATCTGTTTGGGTTGCAATGTATTCTAAGATATCCTCTGAAATCCCCAGACTTTGTGCTTATTGTCTCTCATTTTCTATTTCATATCCCAGAAATGAACTCGGATCATTAGATGCTGAGTTTGTAACTGCATGTGAATAAGGCAGTCAGTGTTTGTGCCAGAGTCTCACTAGAACAATATTGTGGTGGTGTAATGTATAGACTGTGGGAGAATAGGAGGGGGCCAGGGGACCCTGTGATGGCCTGAGCAGATTTATGGAGTCCATGTCGTTGTGTGTTTGTGGGCAGAGGATGAAAAGAAGCTCTTGTTCCTTCCCAGTTTGCCCCCACCTGCCTCCAGTTCCTCTCTTCTTCTCCCATCCCACCGGATATCGGAAATGATAGATTTTAGAGGGGGCAGTAGGAGTGGACTGGTACCGTCCGTACAGGGCACGGTTGGTGGTGGTGGTGGTGGTACTGGAGTGGACAGAGTTTTTACCCAGGTCACTTGATGCACAAAGCAGCTAAAGCTTTCTGAGCATGGGTGATGTTTTGGGGGACCGCTTCTGGCGCAGCAGCAAAAAAGGTAAGTGGAGGATGTGGACTTTGGTCTCTTATTGACCTTTGTTGTCTTTCTTAAGCCGTTTATTGGAGTGTCACTCTGCTATGGTTGACTGAAGGGTAGGGGCAAGATTCCACAAGTTCCCGCTTTATTCTTCCTGGTTAAGGGAACAGTTGAGCAAATGATCAAACATACTACCTTTTCCCTTAGCTTAGAATTGTTTAGTGCTCGAACTTCTGTCTTTAGTTTTGCACTAGCATAGTTTTGCAGGAGCAAGACACGGTCTTGTATTGCGAATATACATCTAGGGATCACTTGTCAAGCTTTTGGTGGAGGGTTGTGCTGAATTCCTGCACAAATACAGGAATGCCTTCTCTAAGCCATTCCACAGTTCCTGCCATTCATGCTCTTCATCAAACATCAACTCTACAGTCAATAACATGAGCAAATCAAGCTAGCAAGAGAAATGTTTTCGGCAGTTGATGGAGCATGTAATGTGTTCTCTGCACGCTCACTTCTATGTGTGTTCTCAGTAACTCACATCTACATGGTTATTTAGAGTTTGTTGGGGGATTTTACTTTTCAGGCATTCTGACATTTGTTATATTCATGTTCTTATGACAGGCTGGTTTCCAGTGTACAATGTTGATGAGCAGACCAGCACCACCTGCTTTAAATTCCAAGTTAACATCTCATTGCTTTAGTTTTCATTTATTTTCACAATTAACCTTAAAATTTTAAAATTACTTTAAAAGAAAACTGTACATTTGTTTATATAACAGTAAGTCATACAGTGTCCTTCCATATAACCAATGCCTATTCAAGTTTCAGTGACTTGTTAGTTATTATATAATTATTATTAGCCTCCAGTGCAAAATCAAAGAGGTAAATTTGGGACATCATGCAAGTCTTAACTGATTAACTGATTTGTGTTGTCAGTTTATATGTAAGATACCACTACTGTCATAAATTACTGACTGTGTCATTCAGTGTCCATGCCACTTTAAATGTGCAATACTGACTAGAACCACTAGTTCTGCTCTTCAGTAGGCCTGGGTCCAGCCTGTGATTGAGAGCAGATTTATTCTTTTGCCAGTTAATTTGAGTTAGTGGAGTGGCGCTTCTTTCCCACACCAAGCTTTGGCCTCCTTGCAGCTACGCTTCTCTTGGAGGCTCCCTCAGGGGGAGCCGGAAAAGTCAAAGCTGTTTCAAATTCCCTCCGACCTCAGTTGAGATCCTGCTTCTGGAGCTGTTTATGGTGCACAAAGACTTTTTGTGCTTTTGCTGTATGCATGCCATGTACCACCAAACCTGACTTTCATTAAATTTGTAACACTGGAGAAGCCAAGAACACACTTATTGGACGCAATGAGAAGAATGCAAAGTAGCAAAGAGTTTTTCTTGCTCATGCAGCATAATGAGAGGTGAGCTGTGCTAAATGTACAAGTCCTATGGCCCACAGGGGTGCTGTGCTTCAGGACATTGTGCAGAGATGTCTTACTGAAACACTAGCCACATGAGGGAGGGTTAGAAAAATAAAGGGCGAGAGACATACAGTAGGGGGGTGGAGAAATGCAGAAAAGGAAGTGAGAGGGTGACTGAGTGAGTATGTTTAGTCAGAGTCAGAACGTGTTCAGTGAAGGATGATCAGCGTGGTCGTATTTCTTTCCATTCTGGAAAAGGAGAAGCTGATGTGATTTGTGACTCACGTTGAGGAGAGCACAAGGCAGACTTGTGATTTTTACTTGAGGCGTTACATCATTTTACTACTTTTCCATATGTGCTGTAGACACCGAGAGGCTGGAAAAAGCTGTTATTCCTTCCTGCCTTTCTATGCTGGACACAAACTTGGACACTGTTGGACACTGACGTCAGCAGCAGACCTACACTCAAAGATATAAATAAAGTATAACAAAGAGGGTCTGTAATGGCAACTTTCAGTACTTGTAGCTTAAGCCTGGGTTTACAGGTTTATAGGAGCTGCTCATTAATACCTCATAAAGAAATGGTATAAAATCACAGTGATGATATACATAGGAATACAAGGCATATACTGTGGGGAAAGCAAATGCTGCCTCTACCTAAGAAAGGTAACACACAGCTGTAAAAGGTACAAAAATCATTTTATTCACATACCATAAATGTGTCTTTAGAATGAGTCAACCGCTCGTTTAGTTTGGTCTAATCTACACATATGTATTCTTTTAATTTTAGCTCTTTCACTTTTTGCCTTTGCTTAACATAGAACAGACAGTTCTGTCTAACTGCCAGCCATCCGACTTTTTTCCCCTCAAAGTGAAACCAACTGTATGTTTATATTAGTAGTAATGACAGGAATGTGCAGAGCTCTTATTCTCTCTTTGAACATGCTGGCAAAAGGCCGTAGTTATGAGAAAACGAGAAATGAGGAATGGACCAACAAAAATTGTTGAAGATATTTGTTTTTTTTTCTGGACAACGACAGTTATAGTATAGCGAAGAGATTTCTGCACATTTAATCCGTAATTACTGTTTATTTGCTAAATTTAACAAAATAGGAAAAAGAAAACATTGTTGCCCATAGTGGCTAATTTATCTAACAGTGAAAAAGTTTTGGCTCATGTGTCTAATGTTTCATTGTTTCATAATATGTTTGGCCCAGCAAAGCCAAATAAATAGAAATCATGCAGTGTGATTTCCAGAAAATAAAAATACCATTTAAGTTTGTTTATGGTTATATATTCACTTAATATATATATATATATATATATATATATATATATATATATATATATATATATATATATATATATATATATATATATATATATATATACACACATTGTCCATGTCTGAAATGTAGCCTGCTTTCCACGCCAGCATACTCGTCTGATCTTGTTTGGTGTCTACAGATTACTCCTCTTTTCTCTGGGTCTCTTGCATTTCAAAGCCTGAACCCTGTACTAATTGGTAGAGCTTATCCTTTCATAGCCTGTAGCAAGTTATATTTCAAGGCTGTTTTTCTGTTGGGTGGAGTGCAGGGAAAGATGGCATTGACTCCCTCTTTTTTTTTAAAAACGATTCAAGTGCTCGGTTAAGTCCTTAATGGCAATTAAACTAAGATGTCTGGAAACTAAACTTAGTGGCCTTCCGATTCTGATACTTCTGGTATTTAGTACCTAAGCCCAAGGGCACCACTGGAAAAAGAGAAGGCCATGCCTCCAATAGAGGTCAGAACAGGCTGAAAGAACAAAAGTGCACCCTCCTTCTAATGAAAGTGAAACATGGGTGTGGAGACACTCAGACCTTTCCAGAGGGGTATTCTCCCTTCGGGTGTATAAACAACACAGGAAATTAAATATTATCATGATATCTCCTGAATTTATATGTTTTATTAGGATTCATAGAAGCAGATCCTTTGAATAGTGCTAAAAATCCCAGAAATCCTATTTGTAATACCTATCATATTTGGGAGACCCTTCAGTTATCTACAAGATCATTTCATATGTCACAAGGCCAGTGTTCTCCCACTGTTCCCTCACAGCCTTGTCTCTTTACCTCTAAAGGCTAGGACTGGTCAGATTATTTCCTGGGTGTGAACAGGTGTTGATGACCAGGATGTCTCAGCTGCCAGCGAGAGAGGACACTCTGGTGTCAGCAAGTTCTCACTGGAGACAGCTGAAGCCTTGTCCCCAGCCCAACATTAACAACATACTGATCCACTTTAAGATTTTTTAGCACTCTCTGATTATTTGTTAAAATTGTATATTACTTTTTTTTTTTAAACAATGGTAACAAATAATCAGAGAGTGCTAAAAAATCTTAAAGTGGATCAGTATGTTGTTAATGTTGGGCTGGGGACAAGGCTTCAGCTGTCTCCAGTGAGAACTTGCTGACGCCAGAATGTCGTCTCTCGTCGGCAGCTGAGACAGCCTGGTCATATAGGTATAAGTTTATATAGGTATTTGTTGATGGTATGATATCATGAACATTTCAGTGTATGAGGAAACCCATCAGTAGGTCTGTGCTTTAGTTCCTCTCGATCATAGCTATATAAAGTACTGTGCATAAGTCAAACTCCACCTTTCGTTTATTTCATGAAGTCACATCAGTTTCAAAATCTCTGTACAATTCAATAATTAATAGTAGTTGAATACTGTATAGGTATATGTCTTTTCTGTATTTCCCTGGTACTGGAAAATGACTGGAAATTATATAAATGAAGGGTGGTCTCTGACTTTTGCATAGCATTGTACCTTACATATGTTTCATATTAGCTACTTCATAACAAGCCTTACAATTAATAGCTGACTTGTAACCATGGAGCTGGGGCGGCTAGTGTCTTCCAACTTGTCCATTCACGCTGAAGAAAGAGTGAAACTAAAAGAATGAATACGTTATGCTTATGAACATCATGATTTGCATGTACGATGAATCAAGCAAATCATGTTAGCCAGTGCAAATCTGTTAAGATGCTTTGTTTATTCGATCTCCCAGCTGCACTGTTTTCTGTACTGTTCCAAAAGGGCTATAGATGCAACTTGTACAAACTTCATGCTGTGTTTCAATGGCCCGTTTGGGTGAGGATGTTGTTGTAGGCTTGTGAAATTCTCTTGCCACTTTTCTGCCAACTAAATAATTCTTCAGATCCCACTCACTTCTTTTGACTGCAGTATAAGAAATAAACTGCATTTCTGGTATCCACAAACACAAAAGCCTTTGTCTCTTCGTCTAGAGATTTCATAAAACAGCCTGCATACAGAATGCAGTCCAAATCCACATTACTGTGACTAAGGGCCTTGAGGCCAAGGAATTGATCCACTGTATATGCTTCACAGGGTTGTGCAACTGCTTTGCCAGTAATGACTTGTAATGAAGGCTGCATTGTTCAGTGTAGAACAAAAAGCAATGCATTGAATTTACTTGATTTAGCAGAATAAAATTGCAAGATACTATTAATGTATTAAATTGCAAATCTATAATCAGATTCATTCATCTTCATTTGTCAATCTAATGTTTTGTGTGTATAGTCCTAAGATTAGTGCTGGAATTGCATATTTACAATGTCTGTGTTCCGATTATGAATCACAATTTAGGTTTAACATTCCCACTACTTCAATAAAACTTTAAACTTTATTAATGCTTGTGCCGCCAAAGCACGATTACTGCTACATGGTTTTGGCGAAAACAACTCACAGTTTGTGGGCTGTAAACGATCTCTTTTATTTCTAAGGGGCATACGTTTGTATAGAAGCACATTCCACTACATAGGAGAACAAGACTGTGCTTCAAACCACATACAACAGCACTAAATAACATGTTCATTAAGCACCACCTTTAGTGGAGTGTCATTAGAGTGGCATGCAAAGTATGGTGTGGTTTGTAATGCAGTCACAATGTTTTTATCATTCTCTGATTCTCATCAGAATTTTAAAGCATTAGATTGTGGACCAAAACAATGATTACTGTTTACTACTGAATAATGATAACTAAAAACGTGTGATAATTTAGACTTGTGATCATTTTGAGGTTTTTACATAATAAATAAGATCCAGAAACAATAAGTTATTAGATAGTGCCAAAATTAATGCAAAGCACTATTCATTAAATAATGAAGTCTGCATTTACTTAGTAAATTAAAATAAGTGCCCCCCCCCATGATTATACACTTTCAGGGGGAACTGCCTGTAAATGTTTATGGAGTGAGACAACAGTACATAAACTATAACCATTGTTTCATCTCATATGCACTTTTTAGCATTTTAGCAGTTATGACAGCTGTTTTTAATGCCAAATCAAGGCATAAGTAAATCTGCCCCTAAGGGGGTACAACCATGTAGTGAGACAAGCAGTATATGAGAACAGTGATTAGTCACATGAAATTGATTTTGGATTTGTGATGAATTTCAGTGCTGTAGTTACATTTCTGTTGACAGAAATACTCCATACTCCATACCAGCAAAATAATTCCCAAACCACTGCACTGGATTTGTGCTCTATTCACGTAACTATAGTTCAGTTTAAAGCTTAATATAACAGCTTATCAAATCTCACCTGCTACAATCCCTCGGTTGTCATGGCTGTGAACAAAACTGACCTCAGAGAAATGGTGACCTTTGCCAGCTGTCTGAGTGAGGGGCTCCGGCTGAACCTTTACAGTGGGCAAAGTGCCAGTCCTTCAGAGTCAGCGCTGACATGTCTATTCTGGGCACTCTCATTCACGTTGCACCACTAGAACACGCTTATGAATTGGATTCTGTGACAAAAAGACTTGTCTAGAAAGTGTTTTACCCAGCTACATCAAGTCTTCCTTTTATTTGCTGAATTTGTCTTCAAATGTGTCATTTGCATTAAGTTGTATGAGTGGTTGTCATGTGTAGATGTAGTGGTTCCACTGTGTGTGTCGGTACCTGTTAATCAGGAATGTGAAGTAGCTGTGTACTATTAGAGTCACAAGTCCTTTTATGGCCTGCTTTGGAATGGAGTTCAGTGTGGCATTCATTTAAAAGCTACTCTTCTAAACAGTGCAATTCTGATTGTTCTGGAAATCCATCTGTTACAAACTTTGATTTGACGAGCTTATATATCATAACATGTGATTCATCATGGGGTACAGATTCTTTTAGGTGCTGATGAAAATGGACCTCAAAAAATACATTTTAAGAATTAGAGTCTGTAAAACACTCCACAAAGTTGCATTTAGTTTTTAACCTTTAAACTGTTGAACTGAATTTGTTCTTTACAGTCAATATAATCTAAATTGACTGTGTCTTTACAACACTAAGAGCTGTTATAAACATTTTTTGGAAACGTTCCCTTTTCTAAGTATAAGAGGCCTCTTATACACATGTGCACCGTTTTGAAGACCCCGGTTAAGTCATATTTGTTTAACATTTTCTGAATTTAAGTCAGCAAGCCTGCTGGAGAGAACGTCTTCTTTTTGTGAACTTTAGTTTATGCTTTCTTTTTAGTATTACACTTGGTAGCATTTTAGCAAAATGTGTATAATAAAATGCAAAATGTGCAATGGAAAAGATTTAACTTCTTTGTATACATTCAAAGATTGAAATTACAGGTGTGAACATGAATGAAAATGGACTTTTGATAATTTGCTGCATAAATGTATGCATTAGCTCATCACAACAGTGTTGTATGTGGTGAATAAAATACCTTTTATGCTTTATGCTTTTCTACATTGTGAGGGTAAAATGCAACCGTTAGCACAGCTTATATGTTCATGTACACACAGGCCTCTGTGTAAAACATGATTTCTGTCAGATAGGAATGAATTTCTAAGGTCTTTTTTTCTTGTAAATGATTAATGCCCAGCTTTTTCTGCGTTTCATCATACCTGGACGCACCTTCCTGGAGACATGCCTTGAGGTGAAAATGTAAGCTGTTGCAAATCATTTCAACTCTCCATTTAACATGGAATGCGCCTCTTCAGTGCAATCTCCTTGACGTTGTGGCCCCCCAAGTATGTTAGCAGAGCTCTTGTGAAAGTTCAGTTCAGTCACAACCTGTCAGGCAAGGAATTTGTGACATGCCTATTGAAACTGTGGTACACCAGATTAAGCAATTTCATTAAGAAATAAGTTCTCATGAAACCGTCCTTTGAGTTATTTGAAGTGTTATTAACCGTAAACCAAACCCCTTTATGTGGAAAATAAAGGCCTACACCCGCTAAAGTCAAAATGGACAATATAGAGAAGGTTCATATAGTGTAGCTGCATGGCACTCCCTCTGTTGGATTACATTTTGAGATGTGCTCTTTGTTAGAATTTCTTGCCTGCACTTTTGTCTTTGTCATTTAGCACATCATTATTTGGCTGTTTGTCTTAGAAATAAGCCCTGTGATGGACCAACATCCTTTCCAGGGTGTTTCTTGTCTTAGACCCAATGAGCCCTGGGATAGGCTCCAGAATTACCCCCGCCCTTCCTGCCAGCAACCCGATGGGATATGCGGCTTAAATGATGATCATGATGATGATGATATCTTAGAAATAACCACAGTTATGTAGTTGAGCAAAATACTATAATTATAAATATATGGCTGTTATTGAGAAGCAACACACTGTAACTAAAATAGAATACTGCAGACTAAACTGACCTGACTATCTGCATTATATGACCTTATTACCGTCTTCTGTTGGTTGTACAATAGATAATGTTGTATAACCTGTTGAGAGAACATTGCTGTTACTTTGTGCTGTTAAGAAGAAGGAAAAGGTGTCCACCACTGGTTTAACGATCTGCAGATTTTAATTTCCTGGTCCTTTTCTTGTATGTCTATAAGTTTCCTGTACTTTTAACACCAGTTAAAACTCTCTCACACTTTCTCTTTCTCTCTCTCTGTCTCTCTCTCTCTGTCTCTCTCTCTCTCTCTCTCTCTCTCTCTCTCTCTAGTGCTTTCTCTCTTAGCCCCATTCAAAGCGACAGATAAATGGAGAGACAGATGTAAAGACTAGAAATGATCAAGGGGTGTGAAATCAGATATCTTGTTCCTGGTTGCTGAGAAAGGTTAGCTCCAATGTACAGCTCTTTATATAGAGTTGTGTCTCATTGCCCATTGGAGTTCACTAGCTATATTGAGACATGCACTTAAATAAAAGGGGTCCTTTCAGGCAGTTGCATCATTTCAGTGAACTTCCAAGAGTACTTTAAAAAGCATGTGTGCATTTGCAGCACTCTATTTATATTGTAAGTGCACCGTGTCATTTTTATTTGGAGATTCGGTTTGTCCCAAAGAAAAAGTGAGTGAGAATGTTCATGTGAGCGATATTGTAAAAAGCAGATAATTATCATGTACTGTATTTATCTTTTTACCTGCATTCGTTTTTTAGCTATTTCCCCGCGAGTCTGCACATGAAGTTTCCCCAGTCACAGTGTTGGCTTCTTTCTTGTTTGTGTTTCGTGACTGCCTTGTTCACCTCCTGCTTAATTCTGCACTATATCTTTCAGCTCTTTCTCTGCTGGTTCTCATTTCCTCATTCATTTACATACTATTCACCTCATATCTATTGTGTCAGGAAGCTCTTTTATATACCCTCCTATTAAAGAGCAGCTGGCCCTCTTCCTGTACAGAGGCTCTGCAGTTAAATTACCTCAGTGTTGTAAAATATTACATGATGTAAAGGTCCCTTTCAGGAGAGATTGTGTAGTGTACCTTTAGGGCAAAAGCCTTTCCTTGTCACTCGATATGAAGTGTGTAAACTCAGTTCACTGAGAATGGGTGTGAATGACTGGTGTGTCTTTCTAATATGGTATGCCTAAAGGGCACCTCCCTTTTCTTAGCCTAATTCCTCATTGACCAACCAACTCTCTCCTGGTGTAAGAAAACCTGACACACCAGGGGGGTGTGTGTAATGCTCTCTAATAAGTGAGTGTGGGTGTCTCTTCTTAGTCTTTTGCTCTGCATGTGCTCAGGCAAGACTGAGGTCTTTCTAGGTAACTTCATTTAACTTTTTTTACATGCTTATTTTTCATTTTCAAGATCGTTTCCCTTTACTTCAATTCATTCATTCTACTGGACCACGACTGTTAGTAGAGTCTCTGTGGAACTTTTGTCTCATACTGTTTCTTCCTTTGCTTGTGAGAGAGGTAGGAGGGGCTGAGTAGAGCACAGTGCTCTCTCTCTCTCTCTCTCTCTGTTGCACACACCCCCTTCTCTCTGTCACTGCCGCTCTGCCAGTACAGCCTCTGCTCACTTTCAAGCAAGGCTGGGTAAAGGAGGGAACAGATTTTCCTTTGCTTTTGGAAGTTTTTCTTCTTCTTTCGAAAATTTTGCAAGGAAGAACAGAAGGACTAAACAGCATTGAACAACAGAACAACTCAGCAGAAAGGATTTATTCAAACATTTTTCCTGATTGAATTGAGAGCACGTGGCAGCCGGCTCTGCCACTGGACTTATTTCAGAGTGAGAGGAGTGAGGTCATCCAGTAATTTGTTCTTGTCTGGCTGAGTGGTCTTTGCTTTCCTGTTGAGTCAGACACAGCAAGACAAACTAGGAAAGCACAATGGTTGCGGGAATGGTGATGCCCCTTGACAGCCTGAGGGCCATTTATGAGCGACTTTTCCGGGATGGCGTCATGGTGGCCAAGAAGGACAAGCGCCCCCAGACCATGCACCCCGAGATCCCAGGGGTGGGAAACTTGCAGGTGATTAGAGCCATGGGCTCCTTGAAATCCAGAGGATTTGTGAGGGAGACCTTTGCCTGGAGGCATTTCTACTGGTACCTTAGTAATGAGGGTATTGTTTACCTGCGTGACTACTTACATCTGCCACCCGAAATTGTTCCCACACCACTGCAAAGAGTGCGTCGCCCAGCTGCTACCTTGGCCATCGTCCAGAGGACTACACAAACTATAGAGGGTCCAACTTCGTATGTCCCTAAACCAGGCAGAGCTGGTGCAGAAAGCCAGGAGGCTCTATTGCAAAGACAAGAATATCGCCGCAAACAGATGGGCCCTGAGGTGGAGCGACTGCCCAGTGAGAGAACGCCAAGGTTTAGAGGTCGTCCAGTTGCTGGTGATCAGATCAAACCCAGTGCATCATGGGCTAGGGACCATGCCCAGCCCTTACTTTCCAGTGGTCAAGATTATGCAAGAGAAGTGGACCGAAGTGTTGGAAGGAAGGCCATTACGGAAGTCTACCATCAGCCATCTTCTGAAATCAGGAGTGCACACTCTCAGATACAGAAAGCAGTGATAACTGAGGAATACAAAGGTAGCAGTGTGCCAGCTTTGATTAAGAACAAACCGAAAACCACTGTCAGTGTAGATCTGGCCTCTCATTCTGCTGCTACTGCCATAAAAGTTGGCTCTGAATCATCCTTCACATCTCCCAAAAAACCTGGTAAGGAGAACCTTAAAGAAGAAGTATCTGTTAAAATCTCTCAGGAAGTTATAACCAGCAAGCCAGTGAAGGATGTCTCTCTGCCTGCGCAAAAACAAGTGAGAGTCACAGAGACCAAAAATGTTCAGGATCATCCAGTCAAGGATGAAATGATAAGTGTGGCCGAAAAGATCTCCAAGTCAGCCACACAGAAGAAGATGACATCAAACGACTACAATACCAGTGGCGAGATAGTTTTGACTGAGCGCTTACCGAAGACTGTGGCCAAAGTTGAGGATACTGCCACAACAACAGACACTGTGGAAATTACAGCCTCTGTGTCCCCCAGTAAAACTGGTACAGACAAAGTCAAAGAAGGGATATCTGTTAAGGTCTCTCAGGAAATCACAACCAGCAAGTCAACCAAGGATGTCACTCTGCCTTCTAAAAAACAAAAGGCGAAAACAGTGAAAGCCACTGAAACCAAGAAGCTTCAGGAACATTCTGTCAAGGATGAAATGCCTACAACAACCGAAAAGATGGCATCAGAGGACTGCAGCAAAAGTGATGACATCACAGCCCAGGTTGATGTTATAACAGCAGGCACTGTGGCAGCCTCCATGTCCCCCAGTACAGCTGGTACAGAGAACGTCAAAGAGGAGGTTTCAGTAAAAGTCTCTCAGTTGGCCAATGCAAGTGAACAAGCTAAGGATGCCTCTCTTTCTCCTTCTTCCAAAAAGGTGGAAACAGCACCAGCAGTGACTGAGAATGTGCAGGAAAATCCAGTCAAGGATGAAATTCCCAGAGTGGCAGTCACAGAGAAGACAACAACAGTCAGTGTGGATCTGCCACCCCAGCTCATTTCAGACACAGTGACAACAACAGCCTCCACTCCCCCGATTAGAGCTGGTAAAGAAAAACTCAGTTCAGAAAAGTCAGGACAGGTTTCTCAGGAAGCCAATTCAAAGGAGCAAGCCAGTGAACCTGCTTCCTCCAAAAAGAAAGTGGAAAAAAATGTGAAAGTACCAGCGACCTTAAATGTTCAGGAACATGCAGCCAAGGATGAAAAGCCCAGAGTGATAGAAGAGGCCTCCATGTCTGTCATACAGAAGATAACATCAAAAGACAACAGTAACAGTGAAGAGAGAGTTTTGATTGAAAATTTACCAAAGACAACAGCTCAAGCTGATGTTATAAAAGCAGACACTGTGGCATTGGCAGTCCCTATCTCCCCCAGTAAAGCTGGCACAGAGAAAGTCAAAGAAGAGGTATCTCAGGAAATTACAACCAGCAAGCCAGCCAAGGATGTCTCTCTGCCATCTAAAAAACAAAAGGCGAAAACCGTGAAAGCCACAGAAACCAAGAAGGTTCAGGAACATCCTGTCAAGGATGAAATGCCCAAACGAACCGAAAAGATCGCCATGTCAGTCACACAAGACACTGTGACAGTCTCCATGTCCCCCAGTAACGCGGCTACAGAGAAAGTCAAAGAGGAGGTTTTAGTAGAGGTCTCTTCGTTGGCCAATACAAGTGAACAAGCCAAGGATGCTTTTCTGTCTCCTTCTACCAAAAAGGTGGAAACAGCACCAGCAGTGACTGAGAATGTTCAGGAACATGCAGTCAAGAATGAAAAGCCCAGAGTGACAGAAGAGGTCTCCATGTCAGTTATACAGACGGAAATGACATCAGAGGACATCAGTAAGGGTGGCGAGACAGCTTTGCTCAAAACTTTACCAGAGACTAAAGCTATTGTGGATCTGCCAGCCCAACTCTCTGCCACTGCAGAAGACTCAGTGACCACCCTGTCCCCCAGAAAACCTGATAAAGAGAAAGTTGAAGAAGCATCGGTTAAAGTTTCTCAGGAAGCCAATACGAAGGGTGTGGCTGAGGATGGCTCTCAGTCTCCCCCCTCCAAAAAGAAAACAGAAAAAAAGCAGAAAGCAGCAGTGACCAAGAATATTCAGGAACATTCAGTAAAGAATGACATGCCCAGTGTGGCAATCACAGAGAAGACAACCACTGTCAGTGTGGACCTGCCAACCCAGCTCATTTCAGACACAGTGACAACAACAGCCTCCATGCCCCCCAGTAAAGCTGGTGAGAAAAAACTCAAAGAAGAGGTGTCAGTGCAAGTTTCTCAAGAAGCCAGTTTAAAGGAGCATGCCGGTGATACCACTCAACCTGCTTCCTCCAAAGAGAATGTGGAAAAAACTGTGATAGTAACAGCGACCACAAATGTTCAGGAACATGCAGCCAAGGATGAAAAACCCAAAGTGACAGAAGAGGTCTCTGTGTCTGTCATACAGAAGGAAATTACACCAGAGGTCTTCAAAAAGAGTGGCGAGACAGCTTTGCCTAAAACTTTACCAGAGACTAAAGTTATTGTAAGTCTGCCAGACCAACTCTCTGCCACTAGAACAGACACAGAGGCAGGAATGGCCTCCCTGTCTCCCAATAAAACTGATAATGAGAAACTTGAAGAAGCATCGATTAAAGTTTCTCAGGAAGCTGGTATGAAGGGGCAAGCTGAGGATGCCTCTCAGCCTCCTTCCTTCAAAAAGAAAGCACAAAGAAAGGAGAAAGCAGCAGTGACCAAGCATATTCAGGAACATTCAGCCAAGAATGACATGCCCAGTGTGGCAGAAAAGCCCCCCTCAAATTCTTTGGTTTGTCCACTGGAACTGGAGCCAGAGGGCAAAACGAACGCTGATTTGGGTCAGGAAAAAGGTGAAAGTATCAAGGAGGCAAAAGACAAAGATAAGCTCAGCAGATCTGCAGAGTCAGCAGTGTCACCGGTATCCAAAAAGGAGGACACAGCAGTGTTAAATGTTGTAGATGACACAGTTCAAGAAAAAGCTGAAATAAATTCTGCTCAACAGATTGCTGAGCCATCTTTAGAGGACAATGCTAGCATGTTCGCCTCAGCAGAAGCACCAGTGGCACCCTTGGCTGTGGCAAAAAGCAGTGCTCAGAAGAGTAAGAAAAAGAAAGCGCAGAAGACCTGCAGTACTGAAGAGATAAAAGACAAAGATGATGCATCTAAATCTACTAAACCAGTCGCACTCAGTGCTCCAATAGAGGTAACAATTCCTGCTGAGGAAAACTCTGTAGTCAAGACAGAGGTCAAAATGCATAAGCAAGACCCCAGGCCAGTTTCTGAAATCTCGGCCGTGTCTGCTGATGAACAGGTAAAAGAAATCATCATTCATGAAGAAATAAAAGTAGTTCAGCAAACAGCGATAATGATGGAGTCTAAGAATGAGGTGTCTAAACATGAGGTGGTGTCAGATCAACAGAAGTCACTAGTGACAGAACCAGTACAAGAATCAGAAGCTAAAGTCCCAAATAAAAAAGAGGCTGAAGATGCTCCCAAGTCTAGAAAAAAAGCGAAGAAGAAGACTGCTCCTGCAGTTAATCTATCACCCGATCTATCACCAACAGCAGAAATCAAAGCAGCTGAGATGATGACACCTCAGGCCGCCATTATGGGCCCTCAAACGCTTGTAACAAACGACTCTTCAAAGATGCCTCCTGAAAGAATGTGCGCTAAGGAAAGCCAGGCAGCAGCTGTACAGGCTGAGGCCCCTGCACACAAAAGGGAGGCGGAGTCTACACAGCCCTCGGCTGAAAAAATAAAACGGGAGGTTCTGAAAGGAAAAACATCCTCCTCGCAGAGACTGAGGGAAGCACCCACAGGCCAAGCGTCAGCAGCAGCCTCAGCCCAGACCAGCCCCCACCCTGAGCTAGGGGAGCCTCCCAGTGTTGCACAACTTTCAGCCGCTCCTGACATACAGGATCGAGAAGAGAAGCAGAAAGGGCTCTCTGCAAGCAAGGCCACTGAACTGCCCCTCGCCACTGGCCCACTCCTCACTCAGGAGATAATCTGTGAAGCACAAGCATTGCCTGAGGACGAAAACGCCATGCGGAGGAAGATTGTTGTCGTAGAGGAGGTTATTGAGGTGCAACAAATTGCTTCTCCGGGTGCAGACGGAAGCCCACCTGCAGCACCCCCTGTGCCTGAGGTAGCAGGAGATGACTTGGACTATGATGTCCTGGAGGAGCTGGCTAGAGATCGTGCCATTCTGCAGGGTTCTCCTATCCAAGAAATCAACTGGGACCATTCCCTGGATGAGCCAGAGGCCAAAACTTTTCCAAACTTTATAGAAGGTATGGTCAACTTTTTGCGTCCGTCTACTCTGCTCTGCTTCCGTGATGTCACTGCCGTTGCTAAGGTTTCTCCTAGTGTTCACAGTGTGGGAGGGTCAAGGTAACTAACGTGGAGTTGGCATGATGGGTGTCGCAGAGGGCATGGTGCAGTAGTTAGACACAGTTACATATATATATGCACTGGTTCTTAAAACAGCATATGGTTTCTCTTTATTTTACCTGTATCTAAAGTATGATGGTGAAATGTTTCTTGTAGGTCACTGTCAGTCAATGTTGTGCTTACATATATGGTAAAGTCTTTCCCAAGAGACATTTCACAAACATAATTCTAAAGCCGTTTAATATTTAAGTAACAGCCGTAGAGGGTTTGGAGCAATATGCAGTGTTTAAAGTTAAGAAGCTGCAATCTAATGTGGTTATGTGGGCCTTAACACTCTGCGTCAAATGAAAGCCTTAACCTTTTTTTGAGATTATCACTCTATCTTAGTCTTTTCTCTGGTGGTTTTTTGGAGGTTTTCACAATCATCCTGTTTGTCTGGTTTGGAGTTTCTATCCCAGAGACCCACGCAGTATTTCATGAAATTATCCTCTGGCGTTGATTCATACCACATCCACACCCAAAAACATCAATTGATATATAGCCCGTCATAACAAGTCTGTCATATTGGGTTACTGCATATTGTATGCTGTATAGCAGGGCTGTGCAAAGTTTTTTTTTATTTTATTTTTTTTACTGGGGAGGGCAAAATGTTTGTGGTGGCCTAGGGGTTAAAAAGACAAAAGCAAAGTACAAATAGGAAGGCAGGTTTATCCTGTACTGCTTTACTAATACACTTAAATACAGTTTTATTACTAAACTACAGACACACCAGTCATAGTAGGAGAACAGAACAAAAATGTGTTGAAGTGTAGTTGAAGTTGTGTGTGGTATGTACATTTTTGCTCTGTCATTGGGCGGAGGGTTTTACTTTTTAGCGAGCATATACTGTAAGCTTTATAGTTTAGAATGTGCTTTACTTTAGATTTTCAAACCATAGAAACTCCAGCTTGGTTAAAAGTAGCTTGACAGTGCTGGATCTCACTGAGAGAGTCTTTTGCTGGAAATGATTCAGCTCTTCAGGCATTAAGAAGAATGGTGTTTATGACCGACACATATGTGCATGGGCCGTGACATTGTCAGTGCAGAGTAGGATTGTGCTTTCAGGAATCTGTGCCCTTGCTTCAGGAAGCCTGTGTGTTTTGCTCCGTCCTGTGGTGTGTGACCAGAGGTCTCTGGTTTCCATCTCCATGGCCAGCCCTGCACGATGGCATCATGCTCCTGTTGTGCATTATGCAATGGAGCATACCACAGATAAAGTTAATAACACAAAACACTATCACTGCCTGCCACATCAGTCTGTGCAGTGGATTGTGCAACAAAACCTTTTAGAGTGGGCTTTGGCTGTTACCAGTGCTGTTGTTGGCTTAGTGGTGTCAGGCACTGAACTTTCTCAGCTGCAATGGGTCTTTGGGAAATGTAATTTTTTTTTAATATGTTTCTAAAGTACTTAACTTTTCATGCCAGTACAGATCATGGGTGGTGCAAACATTCTTGCGATGACAGGAGGTGCTAATAGCTGGCAGAGCACCTTGGGTGTGTTTGTTTACCGTCACACACCTAGAGTAGGTCTGCAGTATTAGGAAACTCAGCATTTTCTAAGTGTTTTTATAGAATGCTGGGAAATGAGCATTCCAAAGTTTTGGCCAATCAGTATTCCAGTTTGTGTGCAGCACACTTTGAAGAAGAGATCAAATGCATCACATATTGTTTTCATCATTCAGTCAGTCAAACAGATGAATTGCCTTTCTGCAGTGAAAGTAGACTAAGTCAAGCTTAGTAACTGTCTGCTGCCCCCTACAGCATCATCACTGCCGTGCTCATCTGTCTTCATGGTGAGAGTCCTTGATCTCCTTTTCCATGTCTGGCTTGAGCTTCAACACTTTCTTCAGGTGTCCAGTTTATCTGCACAGTTATGTCCTACTATATTCTTTCCAACCCTAAGAGGAACATTCGACTGCCAGCCCTAGTATCAGTTCTCAGTTTCTTTGTGCATTGTACATTTACAAACAGACCAAACAAGAGAACGTGTGAAATGTACTTCTTCTGAGGGCAACAATTTGACTGCCCACACATGAACAGAGAGTCACTGCCCCTTGTCATTTCTCAGATATGCCATTTTGGGTTTCAGCTCTTCCTACGCCATAAATTCCTGAATGTTTGCGGTCCACATTAAAAGCCTGAATTGGGCCGAATGTCAGTCTTTTCTTTGATGCCACATGACTGTGGTGTTGAGGGTGAGTCATTCAGGCCTGAATTCAGAGAGGCAAATATGAGCCTGACCTTTCAGACATTGAGTACTGTCAGACACACTCTATCAATAACATGTGTTGTTGTGACTTTACAGCAATGGGCACTTAAAAACAGGCAGTAAATTTGTCCTTTGCCACAGTGTGACCTTGTGTCACTGTCCCCTCGGTCCTATGGAGGGATCCTGTTGGAAATATATTCTCAAACTCTGGCTCGTAATTCTCTTATGGTTTTCCAGTAGCAAGAGCTGTAATAATGATATCTGTCGTATAATTTTTTCTGAATGTGCATGGTACTAGGCGGATAGGGTTTCGTTAATTAAAAATGATTATATGTGGAGAAAAGAATGAAGGAAAAAAGTCTGAAGGCCAGAAGCATGAAAATGCAGTTTGCAGTATGTTTGGTTGCTTAGTCATAGTCAAATAATACTTTCCTTTTTCCTGTTGTGCTGCTTCAGTGTGTGTGTGTGTGTGTGTGTGTGTGTGTGTCAGGACTGTGTGTGTTAGAGGAAGAGCTGAAATAGAGAAGGGAAAAATACACGTTGAAAGCAGTTTTAATTATAGTACTTAATACAGTGCAATACGTACCAGGCTAGTATGTGCCACCATGTTTCAGACTGTTATTGTAATCAGTCAAAACTAGTCAGTATGTCTCAGAAATAGATTTTTGGCAGTCTTCAAGTCGCTGCATTTCTAGCAGTCTAGAGTGAATGGATAGCAAGTTCTACCCTCCACCATGTTTTTGCAGTCTGAAACAGTAAATATATTTTATATATATAGGTTTATGTGTAAAACTATGGACAGTGTTATTGTTGTTGGTCTATGTGGGATTATAATTTGAATGAGACCAGAGAGTACATGTTTAAAAAAAACAATTACTGATTACTTGTTTATTCCAATGATTCTCAAACTGGTTCCCAGGGATCCCCAGGCAGTCTAAAGGTTTGTTCCGAGTTCATTTAGGGATTTCTGAGGACCGGTTTGAGAGCCAGAGGTAGTAACTCCATTGCTAGACTGTGCTAGTTTTCACCCAGTAAAGGGTGTTTCACAAATCAGAATTTGTCAGTAAGCTAAACAGCCTCTCTTTCTTATCGACAGACTTTACTTTAGGCTGAAAGTATCTGGCTACTAAATCCAGCTTTTTAAAACCTTCCTGCTACCTATTAAGGTGAACTCGTGCTTCTTCCGGCACACCTGTATCCTGTTCGAAAAAGTAAGTTTTGGCAGTAAAATATATTGAACAGCTTCAACTCTTACTCAACCCATATGTCCGTTGTTACAGGAAACAAGAAAGATTTACACTGGAGCTCTCAGAAGGTCATGCTTTCTCCAAGTGATATCCTCTGTGCTGTACTGATAACACTATTTAGAGGAACTTTGCGGCAACATGTAGTTATGTTTAAATGGTGTTTTACAGCCTTTATGTGGCTAATATCTCATTGATTACATCAAAAAATTAAAGCTACTTCATGAGGAGACCTATTTTCATACACTTTTATGGGCAGTGTATTCCTTCTCATTTCTGTGGAGTATAAAATATGAATGGAATAGGTGGATTTTGATGATGAGAGACTGAGACACCTGGATGGAGAGGCAAATAAGGGTGGGTTGATAAGGTTGAAGAAAGACATAACATTGTAAGAAATTTTCACAAAGTTGGATCATACAAAAAAGAGCCAGAAGTCACTCAATGACTCATCATCTACCATGATTATCCCCCTGGGTCACAGGTGGTGCTGGAACCTGTCCTAGAGCTCATTGGGTTAAAGGCAGGATACACCCTGGACAGGTCGCCAATCAATCACAGTGCAGAATCAGAAGCGTCAATCAATCAATATTTATTTGCGTAGCGCTGTTTACAGCTATCGTTGTCTCAAAGCAGCTTCACAGAAAATCTGTTTGTTACTAAGGAGAAGAAAAACATAGAGTTTCCTAATAGACATAGGAAAGGACAACTGAGTCCAAGCCCTCTGTGAGCAAGCCAAAGGTAACTGTGGTGAGGAAAAACTCGAGCGCAACCAGGCTCAAGGGCGGAATCCAACCCCCTGAGGTCAATCCCGGATGAAGTGTCACATTAACAAAATATAATCATATTTAATAAATTCTTCACATACTGCACTGCACTAAATTTAATGAAATAGGACCAACTATTCCCTCTTTATAAGATGTAATGTAATTTAACTATTAACAATAACCCCAGCATCCTCAAAAAAAGCATATTGTGACATAATCATAATGATAACAATAAATGTTGTCAATCTGCCAAATCCTAGTGGCAAGGTAACAGCATTAAAGAGGAGCATGGGACCGGTTAGTAACTCTGCAGATTAACAGAAGAGAGTACTGTCTTTGCATAACTCAAGGCCTGGCAGTTGTTTGTGTGTTTGTTTGTTTGTTTGTTAGTTATAAACATTTAAATCTGAAACCTTCAGACAGTCACCTGATGACAAACAAGAAGCTACTCCTCACTGCCAAGCCACATAAATTTTCTTCACTACAGAATTAAGCTTTTGGTTGGTGTCAAGCCAAATAGTACAGAATAGCCAATGTAGATTATCCACAGTAAGGCACCATGCAAACCTATTTTTATTTTATGAGGTAGCTCCACAGGAATAAGCTTGATATAGACTCTGGATGCCAGTGCTATTTAATAAGTGCTCTACAAATTTTTTAACTAGTTGTTACCTAAGTCAAGTACCGCAAATTAAGTCTTGCAGTTATCCCATTTAAGTGCAGTACTAAGTAGAGTACACATGCATGTGAAAACGAGTTATCTTTCAACATCATTATATACCATGCCATATGCTGGTCTGTAAAACGTGCTATACTTAGGTCTGTTGTGCACTGTGGGAGGTCTCTAAGGCATCAGGGTACCATTTGAAAGTGAGATGGGAATCTCTGGCTATTCATGGCATTCTGGGGGAACGCATAGTCACAGGCTTAGATATGAAGGAAATTTGGATATACTATATTAATTTTAAGCAGCTTGTTACACTGTGGGCCAGTTTCCCAGACCCAGAATAAAGATAATCCAAACTAAAAATCATTTTTAATTATGATTCACAACTGGCAGTGCAGTTCAGTCAGATATCAGGTTTAATATCTAGGTCTGGCTCTATATGTTACAGCCAGTTTTATGAATTTTAATATTTGAGTTTTTATGTTATAAAATGTGATATCAAAAAGTAAAGGAACACTATAACAGTCAAGCACAGAGACCAAAACATTTGCCATTCTGGTTGACTTTCATAGCATGAAATGTCATCAGTATATATTATATTTCACACATGTTGTTTAAGTGTTCATATGCCACTAAAGGCGAGTAAAATTATCTCATTATTCTTTTATTATTTAGAATATCAGACACATGGAGAGCTTTAGAGCCAATGTAGGTATTCTTATGTGATGGATACTCCTATTTTTCAAATCCACACCTGTTAGAGCAAATGGGGAAGGTCAGATTGTCCCATGAAGCTGTAGATGTATGACATAATCTTACAGAATAGCTTTCATTATCCAGGCACAGACTGATCTCTCTCAGGTCCTGTGAAGCCATGCGAACACCATGGCCGTTTCATCAGTTTCTAACTGTGCTGCCATAAGCGCGTCATTTTGCTCGGTATTTATAACCACAACAAGCTCTGATACCCTGTTCTCTGGACCCTCGCCCAGCCTACTGCCCGCCTCCATGGCCCCCAGCCACCCCCCTCCGCCTAATTACAAAGCCACCAGGGAGCAGGCTGACATATCCAAGCAGCAGGCGCAGGCTGTCAATATTACACAGGGGGAGAAACAGGGCACACCAAACAAACTGGAACCTCTTCCTCTCCCCTCGTTCTCCTGCTCCTGCTCCTGCTCTGCTCGTCTTCCTCTCCATCTCTGATCCATGAAGGTCATACCTGGTAGGTTAGCACAGAAAAACTGTTGTCCGACTTTGTCCATGTGTCCATGTTATTGTTTGTGTGAGTGTCTTTGGCAAACCCGGCAAGCAAAGTGCCAGTGTGGTTGAGGGAGGAGGGGAAAGGCATATAGGGGCGCTTTGGCATGACCTTTAGCAAGCCAGACTCAAATTCTCTTCCATAATTAAACCCTTTAACACTATGCGTGACTTGATTTAGGTCTGGTATTTCAAGGTTCTTTTCCCCCCTCTGTGTTTTTTTATTTGAGCTGACTTCCCCCTTATCCAGCTCTCTGGAGGGGATATTGTCTATCAAATATGATTGACAGCTAATTGAGCTTGAGTGACAGTGGTGTGTCAAATATTGTTGAATGCGATAAAAAGCAGGGGAGAGTTCATTTGGTCTGTTAGCCTTTAGGCGGTGTTTGACTCCGGGGCTTTTTGAATGCTGATGGCTTTCGGGTGCTGTAAAAACACTTCCACCTGTTTCTCCCTGAGACAGGAATCTCTAGCTCCATCTAGCCAGGTCTCTTGTGATGTGTGTTGGGTGGTTAAGGTGCTCACAGTACGTCGGAGAGGCACCAAGCTGTTTTGGTT
The DNA here is from genome assembly GCA_024036415.1 of Prochilodus magdalenae. Classification (NCBI taxonomy): domain Eukaryota; kingdom Metazoa; phylum Chordata; class Actinopteri; order Characiformes; family Prochilodontidae; genus Prochilodus; species Prochilodus magdalenae. The sequence goes on from JAMWET010000402.1 coordinate 1,212,081, forward strand.
GTGTAATGTTCTAGCTGACTGGTCTCTACTGCTGAAGTAATAAACAGGAGAAATATTATTTAAGAACAACTGAGTATAAAGTAATGAGTTTGATGCACAAAGATCACTGCTTTGATTGTGCTTCCACCGAAGACATTCCTTTCTGAAGTTTAGTCTTATCTTTACAAGATTTTCCTGAAAGACAAGTTCTTTATTTAGCAGCTCAGTGGCTTGCACTTGAAAGTCTGTTATGGCCATGGCATGCCAGTATAAAGAGGAGATGAAGCTAACATACAAGAATGAAAGGGTGATGCGTTGTTAGTGAAGATGGTGAAAAGTTCTTATCTTTGTTGGCAGGGTGGTGTCTTGGCTTTAACCGAGATCAGCTCATCTCTTCAGACTATATTGCTAGTTTCTTAAAAGACTGTTCCAGGTGTTTTAGTATAAAAGAGCGAGAGGGAAGGGTTGAGAAGGGTGTGTAAATGTCAAGAAGGAGGGAGCAGAAGAGAACACCATTTGAAGGGTGAAAAGGCACATAAAGAGTTGTGTCGTCCGTCGCTTTCCTCCCTCCAGCGTTTTGCTGAAAGACATTTCACAGCCTCCCCACAGTATCCCCTGTGTGGACCCACCCCTTGTCTCTGCGACACACTCTGTGTCGCCCCCCTTTCCCTCTCGCCCAATGTCCTCCCACCTGTTGCTGCCCGACTTGTCCCAGGCTTATCTCGGTCCTAATGCCTGCAAGCCCCCCAGGATCTGCGTTCCCTACCCTGGTGGTTTTGGGGCACATCATCACCCTCATAGCTGTGTGGCATTTCAGGAAGCCAAGGGGTCAAGGTAAGATGTTTTAGGACACTGCGGGGAACTTTAGGGTTTGCTGTCATTTTCTAGAACCTTGTGCAGCGCCATCAAAAGGTCAATGTCTCTGCCTTGTTTTTAGCTAGACCTTTGTTTATCGTGGCTTTAAACTGTCAGTATCTTGCTTGTTTCTCTGTTTGTCCTCTTGTGTGAGTCTGCATGTCTTAGTCTGTCCTGGCTTAGTGGAAGAGAGTGTTACCATGTAAATACTAGAGTGGAGGATGTCAGCTATTGGATGGGGGAGTGGCTACCACCACTCTAGACCAGACGCTCAAATACAACTTATCATAACTGTTGGAACAAAACCTTGGAAAAGGTGTTTTTAGCTTCTTGTGGAATTTATTGCAATGATTATTTATTTAAAGTTTTTTATTGAAAGTTTTTATTCTATTGGACCATTCTTAGTGAAAAGGTGTAAACAGCAGCTTCTAGTTTTAATTTCTAAAAAAAACTAACAAACTAACAAAAATGGATATGCAAATTTTGTTACAACAGCAGCAGTACTCTGTACTGATCTCCTGTGAAGCCATTTTTATGTAGGCTAATATAGCCTTCATATCATATTCTGTGCATCCTTTTAGGTAAAAGTCTTGTATTTTGGCTTTTTTCACTCATTTTTATGTTTACTTTTTTATTCCTTCCTGTAGTCACTTTTTATGTCTATGGCTTCAGACCTAGCACTTTCATGTAGTGTGAAATACTGTACAAGCATCACAGCTCAGTAAAAACTATGTTCTCCTGTTTCACACTGCTCTGCTGTGCAGGTACTATATGTATGATGTGCGTGTATGCGACTGACTGACCTTTCCGTAGCTGTAATAGGCTTAACCCCTGGGCATGCCTTGCTTGTGTGGGACACAGTGCTCTATATCTTGTGTTACATCTGTCTATGTAGAAGAACTTTATAGAGAGAATGTGATGACATTTTGGGACCACATTGCTGTCTGTAATGCACTTGTGGGAATGACATTTTGAAGAGCTTGTATCTTAGAGTAAATCCTTTTAGGAATACTTCCTTAAGCAAACCCATACATGAACCCCATACCACGTTTGATACTGTGCTGATAGTGCTGTGTTGGGCTGACACTAGAATAAATGGTATAGAATGTGATTCATTTTTGTTCAAGTTTCATGTTTAAATGGCGAGGCGCAGGTAACCACTCTACAGCAGGGCAGTATTAATATTCATAGTACTGACTAAAAATAAATAAATAATAAACTGATAAAAAAATAATAAACAGAGGTATATTAAATGTACACAAAATATTTGCAGACAGGGAGTCCTATGTAAAACTCTTTAAAGTAAGTATTATATAAGTACACTAAGTATACTAAACTAAGGACGGTCTTGTCTGAGAGTGATGAGTGAGTAAAGTGCGGAGATGTTTACCGGTAGAGACCCAGATATTACCAGTCAATTATGATGTCTCAGTTATAGTGAAAACTTGGATTAGCCTTCCAAGTGTCAACTGGTGATAAATCCGATGACCTTGTTTTTATGAGTCTAAAGTCTAAACACAAGAGTGAGCTTCTGCCAAATGACATAAATACAAGTTTGTCTTAGTGATTCCTCAGACACAAGGTTATTATACTGCTGTTTCAGTTTCAGCTGCCAGTGAAAGAGAAACTTTGATCAAAGATAGTCCCCGGAGCTCCATGTGACCTCTGGTGACACCTGGTTTCTCTCACTGGCACTGCTCTGTCTGCTGACAGCTCTATCCATGTGATACCTAATTTACCGTCATTGGGACCTAATGCATACATTTAAATGGGATTTACATTTTTAAATGGATTTCCATATTTGTTCCCATTGCTCAACCATCATGTCTAAGCTACTATAAAAATGCAGATTATATCGGCACTTCCTGATTCATGGAGTCATTGGATAAGGAAAGGCTAGGCTATGCCACTGCACCATCGTTCGCCCCAAGAAATGCAGTCCAAGTGTGAACCTTACCCTTTGCGTCTGTGTTTCTTTTGGCATTATCTATGTCGAGCTGGCCACCGATTAGACGGCTGGTAGAGCAAGACGTGGAGCTCAGTTTCATCAGCAATGCAAATGATTGGTGCTGCAGATGCTCATCTTGTCACACAGGACTGTCCAGTTGGCCTAGTAAAACCAAAAGGATACCTTCTAAAGAAACTGGAGCACAAACAGCACTATATAATATTCAGTCACAACCTTTTAATTGCAAATACACATGGAAACAGCAGGGTTACATAAACTGAATATTACAAGCTCGGTTCTCATGTAATGATGACAAATTAGTCCAGTTTAGAGCGAAATGAATTGTGGTGTGGAAAAGTGGCGAAGGAGCTGTGTTAGTAGTTACTGTTAGTATTATCAGTATACAGTCACTTGTTACTGTACAGACAACAGAGATGGTGAAAAGTTCCAGAGAAAAGAAGTGAACAGAGTTCATACAAGCCAGTCACTGAGTATATCAGTGCATTGTTTTATTGGTTTTGGAAACTCTCAAGCACTAGTTGAGCATAGAGATTAGCCTTGTAGGGCAGAAAAGGATGTGCTAAGCCAGCCTTTACTAAATCTTCATTGACTGACATACAGCTGCTGATCATTGTGCCAGGCTATTTAAACTATAATTACATCTCTGTCATTTTAATTTTAGTCGCTATGCATTATTATTTTTTTAAACAAAGAATAGAACCTTAATAAACGCAGAAAAGGCAGTAAAGAAATACTGTCTGCACTTGTTCTGCAGTGCATAACTACCAATGGTCATTTTTTTAGGGTTGAGGTAATTATCTTTGAGCTCAAAGTTTATATTTAAATATTTATTCTGATTTAAAATGACGTGTATGTAATAGACCACTGTTCAATATGTCATGTCAGAAAATCAAGAATTATCATAGTAGTGCATATGTATATGTTTCTTAGTTTTTTAGTGTGTCACAATGATGAAATAGTTTCCTATTTCCTATAATTTAAATGTCAGAGTGATAACGGCACTGGAGTCTCAAAGTACCTAATATGTCTCAGTGATACTGATATATATATTTTATTATCATTTTGAAATCCAAAGATGACACAACACTCCAATGAAGCTATAAACCATCAGCATACAGATTTTACACTGACTTGCCCACCCAGTGAGTCAACAGCAAAGGTTTTGAGGTTTGGTACAGAATGGGATACTGGATAAAAACACTGCACTGGTAGTTTATACTTTGTTTCAGTGTTGGTATAATAATAGTTAGTCTTCAGTAGTTAGTTTTGCATTCATTATGGTATTATTTGCTTTCACTGTGACACCACCTGTATCTTTTGTTTGAATAATGATATCTGCTTAGGCCTTCATACACAACCAATCTATAAGCAAAAACCAAGAGATAGATGAATGCATGACAGCTGACTAGATTAGGAGAGAGCAGTATCACTTCTCTCCCATTCTCTCCTGTTTTCACAGTACATGCATTTTAGTTAGATAAGATTGGTCTTTTTATTAGCAGTAGCATCTTATTAGTAAGGCGCTGCTTAGTAATAGCTCAGTTCATTAAATAAACATTACTTTGAGCCCATTTATTAAGCATCCAGGGAAACATATCCGCTTCAGAGCTCATTATTGTTTTTGAACTGATCCTTACTCCTTTGTCCTGACTGGAAGGCTAATAGTTAGCGGACATAGGGTGTGGCAGTGTCCTGTATTCATGAAAGCTAGAAACGTCTGAGATCATAATGTAATAATACACCTTGCAATTGAAACCAGCAGCTACCTCCACACTGAAGACTTCAGCATTGCTTTCCCACCATATTCTAAAATTGTGATCCTTACAGAATGATGAAAACTTCTCTGAAGTTTGGTTTGAGACTAATAGTTTTTCCACATTTGCAGTTCATGGCCATTTCACACGGTTTGGTGGAAGACAGGTTCGCTGTAACTTTGCAGCAACATGTAAAATGCTACAGCTGCTTTTTTGTGCCATTTGCACATGTTCTCTGAGCATATATGATTAAAATTTATGATGTTGTCATGTACGTTTGTGAGTTCCAGCCTATGTTGCTGCCATGACATGCCTAAAGGAAAGGACAGGTTTGACAGATGTGATTATCATAACTGCTTATAGGGACCCATCTGTCCAGGAAGTGCTTTAAAGTTCAGAGAAGTCTGTTACCAGATCAGATTCCTTTGTCTAGCACACAAAACTTCAAAAGTGTTCACACACCTGCATTTTTCTCTCTCGCTCTCTCTTTTTCTCTCTCTTTCTCTCTCCTTTTCATGCCTTGCTGGTACATGCATAGCAGCCCACAACCTGTATGTCCCTGTCTCCCATATCGTATGCAATACGTTTTGCACCATGCTGCACATTATGTGCAACATTTTAACATGTGTTTGGGTATTTAACATTTAGCATGATTGAAGCATAATGTACTAATCAACCTGTCCAGAGCACTATAATTGCTCTTAATTAATTAATTAATTAATCAATTAATTAATTAATTAATTAATTAATTAATTAATTAATTAATTAATTAATTAATATATCTTATTTATTTATTTATTTATTCATTCATTTATTTATCTGGGGAATTATAACATTTCTTTTGTTTTGCCAGAGTGTCAAATCCATTTAGACAAAGTCACACTGATATTCTATTGGGTAGTATCGCTTTTTGTTTGTCGAGGACAAATGAAAAGGGGGTGTGTGTCATCATGTGTCGGAGAGAGAGCAGGACGAGGACTCCAGTGCAGTTTCTTGTTGTGATAGAGAGCTCGTATAGCATGGATACTGCTGGACCTTTTCACACACAGGAAGAGGGTTTGAACGAGATAAGCTATGGGGAGAGAGTCAAACTTTTATACAGTAGGATGTGTTGCATAGGTGAGTTCCAGTTCATTCACTAAATATGGTCATTGGGGAGGGCTTTAACCGAGTAGGCGTTGACCACAGGGCTATATCGTACACAGACAGATGACGAGACAGATAAAAACATAACAATAGTAAGAAGTAATGACTTTCTACCAACTGTATCTGAGAGCTAGAGTAATCTGTCACGTTATCTTTCCATCAGTAGTCATCTCTAACATTTTCACTGTGTTTGTTTATCATAGCCCTGCTTAAAACTACACAACACTGACTTTTTTTAGTTCTCTACACTTAAATTGACATAATCTGGCTGCAGCTAGAAATGTATCTGGCTCTGGCAAGTTGCTAGAAAGGCAGGGTTTTGCAATAGTAGCAGACAGTTCAACGCTCGTGTACAGAACGTCAGAAGCAGAAGTTTGATGGTATCCTCTTGTCATCAACACCATTCATATTGCTTATCTCAGGATCATTTATTCAGAAACAGAACTGAAAGTTTTTGTGTACACAAGACTGAGCACAAAAATGTGTTCTAGCGAGTTCTCATGCAGCCACAGGTAATACTAGAAATCACACGAAGCAGGATTAAAAAACCTACTACTGCTGCTTATACTGCACATGCTCTGTACCTATGTAGAAGGGTTAACAGGTGGTGCTGTTTGGTACTAAATGCTTAACAGTGCCTGGGGTGTCGAGACCAGAGCAAATCTTCATGATGTAGCAAAACTGCAGCCACAAACACTGAAATAGCAGTTCAGTTTTGTAAAGAATTTCTTCACAGCAGTCTAGGCTATATCGCCATCTAGTGTTTAAGTGATGCTTATTCCAAATCACTGTGACAGATGTAGGAATGACTGCATTATTTGATTACACTACTGCTTCTTACTACTACTACTACTAATAATAATAATACTAAACAGCTCTGTAATTGTAGTCTGTAAACCAATTTGATTGTTCCAGATACAAATCATTTAGCAGATGAGGGTTTCTTTAATGTGAGAACCCAGAATGTAAATTGGGATACAAATGATAAATAGTTTTATATTTTTGTATATATTTTATAGCATCTTTTATACATAGAAGACAGAGAAAAAAATTAAACATTATGAAAGAAAGCAAAAGGACTTTCAAAATCATAAAATAACACAATAAATATACACATTAAATGAGATAATACAACTAACTTAACAAAATTAAAGGACAGAAAATTAGAAGCCAGAGTAGGATACTGCAAAAAGATATGTTTTAAGCTGCTTTTTCAAATTACAGACTGAAGCTGTTTGCCGTGAACCTTGTGGTGGAGTTCCATAGTTTAGAAGCATATATACTAAAATCTATACAGAGAGTTATGCTGTGTTTAATGATCTTAGATCAATGCTTGTCCGATTTGTAATACTTGATAAACAGTCACCTTGCTGGCCATCAGCTCTTACATAATCAGGAGCAACAGAGATGCAGAACTGTGTACCGTCAGTGTAACTGTGGAGATTGATTGTATTATCACTTATAATATGGCTAAAAGGCAGCATATAATTGAAGAGTGAAGTACCAAACTGTAAAAGCTGAGGAACTCCTGTTCTAGACCTTTAAACTAGTTCTGTCATCATTTATGTGTTGTGTAATATAGCTGGAAGTCAGCGGTAATTAAAAGAGTGTGCAGCGGTGCTGCTCCCATAATTACAGTGCATTGGGCCCATCCCTTACTTTCTATCATTTTCCCAAATGTATCTCATATCCTTCTCTGCCCACAAACACATACCTAATACTTCTACTTAACACATTTAGAGATTAGCACGCTAAAATACAGTCCTCGGAAAATCTTTACATTTTACTAACACTTGAAATCAATAAATGAGCTCATGTCATAAAAATGTTTTTCCTCCCCGTCCCTGGTCCATGCAGGCTTAAATTATAGGATGCAGGTTTTAGCTCCGCTGCTTTGTGAATAAGATGCTTTACAGGGAAGCCTGTCAAAACACATTTGCGGATGTCAGTCCTGAAAGCACAATAACAGAAGCAGCTCGATTACTTCTAAGTGATAAATGGACACTTGCCATGTAAAAAGTAGTTAGAAACGGACCGCATAGGACAAACCTACAATAAAATGTAGGGAATGGGCCCTTGAGCTCTGTCATGGATCTGTTCTGACACTCAGTAACATGTTCTACTCTGTCTCCTCCATTAGAGGGAGACAGCCGATTAGGCAGTATTCTGACTTTGTCCAATATTCTGAATCCTTAAATGTGTGTTTCAGTGAAAGAGTGACCTGAAAGGACCAGAGATGACTGACAGAGCTGGGATTTTCCATGCTGGCTTTAAGAGGCAGTTCCATACGTTATTTTAGATCCCGGTTGCTAATGACAGCGCTGTCCTGTTGTGGTCTCAGGTTTAATCAAGTTTTAGATCCATCCTCAAAACCTCCGTTGACGCGACAACGACATCTGACCCGTGGAGTTGGATCGTCATAGATATATATAGATATGGCAAATGACTCATCATCTAGCATTCAGATAGAAGATGTGGAAAGACACTTGGTCACCCAGCAGGGACAGGATGTGTCCGAGAATGTATGTTTTATTTTCCCTACAAACCTAATTTTGGATAACTGAGCCGAGTTATGATGTACATTATAGTGATGGTTCATTTTAACATGAAGACGTTTCTGCTGCACTGAAATGTAAAAAACACTGAGTGTTTTGTTCGGTGGGAGAAGGACAGGGCGTGTCTGTGGTACTGTATGATGCGGTTTGCATTTTTGCTGAGGTGAGCTGCTTACTTCTCCTCATTTTATTAACATTCCTTCTGGGTGGGGCAGGCAGCTCAGCACACGCTACCACAAGTAGAGGAGGGAGAGAAAAAGAGTTAGGTAGGTGAAATAAGGCTGGGAAAGCTCCACCTGTATTGGGGGGAGGGATGTAAGAACACCCCACTCAGGAATGCGAAATTTGACCCTGTTTGAGTCACCGTCATTGACCAATAGGAGTCTAAGTGTCCTCTGATCCCTTCTTCATTTCTGGTTAGACTTTCTCCTCATGGTTTTGTATAAGTCTGGGAAAGGGGTGGGGTTTGCTTTATTTAACATTTTGTGGTCTGTATTTGGGGCTTTGGTTTGGTTATATAACAGACTTCATAGGTCATATTATACTGGAACCATCTGCACATTGTTGCTGCTTAAACAAAGCCTCATACCTCCAGAAGAGTAACTTTATAGACGAAGGAAGAAACGTTCTTAAAGTTAATGTATTTTAATTTAAAACATTTCATACACTGTAAAGGCAGCTGCTATTTTGAAATGCTGTAAAAGGCCATTATCGCTAAATCAAAAGCCAGGAAAGATTTGCATGATATTAATTATGTTCACCACTGCTAGGTTTAATAGATGAAATAATTGGCTAGGGTACAGATCATCTCTTCTAGTATACTGCATCTGTGGCCCCTCACATTTCTGAGTACACTGGTTAAAGCATCATTAAAACAAAGTGAGTCTGCATTCATCTTCTCAGTTTCCTGGACTGAAGCCTCCAGGGAAGCTATGGTAACCTCTTAGCTAAACTTCCAAAATAGCAGTGGGGTTTCCCCAGTTTCCGACCATATGACGCAAGCAGCTGACGACAAGAAGGGGTGACCCAGTGAGACTGAAAATAGTCTGTCGAGTTTGAGTGGGCTCTGCCTACATGAATGCGCTTACTGTTAAAAAGAGCCATCTGGTCTTGGAGGAGCCTGGATGAGTGACTAGTATAATAAGCACTTTTGCTTCATGTAATGGGACGTTTCGTCTGCATGCCTTTCCAGAACAGCTCTGATGACCAAGATATTCCACAGTCTCCGTGTGAATGCATCACTAGTGTAAGACCTTGGCTAGGGAGCCTGTAGTTAGTGCTTCACTGTCACTTTTCTCAGGGCTAAATTAGGGCCCTTTGGTATCACCATATGAGGTTTGCAGATGTTCGATAAGGAAAATGCAGATCGTGGGTGGGAGTTGGCAATGACTAACTTTGAGAAAAAAATCCGTCAGTTGAAATGTGCTACTTTTTATTTAGTAAATAATTAGTTTGCTTCTTTTGCTGGGCCTTAATATAGCAGTGAACACATTTCTGTTTTATTCTGAAGCAAATGTGTTAACATGAACAGAAGCTTTTGGAGGAAACATTCGTTATACTCGTTTTTCCAAATCTGCTGTCTGATAAATTATCTCTTTGCATTATCTCAGTCCGACCCAGCTGGAGGGAGTAGCTGTGACTCTTTAGGATGATGTTTTCACACAGTGCTGGGTGGAGATAGGGAGGTGGCTGTAGGTGGGCGAGAACGCAAGGGTGAATGTGGGTGATCTTAGATACACACGTTGTTGTAGTTATTTTGCATAGAAACTACTCTTTGGATGAACTTTGAATTTAAATATGAATGCCTCATTCTTTGTGATATTTCTGCATTTTAATTGTGATGTTGCCCTGATTTTTGCTGATGAGAGTGAAACTGCAAAGTGCAGCAAAGTGCAACTAGTAGTATCTTTGTAGTAAGGCAACTACATTCTGTGCAGTGGGGCTGCAATTACAAAATACTAGTATTTGGGATAAATTGTTATATGATGCTATGTCTTGCTTTATATAAAATGAATAAGTGAATCTATAGTGTGATAATGTAAAACTCTGGCCTTTATTACATTGACCCCAGTACACCTGAAGGAACACTCATCTGGCTGGTGATGCAAAGCCCTGCTCTATTGAAGCAACAGAGGCTATTTAACTTCGGCAACGGGCATGCCTGTCTGCTATACATAAGAGACTGAGTATCTGCATGAATGTGTGAGTTATAGGCAAGTACGGGTGGGCAATATGACCTGAGTGAATATTGTGACCTTTTATTTTGATGAGCAATATGCTTCTCTAACATGGAAATTGAAGCTGCCCCCCCCCCACCTGCAATGTCACTGAGGTGCTTTGCATCCAAACATTTGCATGTTGCAGGTCAATATAATGATAATGACTATCAAACAATATATTGTGCAAACCTCAATGTGGAAGAAATCATGCTTTTACGATTAAGATCCATCCATCATTACACTGTATTAAAAATTCATTACTTGTGCCTTTTTTATTTGAAAACAAGGAGTGGTGAAGTCTCATTGACAGTTAAGAACTAGTTGATCTGTTAAGCTAGGGGCTGGATTATGACAGTGTAGCTCTATCCCTCCTGGGGATTTTATTTGGATTTCTCCTGCCACTCCTTAATTCCTTCACCTGTAGGGACACATGCAGGGAACAGCTAAAGTCATTATTTAGGGTGTGTCTCTCCAAGCCTGCCGGAGAGCCATCAAATATCAAAAAAACACTCACACAAACTCTCTCTTACACACCGCCAATTTAAAACAAGCATCAAGCCTGAACAGGTACAGCAATGAGCAGTACTCCAGAGGTTAGACGCACTAGGGAGCTGAAGTGACAGGCATGGTGGACTGGACATAACCGAGCTGCTCTTCTTTCACTCTACGTATATCTTGTTTTTTTTTAATATATACATATAATCTTGATATATTCATTGTATGTCTTGTTTTATAAACAGTATACATATTTTACACACTTTCTGTTCTTGTCCATGCTATTTGGTTACACTGGAAAGGTTCATAAAGCAAACTTCCTGTAAATATAAGTCAAGATATTTTTGTCCTGTAGTTTCAACCAGAAAAGTCTATACTGAGCCGGACTGATTATGACCAACCACATTTATCAGGGTATTCATCAGTTTCCTGTTATGGAGGTGGAAAATGTGTGCATATTTAGGGTTGAGGAAGATATACATTACAGTTTGGAGAAGTGTGTCTAGTTACCAAGAATTGTATTCACGACAGAGAACGATAACCCATTTACCAAACAGATCTATATTTGTTTCTATGGAAGCCTGCTCTGTGTGTGAGTGTTGTGGTAGGGTGGTGGTTTGAGTTGGGATGGGTATGAGTAATAGTACCAGCATGCAGACACCTGAGTGACCAACCTCCTCCCACACCCTTCCTGGGACAGCACACATGATGAGTAACTCATTATTGTTGTTTTCTCTGGAATGTTTTATGCCCAATCATTAAGGGTGATTTTGTCTGTGCTTGTACACATATTTAAGGACAGTCGTAATTAGAGTCTCCTTGAGTACATGACCATTAGGATGTTCTAAGTGACAGATATTTTATCACAAATATATACTTTATACACAATATGTGTATTGTAGCTAAGTGATTTTGTTAATATGGTGTCAGATTTATTATAGGTGTTGGATTTTCACCCAGTGCACTATGCTGTCTTTGACACTGCTTTCATTTTATGCCACTTTTTATTGTGCACTGACTACCATCTAAGGTGTGTTTGTATGGTAGATGGTACGGCACATGAGGCATGCTGCTAGCCACACCTTGTTCGCTGCTCAAGTTACTCCTCCTTTTCCTGCCACAGCCCCACCGTGATGACACGGCTTAGCTAAAAGTAGGCGGGCCTTGCCCACAATGTCCTCCAAGCACTCAGTCAAATGTTACTCAGAGCAGCACAGGAACAGGCCCAGACTCCGTAGCCTGTAGGCATCAGTTAGGCTGAAAAAAAGAAAGGGAGAAAGGAAACGTGAGCTAACAGGAGGGGATCAAGACTGAAGAAAAAGTGAGTTTTGACTGGAACTGCCAGCTGCTGGTCCCTGGTACTGCAATCGAAAATTAAGGAAAACATCTTCTAGACAACACCCTGTGGTTATACACAGGGAAAGAGACAGCTACGGACTGATTCTGCTCTCATAGCACAAAGATGAGCTCTTCACAGAAACAGAGGAACTACTCCAATGACAGCCTGGGCAGAGACAGGACACCCTCAGATGAAGGCTTTTATCAGGGGATGCTCAAGGCCATGGATGGCAGGAAAGGTACCTGAGCAACAGCTCTCTCTTACACCAAATGCTCAGAATGGGAAAGAGAGACTGGTGACTTAAAATATTCATAGGAATGGTCGTTTAGTGTATGCTCACAATGCTCAACTGTTTACGCTTACTGTTTAGGTTTCCAGTTATTCGTAGGGATTTTCTATCCATACTAAATGTTAGTTTGTGATCTGAATACTCTCTTCGTGTGGTTTTTCCTACTTTTACCATAATTCCGTGATGGAGTGCATTGCTGGGAATTACACTTTGTACTTTCTTCCCTGCAGAAACCTTATTCGTAATTTGGTAAATCTTTCATGGCCTCTTTTGAACATGGTGTTGCAGTCCCAGTGGTTTTGAAGTCTTTCCTAGCTGGTGAACTGTACTGTGTAATCATTTCTCTTATCTTTACAGTCTTGTTTGTTCGGCTTGGAGTCTTACTTCTTGTCTTACTTCACTGCTGAAAAAAAAAACTGTGACACTACCACCAGATCAAAAAACGTCAGGCAGTAAAGGTCACACCCCTTTTGTCCTGTAACGTGCTGTTCTGTTGGTCTTTATGTCATTAGTAGAGGGACAAACATAGCTGAAGAAAGAGCAAATAGTGGCCCCAACACAATGCAGCTCTGTGATGTTCATTTTAATATTCTAATCAGTTAATGTTTAGTGTTTCTCGTTTTCATTCTTATTTTTGTGCTGAGCATTGCAGCTTATCATTGATCAATAATAAATTATGAGTCAGTTAGTTGCTGTCAGATCAATAGAGGCAAATTAGAGACAGTCCTTGATATCAGATTCCCGTGTGCCTGACCTCACACTGGCCAGAGGGCGGGGTCCATTGTGGAGGTAATTGCAGAAGTGACGGCTCAACCATTAGCACTGTAACGCAATACTTGTGAGAGGAATCAGAAATCCCCCAACTCTGAGGTCAAAGTATGTCTTCTTTCAAAGATATGAGTCAGGGTTTTTGGAGCTCAGAGGCTACTCTGAAGCAAGCCCCTGATTGATACACTTTCACTGAATTGGGAACCTCCAAACAGGAAGTCTTTTACTGATGAGCAGAGACTTCTCCACCCTCTTTGGTCAAAGTGCAGCAAGTTTCCGTCCTTTGGAGCTCACCATGGCAACTTTGATCAATAACATTTGCCCTTGACCACACCCAGGAGAGAAATGTAGAGAAAGTGTAGCCCGTAGGTGTGTCAGCGTTGGCCCAAATAAGCAAACCTCTCTGTACTTCAGCCCTAGATAACAGACTGGGTTTAAAAGACTCTGCCATGTTATTTCTTATCGTTGATGCAACATGCCTAAAGCTCTGATTTAGCATTCTGAAACTAGCACTTCCACTTTCTTTCAATCTGCAGTTTCACTCCAGCACTGAAGCCACAGCAAGTGCTTGTCACCATACAAACCGACCAGGATAATGGTTGTTTTCTAATGGTAATAATGCTAGTTAAGGGAAATGAAGCAGTTATAATTTGTGTCATAGATATGTTGAGATCTATACAAATCGATTCAATGAAGTTGCAGGGCATTAAGCAGATTGTGGTGAAGGTTCAGGCATTTCAGGACAGTGAAACCAGGCTATTGTAATTCAGTAGACTCTTTGGCCATTGATACTGGGAGGAAACTTTCCCAATACTGTAAGTGAAGCAATCTTTTTGGTGACTGTGACATATGACGCTGAGCTTTTTTTCTTGTAGGGTCATCTAAGAATAGAGTGGTAATGATTCATACATTGCTGTTCTTTTGTGTAGTCTCCCTCAGAAGCTTTCTTAGTATTTAAACAGTAAATCATGACATTCTCAAACAACCAGCAAGTAGAGTTTTACTATTTGCGAGTGTCATGTTGCACATTCGGCCTCCTAACAAAAGAACCTGCTAAATGAATAAGTATAAAACTTACTGCATTGCTCTTCACACATGGTTGAATACACTACAGTGATGAAAACAGGAAGTGACCCACGTAGTTGCTTGGTAACATTCTTGTTAACATTTCACAGCTTCCATCACTATCAAACAATGATCATTACTAAAAATATTAATAGAAGAGTCAACACGAACCTTATATAGTCATACAGTTGTGCAGTATTAATTCACACTTTGGCTTTTTATGAATTCGGAGGTCCAGATATATCGCACAGATCTAAGTTGACTACAGTGTCTGTTTAAGATGGAAAGACTACATGAGTCTACATGAGTCTACATGAGTCCATGTTGTCTATTTGTTTGTTGGGTGTACAATGGTAGTATTATATTTTCCAGTGTTCTGCCTGTATGCGTGTTTGCATTTTGCCTGAGGTCACCCTCTGAGCTCAGACGCTTCTTTAGCTTTCACCATCCCTCTGTTTCACAATGGCACTGTGGAGAAACCATCTAAGCATGCCAAAACATCTAAGTCAGGTGCCAAGGAAACACCCCTTTTTATGTGTATACCCCTGAGCCATTATACAGATGGTATGGTGTGAGGTTAAAGGCAAGTCTGTGCAGGGGGCTGATTTCATTTGGTCTGACGTGTCTTTGGTGAGGTTAAACCACGGAGGGGTGACTCTCCGGACAGTTATTGTCCACAGTATATTCTTACTCCACAAATTTCTTCCCATTTAACTGCCTTCTCCAGGCATGCAGATAATAATTTCATTTTAATGTTAGGTTAAAATCCATAATCTTGAACATTCTCACTGTTCTTTTGAAGAAGCAACATGATATGTGAGAGGCATTTGTCTGATGTGAGATGTGTGTCATTTTTACATATTTGTAATCATGTTTGGTGTTTTTTTGTGTTTTATTGCAGATGAACGTGACAGAGTACAGAAAAAGACTTTCACAAAATGGGTGAACAAACATCTGATGAAGGTAACTGATGTTTCGTACTCACCAGTTTATCGAGGCATATCGAGCCATGGTGCTCATTATCTGTCATTCTTACTAACCAACTCATCTCATTTATGTCTGCTTCTCAACTACTCATGCTGGTTTATAAATGAAAGTAGATGTTGTTAAAAGGAAAGCTAATATGACTTCTTTGGAAACTGGCAGCTAGTGTACGTGCTGACTGCCGTAGGTGCACATGACATACACATGAATATTATCCCTGAATCACAGCTCTAATTAATTACTCTAACTGGGTGAAGTTGGGCTGAATGTTGTGAAACTTTGATCTGTGTCTCAAAAACATATGCCTATTATTTACCAAAATTGGAGTCAGATAGTAGCAAAAGGTCATAGAGAAACATAGCATAGATTTTTGGTGTACAAGGGTGCAACAAGGGTCCAGGTTTAAGATACCAGACTTAAGAGCTATGGTTCTGCTCCAGTCATGCCTTTCAAATGAAGCACCAAAGGCCAAGGCAAGCAGCATCCATGGTAGCATAATATTTGGGATAGTTACAGTGCAGCAGCCCATCACCTTAAGCATCTACATGTTTCCTAATGTGTGCAGTGATGCACCTAGTGACTGTATAGGCAAACGAACGCCACCCAGGCAACTCAACACTAAACTGTAATTAGTCACAAAGCATCATTAGCTTCAAACATGCTGTCAGCAATCTATTCGAAGCTCCCTCCTCGCTCTTACTTGACTCAAGAGATTTGCAATGACATGCAGTCTACCATGCTATTTATCATTCTCCAGTTACAATGGCTAAGGGATTTTAAGTGAGGTTAGAAAAGGCAAACCCCTCAATCCAGACCCTCTCATTAGTGAAGAAAAACACCTCCTCCTGCTGAAGCTACTCCTGTGTGTAGAAAATGTACTGTGTCATTTCTCATTTTATGTAAGCCACTGTAATGTCAGTGCTAATGGGCCTGAGCTTGCAAGGACGTTCTATTTATACCGGCCAGACTCCCATAAACCAAAGAGTTCCATTCATTTACCCAGAAAGAAAAAAGAAAACTTGCAGCACAAAAGACTATTCTGCAAAAGGCCAGTGTAATGCCAAACTCCATAGCCCCTGATTGAAGACAAACATATGAGCTGTGCTGAGAGTTACTGGCTGTGTGGAGGGGAGAATAAGTCAGAAACATCTGGATTCGTTTTGTTGCTCTGAAGAGGCTGACTGTGCTCAGGGCCTTGGATTTGGCTTCTCTGTCGGTAGCACATGTGCTTGGTTGCGTGTGGCTGTCTGCTACCTTCAGACACACAGTGTCAGTCTGCCCCCCCTTAGCATCTTCATGTCTCAGTTATGGGCATTTCTTCTTTGTATAACCACAACTTCTGAAAACACTACTTTATTGCACTTACTTTAATTTTATTGCCTGCACCTTGAGATGGTCTGATCTAAAAGAGATTCAATTCAAACAAAACAACCCCAAAAAAACATGCAGGGGAGATTTATATCTAATATTCGACTGAAAGTTAAATATACGTGTCAATCACTGTTTTGTTTTGTTTTGTTTTGTTTTGTTTTGTTTTGTTTTGTTTTGTTTTGTTTTGTTTTGTTTTGTTTTGTTTTGTTTTGTTTTGTTCAAAATGTGTTAGGAAAATAGTGTTGCTATGAAACCTGTAAGGAATGTAGTAAGAAACAAGACTGATGTAAAACTGATGTAAAATCTTGTTAGGTTGGTTATTATACTCATGCTCTTCATGGCATGTTTATCAGATGGTATGCATCTGACTTGTAAATGGGAATAGGTAGGGAAAGTGTTAATAGACTGCTTGAGTTAAAGCTCTGGTTCCTGGATTTTAGCTGATGTAAATCAGATGGCTCCATGGCTTTTCTCATTGGCTGATCCTTGGGGTGGAGACAGCTATTGGGAGCTGTTGGGAGACGTGCAGTTTTTTTTTTTTTCACTGTAATACCTTGGTTCAATCCTGTGGGTGCTAAGAAAGAAAGAACTGTGTGGTTTGTCTGTGAAGGTGTAAAATGAGTGCGCAGTGAAAGACTATTTGTTATGTACAGTATTCAGGCTACCTTACTGTATAAGAATAACCACAGATTTATGCCTTTGTTGCAAAGCTAAAATGACAGAAAAATGAGTAGGTTAAGAATTTAACCTTGACACGTTCAGTTAACAGCTGACAGGTACAATTAGTGCTGACAGGTTCAGTCAGTCTACAGAGTGATTTTATCTGTCAACTGCAGTAGTGTGAGTACAAACAGACATACAGCTTTTTCTCAATATGACCATAACAGCA
Organism: Prochilodus magdalenae; assembly: GCA_024036415.1. Classification (NCBI taxonomy): domain Eukaryota; kingdom Metazoa; phylum Chordata; class Actinopteri; order Characiformes; family Prochilodontidae; genus Prochilodus; species Prochilodus magdalenae. Next base: position 1,229,758 of record JAMWET010000402.1, read on the forward strand.
TGCTATTGCCCAGTGCTGAAAGACAATCTTTTTAGGTTTGGAGCCTGTGGACAATATGAAAACTGGAGTACAGCATTCAGTAAATTTGGCATTGAAGAAATGATTATTAACTGTGTGGACTGGGTGCTGAGCATGAACATGAACACAGCACCTTTTAAAGTAGACGTCTGCGCTTTGTAGTTCACTGTCACTTTTCAAATATTCGAGTGCAGTTCTCAGGTCCTCCTTCCCAAAATCTCCGTCCCCAAAATGGTCCGCATTTTTCATCCCTGTGTTTGGGAGCCCTGCAGAGCAAGTAGTTAATCTGGCACTAAGCAGAAATCGTGCAGTGGCTGAGTTTATGAGCTTTGTGAGTTTAATGTAACACAAATGGGACAACAGTGATCCCTAGTGGTTAAAGATGTGCACTGTCACTTTTTGAATCCTTAGCATTCCTGAGAGAAGTTGTGACAGCTTTAACATATCATAAGGTAGTTGGAAAAAGTACATGAATGACTTTATTGATTAGTCTCGCTTTATTTGGAATACCATTGTAAGCATTTTTTATATATGAACCTTTTATTGGTTGATTATCAAAGGTTAGGGCTGTTAGCATAAGTACCAAGGCCAGGTTGAGATTCAGGTTTTGGGCTGAGATTAAGCTTGGCATTACAGTTATTGTCAAACAACTAACAGACTTCCAGGTACTTATGTAAGAGTTTGATAACAGTGAGGTCTACAAATTATGTTTAAAACACTATACAACCAAAATATAGACTGACTAATGTTAGTTATGCTAAGCCAGTGTTCATAAGACAAGCCTAGTGCTTCCAGGATGAACACTTATGAAGCCTATTGGCCTATTGTTAGCTTAAATAAATAGAAAATCACTTAGTAACTGTCTATAAGTCTGTCATTTAGTAGTGTGTGATATACCAATTCATCCACTATACTGTTTAAATGACCTAGCATGGTTTTATATAACAAAATATTCATAAATAAGATATACTATGACTTAAACCATAAGCCACGGCTACAGTCGGTCATTTATTGCTTCATTCCGTCTTTCATATCCTCCCTTAAAGCACTTATGTGCAAGTTTGTGCAAAGTGGGGTTAGTCAGTTAGGGATGTCTTGGCTGGCCCGCATGGCGGTCTGGCAAGAAGTAAATCAGTGCTCATAGTGTATGTTGCGACAGTGTGGAATGTCTATTGATGCTTAGCTTCAGTGATTTTTAAAAGATGTACTTTTCTACACTCTTTAACTTCTTTCTTCACCTGTCAAAACACTGAAATTAAAAGCTCTGTAAAGTCAGTTTAGATGTAGTACAATTATGCGTGAGTAAATGAATAATTGATGTGATATAGCCACAGTCTGCTTTTTATTTGACAGCTTTTTTAGGACCAAAAAATAAGGTTGTCCAATTTAGTGGTACATAATATTTCATATTGCGTTGAAGTCATGATTTTTTTTTATTCAAGCTATGTGAGTAGTACACTAATTTCATCTAACATGTAAATGTCTTTAATATTCATGTTTATTCCATTTTTCTTTCTTTAACATGATGTGTTTATTCATCTTCACCTATTGCCCATTCAATTTTCTTTTATTCATCATCTATTATTCCCATCTCTGTCTGCATTTATCTCATTGCTTCATCTCTTCATGCAGCACTGGAGAGGGAGATCAGAGGTAGGTACCATCTGCGTACAGGCCCTGACAGGATGGGGATCCACCCTTTTCTGAACTGCATGAGTTCGTCTTCACCCTGGGGTTTTCCACCTCAACTCAGAGCTTCTTATGCTGTCCCTGTCAAAGTACTAAGGAATAATGCTTTTAGTTTGACCCACAGTCAAATTTCCTACAATGTTTGTAAGCTTAGAATAAATGAACAAATTCACATCAGCATAAGAATTTCATGAGTTTTTTTAATTTCCCCAACACTTTGGTGTTTTACTGTTGGTGTGTCTGGTATTACAATGCATGGTGGCACCTATTTAACCCCTTGAACTCCCCCTTCAGATGTATGTAGGCCCACATTTTAGGTTTCTTCACTCTCAAAACTACATACCAAATTTAGTATGTGTATAGTAAATGGGGAGACATTTACGGCAGATACTGCAAGTCTCAATGAGTAACTAAAATGTATGTGGGTTTCAAGGGGTTAAATGTTTCTTAAGAATGTATCCATAAGAGCACAGTTTGAGATGCTACACATAGAGTGTGGTTATGTGTAAGGGAGTAAAAAGGGGAGGGGAGTTGTTTTAGTATTTCATGACTGCCCTATGACTCTAATAAATCACTTGTCAAATATGGCAGCTGGTATTTGAGCAGGTGTGTCTGTACTGAAGTCAAGGCCGCTTTACTGCCTTCAGGCATGCATTCCTGCTGATGCTCTCTTACAGAGTTGAGTAAAGCCTGCTGTCCGAAGCCTAAAGCACACTGAATCCAACTGTTGAAAATCGAATGGTTTAGTTCTTCAGAAAAGAGTAATATGTGGCCTTTCTAAACAGTTCTCTACTCTCTCTGTCTGTTGTCAGGCGCAGCGTCAAGTATCTGATCTGTACGAAGATCTACGAGATGGACATAACCTGATCTCTCTGCTGGAGGTGCTCTCTGGGGAGACGCTGGTGAGCCTCAATGAATGCGTTTATGACTGGGCATAACCTTTCTGCAGCCAAACTCAGCTACAACTAACCACACACCCAAAGTCCCTGACCCCAACCCATTCCACTGAACCTGAAGTACTTGCGCAACGTCGTTAAGCTAATAGAAACCAACTTAGCTTTTAATGCCAAATACTATGGCCTTGTTCACACTTGGTGTCTGTCTTGAGTGATCAAATCAAAAGTGGATAATGAACCATATTGCCTTTCCATAGGTCTAGAATGTACCACCATTGGCAATTCAATTTCATAACAGCAAGACAGGGTGCTGCAATGCATTTACTACACCAGTGTTGCTGCAGTTGTTCTCCCTAACAGAAACGTGCAACATTTGCCTGTTTACAGTCTGTTACAAACGTTTAGAGGCAAAGGAAGATGCTACAAAGCTGCGTTCTTCTCTTCTGTGATGATGCAGTTAATTCATTGCTTCATTGCTGTCAGGGATGCATAAGGATGCTTTCGTGTTCATGCTACAATGTTATGTGATGTGTCCCTCACAACCCCCGAAGGTTGTTTGAATGATCAACACATTTCCAAGATGCCTCGGTACTTTGTGTTTTCCACTTATGATTAGATCATCTAAGGAATGGGACCTATAAGGCTGTCATTTGTTTATTTTAATTTCAATTTTCTTTCACTTTAAACTGTTCTGTTCTCCTTACTCTTACTGTTTTTAATATGCTACAAGTTCTAAGATGATTTTGCTGAAATCACACCCAAAACACTGGGTTTCCCACGCAAACTTTATTTCTCTGCTAGCTTGATGTCATGCTATAGTACTGCTTTTCCTCCATAACACATTAACTTCACCCTTTGCCTTCTCTCTTTGAACTGTGTGGCACCTGTTTGATTCCTTATCTTCCTTCTCTGCCTCCCTTTCCATCTCTTTCTATCCCTCCCTCCCTATGTATGCTGACCTTTGATCTCTGCCCTGTGGGCTTTTGCCTCCTCACTTTGCACTGCTCTTGCTGAGGCTAGTCCAGGGAGAGGGACGTTGTGAGGAACTTGCGGTTGGTGAGTGGGTTTGTCAATTAGGTGGCTATTTTTGTATTTTTTTTTTTGTAATTGTTTTTATTTGTTTCCATGTGACAACATAGGTCTATGACTATGTTGCGCTTTTTGTGAACGTTTTTCATCAACATTTTTTATTTTAAAGGTTAAATTATGGCGCAGAATATTATAGTTTGGTCAAATAATTTACTCAGCTATTTTCAGTATGAAGTATGAAACTAAATCGTGTGAATTTATACAATTATAATAATGTTTATTCTGGTATATTTACTATGTAACTATGTTGCAGTTGTTTGGTTATACTTCATTAGGTCTTCCTGTGTGCTGGTAACATGTGGATATTATGTTAGTAACATTAGAAATTACCTGAACATGATGACAGAAGCTGCCTAGATGCCACTAACTGGATAATTAGCTTGACCATTGCATGAATTATTGGTGCTCCTCCTCTCTGCATCGCCATCTAGCTGAACTTGAGCTCATGTTTTGGGTGTGTAAACAATGTGGCATATATATACTAGTTAATTGTCTCTTTTTATTGCACCATGGCGCCTAAAAATATGGAGACCACAAATGAATCTCTATTTCCAACTTCGTGTAGTCTTGAAGCAGAAATCTGTTACACAGCTTGATATTTTTCAGACTGAGAGAAAATCAACATTTAATCACAAATGCCTCCGAAGTGTGGTGTACGTTTTTCAAGTATTTCTGCACACTGACTTTTCCCTTTTTCTTGTCTTCCTTTATTTTCTGCCTTCCTCCATCTCTACTTTCGCTTTTTACCCGACTCTCTTAACCTGTCTTCTTTCTCCCTCCAGCCTCGGGAAAAAGGACGCATGCGATTTCACAAACTTCAGAATGTACAGATAGCACTGGATTTTCTCAAACACCGGCAGGTAAGACAAACCCAGACCATGCATGATTCAGAAACACAAAATCATTGTATTTTTAAAAATTACAGATCAAACTCACTTGAATTGCATTCAGATTAAATTGAACTTACTATTGTGCCATTTCTACCCAGGTCAAGCTGGTGAACATTAGGAATGATGACATAGCAGATGGAAACCCCAAGCTTACTTTGGGGCTCATATGGACCATCATCCTCCACTTCCAGGTGTCCTGCTCTGTCAGTGTTGAGTTCCCATACCATTACCTCCTCCGCTGCTGTTACCTGTCCAATCTGGAACTATCAATCCACATTCACTCTGTGTTTGGGTTACATAACATCCAATGGAATCTAATCATGCACTCAACCATAATTCTCAAATTATTCTCAAATTCTCTTCCTCTTCTAATGGTGTTACAATCATGGGTCTGTCCACTGTGACTGAACTAAAATCTAATCTCGAATCTAAAATCGAATCTAAAGAAAACAGATGAAGCAGGTGGAAATTACAATATATATTCTTTTTAGGTGTTTTGAAAAAAAATCCTCCACATTAAATGTTAAACTAGGGTTTTCAGATTACTATGGTTTGATGGATAATGCTGTTGATGAGTTGTCTACTCAAAAGTCCTATAGAACAAAACTGTGGCCAACATGAAGGAGCAGTGTCCGTCTCATTTCTAAACTTAGTTCTCCATTAGTTCAGCTTTAACTGTTTATGAGCTGCATATCATGCTAAGCTATTGTGTTTTGATAATAAATATTCCATGTTAGCAGACTTTTCCATGGGAGGGTCCAGGTGTGAGTCAAATAATGCCTGCTAAAGGGAAGAGAAGTACTAGGGTGGAGTGTCTGACCAGACATAGTCTCTGAAGAGGGCTGATAGGAAACACGAGGAAATCCCTAATGAATATGACTCATTTGCTCTGAGCAGTAGACTTCAGACAGGAAATTAAATAATGCAAAATTTGCTCTCAGACTGTGACCTGGCCTTTAGTCTAGTCTCATGACCTTTGCCTAAAGCCAACACTAAGATACTCACCGTTGGTTCTGTATGAAGATCCACATTACAATTCTCTAGACAGCATACCTAGCAAACAAATACATCACAGGATAGCAGTTTTGTCAAAGCTCTCAGTTTTAGAGCCTGGTGGAGGTCAGTGGTATTTGGTGGAACATTTTGATCACTTTGTATTTTGAAGTGCATGCACACATACAATATTAATGATTTGGCATGATTCAAAAAATACATTCTGGTCAAATGGTCATTTCTATGAACACTAAATCAACCTACATCCTTTCTGGTGGCTGATAGATTTCAGACATCCAGGTAAATGGGCAGTCAGATGATATGTCAGCTAAGGAGAAGCTGCTGCTGTGGTCCCAGCGCGTGGTGGAGGGCTACCAGGGTCTGCGCTGTGACAACTTCACCACCAGCTGGAGAGATGGCAAGCTCTTCAACGCAGTTATTCACAGACACGAGTGAGTATTGACCTGAGGTGCTGAGACCACTCAAGAATCCAGACTGAATAGTGTTTTTAAACCCAGATGGTCATTGTTACTAATTGCCAATTGGCTGTTTCTGTCATCTCAATTCTATGGCTCCAGCCAGTCTAGCAGTAAAGTCAAAGACATGAATTTCTGAGACAGGAAGATGCTCAATATGTACTCTCACAACATCATATGGCAGCTAAATGCACTTGGAGCATGCTGGCAGACCAATATTGGGCATTTAAGATGGTTTATGTCCACAGTTGCTTGTCTAGCACTGTGTTAGATAGACAGGGGAGGAGAGCTCACAGTGCTTCCAAGGTTATGGATGACTGGTCAGTATTCAAAATCTGGTCCCAGTCATAAAACTTGAATAAGAAGAAAGGAACACCACATAATCTTTGGACTGTGTGGTGATAGAGCTAAAACATCATAAGACAATAAAATTAGTATTACTTTACATTTTCTTCTCAATGTTTCTGAGTTCTTGGGCCAGTTACAGTTCAATGAGTCTGCATGTGCATGAATGATAAATATGATGTGAAAAAAAAGAAGCTAAAAGTAAGTAATCATTAATAGTACAGTTTATAGTAAGACATATTTGGCTCATCACGTAGCTCACATTTTGTCTTTGGTCCAGAGAAGCATTATGTCTTTATCGAAAGCCAAATATTTTAAGTCATTGCCTTGAAGGCTGGAATGCCATTTGAGAATGATTTATGATAGTTTATACTGGAACAGTTACACCAACAGGAACAAGAAAACTTTCTCTGACTCTTACCGAGTTACAGTCACCCAGTTTATCAGCATCAATGTAGGTGTGTTCATGTTAAAATATCAGTGCAGTTGAAAAATAAATATGTGTACTGCTTGTTTACTAAATGAAATCATTTCCTTACCTTGTGCTTACATTGGATGTTAACTTAAAGTGTAGATTAGGTGCCTTTTATTTTGGAGTACAGCAGAGGATAAAAGAGGGCGAGGCTGACTAGCAGTGAATGAAAGAGACTGGTTTAGTGGTTAGCAGGGCAGAGAGAGTTAAATAGAGAAATGCTTTAAGGCGTGGTGAATGGGACTCCATTATGAAAGTAAAGACAGGCATCCCCGCAGGGCACCTTTCTGTGAGATGTTAACGTGTACCTGCAAAGCTTGGCTACGCCCTCCTGCCCTTCTGGAGGGAGCACACAGGTGCGTGTTTTTGTTGGACAGAAAAGCCTTCTGCAACTGACAGAGCTACCTCTTTGCAGAAAGGGCAAGTAGGTTCTACATGCAACTCCATGGGCACATCACAGATTTTTTGAACCCCTGGACTGTTCTCATGCTGAGGGAATGTAATGCGGAACTTATTGCATTTCATGCAATAAACAATGGACTAAAAGCTGTGAAGGAAATAAGAAGTCCATGCAACTTTTTTTTCCGGCTGTGGAGCACAGTTTCTCTTTTAAGCAGCCTTTTTAAGTAGGAGGCAACATGCAGAGTCTGAAGAGGAGGCTGTCATTTAGGAAACGTCGAGTCAGCAACAGCAGTACCACAGTTTCTGCCAGTGATGCTGAGGATCGTGTGGTCATGCTGTGTGAGGAGATCCCATCTGAAAGCTCTGTAGACTCAGGCAGGGGGTCCCAGAGCCCAGGCACCCGCTCCAGTGGAGATTCCTATGCTGGCGAAGATGATACTGGGACATACTTGATCTCTAGCAGCCTCTCTCCAAAACTTTCAACCAGAATTGAAGACGGAAGCATTGAATCCATTTCTCTGCCCAGCCCAGGAGACCACTATGCTGTGCGTTCCACTCTGCGTGTCAAAGAGTTATACCGGTCTGACCATACAAATCTCCCTTATTGTTCTATTCTGTGCAGGGTAATGAGTATGTGGTTGGGTGGTTGGGCTTTGCGTAGTTTTGTTAGAAATTGAATCTTCAGGGTATTAATGCTTACAGGTTTCATAATTGATTTTGTTTTGTGAAGACAAATCAACTGAAAGGACAAATGACAAATTTGCAGTGTGTGTCTAATATTGGCTCAATAACTTTAATTCTGTAGCAGAGTTGTCTCAGTGTAATGAAAGGTATGTCACTAATAGCCTATGCCTCAGGAGTCAGATGGTAGCTAGGATTTATGAGCCAGGTGGTCCCCATAGCTAAGGAAGTTCTGTTCTCTCCATACCAACACAGAATCTGTGGTCAAATCCTTTATTATCTTGACATATAATAAACCATGTGTCTTGTAGAAGATTAGCTTGAGTTTGAATTGAGTTTAATTAAGTGTCGTCATTTGACTTAACTTAAAATCTTAGATGTTGATCTCAAAGCGTGCAAATATGGCTTTTGGTTTCTGATCACATAAAAAGTATTTAATGCAGACTGCACAATAAGCTACTAAGCACAATGTCCTTTTTCATTATTGAATGGCTTTATATATGACTATATGATATATAACATTTGCATATCCTGAAGAGAAGTTGTGTGAAGTTGTGACTTCCTTTCCCGTAAATGGTCCCTTCTAACATACTCCTGATGGCCCCTACAATTTTGTTTTTCTCTAGGCCCAGGCTCATCGACATGTCAAAAGTCTACCGCCAGACCAACATGCAGAACCTGGAGCAGGCTTTTAATGTTGCTGAGAAAGAGCTGGGCGTCACACGCCTGCTTGACCCAGAGGGTAAGTTACACTTTACTGCTCGGTTTTCAGGAAGGAGAATCTATTTCTGGAACTGGAGAATGTTCAGAATTACAGGTTCTGCTTTGGACTTGAAATCATTGGTACCTTATTTTGTATACTTTAATAAGATGTAATTGATTATCATAGCCATAGCCATGATGGTCTCTAATACACAGCTTTTTGGTTCTGTGAATATAGTGGATTTGGTGTTCTGATTAGTTGGTATCTTTTCAGATGTTGATGTGCCTCACCCTGACGAGAAGTCCATCATTACATATGTGTCCTCTCTCTATGATGCCATGCCACGTTTGCCTGATACTCATGATGGGGTCAGAGTCAACGTAAGTTTTGTTCTCAGTCTACTGTTGCTGTTGCTGTTTCTACTGCAAACAGGAAAATGATGTCATGGCTTAGTCATTACTCTTTCTTTTTCCTGGCTCAGTTATATCTTTTTGACAAAATCCAAATGAAATAGATGTTCCATATAATCCAGTCAAATTCACCTCTAGTCCTGGACAGCTACTTTTCCGCAGTTCAGTTCCAAATTCAACTCAAACTCAATTACACCGGATCCAGGGTCTTGAAAAGGTTGATTAGTTAGAGCAGGTGTGGCAAATTATGATTGGAATTAGGCTCTGTGGGAAGGTAGCTCTCCAGCACTAGGTGTGAAGCACACTAATCTAATCCAATAGACAGTGATATCTAATAAATGAACCTTTTTATCAGTGAACTTTCTTTAAGCTTCCTGTTTTCCCCAAGATATCTTCCACATTTGTGGATGACGGTGGTCATAAGCTCAGACCATACTAATTTTTGTTAATTGAAATTTAATAGATATTTTAGTCCTCTATAAAACAGTTACAGCTGCAGGTGTTTACCCCCATGTTAGACTATAGATCAGTGCACAGCATCAGATTCTCTTTTGTACCCGCACAGATAAACCTTGCGCTTGGCTTATAAAACTTCTGCATGCCATTTGATAAGCTATAGTTAGATTCCCTCAAATGCCCTATTCTCTCCCTCCCCTTCTAACTTTATGGGCAGACAGGGCCAGGTTTGTTGACACCTAATTGAGTGAGTGTGGTATGCAAGTTACTGAGTTAGCAATAGGGCATAAAGCTTTCCTGTCTGTTGTTAAGCTCTTGGCCACATGTGTGCAGGAGCAGGAGCTGCGCTGGCAGGAATACTACGAACTGGTCACCATCCTGCTGCAGTGGATCAGACACCATATCATCATCTTTGAGGAGAGGAAGTTTCCCGCCAGCTACGAAGAGATTGAGGTGAGGTCCATGGCAACAAATCTTAAAGCTTCTCTCTTTACACACAAGGGCCTTTGCTCATCAAAGCTTCTTCTGTCTGTTGTATGTTGTCACTGGAAACCATATGCTTGCAAGAATAGACAGTCTTAACTGCGTTTCCTTTGGAATGCATTGTCTGTTCTTATACATTAGTGTGTAGTAGTAGTTTTGTGCCTTTGTTAACTACACATATGTGGTAGCATGTGGCAGAAACTGTAGCCATACAAAGTCAGTAGGCTCAGTGAGAATGTTCTCATCACATGGCATGTCTGGTGGTGAAAGCCATCCTTGCTGTAAGTGGGTGAGTCATGCCATTCAATAGCACATCAAACAGTGCAGGTTCTCGCTCTTTCATATCAAGCTTTGGTTAGAGGTTATTTCATTTCTTTGGTCTTCCTAAATAAGGGTGTGTCACCTCTATGGTAAGACAAGCATTATACCTTGAGGCATGTTTTTATTATATCTAATCTGAAAAAGCCAATTCGGCACCACTCCCTTCTGGATGAGTAATGGGGCAGTCACAAAAAACTTGAGCCACCCAAATAATATTTAAATGTGTCATCGAAAAAAGCTTTTGAAAATATTGTTTGCATGAAATCTCATCTTAATGACACATTAGTTCTATTCTCCTATTATGTTTGTGATTTTTTATATAAATGAAAATACCAGATTATGTAAATAGCTATTACTGCAACCATTAATTTAGCCAGTGCTGAATAATTTCTTCTAGTGATATGTGTTTGTATTGCATTAACACCTTGTTAAGAGTTCCAACTGCTAAAGCATACACATGACTGAAGATGTGATTATGAGAATGAGAAGCATAAGGCTTTGAACTTCGCCAACAAGTCTCCTGTTTACATAATTACTGCATTTAGATAAGAGTTTTATTCGAGTCATGATGTTGTTTTCAGTGCCTTCAATTAGAATCTTTATCATTTCCAGCCTATTTACAATTATTGATTGTTTTTTAATAGTAGACCTGTAACTGAAATTAATTTAGACCATTAGAACACGTGAAACATATTTATTACTGAATTGCAGATCTTGTGGCGTCAGTTTTTGAAGTTCAAAGAAACTGAACTACCAGCCAAAGAGGCAGACAAGGACCGTTCCAAACTTATCTACCAGTCCTTTGAGGTTAGTGTCCTATTTATTAATATTTAAATATGCTAAATAAGTTTGGATAAATAATGGATCATTGCTGTTTGTGATTTCTTACATCTGAACATTTGTTACAAACAGAGTGCAGTTAACGCTGGTCAGATCAAAGTCCCCCCTGGTTACCACCCCATCGATGTTGAGAAGGAATGGGGAAGGCTACATGTGTCCATCCTTGAGAGAGAGAGGCTGCTTAGAACGGAGATTGAGAGGTGAGTGTAATGTGAAGTTTATATGCCAGGAGTGCTGATGTCATTTAAGCCTGTTTAAGCTATTTTGATCTAGCCTCCTTTGGAGGTGCGCTTACGCAACAGAAATTAGAGGTAAATGGTAAAGGGTGTTGAACGGCCATACCAGACAATGCCTTACTCACAGAGGAGACACTCCGGTAAGGCGCCCTGCTGTATAATTACTTCTAAAAGCACCGTTAGATAAGCCTTTGTTTGAATGAGCTGTACCTGAGTTACTTTGTGCCATCCTCTCACAGGTCTTAAATTCTTTACACAGATAGTCCATTTGCATTGTCCCTAAATCTAGCGTGTAACACGTTTAGTGAAATGAGAAGTGTGTGCTGGTGAATATTCTTTTCAGGAGTAAATATGTCTCATGTGAGAAACTTCAAAGCAAAACCTCACAGATAAGCTCCACATCCTTTAACCATGTTAAGTGTGCCTGCATGAAAGACAATGTGTACTGTTCGTGTTTGTCCCCATGTCAGCCTGTTGTAATTAGCGTGTGTAATAATATGTTAGAGGATCCATATTATTAGTCTTAAACAAACACGTACCGAGTACATGGATAGTCTGTTTTGTGCAGTGAAATGTCCTGAAAAAGGAGACATGAACATATCAATGGGAGATTCGATTAGTATAGACAGAGATCCATATCCCTCATGTGGAGGGACTTGGCATATTGCGTAGGGCCCGTCCCCTGTCACAAGACGGTGTTGTTGCTTCTGACTGAGTGAGTAATGTAGCTCACTGGGAAGCTTGTTTCATAGGACTGGGTTATGGAATGGCTGACCAAGCAGCAAAGACTTTTGGCTCAGTGTGAACTGCAGTTTGGTGCACTTCCCAGAGTCCCATGACAAGTCAAGACTATGGGAGAAGAGCATATTTTAGTCCAGTGTTTTGGATGAAGACCTGGGAGCTTTTGGAATATCAGTCATGGCATTTGTGACCGACCCATATAGGTTAGAGTACTTGCTCCATCCAGGGAGGCTGTGAGTGTTCTTTAAAAGTGATTTGTGGCTGGGATTGTTGTTATGTACTTGTTTTAGGTAAGGTGAAAATGACGTGAGCATGATATTTTGACTTGGATTGTTCTTATCTGTACATACCTTACAGCACTCAGGATTTGAATCTAGCCAGTTTTACTGCTTTGTTCTTATTGTAAATTGATTTGTTAGTTTTTACCCCTTGAGCCAGCAAATGAATGAATCTAGGACTTACTTAATGACTTACTTCTTATTGTGTTCTAGGTTAGAGCGGCTCCAGCGGATTGTCAGTAAAGTGCAGATGGAGTCTGGTGTTTGTGAGGAGCAGCTGAACCAGCTGGAGACCCTACTGCAGTCGGTGAGTGATGCCAGAAATGCACAGACTGCACTACATGCCTTTACCACCAGCATAGAAACTGCTGTCTTCCACTGCCACAACAGCAGCTCAATTCTTAGTAATTCACAAATGCTTCTGACTCTTTCCACACACTCCATTCCATCCATGTTGAAACATTGAGAAAGGACTGGGAATATCAGACACACTCAACTAGCTGCATTATAAGGTTAGGCACGGACCATACCTAACAATGTGGCACTGTGAATTAAATCATGTCAGTGGTAAAACTCACTTTGACCACTTTACCTTGACTTCTGCTCTGATCACGGCCACCTTGGCCATAACTTTGGCATTTTGATTTTTACCACTGACACTGCTTAATAAAAAATTGGGGCATTCAGTAGTATGACCTGTGCCCAAGTTTAAGTGTTACCCTTCACACTGTTGCATTAAACATACTTGATTTAAATGTGCACGTTGGCTCAACTTGACTAAAATAGGCCACATCAGTACAATTACTGTGTGTTATGATTTGGACATTATGTACTTATGATGATGAATTATGAATTGTGTACAACTTTTTTCAGTGCACCTGTTGCAGGTTTCTTGAAGGGCTTTGACATTTTTTGGAGTTGAGCACTACCGTCATCATAGCCTTTGTTTGGTTGATTGCACATTCAGTTCACGTTTTGATTTGAGTTTTTTTTTTTTTTTCCAGGACATTCGACTCCTAAATGCAGGAAAACCTGCCCAACACACAGCCGAGGTGGGGAGAGACTTGGATAAGGCTGATGACATGATCCGTCTGCTCTTCAACGATGTGCAGTTTCTCAAAGATGGGCGCCATCTCCAGGCTGAGCAGATGTACCGCAGGTGTGTCTTTAATCCCCATCTGATCTACTACAGGCATGTGGTAATGTGTAGGCCAAACAGATATTTGGTTACCATAGTGCAGTAATATTCACAATATTCACATCTACTATCATTAGTAAGAAAAAGTGTGAAAATATTTGAAATATCTTTGCTTAGGGTTTACCGTCTGCACGAGCGTCTGGTGAATCTGCGAAGTGAGTATAATCTGAGACTCAAGACAGCAGTGAAGTCTGTCCAGGCACCTTTGGGTAAGGCACAGACGATAAGTCATCGACCGCGGCCTGAGCTGGACGAGGTCACTCTGCGCTATGCCCAGGACCTGCTGGCTTGGGTAGAAGAGAACCAGCGCAGAATAGAAACAGCAGAGTGGGGATCTGACCTGCCCACTGTGGAGTCTCAGCTCGGCAGTCACAGAGGCCTCCACCAGACTGTTGAGGACTTTAAAGCCAAGATTGAGCGGGCACGATCTGATGAAGTAATTATTTTTTATTTATGTACTTGGACTGTTTGGACTTTTCCATTTCTGACTAATAGACTAATCAGTAGTGGATGAATGACTGTGGTTTTACAGGTGTAATGTTTGTGTTTCTTGTGTGTTTTAGACTCAGCTCTCTCCTATCAGCAAAGATACATATAGAGATTACCTGGGCAGACTGGATCTTCAGTATGCCAAGCTGCTGGTGAGCATTATTCTTTCATTCATGGTATTCATATTGTTAGCATACAGGTAGTTACAGGGGTGTAACGTGTTGGCTGTTCCTCATGTTTAGAACTCCTCCAAGTCTCGTCTGCGGAACCTCGATCAGCTTCATGCTTTTGTCAGTGCTGCCACTAAAGAGCTGATGTGGCTTAATGACAAGGAGGAGGAGGAGGTCAGCTTTGACTGGAGCGACCGTAACACCAACATGACTGCGAAAAAAGAGAACTACTCTGTAAGTCACAGATAATTAGCATCTACTTGTGTGCTTTTAAACACAAAGCTTATAAAAGGAGTGTTTGGAGATTACTGACTTGTGAGATGTCTCATAACATGTTGGTTGTGTCATAGGGACTCATGCGTGAGCTGGAACTCAGAGAGAAGAAGATTAATGAGATCCAGACTGTTGGAGACAGACTGATTAGGGAGGGCCACCCAGGCAAAAAGACAGTGGAGGTAAAGAATCTGCTTGGCTGTTTCATATTATGTGTGTGTGTGCGTGCATCTGTGTGTGTGTGTGTGTCTGTGTGTGTTCTGTGTATTTTCCTTACACTTCTCTTTGTCCCAGGCGTTCACTGCTGCCCTGCAAACACAGTGGAGTTGGATCCTTCAGCTTTGCTGCTGTATTGAGGCTCATCTCAAAGAGAACACTGCATACTACCAGGTTAGCCGTCTTAATCCAAGTGATTCATGAAATACTTTTTCAATGTCTATAATAAAGGTAAGATGGCAAACTTGCGGGACAAAAAAACAAATGGAAATTAGTGGAAGTCAATGTGAATATATTTATCTTCTATTTTTGACCGATTTTTTTTTGGTCAATCCACAATGATAAACTTTGTATGCAATGCAAAAGGTAACTGCTGTTTTATTATGCAAAAAGTATAAAATGACCAACATTAACTTCTTGCCCTTGATATGATCCAAAATTAGTACATAAACAAAATAGATGAACAAATATACATGAACAAAAACAAACAATGATGAAACTCTTATTTGGATTTATCATGGCATGTTACAAAGATCATATAAAATAATGAGAAATTAAATTGGCAGTTGGATAAGAATGAGGGTGTGCCTTACGTGTAAACATGTATTGTCCTTTCAAGGTATACTCTCGTTTTCAACCGTTTTACCATTTCCTCTGACATCCTGCAGTTCTTTGCTGATGTAAAAGATGCAGAAGAAAAGATGAAGAAGATGCAGGACACAATGAAGAAGAAGTACACTTGTGATCGCTCTACCACAGCCACTCGTCTGGAGGACCTGCTGCAGGATGCTTTGGTTGGTGCCTCGCACACTGAGCTTTCAAACAGTGTTCCATTCTGTGTGCCACCAAATTAAGTCTGGTAGTGTACAGCTATGCTTACATTTAATCATGTCTTGTAGGATGAGAGAGAACAGCTGAACGAGTTTAGGAATAATTTGGTTGCCCTGAATAAGAGAGCCAAGAGCATCATCCAGCTGAGGCCTCGCAACCCCACCACCCCCATCAAAGGCAAACTCCCGGTCCAGGCAGTGTGTGACTTCAAACAGATGGAGGTTAGCAAAGCCAATTGCAAACAAACATCATCACATAGATCTCACAGCAATTTGTTAAATAATTCATTAATTAATCTTTTTTTTTTATTTTCCTGGACAGATCACTGTGCACAAAGGAGAGGAATGTGCACTCCTTAACAACTCACAGCCCAAAAAGTGGAAGGTCCTGAACCGCTCAGGCAGTGAGGCCACTGTACCTTCAGTTTGCTTCATTGTGCCTCCAGTCAACAAAGAAGCTGTGGAGAGCGTGTCTAAGTGAGCATTAGTTCTCTTAATAACTTATTATTACCGTTCAGTGAACTATATTTCTCATGTTACCACTTCATTAATGTTTCCTTTTGTTTACTTAATTAATATCCACTGTATTTGTACCTTAGTTACCTTTGTATCACAGTGTATTTGTCCTCTCTGTACCCCTCAGTCTAGATACTGCCCACCAGCAGATGACAATACTGTGGCAGGTTCTGCACAGTGATATGAAAAGCTTACTGTCCTGGCAGTACCTGATGAGGGACATCCATCTCATCCGCTCATGGAACATCACCATGGTCAGAAATACCACTGTTTACAATGCAGCTTGTTTAGTGCCAGAAACTCTGTATATTACTTATACAAATTAGCATTAAGCTGTTTAAGACATTCTTATATGGTATGTTTACTTTAATGAAACATTTCAAGTGTTGTTGGTGACTTTGTGGTGGGATTGAAAATAGACCCCATGGTATTTTTAGGGAAGAAAAATCAAACAGGTTAAATGGTTTGAGCACTCTGAAATTCTCCGCTCTTGCTAACTGAATTAGTTTTGGAAAAATAATTTGGCTGTTTTCACAGTTGAGAGAATGCCTGGTGTAGCTTTTTATTTGGGACAGGAAACAAGTTAATGCTCACATTTAGATCATTTGAAGTACAGGCTATATGAAATATATACCATACAGTCGTTCATGTGACTGTTTTGCAGCTGAAGACCATGAAGACAGAGGAATACAGGCAGATTCTAAGAAATCTGGAGCTTCACTATCAGGACTTCTTGCGAGACTCTCAGAACTCCCAGCTCTTCAATCCAGATGACCGCATTCAGACTGAGAAAGACTACAAGATGACAACACAGCACTATGAGAACCTTCTCCGAACTATGGAGAAAGGTAAGCTGGCGTAAAGACTACCACACCCCCATGATTCAGTTCACCTTTTTGTATCATTTTCTAAGAATAACAGAGCCACATGTGACAGTGAGGGTGACTTTAGCTTGAACTATGTGGTAACTGTGAAATTCACCCTACAGGACCAGTTGTCAGACCAAAGGGTGAGTCTCATGCTGCAGGTTGCTCTTGCAGGCAGTAATGAGAACACTATTCATAAGCTCCAAAAATGCAAACATAAGCTCTCATTAGTCTATTACCTTTGCTTGCTACCTGTTACCGTGCTTAGCTAACTATTCAGTGCGGTTGGTAAAGCGCATGTTTTTTTGTTGTTGTTTTTTATTTCTTGGCACATACATACATACATGTACGTATTTTGTGCTTCTTACATGTTTTGCTATCAGTTTTGCCTGAAAAATGTATAAATATAATGCCTAAATATAATGTCTTATGCCTAACCGGCAGTTTAGTAGGACAGAGTAAAGTTAATGTTCTAAAGCCAGTTCATGCTTTGGTTGAATGCGTATGGATTTTGGTGAATTGACTGAGATGCATGCATGTTGGATGCTGCCCATACATAAGGATAAATCTCTCCTAAAGGTATGGTTGTTTAGCCATCATGCTGTTCTAAGATCAGTCATAACCTTCCGGCTCCCTTAACAGGTGAGCAGGATGAGTCTGTGTGCAAGACCTACATCACAAACCTCAGAGATCTGCGACTGCAGATTGAAGACTGTGAGTCTCGCACAGTGGCCCGCATCCGGCAGCCTGTGGATAAAGACCCACTCAGAGATTGCATTCAGAAGGCCACTGACCAGAGGGTAAGTCTAATCCCTGTAAATGATGTTTAATTCATTTAATGATCATTTTGGAGGATATCTCCTCTTATTATTATATATAAAACCTTTGAGAAAATGACCTATATATATATATATATGACTGAATATTGCTCTTCTCTGTACCCTGAGTCCATAAGTTCTAATGTCGCTGTCTTGCTATATATAAATGATTTTGAGATAACTGTTCACTGTTCACCCCAGAAAGTGCATGTTGAGCTGGAAGGAATCAAAAAGAACCTGGATAAGGTGACTGTGAAGGCTGAACAGGTGCTGGCCTCTCCTGAGCAGTCCAGCAGTCCAGTTCTCCGCTCTGAGCTTGAAGTCACCCTGCACAAGATGGACAATACATACAGCTTGTCTTCAGTGTACCTAGAGAAGTACGCATCAGCCTGATCCTTCACAGCTTAAAATGCCTTACTATAATGACCTTTCTTTCTGTCCTTCACTGCATTACAGCTATGCGAACAGTAAATCAGGTGATTTAACAGTGTTGTTTTTGTCCCAGACTTAAGACAATAGAAGTGGTGATCAAAAATACCCAAGGAGCTGAGGACATTCTCAAAAAATATGAAGATCGCCTCCGTGAGGTTTACCAGGTCCCAACAGATACCAAAGAAGTAGAGGCTTATCGTACTGAGCTTAAGGTAAGTTAATGTGCAAGCAAAAATCACAAATGCCGATCTAATTCTATGGCCTTCCCGAGACTTGCAGACATCTGGGTGTAATGTGTGCATTACATAGAAAGTCCACATCACAATACGACTCTTAATTCTCATTCATCTAGGGGATAAAGTGGTATTGTTAACTTTCTGAGAACTTCCAGAGAGCCTCTTTGGGAAACTTTAGCAGAGTTTGTTTGTGGAGTTACCCAAAATTCATATAGAAAAGTACATGATACAAAACTACAGTACACAAACTACAAAATGGGAGCATTAACAAAAACATGAAATGAAAAAAGTGCCCTTTTGTATTTTACATGCTTGCATCCATGCAGCTTTGGTCACATAACAAGATGACATTGCGTACTTCAGTTAATGCCACAGAACATTTATCCAAAGTCTGTGGAATTTATTGACCAAAAATAGACAAACATGTCCAATCAAGGCCAATCACTCTAGTTTACAAATCTATTACACCTTTGTTCAATGATGTAAAGTGTTTGCCATGTGATGAAACTCTGCATAAAGTGATTCTGGTGCAGCGTACAGATGTGTCTAAAAAGGACAAAGCCAGTTTTGCTGTTGGTGTCACTCAGACTTGTGTCCTCATGTTGTGCAGAAAATGCGTGGCGAGGCAGAAGGCCGGCAGCCCATGTTTGATGCCCTGGAGGGTGAGTTGGCTAAGGCTACTGCAGTGAGCCAGCGCATGGCACAGGTGCACAGAGAGAGAGATGTTGAGCTGGACCACTACAAGCAGGTGCTGTCCAACCTGCAGGAGCGCTGGCGCGCCGTGTTTGCTCAGACTGACTTGCGCCTGCGTGAGCTGGAGCAGCTGGGCAGGCAGCTGGGCTACTATCGTGACAGCTACGACTGGCTAATCCGCTGGATTGCAGATGCAAAAGAGCGGCAGGAGAAGATCCAGGCTGTACCCATTACTGACAGCAAGACACTGAAAGAACAACTGGCTAAGGAAAAGGTGCCATATAACATGAATTTGTTGTTTATAAATTATGTTAGGTTTGAGGCTGGTCAAATGTATACTCAATAAAAAATCATATCAGTAATGCTAATATCACAGACTCTTTCAGGAAAGGCTCTTCCTTGTGCTTAGCCTTTCTACTGAGATAAATGAATGCTAATATGCTCTTCCTAACACAGAAACTTCTGGAGGAGATTGAGAAAAACAAGGAGAAAGTTGACGAATGTCAGAAATATGCCAAAGCGTACATCGATACCATTAAGGTAAATGGAACTCACCATGTATCTTCTGAATGCTTTCTTTCAGAAACTGACCCCCGTCCCTCATTGTGTAAGTGTACTTACAGCCTTTCTCCTTTTCAGGATTATGAATTGCAACTGGTGGCTTACAAAGCCCAGGTGGAACCTCTGACATCTCCACTGAAGAAGACCAAGATGGAATCTGCCTCTGATAACATCATTCAGGAGGTCAGTAAAGAGACCTACAGTTAATGAATTTTTTCATGCACTAGTTTAAACTTATATAATATAAATTAATAAGTAAGTGTGTTATTGTGTTTCAGTAAAAATGCTTAGTAATACTGAACTGCTTTTTGTCTTCCCCCATAGTATGTAACTCTAAGAACTCGCTATAGTGAGCTGATGACATTGACCAGCCAGTACATCAAGTTCATCACGGACACGCAGAGCCGTCTAGAGGATGAGGAGGTGCGTGATATTTCAAGGGACTGAACCAACAGACTAACACTAACCCCCTGGCGAACTACTCACCAACAAAACTTTACAAATTTACATACTTAATGTATGGATGACTAGACAGCTTTAAATTGGGATCTACTAAAAATATCTGTCCCTCATATTTCATAATAATTACTGTAGTATAATTAAAAGTACTTATTATTTTATTAGGTAGATTTGAACTCACAAATCACAGGTCTTGAGACATAAATAATAAATGATGTCACCATCTAGCTTTTAATAATGATCTGTGAATATGCCTAGTATACATTAAATTTCAGTCAGATAAAATGTGTTGTTTAGGTGCTCAGTTCAGCTCAGGAAACCCTGCTCTTAAAGAACCGTGATGTTATCTTTACCTATGGGTTTACTATTAGCCATGGCCCTCAAACACATCCTGAATATATGGAACCACTATATAGTCTGTTTAAAGACCAGTTCTCTTCTACCCTTTTCTTCCTTTATACATCTTTCTCAGTATTAGTCAAGCCTTTACTATATGCTTTAGACAGATTTCCAAGTTTCTTATCTTTCACTAAATAACAGGTTTCTTTCTCCCATTTCTTTCTAACCCTAACCTTTTATTTCTTTGCTTCTCTTAACTGCTTGCCAGTGCTTTGCATTGATGATTGCTTGTCTTGTTTGGGCACTAAAGAGGTAAAAATTCCACTCTGCTTATGTCGTCCATGTTTCACATCCACTTTTCTACACCTTGATTTTGCATCTTTTCATGTGAATAGACTGATGGAATGATCTGATTCTCCCTGCTTAATTTAAAGTTCACTTTATTGTATTTTTTATACAATTTATACAATCTTATAACAATTTATTGTAGTATCTTACTAAATTGTAAAATGAACAGAAGCATTTTTACCACTACTATACTGCATAATATTATTAATGCAGTTGTACTGTTTATGTTATAGAAATTATATACAACTAAAACGCATAGCCTTATTAGAAATATGGTTAATTATCTGAATGATTGCAGGATGAGAATTAGAGACTTCCCTTTCTTTTAATTTTAATATATTATGCTTTTTGCTCTCACTGGCTGTCTAGCTTTGCTGTAAATCTTTAATAATGAATTCCTGCAGGAAATGTATGTCTGAGTCATTAGAGTATTTCAGCAAAAGTGGAACATCAAATAAAGTGGGACGAATAAGCTTAATGCTGCTTTGCGCTTTAAACAATCTGAGCCAGTCAAGTATAACACTTGCTATTATGCATATGTTTTAATTGGTCTATCATCATTCTTGTGCATCAAGCGTATCACCGGTGGTCCAGCAACATAGAATGTCTTTTTATACATCAGAGTGCTTAAGACCCCTACCAGAAACTTTACTTGTATTTGATGATTGACCAATTAAAAAATATATATATATATATAGTCAATATATCATTGTCCATAAAACCACCTAACTCCACTTTATAACCGCTGGACCAGTAGAAATGCACTTGGAGTAAAACACTTGAAAAACACTTGGAATACAACATATTCACATTAACCTAAAATAATTATCTTAAAAAAATGAATATTCAGTTTTAATGTTTTGGAGATGCATGTTTTTTTTTTCTGACAGTAATAATATATTAATATAAAGTACTGTTTAATTAAGTACTTTTGCTGACTACTTGGTAAAGTGGGAGATAATTTTCAAGTAAAGTGGGACACATTTTTAGAACCATTGCATTGTATTTTGATCAGTTATTATCACAGTTTTAGAAACATATAATCACCATGGAATGGAAAAGTTATCATTGTATTTAAGACAGAATATTTCATAAAAGGCCTAATAATTGTAATGGTATATACTAACCAACAAAGGTGATGCATTGGCTAGTGATGTGTTTTTGTTGTTCAGAGAGGAGCCTAGCAGCGCACTGGAAAAGTATTGCGGCTATAGATAACTGCTTTCGTGCCTACAGCCTTCACACAATTAAACTATTGTGTGAAATAATCTCACATAAACTATAAATTGTATCTGCAAAATAGAGTCCTATAATGTATAATGTCCTAAATAATAATATAATATTCTAAGATACATAAAATATATTGCTCCCACTTTATGCAAAAAATAAAACAGTTAAGGCAAAAAAGATCAAAGTGCATAACTGTGTTCCATAATATAAGTTAGAACGCTTTGACAAGTGCAGGTTTAACTCATTCAGATTTAGGACGTTTGTGGCAACTCACACAAAAAAGCAAATAGCTTTTGAGGTCCCAGATGTGTTAAAAGCATCACACTTTTACTGTATTTACCCAGAAGACTTATTCTGCTCACTCTTTAGCGCAAGAATCTGAATACTATTTCTTTTTTCACTTCTGTGCACCTTTCCTTATTTCCTTTCCATCAGAGATTCCCAAACGAGTTGCTCTAGGTCTTTCTCGACTATTTAAACTCATAGGTCATATTGGTGCTAAAAAAGCCCCTATATCCTGCACAACTGCAGGAGTATGTTATTATGTTCTAAGCTACATAAGCTAAATGCTAGAGGCTACAGCTTATTCCCTGCATATCCCCAAAAAGACATGCTATTGCCATTTTATAACTGCCCTTAAGAGACAGCTTGAATGGAGCAAACGCCTCATTCGCATGATCTGGTAAAACTGTCAAACTGTGAGATTTTGTGAAGAAATGTCTCCATACATTAATTATATTTCATTGCTGTGATTGCACATTTTGTCAGAAAACTTACATTAACATTTGTCATGTATGCATCTGTCTTTCTGTTAAATAACCTTAAACAACCTTAACACTTAACATATCATGCCTAATCTTAATCATAATTTTCTTTACCATTTGATTCCACTAATACAGAAAGCTGCTGAGAAACTTAAAGAGGAGGAGAGGAAAAAAAAATGGGCTGGACAGTGCAAGCCCCGAGTTGTAGGAGAAACAAGAAGCAGCTAGCTGAATGCTCAGACGCAAAAGGCCATTGCAAAATGCGGCGAACAGAGGCTAAGGAAGGCTCAAAACTCATGAATGGCTAATAAGAAGTTTTAGCTAATGAGAGAGATTGTTGCTGTAGATGCTGAGAAGCAAAAGCAGAACATTCAGCAGGAGTTATATGAGCTCAAAAACATCTCCGAACAGCAAATCAATTTAAAGAGCCAACAGGTGGAGGAGGCCCTTCAAAGCCGTTCCAAAATAGAGGAGGAGATCCGCATCATCAGACTCCAGCTGGAAACAACAGTAAAGCAGAAATACACTGCAGAGGAAGAACTAAAACAGCTTAGGGACAAGGCTTTTGACGCTGAGAAGCTCCGTAAAGTGGCTCAAGAGGAGGCAGAGAAGCTTCGCAAGCAGGTTAACGAAGAGACTCAGAGGAAGCGCAAGGCAGAGGAGGAGCTGAAGCTCAAATCTGAGGCAGAGAGAGAGAGGCTTGCTAAAGTCAGAGATCGCAGAAGGCCTTGGATGACCTTTGAGAAAACTAAGTATGGAAGGTTGAGGAAGGCAGAGAGCACGGCCATGAAGCTAGGCGAGAAAATAGAGAAAGACAGACAGATCAAACTTGCCAAGGATGCAGCGCAGAAAAGTGCTGCAGCCGAGATCAATAGCAAGCGCATGTCCTACGCTGAAAAGACAACAAAACTTGAGGAGTCGCTCAAAGAAAAGCACGGAACTGTCATCCAACTGCAAGAGGAAGCAGAGCGCCTCAAACAGCAGCAAGAGGAAGCGGACAAGGCAAGGGAGGAGGCTGAGAAAGAGCTAGAAAAATGGAGGCAGAAAGCCAACGAGGGCACTTATCGTATAAAGTCTTCACATGGCATGATGAAAGAAGCCCAAAAAAAGACCCCTGGCACAGGAAGAGAGCTTGAGAAAGCAGACACGATGAGGCTGAGCTGTGAGGACCAGAAAACCGTGCCAAATGTCTGTAGGAGTCTGCTCTAAAGCAGAAGGACATGGCAGAACATGAACTGGAGAAGCAGAGGAAACTAGCTGAATGTACAGCTCAGCAGAAGCTCTCTGCTGAACAAGAGCTTATCCGTTTAAGGGCCGATTTTGACCATGCTGATCAGCAGAGATCCTTGCTTGATGCTGAGCTTTACCGCTTGAAAAATGAAGTAAATTCTGCCGTGCAACAGCGGAAACAGCTTGAAGATGAACTGGCCAAAGTAAGAAGTGAAATGGACATACTTATACAGCTCAAATCTAAAGCTGAGAAGGACAGCATGTCTAACACTGAAAAGAGCAAACAGCTTCTTGAAGCCGAAGCTGCTAAAATGAGAGATCTTGCAGAGGAGGCAGCTAAGCTTCGTGCAATCTCTGAGGAGGCAAAAAGACAGAGGCAGGTAGCTGAAGAGGAAGCTGCCAGACAAAGAGCAGAAGCTGAAAGAATACTGAAGGAAAAACTAGCGGCAATCAATGAGGCTACTCGTCTAAAAACAGAGGCAGAGATAGCACTCAAAGAGAAGGAGGCCGAAAATGAGCGCCTCAGAAGGCAGGCTGAGGATGAGACCTACCAAAGGAAATCTCTTGAAGACCAGGCAAGCCAGCACAAGCAAGATATCGAGGAGAAGATCAACCAGCTCAAGAAATCCTCCGAGGTGGAATTGGATAGACAGAAAGCAATTGTAGATGAAACCCTCAAACAGAGAAGAATTGTTGAAGAGGAGATCCGCATCTTGAAACTTAACTTTGAGAAGGCCTCATCTGGCAAACTTGATTTAGAGCTTGAATTAAATAAGCTAAAGAATATTGCAGAGGAAACCCAGCAGAGTAAACTGCGAGCTGAAGAGGAAGCCGAAAAACTTCGTAAGCTTGCCTTGGAGGAAGAGAACAGGAGAAGAGAAGCTGAGGAAAAGTTGAAAAAGATTGCTGCGGCAGAACAGGAAGCAGCTAGACAGCGCCAGGCTGCCCAAGATGAGGTAGAGAGGCTCAAAAAGAAGGCAGAGGAGGCCAAAAAGCAAAAGGAGGATGCTGATAAGGAAGCCGAGAGACAAATCATCGCTGCCCAAGAGGCTGCTCAGAAATGTAATGCTGCTGAGCAGCAAGTCCATAGCGTCCTTGTGAAACAGCAGGAGGATAGCCGTGTACAAGAAAAGTTAAAGGAGGAGTACGAGAAGGCTAAAAAGCTTGCTCAAGAGGCAGAAAAGGCCAAAGAAAAGGCAGAACAAGAGGCTGCTCTTCTCCGTCAGCAAGCCGAGGATGCTGAGCGTCAGAGGCAGGCCGCTGAAGTTGAAGCTTCCCGTCAGGCCAAAGCCCAGGAGGATGCTGAAAAATTGAGAAAGGAAGCTGAGCTAGAAGCAGCCAAACGTGCTCAGACAGAAGCTGCTGCCCTGAGACAGAAACAGCAAGCAGATGCAGAAATGGAAAAGCATAAAACTCTTGCAGAGCAAACCCTCAAGCAGAAATCTCAAGTTGAGCAAGAGCTTACCAAGGTGAAGCTGCAGCTTGATGAAACTGACAAACAGAAATCCCTCCTTGATGAGGAACTTCATCGCCTTAAGGATGAGGTCAGTGATGCTGTTAAACAGAAGGCTCAGGTGGAGGATGAACTTTTCAAGGTTAAGATTCAAATGGAGGAGCTTATGAAACTGAAGCTCAGAATAGAGGAAGAGAACCAACGTCTAATCAAAAAGGACAAAGATAACACTCAGAAGTTCCTGGCAGAGGAGGCCGAGAACATGAAAAAGTTGGCAGAAGAAGCGGCTAGACTCAGCGTGGAAGCCCAGGAGGCTGCACGTATGAGAAAGCAAGCAGAGTCTGACCTTGCTCAACAAAGGGCGCTTGCTGAAAAAATGCTCAAGGAAAAGATGCAAGCTATCCAGGAAGCTTCCAAACTTAGAGTTGAAGCTGAGATGCTTCAAAAACAAAAAGACTTGGCACAAGAGCAGGCTCAGAAGTTGCTTGAAGACAAACAGCTGATGCAGCAGCGACTCGAAGAGGAAACAGAGGGCTACCAAAAGTCATTAGAAGCTGAGCGTAGGAGGCAGTTAGAGATCATGGCCGAAGCTGAGAAACTTAAGCTTCAAGTGTTTCATCTCAGTGATGCCCATTCAAAAGCTGAGGAGGAAGCTAAGAAGTTCAAGAAGCAGGCGGATGAGATCAGTTCTCGTCTTTATGAAACAGAACTTGCCACACAGGAGAAAAAGAGCACAGTTGAACGACTGGAAATGCTAAGAATGAGCAGTAACAAAGAAGCTGATGAGCTACGCAATGCTATTGCTGAGCTTGAAAGAGAAAAGGCTAAATTGAAAAAAGAGGCTGAAGATTTGCAGAAAAAGTCTAAAGAGGTATTGTGTAAAACATGGAATACAATTGCAGCTTATTTCCTTGTTAACCCTCTCTCTAAAAACTAACCTTGCTTAAATTAGCATAGAAAACAATGATTGTCGTTAACGTATTCTGTGATGTACACTCACTAGCCACTTAATTACGCACCTCCAAAATGTTTATTAGGTGCTCACCTTGCATCTGGAATCATTTTCCATTCTCTCAGGTCCACACACTATTTATGTGCACTTACGTGCAAACCCCACTTACCTTGTTCACCAATGGTCAGAACTTTTGGCAATGAGACATTCTCAGCAATGCAGTGACACTGGCGTGTGGTGGTATGTAAATGTGTATGCTCTGGTGAGTGCATCACATACAGCTGCTGGAGAATGATCACTGCTGGCTGAGAATCGTCCACCTAATGAAAATATATAGAGTACAGTGTCTTGTGGCCAGAAACTACCCACTGATGGGGATGACTGCACAAGCAAGTATTCACTGAGCATGTTTCATGATAGATGTCAACAATGGGGGGGTGCAACTGGGGCAAGGGGGACTACCCACATAGAAAAATCTTAAAACCAACTGTCAGGATGTTAAACATGCAGGGTTGCTAAATAATTTTTGTTTTCCAAATGTGCTGTTTTACTCATGATTCCTTTGTCCTGTGGGGTTGCCAGATTTAGAGTTTTCCTGACAAATACTGCTGTGAAAGTGTATTTAATTGCTGATCGCTATTATATAGTTATAGGGTGCATTTCTTCTGTTTAAACGTGCAGCAGACATAGAAAAAAGAAGTGTTGAGTAGCTGGCAACCCACAGGTACATACAGGAAAAACAGCGACCTAAAATACTGCTTTCACAAGAACAATAAAAGTGTTCTTGAGTCATACAAGTTTCTGTAACATGAAGTTGCTATTTAAACAAACATCTTGTGTTTTTACATTTAATATATATCAGATTAGAACACTAATTCAAAATCCTTTTATGCCACCCAATATTTAACTCATGTTGGCATCTATTTCAACCACCCAAATAGCACTTGCACAGTGCTGCTCTGTTGGGGATCCTGACCATTAATGAGCATGGTAAAGAGGGCTCAGAAAGCATGTAGGGAAACAGACAGCTGTAATATCCCTATAAAGTGACCTAAACGGTAAGTGGAGGAATTGTCCTGAAGGAATGGACAATGAAGATGGATGGGTGTGATAAAGTGGCAAGTAACTGTATATAATTCTGATAATTATTCTATACTAACAATGTTGTTTTTAACCTTAATTAATTGTAGAATTTGCTCATATATATTGTACAATACATTTATGACTTGAAAGAAAGTTATGGGGCAATGGTGTCACAATTTTGGTTTAACATCTTTTTGTTTCAATGCAATCTCTTTAGATGGCGAATGCTCAACAGGAACAAATTCTCCATGAGAAAACAATCCTTCAGCAGACATTCATTATAGAAAAAGAGATGCTGCAGAAGAAGGAAAAGCAAATTGAGGATGAGAAAAAGAAGCTAGAAAACCAGTTTGAGGAAGAAGTAAAAAAATCCAGGGCTCTAAAAGAGGAGCAAGAGCGTCAACAAAAACAAATGGAAGAAGAGAAGAAGAAACTGCAGGCCACCATGGATGCTGCCCTTAAGAAACAAAAAGAAGCAGAGGAAGAAATGCTCAACAAACAAAAGGAGATGCAAGAACTCGAGAAGAAAAAGCTTGAACAGGAGAGGTTGCTTGCCGAAGAAAACAAGAAACTTCGTGAAAAACTTGAACAGCTGGAAGTGCAACACGTTACCCAGGAGATTCAGACTGTTGGTGTGAATGGCCAAACTGTTGAAGTGGACAGCAGAAATGGTGACTCTGCCTTATGTTTTGATGGCATTCGTGATAAGGTTCCAGCAAGCCACCTCTTAGAAGTAGGCCTCTTAAGCAAAACAGATTATGACAAGTTAAACAAAGGCACGGTCACAGTACATGAACTCAGCCAGACAGAAAAGCTTAAAACAATCCTTAAGGGCAAGAACTGTGTTGGTGGGCTGATTGTTCATCCAGAACGAAAAATGCCCATCTACCAAGCTATCAAAGAAAAGAAGATTGCTCGTGGCACTGGTCTGATATTATTAGAAGCACAGGCAGCTTCTGGATACATAATTGACCCTATTAACAACAAGAAACTCTCTGTTAATGAGGCAGTGAAGGAGGGTCTCATTGGGCCTGAGTTTCATAACAAAATGCTGTCTGCTGAAAGGGCTGTTACAGGTTACAGGGATCCCTACACAGAGGAAAAGATTTCCCTCTTTGAAGCGATGAAAAAGGGTCTTATTGTGGAAGACCATGCCATCAGACTGCTTGAGGCTCAAATTGCTACTGGTGGAATCATTGACCCTATCCACAGCCACCGTGTACCAACTGAATTAGCCTATAAGCAGGGACAGTTTGATGCAGAAATGAACAAAATTCTTCAGGACCCCTCAGATGACACAAAAGGATTCTTTGATCCAAACACTCAAGAGAATCTCACATACTTGCAGTTAATGGAAAGGTGTATCACTGATCCAGAAACAGGGTTAGTGCTCCTGCCTCTTACGGATATGGCTGCTCTTAATGCCCAAACATTCACTGATGAGGAAACCAGGGATATCTTCGGTAAGACAACTGTGTCCGTGCCATTTGGACAATTCAAAGGAAAGACTGTTACTATCTGGGAGATCATTAATTCTGAGTACTTCACAGAGGACCAGAGAAAGGATCTCATTCGTCAGTACAAAATGGGCAAGATCACAGTAGAAAAGATAATCAAGATTATCATCACTGTTGCTGAAGAAAAAGGAAAAAAGAGTGAGCTTGAATTTGATGGGCTCAGAGCACCTGTTCCTGCTGCAGAGCTACTTGAATCCAAGGTTATTGACAAAGACCTCTATAACAAGTTACATAAAGGAAATAAGACTGTCAAAGAGGTGTCTGAGATGGAGACAGTGCACAAACATCTGAAGGGTTCAAACTGCATTGCAGGAGTTGTCATTGACTCAACCAAAGAGACAATGTCATTCTATCAGGCCATGAAAAAGGACGTGATGAGGCCAGGTCCTGCTGTGTCTCTCTTAGAAGCTCAAGCTGCAACTGGATACATCATTGACCCTGTTAAAAACCAGAGGCTTACGGTAGATGAAGCTGTCAAAGCAGGTATTGTTGGACCTGAGCTTCATGAAAAACTTCTGTCTGCAGAAAGGGCTGTTACAGGCTATAGGGATCCTTACACTGGGCAAACTGTGTCTTTGTTTGAGGCAATGAAGAAAGATTTGATCATCAAAGACCAAGGAATCAGATTCCTGGATGCACAGTTGGCAACAGGAGGCATCATAGATCCTGTGAAAAGCTATCACATTCCGCATGACATTGCTTGCAAGCGGGGCTACCTTGATGATGAGACAAACAAAATCTTAAATAACCCAACAGATGACTTGAAAGGTTTCTATGACCCTAACACACAGGAATATGTCACATATCTACAGCTTCAAAAGAGATGCCTCACTGACAAAAAGACAGGTCTTCAGCTTCTGCCCTTGTCTGAACAAGCAATCAATGCCAAAGAAGAGCAGAAGTATACTGAGGCCCAGACCAAGGATGCCATGACTCAGGCAACAGTGGAGATTCAAAGTGGACCATTTAAAGGAAGAAAAGTTACCATCTGGGAGATCATCAACTCTGATTATCTTACTGAGGAACAAAGGCAGGATTTGATCAGGCAGTACAGGTCTGGAAAAATGACAATTGAGAAGATTATCAAGATTGTAATCACAATTGTAGATGACAAAGAAGCCAAGAAACAAGAGCAATCCAGTTTCAAAGGGCTTAGGGCTCCTGTTCCAGCCCAGTCCCTGTTCGACTCCAAAATTATTGATAAAGCTACTTTTGATTCGCTTCAGCAAGGTAAGAAGACTCCAAAAGAGGTCAGTAAAAGCAACTCTGTCAGCAAGTTTCTACAAGGCTCTGAAAGCATTGCCGGTGTATACCTTGAACCTACAAAAGAGAAAGTTAGCGTTTATCAAGCCATGAAAAAGAAACTTCTGAGACAGAACACTGGCACTGCTCTGCTTGAAGCCCAGGCTGCTACAGGTTTCATTGTGGATCCTGTAAAGAATGAGTTCCTCACAGTTGATGATGCTGTTAAAGCAGGCCTTGTGGGACCAGAGCTGCATGAGAAACTTCTTACTGCTGAAAAAGCTGTTACTGGCTACAAAGACCCATTCACAGGCAAGAACATCTCCTTGTTCCAGGCCATGCAAAAGGATCTTATACCCAAGGAGCATGCCATGCCTCTTTTGGAGGCACAGGTTTCCACAGGTGGAATTATTGATCCAGTTCATAGTCATCGTATTCCCATTGATGTGGCATACCAGCGGGGGTATTTGAGCAAGGAAACCGCCAGCAGCATTGCTGAAACCTCGGATATAAACAAGACATTCTCTGATCCAGATACTGATGAAAATGTTTCATACAAACAGTTGAAAGACAAGTGTATGACAGACCCTGAAACAGGCTTACACCTCATTCGACTTACGAAACCACAGGCACCCACAGTTGTGGAAAAGACTTACCTATACACTGAAGAACAAACCCAGAATGATCTATCCAGCACACAGATTGACCTGCCAATTGAAGGTCTGGGCCAAGGCTCAATGTCCATTTGGGATGTCGTGAACTCAAATCTGCTACCTGAGGAGGAGAGGACAAAGCTACTGGATGAATATCGTTCAGGCAAAATAACTAAAGAAAGAATGATAATTATTATCATTGAGATAATGGAGCAGAGAGAAATCGTCAGAGGGGAGAACGTCAAGTCATGCAACATAGTCAGACGCCGGGTCACTATTGAAGAACTGTATAATGCCCGTATAATTGATCTAGAGACCTACAACCTGCTGAAGCAAGAGAAGAAAACTATACGTGAGATCATGGAGTTACAGAGTGTCAAGCAGTACTTGTTTGGCACTGGGAGTGTTGCTGGTCTGTTGTCTGATTCCAATACAAAAATCAGTGTTTATCAGGCAATGAAGAGAGGGTTAATGAAGCCAGAAGATGCAATTACCCTCTTGGAGGCACAGGCAGCCACTGGGTTTATCATTGATCCAATTAGAAATGAAATGCTCACAGTTGATGAAGCTGTTCGCAAGGGAGTGATTGGGCCAGAACTTCACGATAAACTTCTGTCTGCAGAAAGAGCCGTCACTGGGTATAAGGACCCATATAGTGGCAAAATCATTTCCATTTTCCAGGCAATGAGAAAAGAGCTTGTGCCAGAGGACTATGCTCTCAGACTGCTTGATGCTCAGACAGCAACTGGAGGTATCATAGATCCAGAATTCAACTTCCATCTTCCAGCAGATGTTGCTACACAGCGTGGCTACATTAACAAAGAAACATATGAGAAACTGTCTGATGAAGTTAAGGGATATGTGGATCCCATTACAGGAGAATCTCTCTCATATGCACAACTGCTCAAGAGGTGCAGGGTTGATAAAGAGGGACTGTATCTGCTATCTTTAGGAGAAAGAAAACCCATGTTTAAGGGTCTCAGAAAGGAAATCACAATGGAAGAGCTGATCCGTTCACAGATCATTGACGCAAAAACAGTCTCTGAGCTCAATGAAGGCCTAATAACGGTTGAAGAAGTGAGTAATAGACTCAAGAAATATCTTGAGGGCACAAGCTGTATTGCTGGTGTATATGTAGAATCAACTAAAGACCGTCTTTCCATATACCAAGCCATGAAAAAGAACATGATCAGACCAGGAACTGCATTTGAACTCCTGGAAGCTCAAGCAGCCACAGGATACATCATTGATCCCATCAAGAACCTCAAACTAACAGTGAGTGAGGCTGTGAAGATGGGAATTGTAGGCCCAGAGTTTAAAGACAAACTCATGTCAGCTGAGCGGGCTGTCACTGGGTATAGAGATCCCTATACAGGCAAAACCATCTCTCTCTTCCAAGCTATGAAAAAGGGTCTGATCCTGAAAGACCATGGAATTCGTCTTCTTGAAGCTCAGATTGCTACTGGAGGCATCATCGACCCGGAGGAGAGCCACCGCTTGCCTGTGGAAGTAGCCTACAACCGTAGCCTCTTTGATGAAGAGATGAATGAGATCCTCACTGACCCCTCTGATGATACCAAGGGCTTTTTTGACCCTAACACAGAGGAGAATCTTACATATCTACAGCTGATGGAGAGATGCATTACAGACCCACAGACTGGTCTTGTGCTTTTGCTCCTAAAGGAGAAAAAACGGGAGAGAAAGACATCCTCCAAGTCTTCAGTTCGCAAACGGAGAGTTGTCATTGTGGACCCAGAGTCAGGCAAAGAAATGTCTGTGTATGAAGCTTATCGCAAAGGGCTCATTGATCACCAAACATACCTTGAACTTGCAGAGCAGGAATGTGAATGGGAAGAAATCACAATGACCTCATCTGATGGTGAAGAAAAGTCCATAATCATTGACAGAAGGTCAGGTAGGCAATATGACATTGCAGATGCTCTGGCAAGAGGCCTTATTGATCAGCCTGCTCTTGACCAGTACCGCTCTGGAAACCTTGCCATCACAGAATTCGCTGACATGTTGTCTGGAAATATGGGTGGCTTCCGCTCCCGTTCATCTTCATTTGGATCCACTTCCTCCTATCCAATGAGTCCCATACCTTCCATCAGGGCACCTGCAACTATCTGGAATGATCCAACAGAGGAGACGGGTCCTGTGGCTGGAATTCTTGATACAGACACCCTAGAGAAGGTCTCAGTCACTGAAGCTATGCACAGGAATTTAGTTGACAACATCACTGGCCAGAGATTGTTGGAGGCACAAGCCTGCACTGGTGGCATTATAGATCCATCAACTGGGGAAAGGTTTACTGTTACTGATGCAACAAGTAAGGGTCTTGTTGATAGGATAATGGTTGACAGAATCAACCTAGCACAGAAGGCCTTCAATGGATTTGAGGACCCTAGAACCAAAGCAAAGATGTCTGCTGCGCAAGCACTTAAGAAAGGCTGGCTGTATTATGAGGCTGGTCAGCGCTTCCTTGAGGTACAATATCTCACTGGTGGACTTATTGAGCCAGAGGCAGAAGGAAGAGTCTCTTTAGAAGAGGCTATCAAGAAAGGCTTTATAGATGCCCGCACAGCTCAAAAACTAAGGGATGTGAGTGCTTATTCTAAATACCTTACATGCCCCAAAACCAAACTCAAGATCTCCTATAAGGATGCAATGGATAGAAGCATGGTTGAGGAGGGAACTGGGCTAAGACTGCTAGAAGCCTGTTCACAGTCTAGCAAAGGCCTTTACAGCCCTTACAATGTCAGTGGTGCTGGTTCTGCTGCTGGATCAAGATCTGGGTCGAGGACAGGATCCAGATCCGGCTCTAGAAGAGGTAGTTTTGATGCCACTGGCTCCGGGTTCAGCATGAACTTCTCGTCATCTTCATATACTTCCAGCAGTTACAGTCGCAGATTTTAGGTCTGCCCCCCTGTGGACACACACAACACAAATCTTCACACCTATCAGTAATTCAAGCCTGAGAAACCTGGGGCAGCCTTGTCAACTCTATCACTACAATTGCATAAGATGCAAAGGAGGACTTTAGAAATGGACTTATTTATTGTGTTTTGCATGTGTTTGCCATAGAAAAGCGCATTCCAAAACAACCTACGACTATGTTCTTGCTGGACAGTGCTAACAAGGTCCCATCTTATGCAGTTTGGATGCTCAAAGTCTATGCATTTTGTGCTAAGCCTTAATAATTATTCATCTTGAAAGTGATTTCCTCCACTTCAATTAATAATTTGTATTTAGGTGTAATTTTAAACTTTCTGTTTCCTTTTTTTCTTTTTCAAATACAACTGCTTATTTTATAGGGTTGGTTAGTATGGCTAATTACTTTTTGCTAATTAGACTATTTGAAATTTCTAAACTCAGAAAAGGCAAACTTTCATTAAATGTTACTTACAGCCTACATTTTTACTTGTAATTTCAGATTTGTCTCACTTCTTTACTTTCATTTTTCAAGTCAATATACCAGAAAAAAAATCAAGACGAAAATGACATGAAAATGATGTTTATTAGATTAAGAATTATATGGATGTTTGTTGTATGCATATGGATGATTAAGAGAACACTATGTTTATAGACAGGTGTTAGCCATCATGATATACAGGGGTGATGTGCAAATGATTAATATTGCAGGATGTTTAGAGACAGTTACATTTAAATGTTAACACTGGAGCAGAAAAGCACACTTAAAGCAACACAAGCTATGTCAGTATGTTATCTCCCACTACAAGAACTGAACCTATGATGTAGAGGCATTAACCTCTTACTAAAAGTGCACATCTTCTGTAAGTGCTTTATACAACAACTATTCAAAAATCATAATCATCCCTGACCTCCATGAAACACACTCAAGCCTCTCAGTCATTTCACTCAAGTGTTCCTGTTGTATTATACCAAGAAGATTTCAGATGCCTGGCCCTACTTCTTCTCACATCTGGACAAACCTGAAAGCTATAATGAACATTTATTAAGTGTAAGTTAAATTACAAATATTTTAAAGCAAATTTCTGCTGTTTGAAGTATTATTCTAATACTTTCCTATTTTAATTTTCCTTTCATCTCTTTAGAGTCTATATTTGCCTTTCTATAAAATATATTCCTATAAATATTTTACTCTCAGTGTGTTGCAATGGACAGTATTATCAGATTTCTTAATGATTGTGCCTTTTCCTTGGTTCTGATTTTAAACAGAAGGTGTTCATGCCCAGATGTGGACTAATGGAGGACGGCATACTTCTAGGCAGTGAAATAAACATCAGCCAACAGCCGTCACCGCCAGCTTTTCCGGTAAGTTTTTAGTACCATTCCATTATATACGCTATTGATATCCTTCCTTAAATACAGAATTAAGTATTCACACGTTTTTTCATATTTACATACTTTCATATGTTTATGCTTTTCATAATTTATTTTAGAAATTTAGTTTTACTGTCATTCCTTTGCTTCTGTTTGCCTCATAGTATCCTTTTTTGTTTGTTTTTGTTTTTAGATCTGCAATGAGCCTTTCACTCCTTTCTTCATTTGCTCCCTGCTCATTTGCACAAAGAAAGTAGAGGCTAGGGTTGACCTGAAGTTTGCCTTGGATATCAAGGAACTGATTGTTATGGGCTGAGCAAATTCCTGCTTTACCGTCCACATTTGGACTTTCCTACCAGCTTATTTAGACTAAACATACCTTTGGGACCCAGATTGGAAACCGAATATACTTACTGATGGACATTCTGATTTTAAGTTCCAATACCAATTCGTAACCTAAGGTCATAAGACACATTTGATATGCATTCCCCTTGTCTTAATTTGCTAAGTGTGCACTACTGTATTCTAAAACAAATCGAGATTAGCAATACTAATTCATGTGGAAAACACTATTATCAGTATAATGTATGTATTTTATTATGAGTTTATTTTTCAGGGGAGGATATATAAATGAATTTGTATTATGTCTCCTTCACCATCAAATTTATTTTCCTTGTGTTGCTTCAACCAGTGTTTGTGTTTATTTTTGTTACTTTCTTTTTTTGCTTTCTAAAATCACTGTTATGTTCTTGAATGTACTTGACTTGTGTATATCTTCATATTTTGTTTAGATTTTTTTTTCATATTTTTGGTATCATATTCTGTAATATATTTGCTTTGCATGTTTTTACTAACTTCAAGTGTTTTAAACTTATGACATGAAGAGCTTTGAAATATTATCATGATAAATGTCATGAGCATGTTAAAGATTTTATGACTAAAAACCGATTGGTGGATGAGTGATATTGCTGAAATATTATATAAAGGTGTGAGGAAATGACACTGCTTTTGAGAATAACACCATGTTATAATGTAAATAAATGTATTATGAAAAAAAATTATGTATTTCATTTATGTATTTCTGTTTCTTATGTCATCATATCTGTCCTACATAATAAACAGTTATATTAAATATATATATAAAATATTCACTCACCAAGAACTTTATTAGGTACACTGTAGGATGGGGTCTCTATTCTCAAAGAAACCTCAATTCGTCATGGCATGGATTTTACAAGATGCTACAAAAAATCTGGTCTGTGCTGACATGACTGCATCAGACAATTACTGCAATTTTTTTTCTGGTGCACTTTCATGATACAAATCTCCTCTTCTACGACATCCCAAAGGTTTTTATGGGGTTCAGATTATGTGACTGAAAAGGCCCCTGAAGAACATTAAACCCACTGACATGTTTATGAAACCCATTTGAGAGGACATTTGCTTGATAGCATGGTGCATTATCATCCTGGAAGAAGCCATTAGAAGAATGTAAATTGTGGTTTTGAAGGACACATGGTCAGCAACAAAAGTTGCAACGATCGACTTATATAAACAGGTCTAAAATTGATCCAAAAAACATTCACCTCACCATTACACTGCCTCTACAAACCAAGACTGTTAACCCAAAACTTATTGGATTCATGGTTACAAGCTCTTGGTGCCCAATTCCGACACTAATATCTGTGATTCATCAGACCAGGCTACATTTTAACAGTCCAGTTTTGATAAGTATGTGCCCACTGCAGACTTTGATAAGTATGTGCCGACTGCAGACTTTCTGACATCTGGCACCAAACGTTATGCCAGAGTCAAAATCACATTTTACCACAATTGTTTCCGCAATGGTTGAGCTGCTGTCATAGGATTGACTGATCAGATAATTGCATGAATTAGTAGGTCTACAGGTGTTCTTAATTCAGTTCTTGATGAGTGTACATGAACTATTATTACACATTTAATGTTGTTTGAACAACTGACCAATGTTATGTTCCATTTCCCTTCGTTTCATTAGTCTACAGTTTGCAAAATACATCACTGCCCTTGCCAGGTTAAAGGGAATACAGCTCAGACCTTGACATAGGTCTGTCAAGAAAAGAGTAAAGAGGAAGTAACTAATAGCCATAGGGCTAATCAAATCGTTATAGTAATAGTAATAATAAAATAATGTATAATATAACAAATAATTGCATATAATAATAGCAATAGTAAAATTCACACATGCAGTATAGCTTACTGTAAAGTATGGGTCTACAGAGGTTATACATTTGTGTTGGTCAGATGAAGCTGACTTCAAGATCACCAGTTTGTTTTTCATTCCATCTCCCCATGTCGTTTTCAAAGGTTATGCTTGAATGTGAGCATATAAACCAATAATAGAGAATCCGGGTACATATCTACACTGTATTTGTATGTCTTTTTACTGAAGCCAGTGAGAGAGAGTCCAGAGGTAATGACAATCACAGATGGTCTCCGTTTTTCTACTCATTCTGCTGACTACTTCGCTGGCTTTCCTGCTCTAACCCTACCCATGCCACCACTTTCACCTGTCTTTCAGGATGGAGGTTATGAGGTATGTTTCCTAAAACAGTAGTTCTTATTTGCAACTCTGGGGATACCACTGCCCAGCCCAGTTGCTTTAACGAACCTCAGGAAATCAGCCAGTTATTAAACCCTTTGATCAGTTGGATTGGAATAGGGAATAGTGGAAATTACACATGAGGTTGCTGGAACTGCTCTAAAAAGCCAAAAGACACATGACATATAAAGGCTGGTTGTGTAAAATGTTTTACCTTGTTAATTTGTGTATCTGGTTACATTAAAGGAGCAGAGTGGAGTGTACAATGTATAAGCAGGGGTATATGTATAAGGGGCTGTATAAGTAGAAATTAAATTAAATAGAAATACAGTATATAATCCTAATGTTTTCATTAGTGTATAATAGCCTCTATACACAAACACTGTTCTTGTTAGTTTAGAATGAGACCCTCATATCTACTTCCTAGGTAAGGGCTTCCTTCCAATTAACGCTGCCATGTAGAGTCACAATGTTGCTACAATAGCCCAGCCTGGTAGCCCACACTGACTGTAGAGAGAGCTTTTTGTATGTAGCATCTAGAATTCATTGGAGGTATAGCACCGATTGAAAGACATAGACAGAATAATCTATGTCTTATGTCCTACCATAGCACCTATTTATCGGCAGCATAAAACTCCAAGTAGGTTATCCTGCAGAAAAACTGCAGAAAACCTGACACTGTTGTTTTTTGGGAAAGAAGTGGTGTCGGTGTGTTGAGTAGGCTGCAATATGCCACCTGACTACTAAAGGTTACAGATTGATC
Organism: Prochilodus magdalenae; assembly: GCA_024036415.1. Lineage (NCBI taxonomy): Eukaryota > Metazoa > Chordata > Actinopteri > Characiformes > Prochilodontidae > Prochilodus > Prochilodus magdalenae. Next base: position 1,268,391 of record JAMWET010000402.1, read on the forward strand.
CTTTTTAAGCAGGCATATGATTACAAGACAAATTTTTGTTTTTCCAGTAATTGTCTGTTCCTTTGCTTCTATGCTCATTTCTAAGTTCTGGTTAAAGCTCTGCGTACCATCAGGTGATCAAAAATTAAATAATAATAATAATAATAATAATAATAATAATAATAATAATAATCTGGTAACATCATACATCCCCAACATAGTGCATAGTATGACACAGTTACACAAGGAAATTTCTGATTTCAAATTTTTGATTATATATGATTGTGAACCAGAGATGGCCACAAGTCACAAAATACAAGTCCAAGTCAAGTCACGAGTCTATAGGTTAGAGTCCAAGTCAAGTCACGAGTCTATAGGTTAGAGTCCAAGTCAAGTCACGAGTCTTTAGGCTAGAGTCCAAGTCAAGTCTTAAGTCAATTTACACAAAGCATATATAGTAACTGTAGCATAAAGTGTAGATTAAAAAAACACAACAAATTAACTTAGTGTGCAAAACACAATTGTATTTTTTGTTTGTTTGTTTAAATGCTACCTATTTCCTTACATTTACTCACAAAAATGACATGCTCTACAACTCTCAGACAGAAGAAACTAGAAGCAGTATCACTTTTTGTTTCGGCACCTTACTCTGCCTCAAACACTTCCTGTTTCAGGCCAGCTTAAGGGGTTAACACTGTATACTGTATAGCTGGAATGATGGCTAAACGGCTAAGCGGCTAGCACAAACCTATCCGGGTGTGTTTTCAGATGCCTTATGAAGTTTGATGTGGTCGATCCAGTGTATTTAATTTGTTTCCCACACCCTTTGCACGTCGCCACTCTTCTGTTATATGCTAGGATTTTGAATTCCCTGTAACCAAAGGCTACCACGTACGGCCCCCCGCCGAAGCCATGCTACAGCATTGTGTTTACACTTGGCGCCGCTTGCTGATATCACGCACGCGCTGAAGTCGGATGTTGTGATTCGTCCGTGTCCGTGGGCCGTGTCCCAAATCAACCAAATAAAGTACACATACACAAAGGAATTATTTTTCTGGAACTTCCGCACACCGTACCTGGATGGTAATGGAAAGAAACTTGATGTTTATGTGTTATTTTGCACCGAGTGGAGTCGGGATTCATTATAAACGAGTTACAAGTCTGAAGTCTATTTATATGCAAATCAAGTGCGACTCGAACTCTCTGTTGTGAACTATATATAAAAGAATCCAGAGAAGTACCCAAACGAAATCAACCGGCAGGAATGATATTTGGTGGGTAGGTCTGACATTGTGAGACTTTGTGAGACATGCTAATGATTCAAGTTTCACATTCGCCTGTGCATGTGACATAGGCAGTAATGGGCCATATCACTGTACTGACTGACTGCCCTTAACACCTTGCCAATGTCACCAAAGACTACAATTCTGTCATGCCAAATTGTCAAGAAGGGACTGGATGAATTATAGCAGGACACCATTAGGAACCTCTACAACTCCATGCAGATACAGCATGTTGTGTTAAGTGGCTATAAGACACTACATCTGTATGTGTAGCTCAAAGAATATTCCTTATGTCAGTCTAAATTTTAGTCCTGGGTGCAACTATATATATATATATATATATATATATATATATATATATATATATATATATATATATAGATAGATAGATAGATAGATAGATATTGATATATAGGTTTAATTATTAAAGCTTTAATTATCTCTATGTATTTATATAAACATGTATGTATATATTTTGTGTCATGTTTCAGGATGAAGTCCCAGTGAAGGGAAATAGGCAAGGGTAAGGCAAGCATGCAAACAAATAAATACTAGTTTGTTAACTGTTTGCAGATCAGAACTGTACAGTTTAATTATTATTTGACCTCAAAGTACAGAAACAAACCTTTTACATATATGTACACAAAATGTGTGATCAGTTGTTAATTGGTCTGCAGGGCTTAAATTGAATCATGCATTATTTTAATATCAGTAAGTCTGGATGGAGACTGCCACCAAAATATTTGTAGTCCTCCCAAGCTGAAGCTGAAAGGGCTTCACAAAAAATCTCTGACACTTCATGAGACTATCAGCTGCTCATTGACTGTGATCCCTGTGAAGAAAATTTGAATGAATAACAGAAGGTGTACCTTCTGACTTCTTTAGGATGGAGCCAGAGGAGTGGAGCCAGTGGCAGAGTGAGTTCCGAGGGCAGATCCGTGCACTGCGGCACTGGCTGAAGAGCATGGAGATGAGACTGCCTCCTCTGGATTCTGCAGTAAGTCTTACCAGTCTGCATAACATAAATATATATTCTGCATAATAAAAAAATAGTTACCAAAGGAACACTATACTGTTACTGGGTAGGGTCTCCCTTTCTCAGTTCTTCATTACATGAATTTCACAAGATGTTGGATGGGTAACACATGTTGACATGAATGCATCATGCAATTCCTAAAGTCTGGTCAAATCTCCCATTCAGATATGGTGACTGGGAGGGCCACTGATGAACACTTTATATATTTATTCTATTTAAATATATATTAAGGGATTTTTAATATTAGTTTTTTATGAGTTGAGTTTTTTTAGTCTTTTAGACACTGTTCAGTGTAGTGACTCCTAACACTTGTCAAGTAACTAATTGCATTTACATCAGAAAGAGGCAGAGGAAAGGATCAAATAGAACGCACAGTGATTAGAGTCTTGTCTCTTTTGTGTTACCTAGTCCTTATGGCACAGGGGTGGACATCCCTATACTGACAGGAGTTTAGAGTTAAATTGTTGTTGGTGGTGTGTGTGTGGGGTGGTTGTGTGTGAGGGTGAGAGAGAGAGAGAGAGAGAGAGTTCTTTAACATCAGTAAAGTCTGACATTACAACCTGGGAGGCCTGGCATCACAGAAACAGAAAGAGAGAGAGTGGGAGAGAGAGGTGCATTTGCTCTTAGAAGAGAGGACAAATCCAAGCAAGCCCCTTTGTGCTGCAAGTGGACAGGGAGTGGATGGGGAGAGTGGGGCGCAGTGCTGCGTTGGAGGCCCTCTTCACACATGAGAGAGCACACAGAAAGAGCATTAGACTCAGATGGGAGGATGAAGAAGGAGAAAAAAACAGGATCTCGCACATGGAGTTCTCTGACACACCCACACCCTCATCTGTCTTATCTGTTAACCAGTTACTGATTTTATTTCAGCTGCATTTCATTCAGATAGAGCTATAATATTCTTAACAGCAGTTCTGTGTGACCTGTTAGCACACTGTTAATAGTGAATGTAACACTGTGTAATTTTCACTATTAATCATTAGTTTAATGCTAAAGCAAAAATTATCACTAGCATAGAAAAAGCTTGTAACTATGTTTTTTAAATCAACTTTTGACTTGATATGAGTTTATAATTTATGATTGACTGACTAACAAGCTAATATACTTACAGCTAAGCATATTAACATACTTTAAACTTTTAAGAGTTTTGTCTTCTAAAGGCATTAATAAATAAAAAATAAACTAGATTTGTTCAACCAAATGTTCTTCTGAAAATATTCCTTTTAAGCAGTTACTGTCATCAGTAATGTATACTTGGTACTCCTTTCTGAGCAAATTCTCTCTAAAAATGTGCTGGTCAGTATCAACTTGTACAGTTTATATAATCTGTTAAAACTGTTTTTAGGAATTGACCATATATAGCTGTAGTTAACCCTTTAAGCTCAAAAGAGGCACTAGTGATAGTAACTGCATTTTCATTTTCCAGAGAAGTAAATTGTTGTAAGCTAATTTCAATTCCTATAAATTGATTCAAATCTGCATCTCTTTCCTAAATAACAATGGTTCTTAGTAGTCTTAGTAAACCTAGCTAACTGCCAAGGGAGCAAGCCAGTTAGGCTAATAAGTTAGCGTGCTAATGTGCAGCAACGCGATGAGTCATCATCACAGAAGTCCACCTTTTCAGTTGGTCTGCAATTACTCATCATTGCCATGCTGATTCTACATAGATCCATAAATTCTTTCATATTCACCTGTATCATGAAAGAGCTGATTCTGCAGTTGTTTTAGGAGCTGAAATAAGCTTTATCATTTTGCAAAACTGTTATGAAACTTTGTTGAAGGCTCAGCCTCTGTTAGGATTATATACCAAAAGCAGGTGAATATTTAGATTTAAGGTGAACAGTTTAGCTGTTTAACTTTATTCAATAAAATGTTGAAACTAACTGATGTATGTAAATACCTCAGGAAGGTGTAGAAGGCATATACTGATTATACTGACTGGTTAAATTGAGTGTCGTTCCAGTAAAAGTAAAGATATTAATTCCTGTGTCCTAAAGAAAAAACACCTTCCCCATACACAATACAAGCAATAGTTAAAACTTGTCAATGTGACTGTTTTTTCTGCAATTCATTTCTTGACAATGTATATAATATTTTATTAATATCAATAGCATAGTGGTTCATTCATTTACACAGTTCTTAAACTGTGTTATGATTGTTCATCTTAGGGTCTTAGAGTGAGTGAGACTGGTTTTTACGTTTTGCTTTGGTTATGTCCCTCTACAGTCTCTCCATAAGTGGAAAGTGGCACATACCCGCCTGGATAAAAGCTTAAATAGCTTTAGTTATGACTTGTGGCATTATATTTATGTCCCCTATATTTCTGTGATTGTTTGCAAATACATTTTCTAAACTTCTTGTAGCTCTGATTTTAATGGCGGGAAGAATTCACAAGAATATTTAATGGAGTTAAATAAATAATGAGCCCCTTTTCTTTGCTTAATGCAAGAAAAGCTACCACTGCTCTAGTCTGATTGCCAGTGCAAGGGCCTCTTCCCTTTTGACTTCCCGCTGATGCTGAATAGTTGGATAAAGACTGTGTGTCTTAAAGGTCTCTCTTTTCCCTGAGCTCCGCAAAGCAAAGTCTGCATGTCAAATAAGCTGCACACACAACCTCCAAACTGGTCAGAAAAAGGGCTGAGATCATGTTTACTATGGTCTATTCTTCATGCACTCTTTATGGCAATGAGCAAACATCAGGAATCCCCTTTGCTCCGTGATGTGTTTGGTAAGGGACAGCAAACTTGAAAGTAAGAGGAGGAAGGTTTACCATTGTCAGTAGCTAATTTTCCAAGAATCGTTTGCAAAAAATAAATAAATAAATAAATAAATGAATAAATAAATAAATAAATAAATAAATAAATGAAGTAGGAAAGAAAGAAAGAAAAGAAAGAAATAAAGAGTAAAGAGCAAAAAGTGAATGCAGACATTTAGCCAAAGCCACAAACGCAATTTTTATTGAAAAGCCAAAATGTCTGCAGTAGTTGTTTTTTTTTTAGCAGGAAATGACATCACAAGCATTTAATATACAAACTTAAAAAAAGTAATCAAACCTGTCCCAATACCTAGTAAACTTCCAATAATCTGCTTCTTTTACAATAAAGCATACATTAAAAAAGAGACAAAAGTAGATGAATATGAAACTATAGGCAGGGTCTCCAGAGAAATATCCTGAACACCTGCATCTCTGCGCAGTCAGATGAATATCAGAGTAAGAGAGAATTGTTACCTTTGAGAATAAGCTTTGCTCCAAAGCTCTATGGCCAATGAATAGATTAATCAGAAGGTATTTGAAGTTGTTCATTCTTTTATTCCCCCTCAGTGACTCAGCTTCCAGTATCCCAGACCCCACAGCAGGGAAGCCCAACGTTCCCAACCAAGCTCACACCCCTCACACTCTCTCTCTCTTCTGGGAAGTGAACTCTAGAGTGATAAATTACTGTGTTTGTCAGCTGGCCCTTTGGTTTTGCCCTGGTCTCTCAAAAGAGATCCTGTTCTACATATTCATTTATCACTTTGCAAAGGCCTCATGTGAGACTCATGGAAAGAGCATGTCTGCTCAAGTGCTAATTATGTTGTATTGGAGGACCCACTGAGGTCTTATTGAATTTACAGGCAGGGAAGACAGTGCAGTGGTGGGGGAGGGAACACACCAGTAGGATTAATCCACTTTGCTGCTCTCAGGTCTTTAGACACATGGGGGCTTTGATCAAATTTTGCCCTCATCTGTAACCCATTTGGCATCTTACTGATTCAGCCCTATATTATACCCTGTGAACATACAATGTCCATTCGTCTCAAAAGCGAAGAGATAACAGTACACAGGATGGAAAACTACACATCATCCCCTCAGTCTTGCACCTGCTGACCGGGACATCCACAATACACAGTGTGCCAGGGTTAGAGACCACCATTTAATCATTTAATTTCTAGTCAAAACAGTCATTAAGTTCATGTTATTATCATTTTAAGTATTATAATAAAGCCATTAAATCTATTGACAGAAAATACAAAAGCCTTAATAACTGTATTACATATTTAATAACTGTACAATACAGTCAAATATGTCTGTTTTTAAGTTCTTTATTCACACCTTAATGAAGCTGCCATTCTTTACAGAAGGCTTGCTTTTAGGATTTCCTTCTCTGTAATACAGCTATACGTCCTTTTAGAACAATAACAATGAGTTGTCTTTAAGTTGTCAGTGGATGGATGAACAAAAACTGATCTGAAGAAACAGTGGAGCTTGACATTTTTGTATCAAGTACTATTAATCTGATGGTGACAGTGATGGTGGTCTTCCCAGTCTTGCATGGTTGTTAGGGGTCCCAATTTCTTTGTATCTTTCTCTGATATGTTACACACCAATTTTAGGAGCTCCAGAATTTTATCCATATTTTCCTTTGATTTTCACCTTCTTTATTCAAGTGGAATATCACATATTTGCATATATCTATATATACAAACAATATATCCAAAATAGCAACTTTACAGAAGAAGGCAAAAACCTATTTTAATTTCATGTCAATTGAACCAAGCAATTTTGGGACATTTCTGTTGATCCATTCTTCATACAGTGTAAATGGCAGCTGCTGTGTTCAAATAATACAAAAACATAAAAAAAAGTCAAAAATTGGGAGGCATGTTTTCTTTGGACAGCGAAAATATCTATTTCTCTTTAGAAATTTCTCAGGTGGAAAGAAAAACTGCTTGTACTTGTAATATCAATGAAATACATTAGGCTTACTCCCCTTCTGTCGTTCATGCTTCAGGGAGCAGGTTGGATATATTGATGAGTGGTAAAAGCCTCGGCCTGAGACAGTTAACAGAGAAAGACTTTGTCAGAGGGAACAATTCAATTAGCTCACTAAAGAGAGGGCCTGTGTTGGGAGCAAGGATCAGGTGTCTCCCAGATTGGAGCTTTTGGCAGGAGCAGAGTCTTAACCACTGCCAAACCCCTGACCCAGTGGCCATCTTAAACGCTGCCTTACATTAGGTGCTCTAAGGTGAACTAGTAAGGTAGGTAGCTTGATAATGAGGTTGAGCAAAAATTATAGCTTGTGTGGCCAACTGATATATTATATATATACAGTGGTTGGTGTAGCTCAGCGGATAACACCACTACCGCCAAGTAGCTACCACCACACGTGGGAGACTGGGGTTGCTGTGCTACACCAATAAGAGTCCTTGGGCAAGACTCCTAACACTACATTGGCCTACCTGTAATGTGATTAACCTTGTAAGTCGCTCTGGATAAGAGGTCAGCTAAATGCCAAAAATGTAAATATATTCTGAAAAATATTATTGTATAAAAGACACACATCTGTATATCATCACCACAGTGATATAAAGACTTTCCCCAGTTTGCTATACAGCTTTTATTAATTGCATAAAATAATACAAATATAAGACTCAGTAGTATGTTGTAGTGTGATTATGCATATGGACTTAATAAATTAATAAATTAGGTAATAAAAAAAGGTAATAATGTTTTCCATGACAATGACCCCATCATCCTAGGGCCTCAAGTGCCACAGTCCTACTACATGACTTGAATTTCCCTCTGGGATCAATAAAGTATCTATCTATCTATCTATCTATCTATCTACAACCTTCTAGCTACAAGCAGAAGATGTCCAGAGTGTCAGAGTGTTTTCCCCTGCCCTATATTCCCTCATCCTACCACTACATTTCGAAGGCACAGTCCAAACCCTCAAAATGCATATTATTAGAAACCTTGCAAGCACATCATGTAAGGACTACTCTGCATCACAGCTCTGTCAGGATAAACAACTTGACCTCATAGGGTCTCACTGTTGAATTCACTTTTTTTCTAAGACAGTCCAGACAACAGGCTTTGTTTCTCTTCTTTTTACTTCACTGCATCCTTTTGTCTGTCTTATATCTTCCACTGTCTCAGTTGGGGGGATGGGTTGAGGTGAATAATTTAAGTGCTTAGTGTAGTGGTTGCAGAGTCCCATCCTGCATTGGTCCCTTTGGAATTTGAGTGACAGACTGATGTGAAGTGGACATGCATGCCCTGTCTCTACTCTGATAGCTTTCATCCCATTCTGCCCTCTCTCCCATTGCATTTTCCTCTGTCCTGTACCTCCTCTACAAGGGGTAGTCCACTCAGCTGAAGTGAGTGGCACCCACCGCGTTGCTCTACTGCTGAGCCCCAAAGGTTGCGCCAGGCTTTTAGAACATTTCAAAAGCTTTCTTTCTAAAAGTCCTTCACTCCAGTACTCTCTCTGTTCTGTAAAACAAAGTAATTGTCCACATCACACATTGTCACACCCAGGCACTGTATGGATAAAGACAGCAAATGCAATAGGAAACAGTGAGTTCACACCTATTGAGGAAACCCTATTGTGTTATAACAGGAGCATTGAAATGGCAGTTTCTGACAGTTTTTGAGATTCATTGAGATTCATTCAAAATTGGGTAATTATGGCAAGGTGCTCAGCTGATCTTTCGGCACCTCTTGAATAGACTGAAATTAAAAGGACAATTAACTGCAACCCCCCAGCTGCCTGTAAAGAGTTAACGATAATTGGTGGAGTGCAGGTGCAACATGGATGAGAAAGAAAATGAGTGTGTTTGCACTACACCTGTGTTCCTGCCCTCCAGGGTGACACAGCATCTGCTAATACACCTGTCCACGCCCATCGCTCTGCCTATCTCTGTCTCTCTATCCCCATAGGATAAAGGATTATTGAGATCTGACACCTTGCTTAACTGGTGATAATAGTCTCTCCTCCCAAAAGACACAAGGGGAAAACAAAGAGCTTATTTAAGACCCCTTATATTTTTCCTTATTCGTTGAGGTAAAGGTATTACAGACCACCAATACTTTACTAAAAAGCAATTTCTGTAAGGACTTCAGAAATTCTGTACTGAAATAAGTTTTTATAAATGTCTTGAGTTTATGCCATGTGTGATGTAAGGCTTATGTAAGTCCTGCATAGCCTTATAAAGCTCTGTACAAGTTTATTCCATGTGTCATGTAAGCCTTATGTAGGTCCTATATAGCCTTATGAATGTCGTCTTTTAGCAAAATTGCTACCTGTGGATCCACATAAAACCTTTTCATTTTATCTCTGTGGGAACACTCAATGAAAACATTAGGATCTAATCTCTAATTTCTCCTCAGCCTTTTGTTTGTTGTTTGACGATTTGTAGACTGGAAGTGAGTCGAAAAGTAATCAGAGACGTTTTACAGTAATTAGACCTCTTTGTAGCCTGGGTGGAGGCTTGTGCACAGGCTTTGAATGGAGATGGGGGTTGTGTGAGGAGAGATGGATGGGTGGGGGTCCCTCCTATTGTAGCCAGCTCTGTTCGGCCCTGCACTTGCTGCCTAAGAGAAGGAGAGAGAATTAGAGTGGGCAAGAGAGGGGCTGGAGGCAGCTGTCACTTAACATGTGAATGTTTGGGGGGCAGCCTGGGGTCTTTATAGAAAGCTTCTCGCCCCTCAACACCCCCCCACCCCCGCCTCCCCCCTCTCTTTTTCTCCCCACAAGCGGCATGGAGTTTCAGAGCCAAAAGAGGATCTGGGGGAGGGGCTAGCAGAGGGAGGGAAAGAAGGAAAGAGGGAGGTGAGGGAGTGTTGCGCTGTCCAAATGTCTGGTACAAGAGATACACAAGAGCCAGACAGTTCAGACAAGAGACGTACCATCCAACCTGGATTATAGTATCTTACTCCATTTTTTAACCTGGAGACAGTGGAATTAACTGGAACTACTGGACTCAAGTGGCTGCACATCCCATCAGTTGCCTCAACAAGGAAGGAATTTCTCTGTTGGAGAGGGTGCAACAAAGAGGAGAGAGTGCTGCCAATGGGAGGGGGCGGCTGGAAGCAGAGAGGGACATTGTTTGCCTGTGGCTGTGGGCAACGGAAAAGCATGGGTTATCTCGCCTAATGTGTGTGTGTGTTTAAGTGTGTATTTGCGAGTGAGGGAGTGTACACAAGTGCAGTGTATATGTCCATAAATATATGAGACTGCCCATTGAGAAAGGAGGCCTTTCAAAGGATGCTAAAAGCTAACGAGATCTTTCTTCCCTGGTTTGAATGATGAGAGGGAAGCCAGTGGAATTGTTTTGTTAGCTGTTTACCCTCCTCCGTGCTCAGGGGTAAGTATGCACTACTGTGTCCCCAACGGTCAAAAACCGCCAAATCTGCGGGGGGGCGTTCGGGGCCTGGGGTGGGCGGGGGGGTGGTGGGGGGGGGTGGGGGGGGGGGGGGGGGGGGGGGGTGTGGGGGGGGGGTCTTTCAAACTTTTAACACACCCCTTCACAATAGGCTGCCTCAGCAGGGAAAGGTGCAGTGTGGCTGTGATGCTATGTGGACCACTCTCGTTTTGACCAAAGGGGATTTTGGCATGAATTTGTTATGAGCAGGAACGGCCTGGAGGAATTCGGTTCTCATTAGTTCTCTCTCTGAAGAGCGTGCCTTTGTGCTTGCTTCATTGCAACTATTGTGAGTATACTTTTTTGATTTGGCAATGCACCAAATTAATATTTGTTTCCAGGAATAAGCTCAAAGTTATTCCTAAAAAATTAAGTTAAGCTTTCATTTGTACAATTCTTTATGCTGTCTTCTTCTATAAAATTGCTAATATGCACAAAAGCAATGCAAGACTAATGAAACAAGCTTTTTTTATCATGCAGATAGTTGACAATAGAAAGTGTGAAAAGATACATAATGTGCTACATCAGGAAAATTCTATTTGCTGTTGTTTATCTGTTGTGTCAAAATTGGATCTAAACATTACCATTGGATGCTCTTATTTGTCTCCTGGGTAAGCCTATAGCTCTCCGTTTTAATTAGAGAGACCCTTATCTAGATTACTACATGAACATGAAGTCACTCAGACTGGGACAGAAGGTTTGATTTATGACCATTATCACTTCCATAAAAAGACATCTCCCATGAGTGCACTCTCACTGCCTTCTGTAATTTGTAACACCAGCATCTACCACCTTCTGTTGGCCATATTGGGGTCAGATTAGGGTCCGTAGTATTATGGTGGGTTCTGACGAGATCCAAATAGTTTCCTTTCCTAACCATAATCATTTGAGAACATTGAAACATAAAATTGGCCATACATTTAGACTTAGTAAAGATAATGCATGCATTCTTATTTATTCATTAAAATAAACAAGCTTTTACGGCACTATGAAAGCGCTATAGATTGTCGATGGGAGTAACTCTATCATTAGGTTAATTTGTTCCATTGGGATTCTGTCTGTGACATGTTGCGTAAATCAATATCTAGAGAGGGGGTCTTAAACTGGAGACCATCAGATTAAATGGATGGATGGTTTGGGTCATGCCTGGTATTGGATGTCTTGTGATCCTTTAAGCCCTTTTTACAGAAACAGTCTGAGTACTTTATTCTGTTGTAAGTGCATGACTGACTGTGGTTTTTTAGGAGGTCTCGTTCTCATCAATCTTTCTCTAGCTAACAAGTAATTTTGCGCATAGATTTACTCTGTATTCATCATATCTTTAACACAGTGTTTGTCAAGGCCATGTCAATTCTGAAAAGATAACAGACAACTTAATCCAGAGTGATAATGAAGCAAAGTCTTACCCATAAACTGCTTTAAAATATCCCTGTGGGAAAGCATGCTCTTAGGGTGAAGGCATTAATATCAAGAGAAAGCATGTAGTGCCTACAGGTTTGCATAGAATGTAAGGTCCAAATCATATTACTTGTTAAGACACATTCATTTTTAAACACTATATTTAGGAGAACAATATGTATATGTATATGGTATATATGGGGTCTTCTCAAGCTACAGAGAGTCAGCTCTGTCCATACAGAATGTTTCTAGCTGATAGAGGGAGGTACCAAATCTATTCAACTGAAGCATGGACATATACAAGGTCTTCTGCTCCAGTGATCCAGAAATGCTAACTACAGGAATGGGTGCAGCTTCAGTGTCTCATGCTGCTCTGCTTTAACAAACAATGATCCAGAATGACCTGCTTTGACCTAGATGACCAATAGCAATTAGTGCTCAGTGAGCTTTACACATTTAACGATATGGAATAATGAAGGATTTCTATTTCAGTTATCCACAAGCTTACCCTGGTCAGCATCTACAATAGTAAAAATATTCTAGTAGAGTAGTTCAAAGTATATATCTAATAGTATCTAATCATTATTTACTTAAAATAACAACAATAGTGTGTAGGCAAAATCTGATTTAAAGTGTGATTTAATCAGAGACTGCCCAAGAATGTTTGCCGTTGCTGCCGTTCTCCTACAAAATGCCTAAAAAGCTAGTAAAAAATCTGTTGCACTCTCTGCTGTCTTACAGTATGTGCTGCTTTTAAGACATAGACATTGGCCCATCTCCCAATACCCCAAATCCTTCTTCCAAAAGTGAAAAGAAACAGGACCCCCGGTTTTTCTGACAAGGAAATGAAGCAGCATTTTTATGCCTGTCATATTTGATCAGGACCTAAATGGTTTCCCAGGGCCATCCCAGGGCTAGTCCTGGCAGGAAACACTAGTTCTGGCAGCCAGGGTGAGCATTTGGCATCCTGGAGAAGAGTGCCCTCATAGAGAGGCCTGTCACTTGCATTTCTATGCCCCAAACTTGCAAAGCAGTGTTCAAGTCTTAGTGCACAAACAATCAGAATCAACCGCCTCTTTATTTTGCATATGCTGTGGGTCAGAACAGAGACTCAGTTTGTGCGATCTTCGCTACCAGATACTTCTGTCTGCTTGTGAATGGGCAGTAAAACAACAGGAAGAAAAGCGGGTTAATTGAGATCCATATTGTGTGGTCTATATTAGCACTGGCTGAATATGCTGCCTTTCTGCAGAGATTACAGCACCCTTGGAGAGGCGGTAGGGTTTGTGTTGCAGGGTGAAAGATGCAAGTGCACTCACTTTGAGCCCCCTTGTGTTTTAGGCAGCTGAGGCGACTCCTGCATGCATGGCCCAGGGGCCTTCTTTTACTACCTCACACCTTGTTCACCCATGGGCTGAAGGATCATGGGGAACCTCATAAGCAGGCCTAGTTGCCTGGGTCAAAAGTCCAAGCAAGTGAGGTCAAATGAGGACTTCCTCAAGGAGTGCTACCAGAGGCAGAGAGAATGGCCCCTCCCGGAGCCTATTAGGGAGGAGAGGAAAAAAGAGGATGTGGACAATGTGGACCATGTGGACCAGGTTCTTCCACAGGTTCCCACACCAGACAAAAACAGGAGCTCCCCTGCTCCTACGGTCACAACTACCAGCACTTTGGATAATGCCTGGAGAAGCACACCTTCCCCAGCCAAAACACCATACAATGGGTCATTGCCCAGAAGGACTAATGTTCCAGAGTACAGGAGATCCCCTCTGAGTCAATGCGGGACAGCAGAGAGAAGACCCAGCCTGCAGAGACGAGACTCTGGAAGCCCATGGTCATGGAAAACCCTCAACTCAAGAGAAGTCACAGAGGTCACTGAAGTAACAGAGACTATTGTGACAGAGATTGTGGAGGTGACAGAATATCCGTCTGGGCAGAAAGGTGGTGATCCCATTGTGACCAGGACTGTCAGAGTCCTCACTGGAGCAGCAGAGGAATTAGCAGAGGTTGTTATAATTCTAAGCAACACATTTACAAACAAGTTTTTTGTTCAATCTGGATTTGGGTTTGGGATTTGTCATGTGTTTGTGCCATGTAGCATTGTGATTTTGCAACTCAGCTTTGCCAAGGTGTACCTGCAACCTCCACTGCTGACATTCCCTTAACCTGTTCTCTTGTCTAGAACACAGTGTACACAGGGGTAGGAAACATTTGTGAGTTGGGCTAACCAGTATTATTTCAGTAGTGGGATGGCAGTAGTACAAAACAGTTTAAAGAGTCTGTTCATGAGATTTCAATCACTGAAACATTAGTGAGTTTCATGCTAGCTAAAGCACCATTACTTTTCACGAACATTTGATCTCGTGAAACCACAGTTCATTTAACAGTTGTATTACTTTTTACCCACAGCTGCAGAGTGATGGCCTGTCCAGTTCGGAACACGACTCAAGTCTGGTTGGATGGAAGGTGCCCTTTATACATTCAGTCACTTTGTTTGCCACATTAAAAAGCACAAAATTTTGATCTCTGTGAAATGTGCATGTGATCTTTTCTTCCTTTTAGGGTGCCAGGAGTGCTGTAGCTCTGAAAGACGAATTTGCGGATTCTGCAACATTCCAGCAAAATCTCCAGGCATTGTTGATGTGGGTTTGTGAGATCGAAGAACTTACGGCAAATCAAAAGCCTCCCTCCTCTGAGTTTAAAGTGGTGAAAGCTCAGCTGCAAGAACAGAAGGTATGGTCATGGCTTCGTTGTACTGAAAAATACACCCTTCCCACACCATAAAACGGGGTTGTGTACGTTTTCTATGAACTGTAGAGACTTGTTGTGATCTGTGGAATTGTGAATCCAACCATGAAAAGTGTTTTAGAGCACCTTGTTCTTCCTGAAGCTGCCCTGGCACTGAGGAGAGAATTACAAAAGTTCAGGCTCACAGTGCTCCCTTGAATGCTTTTGTGTACAGTTCCTGACGGGAAGTTATTCACCTTTCAGTCTGAAACAGCTGCCTTTGTTAGCATAGCAGGAGAGGTGAAATATGCCTGGATAACCACAATGAAGCCTTGATACATGAGATGAACCTTTGACTTCAGTGGTACAAAGAAAGAACAAGGCACGTTTGGGAGCGTGCACATTTTCCAAGACAAGCAACAACTGTGCATTTCCAATCCTCTCCAAGCTACATTTCCTCTCAAGTGAGAACTGTTGACTTTTGAGAGTTCTGTAGGCTCTCCCAAGACCTCCGAATGATTTATAATTTTTTTCCCCAAAATTCTGTGCAAAAAGTAAATTAAAAAAGGAATTCAGAGATATGCAAATAATTTAAACTTTTTATTTATCATGTTAAACTGATAATATATTATTTAATATATGTCCATTTTGAAGTTGATACCATTAACACAGAAAATGTTAAGGCAGGATCATGTTTGCCACTGTGTTCATTACCTCTTCTATTAACAACAACACAAAGCATTTGAGAAGTGAGAACACCACTTACCGTCTTATATTTGATATATAATTTCAGTTGCTCAAATGTTCAGACTCTTCTATGTCTTGTTTTTGTGTGTGTGTGTGTGAGTGTGCGTGCGTGTGTGTGTGTGTGTGCGCGTGTGCATGTGTGTGTGTGTTTGTGTGTGTGCGTGTGCGTGTGTGTGTTTGTGTGTGTGCGTGTGTGTGTGTGTGTGTGTGTGTGTCATACTGAGCTAAATGTTTTAATGGGTGACAAGTCTCGACTGCAGATTGGCCTCAGCAGGAAATTGGATGCTTCCTCGTTGCTTTAAAGAATTAAAAATTTTGATTCTTTGAACCATAGGACACTTTTCCACTTCACCTCAGTCCATCATAAATTAACGTAGGCCCAGAGAAGGTGACATCAATTCTGGATATTGTTTGTATGTAGTTTCTTCCTTGCATGGTAGAGTTTAAGTTGCATTTGTTGATGTAACAATGAGCTGCACTCACAGATAACTGTTTCTGAGCTCATGCAAATGCATGCAGAATTGTGTTTTTAATGCAGTGTCATTGGAGGGCTTGAAAATGCTGCTTTTTTAACATTATGCAACTTGGCCAGTCTTTTGTCGTCACTTCCCAGCTTTGATTTTGTCGTGTTGCTGGCATCAAAAGGGCACATAACAAATAACAAATACCAACAAATGACCCTTTTAGTGTCAGCATTGGATATGTTCTGCCTAAACCCTCCTGAAATAGTCTCATATACAGTACATATACCTATATCTTGGGTTGGCATTATTGGGTATAATCTTTCCAGGGCATTGTATAAATAGTGTGGGCTGATCTTGTCCAACAGCTGCTGCAGCGTCTTCTAGAGGAAAGGAGGCCCAGCATGGAGACCATGATGCAGGAGGGCCCACGATTGGTAGAGGGCCTTCAGGGAAAGGAAAGGGAAGAAACCAAACTTCAGATTTCTCAGCTTAAACTCAGATGGGAGGCACTACACTTGGGAGCTGACAGCAGGTCAGCATTGCTACCCTCAATGCTCTTTATTTGTTTCTCATGAAAGTGGTAGGTGGGTCAACTCCTGAACCACACATGACTGACTTTGGATTATATTAACAGGCGGCAGAGTTTGGAGCTCATTTTGCCCAGGGCTCAGCTCTTCCAGGAGAGAATGGACAGTCTTCACCAATGGCTCATTTCAGTGGAACAGGACCTAGCTGAGCTCCGCTCCGCAGAGAGGGCAATGCATCATTTGCAAGAGGCCACAGAACAGGCCAAGGTGACCAGAAGTCTGTCCCCAAGGATTTATCTTAAATACTCTATATATCCTTCTGGCTAATTTCTTTGTCGTCTTCCAGGCAGTTATGGAGGAGATAAAAGCAAAGAGTGCAGACTTAGGAAGACTTCAACAGTGCGGTCATGACCTCATGGAGAAAGTCTCAGGTAATCATTCCTCTTTGTGTTCATGACTGACCATGATACATCTGATACTGAGATAATAATACTGGATGTGTGATTCTTCTATGCTTTTCCATAGAAGAGGAATCCCAGTTCATACAGGAGAAGACAGATAGCTTGCGCATCCGGTATTCTGTGTTGAGTTTAAGCAGCGCTGATGTGCTTCAGAGACTAGAGCAGGCTCTGGAGGCTTCCAGCCGATGCACATCCAGTCAGGAGGACCTGCATCTCTGGCTCGGTCGCATTGAGAGAGAACTACTAGGCCCAGCTCAGTCTGGAGATGCAGTTCTGTGTGTTGCTGAGAGACAAAGGGTAAGACAGAAAAAAGCACTGTGTAAAAAACATAGTTTACAGTTTGCACCTGCAGCACTGAGCAAAGGTTTACCACTAAATACAAATGATTTATTTTTCAGTGCCAGAAAAACAACAGCAAACATATTTACAAAGAAATGATACGTGTACATGTACAAAATCAAATCTATCTGTACAATTTGCCATTGACATTATGATCTTCTTCAAGTACAAACTAACATTTACAAAAGCCAAACTCAATAGCTGCCATGTAAATATCTTTCTCATATGCATCTAAATTAACAAATGGAGATTTGTCTGATGATAATAGATAATATATATGACCCTTGCATAAGGAAGGGAGAGGTCAAATAAACAGAAGTGAAAAACAGAGGTTTCAAAAAAAGTGATTCCAAGATAAAAGAGGAAAAGGAGCCTCCTAACAAACATACCACCAAAACTTGCCAAGATGTTGTTACTGAGAAAAGGAAAGAGAACTAGAACATTGAAACAACGAAATAGAACTAGAACAACGAAAACACAAACTAGATCTATGATGTGGAGTAAGGTTTACTTCTTGGATCTTTTTTGGGATCCAAAGATTTGCAAATTACATTTTTTTAAAACCTGCAAACCTGAAGTGTTCACTGCTCCAGCCCTAAAACAAATCAAGAGTGATTCTTTAAGTTAACAAACAAATCATCCCTTAATATCAAGGTTGAGGAAGCTAGAATTGTCCCACTGCCTTGCAAAAATCACACATACCCAGGTGCTACCTCCTGTACATATACCTGTCTAGGTACAGTGACTGTTGTACACACTGGAGGGTGATATTTAGGCAAGTCTTGCCAGAGTAATGCATGTGGCCTAGTTTAGCCAATCATAATGTAAGAAGAAAAGAAGGTAAAGAAGAAATCAGTATTTTAAGATTTGGAAGTGTGTAGAAATATTGATACAGATTTATTTAAAAAACTGAAAGCAAATCTCCTAAAAACAAAGGAGACAGTGGGCACACTAAATAAAACAGATAAAATACTACATTTTACTAGATTTTATGTTACATATGTGTTCTTATCTTTTTTCATGCACTGAAAATCAATAACTTTTTGCAAAAGTTTTTTTTTTTTTTTTGCATTAATGCATGTAGATACAATCCTGAGCATTTTCAAACCAAACTGAAATTAGGACACTGAGATATGCCAACAAAAATATACTATATAGGACATTACGTTTTGTTTTACTACTGAACATAATATGAAAATGAAATAATGTCTTACTTTATTTTAAATGTTGGAACAGCATGTGGAGTCACCTGCTGAATCTCCTTTTATACATTTTAAACTGACTAGTTGGAACAGGCAGTTGAGAAGGAGCTGGCCTGGTTTAGAGCTACATCCCTGGGATTGGAGAACCTTAAAGCCATCAACCTGGACACAGAGGTCATTGCTACTCAACTCTATGAGCAGAAAGTGAGTCTCTTCTGTGTTTTTCTAAGTTTTGATTCATTTGTATTGAAAAGAGGAGATCTATACTTAAAAAGAGGAGCGTGTTTTAAGTATCACTTTGTGAAAACATTAAATGCAGCGTTAACATAAATCAGTGACTTTTCTCCACAGATACTTGCAGTTGAGATTCTACAGCACAGGTTTAACATTGAGAAAATGGTGAAGATTTCTGAACTTCTACAGACCTACAGTGAGGATGGGGAATTGGAGGGTCTACAGGTACCATTCGTAACACTATAACTGTTTGTGTTTTAATAAACTGAAGTACTACAAATGCACTGCAGATGGAATTCAGATGATCCAATGGTTGTCTTTCTTCACAGACAAATCTAGATGTTCTGCAGGAACAGTGTCAAGTAACTACTGGTACAAATTCCCATGTGGTGCTGCAGCTGGAGCATGCTCAGTCCCTCCTGTCCCAGTTCTCAGAAGGCTATGCCGAGGTGTTGCCATGGTTACAGGAAACCAAAGCCCTTATGGGCCAGCTTGCCCTAAACACCATCAGTTACGAGACTTTCAGAGAACAACAGGAGCTCTTACAGGTGCTGAAAACCTTGCCTCTTCACTGCAGGGCATTCCTGCTATTTAACCATTGCTTCTACTCCTCCTTCCTGTTTCATGCTTTTGTTGGGGCTTCCTCTATTGAGTTTTTGGGCAGTTCACCCCCAGGTCATCCTTTCAGAGACCGTTTGAACTATGAGCCAGAATGCTTACCATTAGAGCAGTTCTCTTTAATGACAGAGGATACAAATCCCATACAGTCTCATCATATACACACATGCAAGACTTATGAAGAAATTACAGTTATGCTCATTTAAGATTTCTGTACAGGGACTAAGGGAGTCTATAGCTGAGCACAAGCCACTGATAGCCCGGCTGGGAATGCTGGCCAAGCGTCTGTCAGACCTGAATGCTGGCCAGGGACAGGACTACTGCCAGAGAGCTACCGAGGCTGAGCAGCAGCACCAGGCCATAAGAGACAGAGTGAAAGAGGCTGCTTCAGTCCTAGAGGAGTCCCTGCCCCGCTACACACAGGTAACATCCAGAGGAATAGTCATACTCAGAAACATCATTTCAGTGTTTTTCTTTGGTTTGGTTTGTTTTGTATTTGAGTTGGCCCAGTCCTACACTTTGACTTTTGAATTTGATAGTGATGCAGTTACACGATAGCTCCACTGGTTTTATGAATATACAGCACAAACTCAATGTCTGGGTTTGGCCGACACTAGAGGGTGCTCCTGGTCAAGTCTCGTATGAATAGGTTCCTTTGGAACTTCTGTGCAAATCTCTCTTCTACACGGATAAGTGCACTCATCTCCTCAACACAGACCAGCTGAAATATCCAAACAGTGTTGTTATATTTGCAAGCAACAGCACCTCATTTACATTTGTCTGGTAACATCAGATTGCCAGGCATTTAGCACTCAATAGCATCATACTCCTCAAAACCTTTCCTCTGTGATAATAATGAAAGTTACTGGTATATTTTATTTGATTTTCTATGCAATACTTACTTATAATTTACAAAATATAAAGATATCAACCAAATAAATGGCAAGAATAATCTTCATTATTATTATATATTTTTGCTGTTTTTGTTGTATATTAAATAATGGGAGAGGAGAGATGGCAGTGAGGAGGCTACCCTTAAATTGGCTCTGGGGCAGCTCA
The DNA here is from genome assembly GCA_024036415.1 of Prochilodus magdalenae. Taxonomy (NCBI): domain Eukaryota; kingdom Metazoa; phylum Chordata; class Actinopteri; order Characiformes; family Prochilodontidae; genus Prochilodus; species Prochilodus magdalenae. The sequence continues at coordinate 1,288,652 of JAMWET010000402.1, forward strand.
GAGTCATAAATCTTTCTAAGTCCAGGGAGCAGACTGACATGCACACAGCACACCCAAGCATATGAACAAGGAGGCTACTTAAAGCTATTCAAGTGGGACATTTGCTCAGTGTGATGCAACATGTCACCTTTAGATAAAGAGTTGTGTTTCATCTCCTGTAAGATGCTTTCAACAGATATGACAACAACATTCATGCAGATGTATATGCAAAATTAAAGACAGTTGGTAAAAATTCAACGTTATTGTCAGTGCTTAGTACAGTACAAAGCAATGCAATCCTGTATAGTGAAAGAGTTAGCACAGTAACCCTAAATATCTCTGCTTCTGCAGCTGAACGAGAGGATGACACTGATAGGAGAAAGTCTGGAGCGTCTACACAACCACATGCAGGCCACAGTGATTCTGCAGGGCCTGACCCCACGCATTCAAGAACAACTGCAGGACAACAAGCACACTCTGGCTGAGCTCTCTAAGCTGGAGCTAAACCTCACCAGTGTGGCATCTCAGACCGAAGAGCTTCTGGCCAATACACAAGCAGCAGGAGATAGCGCCATCAGCACAAGTGAGCAAATAATAATGTACACTGGTGGCATCTGGTGGGTTCTAGGTCCACAGAGGTTAAAAAATAAAGTGGACAGTGGTTTTGCTAGGTAGAATCTGAATAAGTAAACTGTGGTGAGAAAAAAATAAAGTGCTGTTTGTTGTCTGAGAACTTTCTCTTTTTGATCTTCTGCTCTCGCCACAGCCATCCAAGCGCGTGTAGACAGTCTGACAAGCCAGTGGGAGGAGGCTCACAGGCAGGCTCAGGAGAAGGAGAAGTGGCTGCTCAAGTTGATGGATCTAGCGATGAGATTCTGGAGTGATGTAAGCGACATGACAGCCGGGCTGAATGATGCACAACAGGCTGTTTTAGACCTGAACTCCAGCAGGTCTGACTCTGAAACCATCCGACAGAGTCTGGAAACCATGCAGGTACTAGGTCATACAAGGGAATGAAAGTTTTCATTGAACAGTTAAACACTTGATGAGTATATGAGTCAGAGGTCAACCTTCTTGGCATGTTGTGAGAGAGAACTGTTTCTACTACTAATGTCCTTTCTACAAATAAATAACAATAGCTACAACAAAGGTGGAGCTCTAGCAGGACTTTGTTTACTCTTTGAACTTCTGTTCTGCCTCCTAAGACACTGAGGGAGGACATAGATGGACTGCAAGGAGACCTGGACACGCTTGGAGTTTTGGGTATGGAACTGATGTCAGCTTGTGGAGACACAGACAAGCCAGAGGTCACAAAGAGCTTAGATGAGGTCAGTATTTGAGACTAGAAATAGTAAATCCTTAAAAATATTAATTATAAATGATTAATGTCTACTGCCTTTGTTTTTTCTAAGCTCTATTGCACATGGAATAATCTAAGTAAGATCTGGACTGAATGCCATGGTAAGCTGGAAGAGTCTCTCCAGTTAGCACTGAATTATCAGGACACCATGCAGGTAAGTGACACCACACGCCAATCTGGCATCAGGTTGTCTTTGATTGACAATAAGGACTCCATTGTGATTCCATTTAAGGTCTTTGTTGAATTTGTTGCACTGCAAGTTTGTCATTCAGATGAACAAGGCAAGTTTGCTTATCCCTATGGTTGAATGATGAGTTTCTAATGGAATGACTAAATGCTATGGAGATCTTAAGGCAAATCTCATGAGACCAGTCCATCGTATAGCTCACCTAAGTTTCTGAACTTAAAATATTCAAAGAAAAATAGACGAACAAAGTGCAGTGACAACCACACCTTGCATGACTGTCTACCCATAAATTGAAGTCTTTACAGATGGTATTGTAATCAATTTGTGCATGACTGAACAACAATGCAGATTAATTATTAATTGCTTACTGTGTCATTTTTAAAAGCTGCTGAAGGATGCTGATACATTCTGTTCTCTTTTTGCAGGGACTGTTTGAGTGGCTCAAGTCTGCAGAGCTGAAGTCCACCGAAGAGTTTTTAGTGGGTTCTGATCTGGGATCTGTCAGAGAACAGCTATGTGACCTAAAGGTCAGGTTTACTAACTTTGCATCATCACAGGATTATTGTACATCGACTTACCTGGGACTTGCCATAGATATTAATGAAAACTCAAGCTAAAACCTTTATTGAAATCATGCAACAATGCTCAAAATTTGAAATAGCACTTTCTGAAAGGTTTTTTTTTTAACTGAAACATTAGGAATGGCATACAATTTCTCTATATGGTAGAAACAAGCCACACTAGCTAACCCACAGCCCAGCACAATAAAACGCAGTGAAGCACCGCCACAATAGCTTCTACAATGAAACGTGTCATTGAAACAATCTGAATTTGTTGTGTACTTTATGATGAAATAAACTGGAGTTTCCTTTTGACATGGCACTTCTCTGTTCTGTCAGGAGTTCAAGCGGGAGCTGTATCAGAAGAAGATTGAAATTGAGAGTCTAAACCATCGGTTTGTGTGTCATCTCTCTCCGGGCTCTGAGCGGCCAGGATCAGTCTCACCACTGTGTGATTTCCGGCAGCGCTGGGACAGTCTGGAATCAGAAACTGTCAGCAGACAGGTATGGCCCAGTCACGCTGGTTTAGTACTGCTGCTTTACAGGATGTACAATAGACCACTTGAATCCGGCACTAGACCAAATTTATCAAATTAATCCCATCACTGCTTTTTAAACCCTTGTTTGAGTTGCACATTTTGGCATGATAACATTAAACTATGCTAAGAAAGAGGATGTGAGTGACCACCTCCCTCACCCCCCCCCAACCAAATTGTACATATAAGAACTGCAGTAAGAGATAATTCAGCATTGGGCTTTTTTTTTTTTTTTTAATCCAGTCAGTCTTAAATAAAAAATCATTTTGGGCGTATTCATCTCTAATAGCTCTAATAGTTTTCTGGTCTGGATAGTTCAAGAGGTTAAAACTGAAGTTAAACCATCACTGCAACATGCTTCATGGTGGTTTTGATGAATGTGTGTTTGAGCAGCACCAGCTGGAGTGTGCGTTGCTGGGACTGGGGCAGTTCCAGAACAATCTTGATGAGCTACATGCCTGGCTTTCCCACACCGCTGATCTGTTGAAGGTGTCTCGGCCAATCAGCATTGACCTGCAGGCTTGTGAAATAGAGCTGGCCAAGCACAAGGTGCACACATACTAATTTACAGTAACATAACATACTACACTAGTGATCTCTTACATTTTTACAATTACATGAACTCATGAACTATATGCAGAATGTGATCTACTCTATACTGAAGTTTAGAAGTTTTTTCAATATTGAATCATTTTAAATATTAATCACTGCTTTATTGTAAATGCATTTTTGAAATTCCTGGAGTAGAACCTAGGTTAATTGCCTCTCACTGGCTTGTGTCTGTACAGGTGCTGCGGAACGACGTGATGTCCCATGTCCACATGGTGGAGGCTCTGAACAAGGCTGGCAGGGAGCTGCTGGAGGCCGGGGGAGTAGACAGTCCTCATGGGCTGCAGCCTCGTCTGGAGCAGCTGAATGAGCGCTGGGAGTTTGTGCGCTGTGAAACAGAGCGCAGGCAACTGGAGCTGGAGAATAGCCTGAGTCAGGTGGTCACAAGCACTAGCAAACATCTCATAAAAGCGCATTCTTTTGCAGTTCACTATGGCAGGGACTGGTGTAATCTCGGTTCCGCTGATTCAGAGAATTAATTCAGACTGAAAAGAAGTTTTATGCCTGATTTGATATTTGATATTATTTTACACTGTTTCATTTTAATCAATTACTTGATTTTAAACAAAAACAATAAAACTCTTGGTTACCTCATTAAGCCATTTTGTTGGGTTGATGGACATGTGGCTGACAAGGTCAGTTTTAGTGATTTGGGGTCTTTGAAGGATCATGTTTTAAATCCTGTGTTGATTACTGTCACACAGGTTCAGGATGTGACCATGGAGATCCAGGACTTGTTGCAGTGGCTTGAGCATACCGATCTGCGCCTGTCCTCCAGTAAGACTGTGTGGGGCATGCCGGACTCTGCTGGTGAACGGCTCAGTGCTCATCTGGTAATGCTGCAGGCAAACAGATAGAATTGAATCAGATGCATCACAGTATGCAGACACTGACTGTGCATGCCGTGAATATATACATAATTATGCATCTTGAAGTAATAATTTTTAATAATAAATGGATTTTTTAATGAAATGAATGTTGCTTTACGAGGTTGCTGTATGTCTGGTGTTGCAGGAGCTGTGTAATGAAATGGATTCTAAGATGCACACCTACACCAACGTGCGTAATGCTGTCCACAGGATGCTGGAGGGCAGCAATGTTGCCCGCGGCTCCAGCACCGAGCACAGCCTATGCATTCTGGAGCAGAAATGGAGCGCTGTGTATACAAAAATACAAGAGCGCAAGGTGGTTACACAAGTTTAGTCTGAGTTAAAGGGCTCATATTAGAAAAGCAAATTTTCAAATAAAGGTGTTTGACGTAGGACACAAACTGTGTTAAAATTAGGCATTCACATTTAATATTTAATCTGCAGTCAATACAATTCAAGCAGCCGGAAGTCTATCTTTCCTTTAGTGTGTCATGTAGCTTTTTGTGTATGCCAACGGTCTGCAAACGTATAAGGCCCAAAATATATGCCAGAGAGAGAAACTCTGGATTGGGTCTACCAACTTGTTCTACCTGACTTTCAGGATTGGAATGTGGCTTTAACTAAGACGACAGAAACGACACCACTGTAAAAAAATAACTATGGGGTGTGGGGGCAGAACATGTAAACAGGATGCTGCTCTGGTGGTTGACCACAACAAGGTGACCAATTTGAGCATACTTAGCTCATGGGAAGGTGGAGCTTAAAGACCCAGGAGCTCTAACAGAGAGCTTCAGACTGATTGTAAATATAGATGTACAGTATGAGGAAAAGAATGTGTTTGGGGAATAATTAAGCATGTAAATATATTATAGTAGATCCCCAAAATAATTAAAATGAAACAATAAACAATTAAAATGAACATAGTTGGCCCCCATTAAACCCTGAATAATATTTTATATCTACATAATTATAAAATCCTGATATTAAACCTATTGCTATTCTGGAATAATCCAGTTCCTCTCTGTAGTAATAAAGAACCTTTCTTTCATCTTAAAATGTTAATACAGTGGCCCTCAAGGACTGTTCTATCAGCTTCAACTTAATCTGCTTTATAGACTTTTATTTGTTTGTCCTGAATTCTATGTTCCTATTCACTAGGCCAAACTGACAGAAGGACTTGATTTGGCTAAGGAGTTTAACAGCAATGTCCAAGATCTGCTAACCAAAATGGGAAAGTGTGAAGAGGCCATTAGTGCTCTGCCTGCTCCAAGCTTTGTCCTTGATACCATCAGCACCCAGCTACAGGAGCACAGGGTAAGTCTATGTGTTTGGTGTTGTATTTATTCTGTGAACTTGTATGTGCTTATGAATATTGCAGACACACATTTCTAATAAGGCTTATATATTGTCACCACAGATGCTGGTGAGTGAGGTCCAGTCATATGGAGAGAAGAAGACTTGTGTGGAGAATGCTGCATCTCAGCTCTCAGAGCTCAGCAGGAAGGAGGACTGTGATGTGGTGCACAATCTGGTGATAACCGTGCAAGACCGCTACAGGAAGCTCCACCAGCATGCTACAGAGAGGGGCAAAGCCCTAGATGACGTACGGAGACAGGTTAAACAGGTGGGTTAACTTCTTGCAAGACTTGTGAGGTCAACAAGGATACTCAGTGTCACTGATGTGATGTGAAGCACTACTTTTTTGCTAATGATGCATTACTTGTGGAGAACTTATCCTGATAATGGGAGGAGGTTTCTTAATGCCCACAGTGACTTTGGTGTAATACCTTTTGCAGTTCAGCGAATCCTGGCACCTGCTAATAGACTGGATGAGCGAGGTGGAACAGACGCTCGACACACATAAAGAAATCGCTGTGTCACATGAGGAGATCAAACAACAGCTCGCTGAGCAGAAGGTACAGCACCGCTTAACAAAGTTTTATGCCTGAACTACAGCCATGCAATAGATTAATAAGAGAGTTATTTTGTGTTTGCAGGAATTCCAGAAGCTCTTCCGTTCAAAGAGACCCATGTATGAGGCCTGTCTGAAGAGCGGTCGCTCACTTTTAGAAAAAGCCCAAAATCCCTCTGACACTCAACATCTTGAGAACATGGTGTCCGAGCTCAGGGACTCATGGGACACCATCAGTGGGAAGTCTATGGAGCGGTACGTCTTGTTACCAATCAGCGGTTAGCTAAATGAATGTTTTTTTGCTGATGTACTTTGAACTGGGTGCTGTATTGCTCTGTAAATTGTGTTTTTGTTTCCATAGGCAACATAAGCTGGAGGAGGCACTGCTGTTTTCAGGCAGGTTCACTGATGCACTGCAGGCTCTCAATGATTGGCTGTTCAGAGCAGAGCCACAGCTTGCGGAAGATGTGCCTGTTGGTGGCGAAAAGGACCTGGTTAATAATTTAATTGATAAGCACAAGGTAACTTCTCACCTTTCTCACAATTCCCTATGTTATGCAGAGGAGTCTCCTCAGGCTCTATTCACTTTGTTGCACTTCATGCCTTCATCTGTGTAAGATGTGTAATATCTGTGTATCCTAGGTGTTCCAGAAAGAGTTGGGGAAGCGGGCCGGATGTATACGCACTCTAAAACGCTCAGTGAGGGACCTGACTCGTGGCAGCACTGCTGATGCCCACTGGCTGCAGGAGCAGATGGAGGAGCTGGAGGTCCGCTGGGAGGCTGTGTGTAAACTCTCTGTGTCCAAACAGGCCAGACTGGAGGCAGCACTACAGCAGGTATTTCTGACTAAACATGTATAATGCATCATTAAAATCTTTATTTGTCTGCTATGCTGGGAATAGTCCACCACATCCAAAATCGTGGATTACATTATCAATCCAAACATATATCCATTTACATTTCAGTGGCCCTTTTATTGCCATTTAATGCTTGTACAATTTTTACAGATAAATGCCACAAATGCTCTTATTCATTGCTTAACTGCGTAGTTGCTTAACAGAGAGGCTATAGTTTGTAATTGTAAAGCTGCAAAAGTAAGTGTAACTCATAAAATGGCCAAAGAGTGTTGATACAAGATGTGTAATCATAATAGACTGAGAAAGGATAGTTCAGAATACTTTTGCTATAATTGTTTCTAATTATAACTCAGTCATAAATATAATATCTGTGATTATAACTATTTATAATTATCTCTAATTATAAACTTCTGCTTGAATCACTCCAGGCAGAGGAGTTTGATGGAATGGTTCACTCATTTCTTGATCGGCTTGCGGACATCGAGAGGGCTCTGAAATATGGAATACTGCCTGAGGAGGAGGATGCCCTCCTGGCTTTTCGCACACAGCACCAGGTAACTGTTAAGGTAATTGTTTTTCATTAAAGGATGACTAAATCTGAGAACATTTAGGAGGATTTTTCATGCTTTATTTGAACAGGAGTCAATGAGCTCTTTGAGCAGTCAGCAGGCACAGCTGGAATCCATACAGACTCTAGGAGAACAGATTTTGTCTTCCTGCCACCCTGACTCTGTTATCACTATAAAGTCCTGGATCAGCGTCACCAAGACTCGATATGAGGAGGTGAGCAAGCACCTGAATCGAGTTACTTTCCACAGTCTTCCTCTCTATTCTCTTTATTATTTTTGTGATAAGAAATTCTCGTATGTCTGAAACAGTGAGTTTAAATGAGGAGGAAAACATTTGTAATCTTAAAGTATGTTAAAAGGCCACTTACGACACAGCTGTCATTTTTATCACAATTTTCCAATTTTGGTTTTTCATGCTGTGGGCCCAATGAAGTCATTTAGAATATTTCTATTAGTTAATTCATCATGAAATGCTCCTATAATGCTATACGACACTGTTGCTATGCTTATGTGCTTGTGCATATGCATGTATCTCTTCTCTCCTTCAGGTTCAGACATGGGCGCAGCAGCAAGATGAACGGATTCAGGCCACAGTTTCTGCTCTGGAGGCTGAAAGGGAAGAGGTTCGGCGTTTGCTGGACTGGATCTCCTCTGCAGAGGAGTCTTTGAACCTCAGGGAGCAGGACGCCCTGCCTCATGACATGGAGCAGACAGCAGAACTTATCCTCCAGCACACTGTATGCATGCTGACTAACTCAGACTTATTGAAGTCATGGTTGCTGGTTTGCCTTAGGTGAGTTAAACTACTGAATTGTTTCCCTTTGTAGGTTTTTATGGATGAGTTAAAGAGAAAAGTCCCTGAGGTTGAAAGCGCAACAAAATCCTGCAAACTCAAGATGACTCCTAAGCAGCAGGTGTCTCCTAGCCACAGGATGGCAAGCAGTAAGTGCAGACAGCTAACTTAATGAAGCTCACTCGCATTGTGATATAGCATCTGTTATGAATATGTCTGACTGGGAGGTTGTGGTGTTTGTGTAGAAAGGAGAGGCCAAATGAAACCCCAGACTTCAGTTCCAATACCCCTGGAGAGGCTGGAGCCTCACACCCCTCAGCTCAGTCAGCTGATCAGCCAGTGGCAGAAACTCTGGCTCTTGTCTCACAACAGACAGAAGAAACTGGAGGAGCACCAACAGAGACTCAGAGAGGTTATTACTGTCATTTAATGTCAATTAATTATGACATAATATTAATATTATCCACTGTTAATTATACATTCAAACTTTGTTGTTCTACCTTTTATAGAGTACATTAAGAGATGTGTATCCTATCTTGCTTTGCACAATTATTGGTAGTCATTGTCTTTCCTGTCTTTATTGATCGCTTTGACTGGATAATGGTGTACGGAAAGCCAATCACAGCAGCCAGAGGGATAGAAATTGCTTATTATTTTTTCTCCTCTGTTTCTGGCAGCAAACTGTCAAATTTTATTTGAATATCTCAAAACATTCACTTCTTTTTTAAATGATCAACTTTTTTCCAAAAATAATGGCTAATTTTTCAGAATTTTGACTTAATACAATGAAATAATGATAGGTTAACCCAAATGATACGACATGTTCCTGAAAATGAATAACTGTTTTGACACAGAACATTGTAATTTTGCTGGGAAATAGTTGTGATAAATGCTTTCAGGAAACATTTCAAGGAAATAAGTACCTGTCAGTATTTGGGAAAATAAGTCAACATTTTGACATACTGCTGAAAAATAGAAGTAATCTCTCCACTATGTGATTTGAATAGGCTTCTACATTTACAAAACCTTATCTGAAAAAAACTAATGTCACCACTGAATTGACATTAATACCCGTCCTTTGTTCAGAAACTGACTAATAATGCATTAGGTACAGTGCTGTGGACAACAAAAAAAGAGAGAAACTACATTTTGTTCACCTACATTGTGAACCTCTTTGATTGGTGTAGAAGTTTAGTGAATGGTAAAGGTATGTAGATTGCATGTTTCCATTCCAGTGTGTTATCTTAAAGTTCCTGATACCCCTTTTTTGTTTACTCACAGTTAGAGGAGTTTGCCAACTTTGACTTCAATATTTGGCGCAAAAGGTACATGCAGTGGATAAGTCACCTCAAGTCTCGGATTTTAGATGTTTTTCGAAGCATTGATCGAGATCAGGATGGCAGAATTACACAGAAGGAGTTTATCGACAGTGTTCTTGCCTCAAGTAAGCATTACTCTACATTCATTTTACCAGTAATTGTGGTTGTATATAATCCTATATGATTAATAGTCTAATATGTCTAACCCTTATCTCTTACATTTGCTTATGTTCAGAATTTCCAACCAATTCCTTGGAAATGACAGCGGTTGCAAACATCTTTGATGTAAATAGTGATGGATTCATTGACTACTATGAGTTTGTGAGTGCCCTGCACCCAAGCCGAGATCCCTACAGAAGAACCTTAGATGCAGACCAAATTAATGAAGAGGTGTGTTAGGGATTAGTGTTTGAATGATTTCCTTTCTTATTGTGTCCATGAAATTTAAGCATCCTGAAGAACTTGATCTGTAGGGTGTGATATTGTCTTGGATTTGCAATGCAGGTAAAACACTTTCTAACAGACTTTGCACAACTTTTCTAGGTTAGCCGCCAAGTTTCCCAATGCAACTGCCCAAAAAGGTTTCAGGTGGAGCAGATTAGCGCTAATCGTTACAGGGTAAGAGTAAAATCATACACTACATGCAAAAACGTGGCACCACTTTAAAATAAGGCTACCTTTATAAAGAGTTCATGGATGGTGTAAAATGAGTTTACTAATGATTATTAATTAGGCCATAAACACATTAAAATCATTAATAAGCAGTTACAACACATAAATAAGATGGGCGACAGTGACTTGTTATTAGCCTAACAGTGAACACACATACTTTTATAGTGTTAAAACTCAGATTTTGATGTTTACTAATCTTACTTTGTCTTTTCCATCAGTCCACATTATCCTGTCAGCTTCAATACATATTTATGTGCATCATGTGGAGGAGCTATTTTTAATGATGTGTTATAACTGCTTATTAATAGTTTGTAAAAAATGTTTATGACCTAACTAATAACCAGTAGTAACCTATTAGTAAACCATTTCTAAATCCTTTATAAAGGTAGCCTTATTCTAAAGTGGTACCAAAAACGTTTGTGGACAGCTGTTCCAGTTATTTCTGTGTATAATTCAAAAAGATTTATAGGGAGTTACCTTGCTGGAGTAACAGCCTCTACTTTTCTGGCAAGGCTTTACACTAGATATATTGCTGTAAGAGTTTGATTGCATTAGCCATGAGAACTTTAGTGAGTTCATGTACTTATGTTGGATTATCAGTTCTAGATCACAAATGTCACTCCAACTCATTCCAAGGACATTGGATGGAGATTCATCACTATATAGAATGTTTTATACCCCCTTAGCAGACGCTGCCACTGGACATGGCAATCTAAGGCTTCTGTGTGGTAGCAATAGGTGCACCTTTATGTAGCAGAGATCAGTGATGATGTCAGGATACAATAACAAAGGTCATGTTTGGACCCTGTTATGTTGGTCATCATAATTCATGTAAATCTTGGCCTACTATGAACTTAAATGTTTGTATTATCTGCAGTTTGGAGACTCTCAGCAGTTACGGATGGTGCGTATTTTACGAAGCACGCTAATGGTACGTGTTGGTGGGGGATGGACAGCTCTGGATGAATTCCTGGTCAAGAATGACCCTTGCAGGGGTGAATAAACCATTTTACTATTCTGGTCTTTTAAAGAACATGTGAACTCTAAATCAGAAATAATTACTGTCACCTCTCTCTTAGTGAAGGGTCGGACAAACCTGAAGATAAAGGAGAAGTATTTGTCGCCCGAGTCATTTGAGGCATCAGGTCGCCGAGGGAGTACTAAAGGCCTAACAGTGAGCAGGTCAAACTCCAGCCTGAGTTTATACAGCAGTGCTTCAGCTCCTAGCAGTCCTTTAACCCGGAAGGTCAGTAGTGCTCAAGTTTTAGCTAAAATACCTTGCAGCATCTCAATGTAAATCCTCAGAGGCCACAGAAATAAATCTGCATGCCAGTACTTGCATGAAATAATCGTGGTCCTGCTTGTACATAATGCATTTATTGCTTTATGGTTTGTCTGGTGCAGGCACTGTTACGAAGAAGTTTCTCTGGTGATCGGTGCATTCGACCTAGGAGCTCCATAGCGGCATTAGGGACAGACCAGTTTTCCACAGCAGGAGATGATGACTCTCCCTCACCCACAGGTTTGATAGTTTGTTTAAGTTTCAAAACTTCTCTAAGAAGAATCTGTGATGCATCCTATTCAACTTTAATAAAACAGTTCAGGATCTAAACTATGATTGGCTAAGCCACATTCAAAGCTATTGTAAAATACAAGATATACACAGTTATGGGAATCCTGACTTAGAAACCATAGTGGTATTCATGGAATAACTGTTAAGTTGCTTTTCAGCCATAGCTCATTAGCTGTTAACAAGTCTTCTGGAAGAACGTTTTTGTGATTATTATTATTATTATTATTATTATTATTATTATTAACAATTAAGTTTTAGATTATAATTATTATATGTTTTTTCATTGTATTTAAGCATATATACAATAAGCATGATCAATGCCAAATGAACAGACTGGATTTATAATTTTGCAAACTGTAATATTTCAGTCTAACATGGCTGCCTTAAACTCAGACCTTCTATAATTTTTATCCTTTATTAAAGCAATAATAATAATATTTAATAATATAATGTTAATATTAACATTAATATTATTAATATTTAATACTATATAATAATATAATAAAAATGGTTTTCTCTGTCAGTTTTATGCGATGGGGTAGCTAAGAATGGAAAACTATTAGTTTGAACATGTAAAAATGGTTGCATAACATCCTTTTTGTTCTCCGTATATCTCAGAAGAAGCTGAGCGAGCTCCTACATGACCCTTCACTCAACTCCCACCATGTGAAAGCAACAGGACTCAGGACCCTCACTACACTGAGACCCAGAAAAAGGAACAGGCCAAAAACGGTACACAGTGGGAACACAACCTGGATAGGAGTACTCTACATGACCAACTCACACCCATCCTGGCTGCCAGACTTCAAGTGCTGTGTGGTTCATATGCGGTCAATGCTGCCAGTCAGAGGGGTCGTGTGAATTTGATCCACTTGACTTAGAAATTATGCAACATTACTCTTTATCATAACACGCCATTGATTTGTCAGTTTATATTTTATACAGAATGTGCTCAGTATTCTCACACAGTCTGTAACGAGAGATATCAAGCATTGAAATGTTCTGCATGGGTATTAACTGCATGATGCCTTCAGACAAATCCCAAAAACCTTATGCCTATGTAATGCTTTTTTAAGTAATAGTGTGTACTGAGCTCATCAATTTCCCTGAGGGCCTGATGTAAGGATGCCAATGCCAACACCAATGCCAATGTCTCTTTATGGCTTTACTGACTAGTCTGTTCATACTCACACTAGTGTTCTGAATCACAGTTAGGTAAGCGCCGCCCTTCAGATAGTGATGCAAACCAAAACAAACAGACCTCGTTCAACTGCCTAAAGGCTTGAATAAATGTCTTCTATGTTGTAGTCTGTGTTGTATAATTGTTATCACCGCTTTTAAGGTCCATTTTTATTGAACGTGGTTGTAGAATTTCCTCAGGTTTGGTGAGTCAAACTATTTAAGACACTATCCAGAACAGACAGGTCACATGGCCCACATGCAAAGGTACTTTGCAGGTACTTTCCAGTTTGCAAACTTTTTCACTTGATGCATAATAATATTGCCTTGGTTTCTAGCAGTGTTAATGCTTTACTGGTGTAATTATTTGTCAGCATATATAAGCATCTAGGTTTTTAAATGAATATTTGATTTTGAACAATCGACTGTATCTTTAAGTGTCTCCCTAAGAGGATATAAAAGTGTAGGTCTCCATGAGATTAGCATCATATAAATTGTCCAACATGCATTTGAGCCAAAAGAAACCACGTTTATTTGATCTGCTTTTGCATTTTGTGTCCTGCTCAGGGCAGCATCCTGTGTGTTCATTTTCTGCCTTAAATACTCTTGTGAATGTCAAGTTATGGCACTACTATATAAAGGTGCTGGTTGTAGCATTTGGTTCATGTTACATATGACTTTGATATATGAGCTTTGAAGGCCCAATACTATAACAGTGGAAACGTATGACCTATCAAACACACGTAACAGTAACCTATTAGCAGAGGTCAGGAAGACTCTGACAACGGATACGTATACAAAATTCATGTTTACACATACGTTTTTCTAAGGCTGTATCTTTATCTATACCATCCAGTGTATGACTCTGGACTTTATACAACACTGAAAAGGGATTTTTCCGACTATGCACCATTCTGGTGACATCAAACAACCCATTGCATGTATTCATCGGATGATACTTTTAATTCATTGTAGAGGAATGTCTCTAATATGATGTCTCTTGTAAATAAACTTTTTTATAGAACGTTGTTTATAATGTGGAACTGTTTAGTGCTGTTCTTTGATTGGCAGCTGCTATAATATGAAAGGCAACCTTGATCAACTTTGATACGCATCTGTTTGGGGAGCTGATTTATCAGGATGCATAAATGATATCTATGGAGTGGATCAGAGTGTTGCTAAAATCTCTGTGATTATGATACAAAGGGTGAAGAAGCAAATAATCTACAGCCCAGATGGATTGCCGAATTAGTTTTTTTTGTCTGTGTGTGTATGTTCCCTGTTATTGATATCTAGTCTGACCAAGGAAGTGTGAATGCAATGGGCTGATATGAATATGGGAAATCCAGTAAAACCAAAGATGTACTGGTGCTTGTTGTTAATGTCTAAAGAAAACCCTGTATCTCTATGTTTGTCAGTTTTTACATTTATACATAATTTAAACAGCTGCTTTTTAAACTGTGAGAGAATTTCATAATGAATGGATCAACAGAAATGGTCCAAAATTGCTTTGAAAAAAGTCACATTGACTTGCATTAAAACAAAATTAGGCTTTTGCCCTTTCCTGTAAAGTGGCCATTTTGGGGGTACTTGTTTTTCTTTGGACAGATGTGTTGTCTCATAACTAGGAAATCATAAGTATTCCAGTGACAGTTTAATGAAATTATTCCATTATATTTAAATGAAGGACCTTACGCATGTTCTTATTATACACTATATTTGGTTGAGCTTAAGAGAACAATCTAAAAGTGAAATGGTAGTAGGTGATTCTACCTGCTAGTCTGCCATACAAAATTTACTAGCTTAGTCAACTGTTGTAATCAATGCAGTTTGTAATTTCATACAGTTTGTAAATTTTAGCTGAATTTGATCTGTTTGTATACCATTATGTAAATGTTAACAATAGTGTATAGTTTCTGTGAAAGCCCCTCTAAGTTTACTATATACCAGGGTTGTCAGTGGAGGTCTATGGATAGGTGGGCTAAACCTGAACTGGGGGGCCTGGAGCTTGGTCCCCAGGAAGAATTCTGTAAATGGCTCTAAAATGTCTGTTCATCATGAAGAGTAGCAACGATCGGAAGTGAATCAAAAATGGCTATTCACTTAGAAATGGCACATAGTAGATCTATCTCTTTGTAGCACAAAGACAGTATGACAGACACTAACAAAAAGTTAGCTAGCTAGCTAACATGCAACTGAGTAAAAAATAATGATACTGATGTTAAATTGTAGAGAAACCAGAGATCATACCCAATGTCCCATATGACTGGCTCACAAAGTTTGATATGATTGGCTGGGCTAGAGGCTTATTATATTATATTATATTATATTATATTATATTATATTATATTATAATGAACAAATTATGATAAGCTATAGATTATTTGAACTGTTAGTGTTCCTTTATTTGGAAATGGAGGCTAGGTAACCTTTAGTGGAGTTAAAACTGGCGTAGCGATGTCTCTGCTATTCACTAAATGTTTAGCTATTAGGAGTCATACAAATCACAAAAACATTTTGTTGACATGCCCTATGAATTTCACCCAACTTACCTAGGTTTGTTGTTTGTTGAGCTTGTCTAAGGAGAGGCCTTATCTGACAACAGTAGAAATAGTGCAGTTTTGTTCTTTCGCACGGCTCTTTGGTAAATACGAAGCAAGAAAGTCATACTTCAGAGCAGCTCTTTTTATCATTGTGCCCAATGATCATTTCACTGCCTGCCATAAATCCCCTCCACCTTTCTCCCACCATCTTCTGTGCAGGTGTCATTATTGTTTTAGGCCATTAAGATTACTGCTTTCTGCTGCAAAGAAGCTAGTGCTAGTTCTGCTCCACTAGTTCTGCACACATCAGTGATGTTGTTGCACAGAAACCTATCTATTATTGCCGTTTATATTTGGTGGAACTGTTTAATGAAGAAACAAAATATGGTTTTCTAAAATATGCAACATGAAAGCAGTGTAGGAATAAAAAGAGGTGTATTGTTTACTGAAAAAAAGGAATTTGTCCAACCCCTTGTTGCTCCACAAACCACTGGGCTATCTAAATCCCAGAGATCCTCCTACAATAACTAGTTCACAAATACAATTGTTACAGGCACTAAGCAACACAAAATATGACTTAATACAGAAGTGAAAACTTAAATGGGATTAGGTACTTGCCCGTTCTGACCTGCCTTTACCACAACCACAACTCATCATGACTTTGCAGTTTTACAGCTTCAACAATACAAACCGAGAGGGTGTGAGTTACAAATATAAGCATGCCTATCAGATATTACCTCTATTTGTGATACCTCACGCCCTCACAGTGAGGAGTAAACTGCACTAGAGAACTCCTAGTCTAGACATTCAAACTGTAATTTGCAAAATTGTCATTTATAAGTGGCCGAAAAGTTTGATTAAAATAAATACATGACTTTTTCCTAGTTAGTGTGAACTGATTGTCTAATGCATGAGAAGCTACATTTTGTTTTTGACGGTTTGTATGTGTGATGTATTCTGTTTTTATGTGATTTTTTTATTTTATATTATGTTACTCAAACAGTACTATCAGAGAAATTAAGCAAAAACACATTTTTCTTAAAGACTTTAAAGGCTTTAAGGCTGAAAGTGCTCAGTTCTATTGCAAATATTGATTAATTATCCATTGACTTTAATCCTTTCACATAATAATGGAGACTCGAAAATCCTTTTCTGACGTACCTTTTTTCTAGCCTAAAGAAAGCCTCTGGCTAAATGGTACAATAAGATAAAAATGTGCCCCTGGCCATGAAACAATATGATGCCCTTAGAGCACTACAATCTGTAGACTGTTTTGTGCTCCGTGATTTGGAGTCTTCCGGTGCTTGTGTGAAAACTACACCAAAGAAGGACTGCAGGAGGCCAGACTGGGGCCAGAAAGGTACATCATGTGAGGAGCAGGGAAACAGATTCCTCTCTCCCTGTGAAACCTTGAGCCAGGCGAAACAAAACATTGTGAGTGGCCAGGAAGGTGTTTTACAGTCAATTAAACTGAATTTTCTTTCAAAACTCAGCAGCTATTGGCTTTAGACTTTCATAAGGGCTTGTTAAGGTGAGGTGAATATTTTAACAACAGAAAGTGCATTAGTGTGTGTGGCCGGGGGGCGTGGCATAGGTCCAATTCCATTATGTCAGAACTATGAAGTCTATTCATTTGATTTGGAATTAGCAGGAAACAAAAGGAACCGCTGCTCTGCCTCCTAAAAATCACAGGCTCTGATCTAAAGCAGCCTGACAGCTGGTTTAGTTAAGCATACCCTCCTTCCTCCACAGCAGTGAGGGCAGAAATTTCAGCTCACACAGCCCTTTCCTCTCCCCCTTCCTGGCCTGCCTTAGTTCTCAGACTGGACGCTTCTCTGTGGACAGCTAGTCACATTACATCACAGGAGCAGCCAGACTGGTATCCAGACCCCTCCTCTCTTGTTAAACATCCAGAGCCTGGGCAAGGCCAAGCTGATAGTGGAGACTCACTGCACACAGTGGACCTGATGCTGTGGAGCTTCCAGAACAGGTGAGAGGACTTACATTATAAAGGACGGAAAAAGATTCCTTTAAGCATCAAGAAAATGAAAGTCATGCATTTCTGCTGCCTTAAAAACGAAACATGATCAACAAGATTACACTGTACTTTAATATGCAGGTAAATATTTTACATGTAGTTACAGAGACAAATCTAAATTGGAGATAAAGCGCTTTTGAAGATTCCACCACTCCTTAAACATCTCTCCTTTACTTTGCTCTGAATTAGTGTGAGCAAGCAGGGGGACATACTCTGATCTATGATCCATATCACAACAAATGTATGTGAATATGAGGGTAATGCTTATTGTGTGATTTTGTGCATTGCTTTTCCTCCTCCTGCATGACCTCTTATTACATAATGAAAACATTCTTTATGGGATTATGTGTAATTAAGTCAGATACCACCTCGAGTGCCTTGCTTTAAGACCCTTTCCCATGTCACTTTTGTGCTTTAAAAAACGTGTTTATCTTTCATACTGTATATGAGAGTAAGATGGGAGTGCTTTAACTAAAGATAAGAAACAATGTAACATTTACACATGGGGATGAAAAGAATTTTTCAGATGACAAATGAATACCCCATGTGAAGCATAGGCAGTACAAAGCCAGATTTTTTTATTTGACTTATTTATTATTATTATTATTATTATTATTAAAATTCTAAATAAGCAGAATAGTTGGGTGCTAGCATCAGTGTAATCCCTGCTAACGCTTAAACCTGAAAAAAAGTATTTTTTCCAAAAGCGAGATTTACATAGCTTTATATTTAAAGTTACTTTTTTAATTGCACTTATAAGTGCAAAAAATAAATCCTTGACTTTTTTCTATTATGTCTATGCTGATTTTTGTGTTGTCTACTGTAATGTATTCAGTACATCAAACTGGTTCAAGGTCACACACATTTTTTCTTATATTAGTGTTTTTGCAGGACAAAAAAATAGTCACTTTAGAAAGCATTTAAAATTTAAATTATTCTTGTCATTTGGTGAAGGGTCTGAGAGTTCATTTCACCAAGAGGATTAAACCAGAGGCTTGATTTAAATGTCTGTTATCATATCTAAAGGGAAAGTGATAAGTAATCAGTATTTTGACCGGTAAGAGAACCCATTTAATTACAGACTTATTACTAAGTAACGACCACCACCTAATATGTAAGTAATGTAGTTAACTGAACGAGCTAAGAACCCGCATAAAGGTTGCACAGGGTTTAAGGCAGGGCTGGGAAATATGACAATGTTTCTCATTATAGTGATTAACTGTATTAACTATATGTCACTGTTGTTTCTTGCTTATCACATCAAAATTACTGGACAAACTAGTGTCTCTAAAACACGCACCTGCCACCTACAAAAACCTTGTACTAGCCACACGTTGCCATGTTGAAGAAAAACCCTGACAGGATTTTTCACATTATACAAAACATAGTCTATCAGCCAAGGCATGTTTGGTGTCTGAGATATGCTTCTGCAGTTTTACATAACACTAATATAACAGAAAAATGTTTTCCAGTGACATAGATTTCTTTATTTGTCAGCTACTTTAGCTCCGCAAATCTGGCACAAAATTTAAGATGCAAACTCCAGACACCAAACATGTCTTGGCTGAATAGATTATGTTTGTGGTAAAGTGGACTTTCTTTATTCCATTCCTTTAAAAAGCAAAGCAGTTTTGGTAGGAGGAGGGATGGCTCCTGGCAGTATGCTTCTTCCTGGTTAAGGTTAAGCATGTTGAAAAGGCAGTGGGGGAGGAGTCTCTATGTAATCAGTCCTCCTCCTCTTCCTGCTTCGTCACAGCTGCCGGTTGGGTTAGGGGGGTGTGGGGTGCGCACGTGGTTGTGTCTTTGAATGGACTCCGACTGGGTCAAAGGTTTATGCTGTGACATACAGGAAGCTGGCGCCTGCGTGCTTTCTCTCCACCATCAGGTGGACAGAGAGTCAGAATGAGTGCAGTGAAATAAATGGGAGGAGGAAACCCAACCACACACACTGGCTGACGTAACAGACACATACTATTCAGAATGTACTGAGTGGAGTCGGCAGCAGTCCGTTGGCGACACCGCACGAGGTAGGCTGAGTAGCTTTGTGTGTGTGCGCATGCTGTGGGTGTGTGGGATTCCATAAGTCTGAGAGGTCTTTCAAGGACACTGTGCACCTAAAGCTCCTCTAGTAGTGGCTTTGAGATATACTGCACTTGATCATTTTATGTTATCTGATGGAAGACGTGATGGAGGATAAAGAGCAGGAAGTGTGTATGGACACAATTAAAATGGCTCTCATTTCCTTAATCGTTAGTGTAGTATTACAAAGGCATTATTAGCTAGTGTGGATGGACAGTTTTAGAGCAGTAGGTTGGTGAGACAAAGGTATGACCTCATAGAGGAACTGAGAAATTGTTAAAGGTGGCATTTACAAACTAACTATGAACTGAATGTAATGATGAATCCATTTAACCAGAGAGGGCGCTTTGACCTGCTTGTTTGACCTGTCTAGTTACATACAGCATCCAAAACCTATAATCTTTTTAAATTTTAAAATTACACCACAAATGTAACCAAACCAAACCAAAAGCCATAATCAGTCATGGTTCACCTTAGTTGGCAGTGTAGTTACATTCTGGTGCCTGTAACTGTTGCAAGAGTCCAGATGCCATTATCTTAAAACAAGTGTGTTTGTGAACAGCTAGCTAAATTTACACTGTAAATACCAAATTCACAGAAATTTAAATTTAAAATGCTCAAAGTTTTATCTTTTAGGCTTGAGGGATATCTACTGAACAGCGTTAATTGGATAAGCCTGTAGTCAATCTGGGTAGGCCAAATAGTCAAAGGCAATCAAAAATCCTCATTACAAAAAGGGGCCAATCAGAAGCCCTGATTCAGCCAGGGTAAGCCTGCGCATTAAGTCCAAAATAAAGTGGTCTGGTCTATTACAAAATGCACAACAAAATCACCTTAAAACTGTTATTTGTGGTTGTCTTTGTGTTTACATAGGTGCAAAATTCAGTTCCATATTATACATCTTTGATTCTGAGGCTGTAAAGGTTCAAATTATGCCTCTTCAGATTACTATTCGTTCCTGTATCTGCAGGTCTGTTTTAGAAGCATTTCTCTGTCCCTTAGCTATGACTATAGAAAGTAGTTATGACTATAGAAAGTGCCTTTGTCTAATTTCAAGTCTAATTCTGTCTAAATTTGAAAGACATATTGCACATTAATAATAAATATTCCATGTTTACAGGTGACTCCTGAGAGTTTCTAGATTCATTATTACGGTCATATTTATAATTTAAATTAAATCTTATTAAAGCTATAAATGTAATAATAATAGACACATAAGGATTACCACAACAATGTTGAAAGTAATGTGCACCTCATTTACAAACTCTTGTTTTCATGTTTCAGATGACCTTCTGCACTACCTGTTGGAAAATCCAAAGCTGAAATAACTCTCTTCATCATGGCGTTGTTGACACATGTATTAGCCTGCCTCTTTGGCATTGGGTCATGGGTTGCCATCAATGGCATGTGGGTGGAGCTCCCACTGATAGTGTCTGAGATTCCTGAGGGCTGGTACCTGCCCTCCTACCTCACAGTCATCATCCAGTTGGCCAACATTGGCCCACTTTTTATCACACTCATGCACCGGTTCAAGCCAGGAGCTCTGGATGAGCGGCCTGTTATCTACCTTGTTGTAGCAGTGGGTGTTGTGGCCACCTTTCTCCTGGCCTTTCTTTGGAAGCGCACACTAGTTGTTGGGGGTGCTGTGCACAGTGTGGCCCTATTGTCTCTCAGTTTCCTTCTGTCAGTGGTGGACTGCACATCTTCTGTCACCTTCCTACCCTTTATGATGAGGCTGCAGCCTCAGTACCTCACCACCTATTTTGTTGGAGAGGGTCTGAGTGGCCTGATTCCAGCAATTGTGGCTCTTATACAGGGTGTAGGGGTGGTCCAATGCAAGAACGCTACAGCTAATGCGAATTTTAGTATGCAGAATTCCACCAGTGATAAACTGGAGGCACATTATCAGCCAGCCAACTTCTCTGCTCAGGGCTTCTTCCTGTTCCTCAGTGTCATGATGATAGTGTGCCTGGGTGCTTTCCTGATGCTCAACCACCACCCTGCTGTGGCCAAGGAGCGCAAGTGTGAGCGCTATCTTGATGATGCAACGCACAGAGAAAAGACAGACATTAGCCTTCCTCTGCAGAACCCTGCTCCAGAGCAGAAACCCATGCTGGATCCCTCAGAAGGTTCAATGAAAGAACGCCGCAGCAGCTTTGGGAAAGGCACCTACAGCAGAGCACAGCTGGTCTTCATTTTTGTGGTCCTGGCCTGGGTCAATGCATTAACCAATGCCGTCCTGCCTTCAGTACAATCCTACTCCTGCCTGCCTTATGGAAATCAGGCCTATCACCTGGCAACCACTATGGCTGCAGTGGCCAACCCTGTGGCTTGCTTCATTGCCATGTTTGTGCCCAACAGGT
Source organism: Prochilodus magdalenae (assembly GCA_024036415.1). Classification (NCBI taxonomy): domain Eukaryota; kingdom Metazoa; phylum Chordata; class Actinopteri; order Characiformes; family Prochilodontidae; genus Prochilodus; species Prochilodus magdalenae. Next base: position 1,310,650 of record JAMWET010000402.1, read on the forward strand.
GAGATGCTATGACACCATTCAATTAGATAAAAGGCCCTTTTTGCAAGATCTAATATAGACTTAGCACTCTTTCTTTCCCAGGTCCCTGATCCTGATGGCGGTTCTCACAGTGACTGGTACAGGATTCGGGGCCTACATCATGGCCATGGCAGCACTGAGTCCCTGCCCTCTATTAGTACATCATGATATAGGAGCCGCACTTGTGGTAAGACTTATTTACCTGTCCACCCAATTAATGATCAGTATTTACACATCAGTAGAACAGTTATGTGCTTTCAATGACTAACACATGCAAACTACAGCATAAACTATGTAACAAATGATTATGCTATGTCTCACAGGACTATGTGTATCAATATATGTTTATATGAACATGAAATAAAAATATTCACACAAATCTATATCTCCAACATGGTAACCTAAAAAACCTTTTGCTAAGACATCACTGTACAGTAGTGTTCATAAGGCTACAAAACACATTACATTAACTTGTCGTTACAACTGACATAACCCTACATAAATGTGCAAAAAAAGCTTATTACAATAGGCATGCCTACTGTAGATAACTATGTTCAAAATGCCAGGTTTATGTAGCTATCACACAGACCTATGAACAGTACCCTACATGGTGTTAACACGTTTTACTTTTAATATAATGTATAGGGAAACTATAAAGCTTTTACAGTTTATCATTTTCTTTTGTTAGTAGCATTTTGTGCATGTAAACAGTCTGCAAAGTTATAAAGCACAAAATACATACAAGAGGGAGAAACTCTCCCAGGACGGGATGATAAAACAATAACAATAATATTTTTTCCTCAATAGAAATATAACAAATGTATCATAAACGTTTAATATTACAGACCACTTTTACAATTCCACATTCTAGACACGTCCCTGGTGGCATTTTTCACTGACAAACATGTGACACTACTCTAGTACCCCCTCTGGAGAGGGTGTGCTTCTGAGCTTTTCAACATAGTTCAACAAGGGAGTGAGGAAGCGGGAGAGCGAGAGAGGGAGGACTGAAAGGCCAAATATACTTTAGTGGGGTTTGAGTGGAGCGACTTGTTGAGTGTTATCCTTTATGACATTTATAGTGATAATTATTGATAATGACTGACAATTTTTTTCTTGTAATAATATTTTTGGCCATATCGTGCGGCCCCGCTCTCTCTCATAGAAACCATTTTTTCTCAGCTGCCTGAAAAGCCTGGTTGGAATTCCAGCTCTTTTCTCTGTTCATCTTGTATCCTTATTGCCTGCCTACTGGCAAACTTGGCTCACCCTCACACAACATACGGGGGGCTCTAATAGAGTGCTTCAGACAGCAGAGGGTAAACACAGATGTAGAGTATGAGTATGAGACTTGCTTATATAATATATTTGAAGTGTGAAGCAAAGCTTTACTAGTAGAACTCAAACACAAAGCTATGAACATTAAAAATAAGCAAAAGAAATGGCCTTTAATGTGAGTGGCTTAACCTAAGTCTTTTTTAAACATTTCTACGGGACCATTTATCTTGAATTGCTGCAAAATGTGTAGAACAGCAAGTGTGTTCAAATAAAGTAGAAATAGAAAAATGAAAAAATGGATATGTTTTATGGGAAGTGGTGGAATTTAATGAAATCCTTATTTAGGTCTCTTTACAGCACTATGTCACCTAACTTCAAGGGGCACTTTAAACAAAATCAGGGCATATAATGTCAAATCTTATAGCACAGTGTTATTGTTCACACTTTGATGTAAGTTAATAAATGTATATTTACGCTCATTTAATCTCTCTCTCGTTAAAACAGGTCATTACATGGGTGGTGTTTGTCCTCACTCTGTCCTATGTGAAGGTGATCATCGGGGTGATCCTGCGAGACGAAGGACACAGTGCTCTCGTGTGGTGTGGTGCAGTAGTACAGCTTGGCTCCATGCTTGGTGCAATGTCAATGTTTCCCCTCGTTAGTGTTTACGGACTCTTTAAATCAGGGGATCCCTGTAACACTAAGTGCCCTAAATAATGACAAGCATAATTTATGTCATAAATCATGGCATAAGTACTGAACGTGTTACAGTTGGCTGTTACACTACAGTGACATACTACTGTTTTTAAGAGCACACAGAAGTATTACAAACCCAAACGCAGCACTGTAGTAAACTGACTAAAGTAGACCTTTAGTGCACTTGTTACACTCGATAGGGAATCCCATAAAAGGATGCAACTGTCCATCATTGATATTATGGTCTATCTGCCATAATATGTGTACTGGAAATTCAGCTGATACTTGATGAAGAGTGCCTTGGCGTTATACTGTTTAAAAGTCTTTATGTCTTTTTGTTGTTTTTCGTGGTTTACGCTTTGTCTTTTTGAGAGATTAGTGGTGGTATTAACCATTTCTTTTTGTATTACTGTGGCCAAATAAAATAAACACTTTTTTTAAATAAAATACTTAAAATACAATTTCAGTGGTGTTCATTCCAGTGGTGCACACAGCAAAAAGGCCTGGGTTTGATTCCCGGCTGAGGGGTCAGGAGTCCATACTGTTTACAGTTTGCAAGTTCTCACTGCGTCTGCATAAGTTTCCTCCCACAGTCCAAGGACATGCTGTCAGGTGTGATGAACTGGTGGTCTGTCCAGTGTATTTCCTACTTTCTGCCCAATGAGAGCTGGGATAGGTCTGCAGCAACCCCCATGACCCAGAGGGATGAGTGACTTATCACACTTTATTGTGTTTATCATGATATTCTGAGCTTTATTATAAGTATAGTCATATACAGTGCCTAAAACATAGTTGGGTGGGAGTTGGAGGCTTTGCTAAGTTCTAGTCTCTTCTGATTTTACCCTGGCTAAAGATATTCTGGTACAGTGCTGATGCTGAATAACTATATCACACCACAGCTTCAGGTTCTGTGGTATGCCTACCTGAAGAGAGATGATCCGCCAGTTCATTTCCTGTGGGCTCTTGTGAAGTCTTGCAGATCTTCATGCTAGGTTGCAGAGCTTTATAGTCTTATGAGAGATGGGAACTTTACACACACCTAACATCGGTTGATCTATTATATTAATTTTAGAGAAGGCCTGAGTGTTGGTTTGGGCGGTCTAGGAGAGTCTTCACGCACCGGGCCCATAGAGGGCAGTACAGCTTCTCTGCAGAAATCCAGAGGCTAGAGACACGAAAGAAGTGAAAACACCTCCATACTCGCTGTTTAAACGTGCGTTAGAATTGTGGGCAGAAATGGAGGTGATGGAGAAACAGCACTTTATCTTTCTGGAGCTGAGACAACGGCTGCAAAGCGGCCTCCTCATCATACGGCGAGTATTGAGACCACCAGCACTGTTCATGTCTGCTTGTTGTCCGCCTGAGTACGAGCGGAGGGAAGTCTGTAGGAGTCACTGGTGTACATTCATTCTGAATTATTCGGATCGGTTATTCGAATCGTTTGGAAGAGCCGGTCACTCTGTTCAAGCGCGGGGTTCGCACTGAGCTGACGTCACGCCGCCTGGAAGTATGAGGAGTGTTTGTACAGTGTTGTGTGTGTGTGTGTGTGTGTGTGTGTGTGTGTGTGTTAACTCACCGCTCGTTCAAATGCGCTCAGTTCACTACTGGACATACTAACGTCTGCACGAAGCTGCCGAGAGTTAATTCCAATAACTGAAACCTCTCTTTCTGTCTCTCACTCACCCACCCACCAAAAGTTGCCCCTCATAAAAATGGAGCATTGAGTGATCATGATTTTATACAAAAAAAACAAAAATACCTTGCTGTGTTTTTCTTTAGGATGACCATCAGACCGGTTAGGTCAGTATCCTTACTCTGTTTTCTCCCTTTATACTCAAAAGCTGATAAAGCTTGATCATTCAGCCCAAAATTATACATTTATGTATTCATTCATTCATTCCCTTTCTAAGCTCCTTGTTCTTTTGGGTCATGGGGTGTGCTGGAGCCCATCCCAGCTCTCATTGGCTGGAAGGCAGGAAACGCACTGGACAGGCCACCGGTCTATCGCAGGGCAGCCACATTACTGCTAAATAAAACTAAAGTTGTCGATAATTTAATAATTTTTAGATGAGAAGATTGGTTTAATTATTATATTCTCTGTGCTGAAATAATTATACCTTGTTTATAAGCAGGCATATCAAGTGACTATACTTATCTTTAAATAAAAATAATCTTGGCTGGAGATGAATAAATAAAAATTATAATAAAACAAACGTCTTTGTCCGTTTTTCCTTCACTGCAAACAGCCATTATGTCTAAAGCGAAAGTCAGCTCACTCGTTTGAAGCAGTGTTCAGTTTCTGACTAAATGACGAGCAGAATTAGTTTAATTTGTTTGGACTCTCTTCTTCAAAAGCTACTCCAGACTTTTTCTAAGACATCATTCTACCTGTGTTTCTCAGCTTCACAGCTTTAGCTTCCTTTACCAGTGAACCGCCAGCGCACGTCGTCACATGGATTTAATTTTGTAGCAAACATGCGTCATAGCCCAGCTAGAACTTAAAAATATATTTATTATTCCCATTTTAATAATTATTCAGATGTATTTTTAAATTCTTAAAGTTCTTTAAAGCTTTAGTCTGACAAAAATCTGAAAAAAGTCACTGTTGTCAGTCGACTTGAAGGCACTCAGTCGACTTAAAGGGTCTCTGACTGGCGATTTGACTCGTTGAGTGGTTGGTGTAGCTCAGTGGATAACACCACTACCCACCAGGGAGCCACTTCCACATGAGGGAGACTGGAGTTCGAGTCCTAATCTGGGTGGCTATGCTGAGCTACACCAATAAGAGCCCTTGGGCAGGACTCCTAACACTACATTGGCCTACCTGTAATATGATTAACCCAGTCGTTCTGTATAAGAGCGTCAGCTAAATGTAAATGTCAATACAAAAATACGAACAAGACCAGCTTACTACTATTCTTATTGATTCTTATCAGTACCTTTACTAGTACATTTCTCTGAGTACATGTGCTAATCTATGATCGGCTGATCCTAGATCAGCATCTGGTTCTGCTGTGAGAAGCTTGAAGAATGTGGGCCTGTGTGTGTTGAGTAAGTAAAACACTACAATGTGAAGATCAGAGAGTTCTCTGGGGCTAGTATTAGGAATACCTGCCTTTTTCTAAGCATAATATAAATTTTATCTAATGGGCTTTCTCAGTGCATTTCTGTTTACTATTAGTAAACTTGCAACAGATTAGTCCTCTGTACCAAAGCAGCAGGGAAGCTCTCTATATAGGAAGTTTTATGTTCCACCACTAGGTGGAGGTAGTCATTTGGCCGTGTCTGTGTGTGTGTGCGTGTGTGTGTTTAGTCCATTTTTCAAAGAATCGTCTAAATTTATACACAATGTCAAGGGCAGCAGATATTTTTATAAATTTTTCTAAAACTGTAAAACCGGCAACAATGAACATCAGCATCATGGTTCTGAAGACATGTAATTTATTTTTTAACAATGCCCACATGGCTAATATGGACAGAACTGCTACTGACAATCCATGCACTTAGCAGCGGAACAGTTTGTGAGGGGTGGGCTGAGGACCGGTAGAATTGGACACTGTTGATGGATGGCCTGCTCTTTCTCTTTTTCGCCTTAGGATGAAATCGTCCTTATAGTGGGTGTAGAGAACAATGGTGTTTTTTTTTTTTTTTTTTTAATTAATTAATTTAGTATTTCATGTTCCAGATATTTTTTTTTCCTCAAGGCCCTTAAGATGGATGTGGGTTTCTGACTGTTGGGATATTGTGGTTTGTCTACATTCTCAACTTGTTGTGTTTAGTTTTCAAAGATTTAGATCCTGGAAAACTCTTCTCGCTGTTTGGAAATCTGTAATATTCTAAATTGCTCGTTTCAAAGTGTACCACTCACTAAGTTCATGCTATACTGCAAAGACAATTCAGTCATTAGTCGGTCTCTGGGATATATATATATATATATATATATATATATATATATATATATATATATATATTTATTTATTTATTTATATATATATATATATATATATATATATATATATATATATATATATTTATTTATATTTATTTATTTATTTATTTATTTATCTATCTATCTATTTTTTCAGGAGTGATGCTGTTGAAGACAGAGCTGAGATAAATGTGTCAAGTGGAGACTCGGCTATAAAAATCCAAGCACCTGATGTGGATTATCAAGTGAATCTCACTCCAGGGGTCAGTCTAGTGGAAGGGTCGTGTCAGAAGAGTGCTGAAGTGAATGGTGACGGGTTGCATGTCAGGATGCGTTTAAAGGTGGACCAGTGTTCAGGTAAATGCTGAAGATAATTCTGAGTGCCATGTAATTAAATACGCTACACTGAACTGTCACATGAGTTTGTGCGAAAAGATGAAAGCAGAAACCCTTGTTGGCCGATATCAGAAGGTCATTAAGCATGACTCTGTGCAAGAGCCACTTGAATCTCATTTGATTTGCTTGAGGAATTTAAGTAATGAATGCGGACCTGGCTTTAGGCTCCACACATCATCACACTTCACAGATTAACTGAGATTAATGATGAATGTGGAATGCACCGGTTGCATGACCCTTGGCTTTAAGCCACTGCAGTACTCTCATTGAGGGCAAGATGTGTGTCCACATGACCTCGTAAGTAGATGTCCTGTCAACTTTCTTCCACTTTGGTCTTATTAAAGGCCATTTCTCATTAGCACATTCTTAAACATGGGTAACTGGCTGCTTACTGTATGTGTGTACATGATTGTTCTTATGAATATGCCACTACTGACTTGAGCCTTTAGTATTTTTTGAAAGTTAAATGGATGTGATGTCTTACTGTCTCATCAGTTGCCAGTAGGGAGCTTTCCAGTGTGTCCTGTTGTGAAGTTGGTTATTTTGTTGTTTACTGTTGCCAGAGGCTTCAGACAATGTGATTGAGCGTTTGAGGGCACAGGAGAAGTATTGTTTCTTGTGCCAGTCCTGCGGCGCCTTGCTACTTAAAGACAGGTGAGGCACGAGTTTATTTGTTAGATTCAAGTTCACAGAGCAATTTGGTTTACACAGCTCTAGTTCATTGAAGAAATGAATCAAGTTAAGACAGGAGTATTTTACATGAAACTCGTCTTTCACGGCAGCAGCCTTTTAAGTACTTTCCTTTTTGAACAGAGTTTTCAGACGAGTTCTCCCGCTCCCCAACGGGAACTGGAATGCTTTGGTGGAAGACTGGTGCTGCCATCCTGATCCTTTTGCGAACAAGAAGCTTCTTCCACAAGAAGAAGACTGCTTTCTTGGAGACACTTATTTCCTCTTGACCCGGGATAGCAGTTGTGATCAAAACCTCACCCAGGAATTGGACCCATCCCATGTAAACTCTGGCTCTAATCAGCATTCAGGAAAGGTATGTTCCATTATTAAGACTGACGTCTGCCACCATTTTTTCAGTAGGAAGCAACAAAAATATTTTTTGTGAAACTGCGAACTGATGCGTGGCCTTCTGTTACTCGTACCCACTGTTGTATGTTTGCAATTTAAAACGGTCAAAACAACCATAAAAGCCACATTTTACAAAGAACAGGTTACTTTTGCTCTTGTGGAACCCCCTACATTTCGTCGCTGTCCAAGGAAAAACAGGTATCTCCAAAATGGTACCATTCAAAATTGAATGGAAGTGAATGGAACCAGACGTCTTTCCAAGCAGCTTTGGGCCATTTCTGTCTGTCCATTCTTCATGAAATTCACAGCCAGTGTAAATAGCAGCTCATGTGAACCAATGAGGCATAAAAGTAAAAATCAACAAAAATGGAGATGCATGTTTTTCTTTAGACAGCGACGATTTGTAGAGTGTATCTTACAATGGAAAGATACACAGAAGATGACGTGTTAAGTGTTGGTTGTCTGATGGTGACAGATTTGGTGGCCCACCAGTTCTTGTGCGTTTGACAGGAGTCCTATTTACTATCTTTTCTAACTTTGGATCATCTTGTCTTAATTAAATGAATTAAATTAAATTAATACAAATGGAATTGATCACAGAGAAATGATCTAAAGGAAGGCTTTTGTCTGGCTGCTGTAGACTAAAGCGACGAGTGTTTAATGTCTTAATCTCATTAGAGATAATGACATTTTTCAATGTTTGTCCCTTTATTATACCACCTTAGTCAAATATTTGTTGCTCTCCAGTTTCACTCTGCAGCACCACCAGTGGAGTGCTCCAAAGAGCGGCAAGTTATTGGGTGTAGTTCCAGCACTGTATAATATTAATAAGCATAATAATAATTACAGCAGCAGTAATTATTTTTTGCCATTTATCTACAAACAGTTTTTCTGCTTCTCATTAATTGTGAATGGATTACCACTATGAATAGATGACACCTCTACCTAATTTATCTATCCCAACTGTTGGTCTTAAAAACTAGTGTTACAGTTAAAGACTAGTGTTAGTGTTGTACTGTGTCAAGTGAAATCTTTCAGAAGTCTTTCAAGTACTTTCGCTTGCCAAGTTCATTGTTGTTTAAAGTAACTCTGTGGACTGGCTACTGCTCTCTCAGTTGCCGCAGCAGTGAGATGGAAGAGCCCATCACTGTTCAAATGCCTGAATCATCCCTCACTTCAGTAAATGGTTCCTCTCTGCTTACCGATTTCTGTTTTATGTTCTCTTACTCTGTAAACTGGCTGACCGTGCCGCAGCTTTAGATCATCACTGTTCAAATGTTTGTATCTGTATGTCCTCACTTCAGACAATAGCCTCAGGAATGATTGTCGGTTTTCTGGTCTGTAAGAAGTGCCACTGCTATTCACGTTTGTCTGTCATGGGCAGGCAGTCACGACAGGTAAGATTTACAGAAACACATAGTGTTGCGCGGCAGTCACGACAGGTAAGATTTACAGAACATATTTATTTTATTTTGACCATGACCATCAAACTAGACCAGGAACTTTGATCTAATTCTGTATGCATCAGTTGTAAAGGACAAAAAAACTGGAGCTGTTGACAAAGAATGATCATTTCTTAGTTAAATTAGAAATGATTGATTAAATATGAATATTCTGCTTATTTATTTTATCACATTTTAATTACTGAACAGGGTGTGGATGGGTTATTTATTTTTATTTTTTTTTGGTATTTTTTTTTTTTTCCTGTATTTGTCTCTTTCCTCCCCTGCACTCACAAGCAACACATATTCTCTGTATTTTGCATAGCATAACACTTCTGATGCCAGGGTTATCAAAATGTTTTGGTATGAACAGGAGCCACCAAAAGGCAAAACGCCTGGTGGAAAAGCTAACAATTAGTTATATTAATTATTCTTATATATTAATATTAGAAACAGGTCAATAACTTGGTAAAAAGCATCTCATAAGAAATAAGAAAACAAACAAAATTAGGTATTTCCTGATTTACAGTGTGTAATATCATTCAAAAGGATTCAGAGAATCCAGAGAAATCTCTGTATGCTGAACAAGGCTGAATATCGGTACAAGGCTGAATCACTGCACGTTCATTGGAACACTTTCCAAACCATCAGCTGTGAGCAGTTTGTTACTGCATCCACAAATGCAAGTTAATGCAATACCAAATTCTGTACGTATTACAATAGCATGGCTCAAGAGTAAAAGAACTGACCTACTTTTTTAGTCCGGGTCCGTCACCCACTGAAAACATTTGATGCAGAAGAAGTGATTTCATCTTTTAATATGTTATCTTTGTATTATTTTTTTAATTAAATATAGGGTTTAAATGATGTGCATATCATTGCATTCTCTGCTGTGTTGCAACCTGTTTTGCAATGTTTTAAAACAGTACTTCCTTCACACTGTGGTTAATAAGTGTGTTGCTGCTGAGTGGAAAAAATGTGCTAGTGCTGAGGATGCTGAAAAAGTGAGAAAGTGGCAAAATTGGGTTACTGTTTATTAATAACCAAAACAAACGTAAAAAAATGTATTATGATGTGTTAGGCATGGTATTGTTCCAAATGTATTTATGGTCAAGACTCTGCATGACACTCATGCCATAGCATTGCCTTTACTTCACATAATTATCTCCCCTGTGTTGCTTTGCTGCAGTGGCAAAAATGCCCAAGTTCTTGTCCTTAGCTTGAGGCCGCCACCCTCCCCCCCTTAAATAATGCTTTTGTACTTCTGTTTTAGAGGTGTTGAAATTCTATGTAACTCAAGTGGTGGTAACGCGGAGTGAAAATAGAGAATGCACAAACATGCAACCTAGGTAGGTGCTGTCAAATTTACTCTGAGCAAAACATGCCTATGAACTGACCGCTTACTGGGAATCTTTTCCCTTTGTTTATTAATTTGTTTATTAATTTTTGAATGTTTTTAAAGTATTTCTTGCCATTTTCTGATCCAGACAGCTGTTCTTAGAGAAAGCCCTTGCTTCGAGACTCATTGAACTGTCATCTGTTCAAAGCACATTTCGCTTTTCCATCCAGACCCCAGGTGGCAAAGCTATGGTCATGGTAAGGCTGTTCCAAATTTCGCCTGCTTTTTTTTTTTTCTTTTCTTTTTCTTTTATTCACCTACATCCAATGACAGATTAATATTACAGTATTCCTTCAAGTGAACGTTAGCAACCGCAGCCTAATTTATTTTTGTAAATCACCAGCTTTGGCTTCTGAACACGGATACTCTGATTGCTTCATTCTCTGAGAAAGCCAGGAGCAGTGACAGTCTCATCTCTGCCAGTGACCGCCATCTTGATGAGCATCAATCATGCCAGGCAGTTTGTGCAGGCAAAGTCCTTTACCTCCCCTGCACTCTCAGCAAGCACCAGGAGTAAGCCATGAATTCATAAATCCTTCACTCTCGTGCTCACCCAGCGTTTCAATTATAATCTCTTAACACCTCGTCTAATCTGTGTTTCACAAGACCACCTGCCTCTCATCTTTAACAACTTTGGCTGTTGATTAGATTACTTGAATGTGTAGTTAATTTTTGGTGTATGCTTTTGATGGATGATAGATGTTCACGTGGACAGGGGGTTAGGGATATATTTATTAACAGTGTATGTTAATTTATGGCTGTTTAGCTCATGGTAGCTTGATTAAATGATATTATTTAATTAAAATAAAAGAATTGATTAAAGTCCTTAAACCTGCAAATCAACACTCACTAACTGCTATAATTTCTCAGTAAGGCATGTTTTAGATTCTTCTGCTCCTTCTTATAGTAAGAAACAGATCCTGATACACACCCACATCTATATGCATGCAGTGTTTTATTTATGTCTTTGATTTTATTCTTTGATTTATTTTTAATACACATCATGAAATACAATTTAAAAATAATAATAATTCAGACTTCTAAACATGCGGTTCACTCTTCAGGCTAAAAGGGTCAATATATGGAAATTATAAGATGCAAAAATAGCATCTCTAGGCAAATGTAAAAAGCAAAAAATATTAAAAAGAATAAAATGTTGGTTTTAGGTTTTTTAAAGACTTACTAGTTTTTTGGTAAATACATTTGGAGTCATTTAAAAGCTATAGGATTTGTTATTGTCCACATTTTTGGTCTTATTTTTTTTAAAACTCAGATTAATCATTAACTGCTTGAGTAATCATTAAAATAATGAGTCGATTCTGTGCCAAATTAACTGCATCATTGGCACATAGAGATGCACTGTTTCTAAGCTCTGTCTGGGCTGAGGTATTATTTTTAAAATAAATAAACACTGTATCATTCGTGCATACCATACGTGGACCCAGGTTCAAAGCAGAGATGACGCGTAGACGCCTACGCTTATACTTACACCTACGTCTTCTACCCTGAAATACTCGCTTACCATCTCAGGAGCGGCAAATGATTCCTGCGACCCAACAATGCTTAAGTGATCCATAGAGAACTGGTGGGTGTGCATGCTGCACCCCTTTGTCTCTCTGACACAAGCAGGTCATTACGACTCGAGTGTCAACTCTAAGAGATTTTTTCCTCTGCATTCAGAGAGAAATGTTCTGACAGCTGCTCTCCCTCACAGACAGAATCACTCTAATTATGCAAGGTCTGCTTTTCTGAGCTGGTCACATTATGAGTCTGGTTGAAGAAGCTCCCTGATCTGTTTATTGTTTAATTGTGCCATATACACTGTAGGTGACAGAAAATTAATAGGACCTGCCAGTGTATCACATTACTGCTTGCAGTGTTAAGGTCTTAGGCCAGAAATTGGAATTCTACTGATTTTTTAAAAAAATATTTCTGCGAATCTGCATTCAAGATGGTAACAAAGTCAGTAATTTGATATGAAATGGTTCATTTTATAAAAACTTGGTCTCAGTTGTTCACAGTAGTGGTAAGAGGAAGTGTTCCCTCACAAAACGTTCTCTTACAAATACTATGTCTGGTGTTCGGGAATTAGTTTTTATTTATTTATTTATTTTTTAAATGCCTTAGATACATTTCAGGGCATTATGAGGTGTAATCCGTTTTTTTTGCCATATTTACTACCATTTTTTCACATTATTAAAATCACATGTAAACATTCAGAAGGTATGGATAGTTTCACTGCACCATTTCGCATTAAACCACTTTTAATGAAATTGGTCACAATCAACAGCTGAAATAAAAGTAAATAAATGAAACTACTGTTTAAACTGACTTTGTTTTTCTCCTAAATGCTGTAAGCAGAACTGTAGATAGTATAGAGCATCAGTTAGTTGCTGTTGTACTTTCAGCTCTGCAGTGGTCCTGCCATTTGAAATCATATTTATTGTTGGCTAAAGAAGCTGATTTTAATTTGACTACGGAAAACTGTTGTGTCCGTTTTTCCAGTTAGCAGTTTTCATTTTTAAATGTATTTGTTTAAAGCAGCTAAACTTACCAACAAAATTCCACAGGAATATTTTGACATGAAAGATTTTGCTCTGCTAGTATGCCGTATTTTTCATCTGCATGCCTGCTGTTGGAGACACATAAAAAATTTTTATACATGGAGCAATTGGAACAACATCTACTACCTGGATTAGCACTATGGAGGAGCATAACGGTCATTTCTGTAGGGTTGTGAAAGCAGTCAGTTGCAGACATCACCTAAATGTTCTAATATTATTATGCATCTCTAAGCATGAGGTGTGACACTGTGTCGTCTAAAACAGTTGACAGTACAGGAATGATGGGAGGAGTGAACCACTAGCCAGAACCAGAGCTCATTGTCCAAACTACTCATCTTATTACTCATGAGTTGTCTCTCTGTGTTGTCAGATTGACAAACGTGATTGTGGTTTTTGCTGGCTTTGTAGTTTTCCCTGAGCCTCGCCAACGAGTTTGCTTTAAGAGCAGTGTTTTGTGCTTCCTGCAGAACTGCAACCCAGATGGCTAAATGTCACTGAAATGTCCTGAATAGATCATCGCTATAACGTGTGGCAGAACATCAATCTCTCTGCTTCTCTCCCCGTGTCACGTTCTCATTCTCTGTTCAGCGTTTCCTGCTGACAAATTGCTGTGACTTGATTAAAACTGTAATGTTTCAAACTGTCAGATTAATGGAATTTATGTGCCGCTCGTCCGCTGTGTCTCACTCTGGTTGCTTACTCTTTCTCACTCTCTTTTTGTAGGGCTGTTGAGGCCTGGGAGAAGGACATAAGTGTTCACCCACTGGAACTTCCTCAGAGCACATGTGAGGAGGTACTGCAGCTCCTGACAGCCTGCACCAGCAAACTGCCCCTCTCACTGCGCTCTATGAACTCCTATCAGGTCAGAGCTCTCTCACTTAAGCCAGCAACTCAGTAACTCTTATTTACTGTTACATATAGGGACATGTTAAAGACTCGCTCCCACGCCCCTTTAGTTCAAACACAATGGCGATCCTACCTGAGGTTGGTATGGTTAAAGCACATTTGGATTTAAGGTGTTTGCCTCATATACAAGCTCATGCCTAGTCTCGCCTATCAGAGGAATCCTTCAGGGTTACCAAGCAGATGACTGGAATATATTATTATTATTATTATTATTATTATTATTATTATTATTATTATTAGAAAGTACAAAACTGTATGTTTGCCACTCATTACTAGTCCAAGTTAAAACAAACAAATGCTATGACCAAGGCTAGCTTCGGCTCAGAATACCTCAGTAGCTCTCAAAAGTTGTCACCACCCACCCTGTCCTCCTTTATAATTTTAAATAATCCTGTGTGATTACTTACATGGCTTATACTTATACTTACTCATAACCATTCCTGGTCAATCCATCTATTTAAATAGGAAACGTACTCAAAATTAAACAAAAAGTAAATTAGTATATATATATTTTTTAATCAGGAGTATTATTTACACAGTCGTCTGGAAGTTGACAGCCAGCTGCTCTATAATAATGTTGATTTTTGCTAGCATTCCCATTGTATTTTCAAAATATTAGAAAGCTGCCTCACAACATTTAAAGAGGCTACAAAAAAGCTACAGATAATCTCACAAATTCATGTAAGCATTTTCTCCATTTAACTGCAAATGAAAATAAAAATAATAAAGCAATGGAAAGTCTTAAAGACGCTGCAGCAGAGCAAGCAGGCAGGCATCTCATCGTGCTCATTTTGTCCAACAAAGGAGGCTGCTGCTAATAGGCTAATGGTCTCCAAATATGCTACCTATATATGACATATGGCATATGTTGATAGCAAGCACTTTTGTCTCTCCAGAACTGGAACAAGCCCAGTGGTGTGATTAGGGTCTGGCTATATGATATTTTTGTCTATGTATATACTCTATTGATTTACTGACCACTAAACTGCAAATTTCACCAGTTTTCGTTTCAGAAGTCTAGTCACCTTAAATAATTGCCAACTTTAGCTTGGAAGCCTTGCATAACTGCCATTATAGTTACCTACAATAAGCGCACCTGTCTATGCTTTTGAAGAGCAACCAGAAAAAATCCATTGCCTGACACTTCAAAACTCCCAGAAGGTGAGATCTAACATGCCTTTTAAGAGCAAGATGTGCAGCCTATTAGCCAAGTATCAGAAACAAAGCCTTTGGTTCATGTGTTTACCAGCATATTTGATGCCTCTCCTTTCAGGCAGGTTCCTAATTAATGGCAGAAACTTTTGTTTCTGGTTATTCCATATCTCTCTTCACTACTACGCATGAGGAAGCCTCAGGCTTGGGCATAGGGGGAAAGACATAATGCTGATGCTGGGGAGCTGTTTTCATCCACATGTTATGAAAAAGCCCATTTCCATTTATTTTCCTCTAGTGCAGAAAGGCGCGTCGTCTTTGGCAGATGAAGCGGTAATTGTAGCGCTGCCTGCTGTGATGCTGTAAGTGCTGGTGGCCATTAGAATTCCAAATTGGGGCTGAAACAACCGGTGAAATGTTCATTTGCATGGATGGGGTTTTGTTTTGCTGTGAATAGGCTGCATGAATGACTGTTGCGTTAAAGGTGGCGCCCCACAGTCATATTTATTAGACGCAGTCCACCTACAAAGTTTCAGATAGCCAGACTGAAAGAGAGAGAGGGAGAGATGCTGTGTAGAAAAAAATGGACAGGGTGTCAATGAGGACAACAAGCAGTTGGTTGGTTTACACACTTTAACAGTTGCGTCTGGGCTGGGTGGTGGGGATGACGTTGGGCAGAGGGCCAGGGTAATCAGTTGATGGAGGTCAGATTCAGTTACAGGAGATGGAGCTGAGTGCTCTGTCTGGAGGCTTAACTGCTGCGAGCCACTGTGAATGTGACTCATGTGCTGCAAGCATTTAACAGCGGCGGAGATGATGTACCAAAGCCGGCTGTCTGCTCAGACTGGCCGAGAGAGGTGTTGGTGTTCGTGAGAGAGAGCAAGTCTCTGTGTATGAGAGCAAGCTCAAGTTCATCTTCAACCAGAACACTTTGTTCTCTGTATTTGCAGCACTCGGTGCATTACCAAGCCTGAGAGGTCCTTGACTAATGGACTGAAAAGTATTTACAGCAGAAAATAGCATTTCTGCCGTCAGTAAAGGCACTTATCATTTATCAACATGCGAATTGCAAATTGCAAACACTGAGGTGCGACTGAAATGAAAAAGAAATACTGCCAGGTAACTGCTCTGCAGGAAGCGGTTAACTTGGCTACGACACACAGCCTAAATGGTGAGTTCAGTAGGAGGTTATCTAATTACCATTTCTAGTGTAGATTAATTTATACACTTGTCAGAGCATCGTCTCTGCAGTGTCACTACTTGTGCTGGAACCAAATGTTCTTAATACTTCCACATCATCAAGCCTTCCACGTTTTTCAGCTAGTGACTTACTCCCCTGCAAAGCATCAGCCGTTCAGCTTCGTTCATTAGGAGGTAAAGTATTCATCAGACACTTTGCCAAGTTTGGAGTGAGCAGATAAGGAAATACCAGCTCAGAACCATCAAAAGACCATGACGGTTGGCAGCTTTAACTGTTCCAAGGCTTCTATCTAAGCTCTGCCAGGACACGATAATCCACACAAACAAGGCCCTGCTTGACTTTTTAGCTTATTATTGGCTATGACAGGAATAAGCAATTCATTTTATTAATGTTTTTTTGCCATTCTGTTGCTTCAAGTAAAATTTTACTGATGCATCTTTTTGGAACGATTACTATGGCTGTATTATGATGTGCATGGATTATTGTCCTTGTGAAAAGTAATGGGCCTTGAGTAACTCGCTTCAGAGACCAATCCTTGAGCTCAAGTTACCTCTCATCCATCACTGGAAGCAGGTCCTGCATGAGTTTACCTTGGTTAATGTTGTTCCCTTCAGCTTGGCAAACACTCTTCTTGTGGCAGATGGGGAGTTCCAGGACCTTTTTTGTTTTTATTTATATATTTTTGGTTGCGTGTGAATTTTAATAATGACAGACGGTCTCAGGTCTTGTGCATTTATCAGCGTAATTGTTTGCAGTATTCTAGTATGGCCAGTAGGGTTTCCAAGGAAAGTTATTTTCCAGGAATGCTGATAAAATCATTTTTTTTTTATTCACTGTAGCTTCTCAATAACGAACTGTTTAATAATTATTTTAAATGTAACCATATAATAAGATCTTAAATACCTAAAAAAAAAAAAAAAGCCTTGTGATTAAAATATGTGTATACAATCTTCTAGAATCTTGATCGCAGGATCTTAAAGCCACTGCACAACATTTTAAAGCTATATGAGTGTTTATGTTGTCTTGTCCACATTGGGAAAGCAAGTTACCTCACTACAAGGAAAGTCATTCAGACTTGGACATGATGGTCCTAAGCGGGATCACACTGTCTGTAATGCAAATATAGCTTAGTTTAATATTTAATGTTGGTGATAGTAAAATGGTGGTTTCCAAGATCACCACTGTGAACTATTTCCCCAAGATCAGCACATTTAACTCTAAACCACTCTGAAGAACTTTGTGTACAAATGAACAGTTGGATAATGTAGAAAGATGAGTGGAATTCCCCATAGCAGCAATGTTCTTTGGGTAAAAACAGTAAAAATGTGTTAGCTCTGTGCTGAAACAGTTTATGCATGCTTAGAAGTAATGTGTTTTGTGTCTGTGTCCAGGTGGCCTATTTAAGAAGATGAAATTGCAAGTAGACGTCGTTCCGAATGATCAGGATCCGTTCAACAAACCAAAGAGATCGCTTTGGAAGACCCTTTTAAAATTCCTTTTGGACGTGACATAATATGCTTATTATTTTTCATAAAGTTAGTATCGAAGATGAGACCTTTTGTTTGTACTATACATTTTTACTTCTTCTAATTAGAGGCAGTAAACAAAGTTGGTATGATGCCAGAATATGTTGTCTGTCTTGGTGACTGTGGCGTTGTCCATGTGGTTTCTGTCTCACTCAGCAGTCACACAGCACTTCATTACAAAGTCCACCCATGCAAATAGTTGTATGCATTAACTCATATTTTGCATTCTTGCAGGTGAATTAGCTCTGCTAGTTTGCAAAAACAGCTTGATATAAACTTATGTATATGTATATGTCAGCTCCACTTACCTTTTTAGGTCCATTTTGTAGTTCTACAAATACAGATTTGTAGTTCATCTGTTTTTCTGTATGCTTTGTTGCCCTTTTTTTACCCTGTTGTTCAAAGGCCAGGACCACCACAGAGCAGGTATTGCTTGATTGGTGGATTATTCTCAGCACTGCAGTAAGTGGTCTGTAGGGTTCATGGCCATTAAAGAATAGGGTAAAAGCGAAACAGCAAAATAGATGGATGCCTCCATTGAAATTGAGTAGTCCTTTAGGCTGGTCGTAAAAGTGTCTCCACAATTGAGTTGTGTTTGAGGGTACGTGCTCAAAGCATTGTCTCTGTTTTAGTTTGCTTTAACATGTTTTAAAAGAGAAATTGATCTACTTCAACAGTGATATAAAAAGTACAGTGTCTCCTGTATGGTCTGGGCATGGGGAGAATTGGCTGTAATTGTAGTGCATTCACTGCATCTCCTGTGGCAGGTGGGAACACCATTGCTCTCTAAAGCACTTACATCATGGCTTTTTTTGCCTGAAAAGAGTTTATTTTGGGCAGAAATTATTTTTGACTGGAGTGTCCTGAGGGTGCCTCTGCTGTACAATTTTGGTGGTTCCAATAGTTAAGGCTGTCTTAAAGTTTCCTGGGTGGCATTTCTTCTAGACTTTGAAAGTATAATGGCTTGTTGAAACTGTTGTTCACTCAACTGGCAGGTGTTTTTAGCATTGCTGCATTTAAGGGCACCTTTTCCTGCTGTGATTTGTGGGGGGAAAAAAGGCACTCAAGCTTATTACCAAGCTGAAAAGTACTTTTAAAGACCGTGACATTTCATTTAAATACCTCCTTCATCCCTGAGAGAGTCCTGGAGTGGTCCTCTTATGTACACTACCCTTGTTCACCTTCTCAAGCATGCAGTGACACAGTCTGAGTTTGAAAAAGAACAAAATGGTCCTGTATTGTCTGGTCCTATGCAGCTATTGTAGCTATTTTCAGACATGAACGTGTCTGTATCCCATGACAGCTTATCATCTACAGATAAGGCCAGCGACTGTTATAATAAGAATTGACAGAGTACTATAGATAAGTTATTGTTTGGCCTATATTACACAGACTGAGGCCTTCTTTGGCCCATATTCACCTCCTAAATGTCTGGCTTGAGGCACCTGTAAACCTATAGTTTTGTGAACCTCACCCAAACTATACTGCTTGGCAGACCCACGTTTTGCATACAGACACATGTAGCAACACATTACAAATACAGTATTATGTATCATTGCTGTCCAAAAAAAAAATAATCTCCATTTTTACTGCATAATATAAGTAACTGCCGTTTGCACTGTGTGAAATCGTCATGATCAATAGACCAACAGAAATGGCCCAGAGTTGCTTGGGGGAAAAAAGTGGTTAGATTTAACTTGCATTCACATTTAATTAGGTTCCTCTCCTGTAAAGTGAGTAAATCTTCGGATAACAATCATATCCAATGTGTCGCTCTTTGGCAGACGTGTGTAGACACTCCGTTATACTAAATACGAAAGTGTAATGATTTCTATGACATGATGACTCAAGTGGAAAAAAAAGTAACCTACCAGATACACCTGTTCTTCAATGGTCAGGACCACCACAGGGCAGGTTTTATTGGGGTGATGTATCATTCTCAGCACTGCAGTGACACTGATACGGTGGTGGTGTGTTAGCATGTGTTGCGCTGGTACATGTGGATCAAACACAGCAGTGCTGCTGGAGTTTTATTCGCTTTTTACTTTTTTTCCGAAAAGTACAATTTGACCGATTAAGGCTTTACCCATCTCTTAAAACAAAAATCCTGAGTGAAATAGAAGCACTATACTTTCCAACACTTTCTCCAAAAATGCACTTTAACTTGCTTCAATCCGTGCCTAATTCCGAAGCGAATGCTGTTTGCTAGTGGCTTCTACTCCATCATGGTCCTGCTGCCTGGCTCTGGAGATGCTGTCTTGGTGGGCTGTGGGAAGGCTGGCAATTTGGTTCCAGCATGTAACGCAGTTAGCTGTGCTCTCCTGGCGCTGTTTCACAGACAACACATGTGGCTGTGACAAATGACACCCCTGAGCCAAAGTTAATACCTGCAATAGATTGCCTGGTCAGGGCTCTGGCTCTTGTTTTCTCTTTCTTTTGGCTTTTTCATACTCTCAGGACCTTGTTACACAACGCCTGCACTGCAAGAGTCTCCACATAAAGAAATGTGATATCTTACAGGTACCTAAACAGCATTTAGAATTTCAAGCCATGCTAATGGTTGTACACTACAGGTTCTGGTCATAAAATTAGAATATCATGAAAAAGTTGATTCATTTCAGTAATTCCATTCAAAAAGTGAAACTTGTATATTATATTCATCCATTACACACTTACTAATGTATTTCAAGTGTTTATTTCTTTTAATGTTGATGATTATAACTGACAACTAATGAAAACCCCAAATTCAGTATCTCGGAAAATTAGAATTTCACTTAAGACCAATACAAAAATGGATTTTTAGAAATGTTGGCCAACTGAAAAGCATGAACATGAAAAGTATGAGCATGTACAGCACTCAATACTTAGTTGGGGCTCCTTTATCCTGGATTACTGCAGAAATGC
Source organism: Prochilodus magdalenae (assembly GCA_024036415.1). Lineage (NCBI taxonomy): Eukaryota > Metazoa > Chordata > Actinopteri > Characiformes > Prochilodontidae > Prochilodus > Prochilodus magdalenae. Next base: position 1,331,140 of record JAMWET010000402.1, read on the forward strand.
GGCGTGGCATGGAGTCAATCAGTCTGTGGCACTGCTCAGGTGTTATGAGAGCCCAGGTTGCTCTGATAGTGGCCTTCAGCTCTTCTGCATTATTGGGTCTGGCGTATCGCATCTTCCTCTTCACAATACACCATCGATTTTCTATGGGGTTAAGGTCAGGCAGTTTGCTGGCCAATTAAAAACAGGGATACCATGGTTACTAAACCAGGTACTGGTAGCTCTGTGTGCAGGTGCCAAGTCCTGTTGGAAAATGAAATCTGCATCTCCATAAAGTTGGTCAGCAGCAGGAAGCATGAAGTGCTCTAAAGCTTCCTGGTAGACGGCTGCGTTGACCTCGGACCTCAGAAAACACAGTGGACCAACACCAGCAGATGATATGGCACCCCAGACCATCACTGACTGTGGAAACTTTACACTGGACCTCAAGCAGCATGCATTCTGTGCCTCTCCTCTCTTCCTCCAGACTCTGGGACCTTGATTTCCAAAGGAAATGCAAAATTTACTTTCCTCAGAGAACAGAACTCTGGACCACTCAGCAGCAGTCCAGTCCTTTTTGTCTTTAGCCCAGGCGAGACGCTTCTGACGCTGTCTCTTGTTCGAGAGTGGCTTGACACAAGGAATGCGACAGCTGAAACCCATGTCTTGCATACTTCTGTGCGTGGTGGTTCTTGAAGCACTGACTCCAGCTGCAGTCCACACTTTGTGAATCTCCCCCACATTTTTGAATGGGTTTGGTTCCACACTCCTCTCCAGGGTGCGGTTGTCTCTATTGCTTGTACACTTTTTTTCTACCACATCTTTTCCTTCCCTTCCCCTATCTAATAATGTGCTTGGACACAGAGCTCCGTGAACAGCCAGCCTCTTTAGCAATGACCATTTGTGTCTTGCCCTCCTTGTGCAAGGTGTCAATGGTCATCTTTTGGAGAACTGTCAAGTCAGCAGTCTTCCCCATGATTGTGTAGCCTACAGAATTAGACTGAGAGACCATTTAAAGGCCTTTGCAGGTGTTTTGAGTTAATTAGCTGATTAGAGTGTGGCACCAGGTGCCTTTAATATTGCACCTTTTAACAATATTCTAATTTTCTGAGATACTGAATTTGGGGTTTTCATTAGTTGTCAGTTATAATCATAAAAATGAAATAAACACTTGAAATACATCAATCTGTGTGTAATGAATGAATATAATATACAAGTTTCACTTTTTGAATGGAATTACTGAAATAAATCAACTTCTTCATGATATTCTAATTTTATGACCAGCACCTGTATATCCAAAGGTTTACAGACACCTGCTGGCCCATCATTTTTTCTGAAATCAAGTTAATGGTGCATTTGTTTAGTCTGCTCCTCTGGGAAGGCTTTTCAACACATGGTGGAACATTGCTGTGGGGATTTCAATAGAATTCAGTGTGGTCAGTTATGGATGCTGCATGAATAATTTTCCATCTCAAGGGTATTGGGTGGAGCTAATTCACTTCAACAACACAGTGCCACCACTTCTCAGCGCAATGCTGGGGAAATTTATAATCCTCTAGATGTTTGGCATTGGGCATGAATTCTCATTCAATAACTCCATGTGTGCAATCGAACATGCGTGTCAGCAGTGCACTTTAACGTAAGTAAACTCATTTATTCAAAGGGGATATTTTTGTACATTATTAATTGTTTAAGTGTAAGTAGTTATGTCTGTATCTCTAAAACGTATATCCTGTCAGTCTTCAGTGTGTTTCTTCTTTCCTTTTTATTCACCGCTGATCATATTTAGCGGGCCCCAAAAGTAATTAGACCATTGTGCCTCATAAACACATTAGGTTTGTTGTGTTTATAAATGAGAAAAAATTCAGCCGTTTATTTGAAACTCACCCAAGACTGTAGGTTTCTTTGAAGGCTTCTTCAGGTTTACATTCAGAATGCCTTTGCACACTTCTGAGTACAAGATCCCATCAACAAACACAAGCTGACCGACTCCACTGTAGGAAAAAAAAAAACGTTTCCATTTGATTGGAATTCCTCTTCAGGATTTCTTCACACTGAAAATCTATAATCAGTATTATGTGTGTGTGTTTTTGTTCCTGGGAAATAATTTTGTTAAACAACTTCTGAAGTAACCTAAAGAACTTCATTAAGTTCTTGGCTGAAGCACACAGGTTGTTGTTTGGAGCCACCGTATATCCATAGCGGTGCTGTGTGCTTAATAGGCTGTGTCCAGTATTGCATTGGCACAACACCAAGTGTAAGAAAAACATGCAGTGAGATATCCAGCATTGTTCTCCTGTAAAGCTGACACTGACAGAAACCGTATACCTCTCTCCTCCACACAACACAGATTCCCCAAGGTACAGGCGCTCCATGCACTTCTGTTTTTTTCCAGCTGGTTGTATATCTGTTACCATTATTACCACCAATACAATCTCACAGGCAGACGGATCAACTCAGAGGACGGGAACGGGAACGGAGATGAGATTTCTTCTTCTAATCATTTTCAACCATTAAAACTGGAGTGTCTTTCATCATTTTCTAATTTCGGAGCTTGGTGTGAAGTTGTATGGAGGGTAATATTACTCCTGACAACTTTATACATTTTATAAACACTTTCAGTCTCACTTTCATCACCACCGCGCCGCAGCCATCCTACTCTGCTCTGTTTATAAACACTTTCCTCTTTCTGCTATCACCACACTCCATCTCTCACTCTTATCCTCCATATCAGCGTCTTGCTCAGCTCAAATCTGACTCCTTTAGGAAGCTGTGAGAACATCTGCCTCTGTACCCTCCGCTTAATGCATCGTCTTCCTCACCATCATCATTATCATGTGTCAGTCCTTCTGACTTTCTCTCTCACTCGCTCTTATTCTTCATCTTTCTTTCTAACGCATTCATATAATCTGCTTCTCTTTTTCACACATACACTCATTCACTCACAGGCTCTCACTCACTCTTACTCTCTCACTCGCCTCTTTTTCTCAATAATTCACCCATTCTTTCTCTACCTTTTTTCTCTTTCTTGCACTCACCCTTGCTTTCTTTTTATGGTCTTACTATTACATTCCCAGTCACCCTCACTTAGTCAGTTATATCTTTCCTCATTCTCTCACTCTCTGTCTTACTCTTTGTCTGTCTCAGCCCACCCTCTTTTGGTTTCTTTCTTTCTCACTTACTCTCTTACTAGCCCTGCCCCTCTTTCTCTCTCATCCTTACTCTCACTTGCTTTCCTTTGTATTACTTACTGACTCTTCATTCACTCATTATCTTCTCACACTTATGTACTCTCTCTCTCTCTCTCTCTCTCTCTCTCTCTCTCTCTCTCTCTCTCTCTCTCTCTCTCTCTCTCTCTCTCTCTCTCTCTCTCTCTCTCTCTCTCTCTCTCTCACTCACCTTCACCTTTTTATTTTTCCCTTCAACACTCACTCACTCTCTCATACTCACTCACTCTGACAGGCATCACTCTTGGCTCTGGTTCCCCAGTGTCTCATTAGTGTAGCCACTGGCCTGCACGTGTTTGTAACAGTGAACCTGCAGAAATGGCATGTCCAGAGGCAAGGTCTGCACACCATGGCACTCTGCCCGAGGGCACAAGCTCATCAGTTTGAAGACAGGCAGGCTCAAGGTGAACTGAGACTTGCTACTCTGGAGGTCTTGAGGGTCTGAACAGTTTTTTTCCCCCAGAATAGAAATAATGATATGCTATGTTTGCAGTGCAAACGGTGTAAAATGAAACAGTTGTTATTAACAGCATTCGTGAAAATGTCAGGAAGCCACAGTCAGCACAGTGCAATTACAGCGCACACTTGATAAACAGTACATTTCAGCATCAAAAATACCTCCCCATCAACCTGCAGAACATGTGACACTCCGGGTGCAAAATTCTTTTGATTTTCTGTTTTTTAAGAGGCTTAGCATGTGTCAGTGATGCAGACAGATGCCAGAGAAGACAGCTGACAGAGGAAATAAGAGGTACGCTCAGAGAAGGAGATCAGAAGACAATTTTCTGTTTAGCCCAGAGGCAAGAGGAGCATTCTGCTCACCTTCACAGAAAATGATTACCAGAAGCAAAAGGTCAACCAGTTCTTACATGCTTGTTTTTTACTACGTACTGTAGCTCCGAATAGGAATGCAGCGCAGCTCGCCAGAACATTTGAATTTGATGAATGCTTATGTCCTTGTTTTTGGGCTGTTGAGAAGGGAAGGATAAGTCAGAGCCATCGGGAGAGGTGAAGTGCATGAGCAAGCGCTGTAATTTTACTGGGAGCGCTTGCTTGCTCTCAGTCTGACAGGAAGGCGTCAGCAGAATTAAACGACAAGCTGCCTTGACCTCCTCAGAGGAGGGGGTTGTCTTAATGATGGAGAGACAGTGAAGAAGGGGGGCAATCTGTTAGCACCCACACAGCCAAGATGAATAGCCCAATTTGAGCTGGCTGCCGAATCTACTACCAGCCTCCCTGCAGCAGCTGGCTTCACTTTCTGCCTAATTCTGAACCTTCAAACAAACAACAGGAGCTTCAAAGTACTGTTAATTGTCAGTACACCTGTATTAAGCATGTAGGATAACTTATTGCATATGTACTGTAAAATGTAAATAAACGATGTTGTCATTTTTAACAATATTGGTTTTTGGGCAGGGCTTAGATGAGCTCAGGAAGTGTTAAAATGACAATGACTGTCAAATCTTCAACGTGTTAGAGAAAATACTTAAGTGACAGAAATGCACTGCACAAATATAGAAACGAAAAGTTGCTGACGTGACAATCACAGTTGCTTAATTTATTAATTGCTAAAAATGTTTAATAAAACATCTTAATCACTTTCTTAGCCTTAGAGAGTGGACGTGTTAATACTTTCTCATTGCTTTTCTTTACTTTTTTAAGAGAAGTAACACTTCTGCTCTAAAACACCAAACTGTAAAAGATAACTGTGTTAAACAAGGAGAGGAAAGTGACTCTTTTCTGCTTTTGTGAGTGTACTTTGTATATTTTCAGAACCTATGTAAAAAAATATAGTGCACAGTTGTAGTGTTTCTATTAGACATGAAATAACAGGTAATGGGTAAATCTGTCACTATACAGTGCAATGCTATTGCTAGACTTGTCACATACAACGCGCAGCAGCCTTCTTTCATCCTCTGTCATGGAGAAGCTACAGTTATAAACATAGTAAATAACTACTGGCCAAAGTTTACTGGACATTTCTGTTATTAAAGTTTGTCCAGCGTGTATGACAGGTTCTCCTACTTTGTCCCCTCTGCTATGGCCTATTATGCCTTTTCTGACTTCCAGACTTCCAGTTTAACTTGGTTTGGGAAAAGGCTGCATTACAAAAAGTAAAAATATTCTTTCTGAATGTGTGAAATCTTTACTGATTGCACTGAAATGTATTTTTGTTTTTTTATGATGTGACATTGCAGATGCAGTACAGCACAGACATGCAGCATTTGGCAGGGAACGTGTTGTTTTGGTTAGCAAGTTTATGTTTGCTATTGTCCACTCACTGTTTTAAAAACTTATTTGTTTAGTTTAGTTTATTTGTTTGTTAAACTCACTAATGCAGACCAATCCAGAAACTCTTACTATTTGAAACTCTTGGTTATTTTTGATCAGTTCTACAGACTAAAGAGGCTTTTCCACAAAAACCTTTTTCCATAGTTTTGTTAGTTTTGGTTAACTCCCATCTTACACATTTTTTATTGATTCTCTTCACAGCATGATGTTACTGTGTTATAGCATAGTCTCATGCTTGAATCCATATTACAAATTTTACTTATTCTCGTTCCCACCATGATGGTGTTTTGTGTTGAAGTTAGGGCAAAGTTAGCCCAATTAATTTAGGAGTAGTCAAAACTGGAATGGAAATCATTTGTAGAAATGGAACTGTTTGAATTAACCTTACTTGAGGAAGAAATGTGGATCACTGAAATGTGGATACTCGAATAGGCATTTGAGTAATTTAAGCTTGAATCTGCTAAGTAACTTCATTCGTTAAGTTTGTTTGCATTAGTCAGCTAATTTCTTTACAGATGACTTGACTCACAGTCAAGATTGGTTGACATTGGATGTGCTGGGTACTGGAGTGAAAGAATACAGAAAACATAAAACCGGAATCCATTTGTGAAATCAGTCAAACTGATGAAGCTAATAAATACAGACCAGTATAGGCTGTGCTAACGCATTGCTCAACAAATTCCATACTGTATTAAACTCTAGTTTTAGGCTGGAATGTTTAAAATGCCACATGCATTATTGTCATGAACATTCTCCTTTTCCTATCAACTTGCCATGTCAGTATTCACTTCTACTTCCTGAATCGAATGCAGCTTGTATTGCAGACTAAAGATTAGAGGTATGCAGTGTGAATTCAGTGTTCTATTGTTTCATATCTAACACACCAAAACAGATATGCACTTTGTGCACCATAGCTGCAGAAATGTATCTGTTCGTTTAGTTTCCTCTTCCAGGAGAAACAGAGGGATGAGGGATTTTGTCTGTGTAGGAGACAGAGCCTGAGGGCATAGGAGCAATATCTTATTCATCTGATTAGCTCATGAGAGCTGGAAACAAAATGAAATAACATCCAGCAGAACTTCCCACAGGGCAGTCTCTCCGGTGTGTGTCTGTCAGTGGACGCGTGGGTTATGCTGCACACAAATTTGAGCATATTAATTATTCTCATCATTACGATTTTTTATTTTCCTTCTTTCTTTCTGGATGGCAATTATGAAGCAAGATAGTAACTGTGTAGCTTCCGGGCAAAGACCCATATTCCAGCCTAAACCTTCAGCTCTCATCAGAGCCTTTCTCTGCACCGCCTACTGACAGTCAGGGGGTTGTTTAGGGTGCGGCTACTCTTTGCAACGCATTGTCAAGTCATTTTCCAGTCCTTGTTATTTTTTTCCAACATTTTCGCATGAAGACTTTGCCTGTTTTTTTTCTTATCTTTCTTTCAATGCTAAGAATATGTGTTGTGAAAAAACAACAACTGACTCAAACAGTCGCCAACAGATATTCTAGTATTAGTGTGTTCATGTCCTACTACTTGAGACAGCTAGAACCGCCATAATGACCCTGATTAACAATATACTGCACTGTTCTGTGCTCACACATTCACAGTGTCTACATGTATACAGCCGCATGCATAGAGTCTAGCAAAGCTTCTTTCCTCCTTGAGACAGTGAACAGTGAAAGAAATGATTTGTTACGTTGTCTGGTTCATCAGTTCAAAACTGACCCCCCAGAGACAGAAACAAGGATTACAGCAACACCTGACATCAGAGTGCCAATTCCTCATAAAGCCAAGATTACTTTGATATAATGATGGTGCGGTGTCATTATTGTTATTAAGTGCTGTCAAGTCTGACTGCTGTATGAATATTGTTTCTCCACAATGTCTTCTGCTGGCTTGGTCAGGCTTCTTTATGTCTAATTCGTGATTCCTCTGACTGTGTCTATCCATCTTGTTGCTGATCAGTCTCTTCAATTCTTCCAAGGATTGTCATCTTTTCCAATGAAATTCTTCTTCTCAGAATATGTCCAAAATGGAAACAGTTTAGTTACGCGACCTTCAGGAAAGGAGTAAAGGGTTTTTGTTTTTTTTGAGGATTATCCATTTTTTTGTTTCCCTTGCAGTCCAAAGAGCTCTACAAAGTCTTTGCCAGTACCAAAGTCTAAAAGCGTCTCTATTTCTCATGTCTCGCTTGTTTATTGTTTTGCTTTCTCATCCATAAAGAATCACAAACACCATAAGGTGGACAACTTAGATCATTCTTTGCGGAGACAAATCATTGCATGGATCCTTTCAACGTCCTTCATCCTTGCTCTGCTAACTGCCAACATGTGTCATAATTCTTGATCACTGAATCCCCTGTTTTTAATAACTGATCAGAGTAGATGAAAGCTGCCCACCGTTTTCACATTATCTCTATCAATGGAAAAGAGTAAGCAGTCTTTTATGTTAACCTAAACTTAGTCTTCTTCATATTTAGCTCAAGCAGCATCTTCTTAAACCTTACCTATAAGTGCGTTCAGGTCTTCCAGATGTTCTGCTATGACTGTTGTATCATCTTCATATTGAAGGTTATTAATGTTTCTTCTGCCAATCCTTGATCCTCTTCATCCAGTCCTGCATCTGTCATTATATGTGTGTTCCATAAACAAATTAAACAGGTATGATGATAATAAGCAGTATTGACCTGTTTCTAATGTGTTCAAATGTCTTTTCTGACCAGGCTGTTTGTCTTTATTGTGTCCTGACCATTGCATATTGACCAGTGTTGAGATTCCTTACTAAGTTTATTACAGTAGTTTGCGATTAAAATGCAGCTCCTCCTTCTCTTGGTGTTTTTTCTAGACCTAAGTACTAGATAGTGTTCCTATGATAAAAAGGGTCCTAATCTGGTCCATTTTAGTTCACTGGTCCTGATCATGTGCAGATAACCCATTACCATCATCGCTACCTCCAGCTGAGAATGATTTCAGTTCTGAATTTGTTCTTACATCCTTGAATTCTGTTTTCTCACTTGACAACTTTACCAATTAATTGTCCCAAAAGGCTTTGATCTAGCTATATCATACTCACAAGCTGTAATTTTCAGTTCTTTCTCATTACCAAGTTAGGTGCCTTTGGACCTGAGGGTCCCAACTTCTGCCATGTAGTTGATTTTGATGTGTGTAGTTGATGTATTGATGAACTGATGTCTTTGCCATTGTTGCCTCCCTAATCATCTGCCGATGACATTGTCATATATTGTTGCTGATATCAGTGGTAGGTTTGGTCTAACACCTCTGCTAAGACCTTTCTGCCATATGAGACCATGAAAGGAATTCATCTGTCTGGGGGCATCTGTTTTTTTTGTTCATGCATGGTTCTCTGCCTCAACACGACGCTATACCATGAGAAAGGATATGGTGGTGTAAAAGATGCATTGTCCTTCTACTATGTCAGTATTAGTGGAGAACCTTTAGAACCAGCACAACCTCAAAACACCCAGCAAGCATTTCTCAAACTATGCGTATGGTAAAAAGTACAACAGGCATATTGGTCAATGAGGGTTTAACGAGGGAAAGTTCAGTTAAGGATAGAGACATTTCTATCTGTCCTGTTTTAATGAATCAAATGTTTGACTCATTCACAAGTCCAAATAACATTATAATCATGTCTTTCATAAAATTAGATCAGTGTGCATTAAGGGGAGCCTGTTCATTCTATTTTTGTGCCAAACCATTACTGTGAAATGCAAGGTAAGGCTGTTAACAAACCACGATTGCAGCAAATGGAAAAACAACATAAACAGCATAAATTCCACATGAGGATTTCACCAAAACTATGCAGGAAATGACTCGTCTTTAAGCAATCATAGAAGTTTTTGTTAAAATGTATGTGTTTTGCTGATGATTAAGCTTAAGACAGTCCAAATATGACAGTTTTTAAAAATGAGTTGAAAGCAAAACACTGTGTTCTGTCGAGTATCAGGTGTCAGATATTTATATTCTGCATAACTCAGTACACACATGGAAGAGTAAATAATTTGCTTAGCTTGAGCTGTGTAACCAAAGACAGTCTGATGTTACCAGTCCTAAACAGTTCCCAAAACCATAAAACAGGAATCTGCTGTACTTATATGATGGCCAGTGGATAAAGCACATGGTTATAGAATTTTGACCTGTGGAAATGTTCCCCTTGCGAGTTGTTTCTACACTGTGTTTTCCTCATCATGTATTCTTCAGCCATATGGGCAATCTTCCAAAATGCCTTCCAATACCTGGTGACATTCATAATTTCTTGGAATTCATCCAAGCAAAACATCTTTTGTACATCACAGTAGACACTGAAAGTCATTGCAATGATCATATTAGACTCTTGTCGAGCACAGCTTAATCCATACATCATTTTTCCACATCTAACTGGTGGAGACACAGTATTAAATAAGAAGATCCTTTTCTGAGAGTCGTTATGCTCTTGCATATAATTAGCTGAAGTGCATACCAGCAGGAGCAGGGAAAGAGAGATCTGACCACACTGGCTACTAGACTCTGCAGGTGACGCATGATTATTATGCCTGTCTGAGCTGCACAAGTGCCTTTCATCTCTTTTAATTAAAATCTACCCCAGAGATGACAGCTTATGGGAGTAGCCTTACCTGTGGGCACGGTACAGTCATGTCCTTAACTCAGCACAAACATGAAAAAACAGCAGATGTCTTTGCGGTAACAGTTAAAGTTTCCCCTTTTTATGAAGTGGAACATTTCGGCCTATCTTTATCTGAAATCTTCACCTAAATCATAATAATCAAGTGTTATTTAACTTCAGGGATGTAACTTGATCTGCTCTTCCAGATTTAAAAGCCTGCGTATTTTGTTTACTGCTTTTCATGGCATGGTAATGGCCAAATGCTAATACAGGATTCCTTTAAACGTGTCTGCATCAGTGCCATTTTAAAGAAGAAGTATTTTTTAAAGTGTCAGAATCTCGACCTGATCTATATAAGATATGTGTATACACGTTACATGACCAAAGTATGTTGTCACATGAACATCACCTTCATACGTGTTTGACAGGAAGAAGAGTTTACCTCTGGATGAGCATGCCAGATAAAGCTTTGCTTTCTTGCTTTTATGGATTTGGGCCACTTTTACTTGCTCAATGAGGCATAACCTATGTGCAGTATAAGCCATGAAAAACTGACAAACAGCAAACAGCTCTTGTGTCGATTTTCAAATGCTTTACTTGAATTCGCTGAGCTTTGCAGCTGAGCTTTGCATCTGAACCCCCTTATTCTATTATATCACAGCACTTACAGTTCACTGGGTCATCTCTAGCATAGCAGAAATTTGACAAGCTGACTAGAAACTCTTGGAAAGGTGGCGTAGTATGATGACATAAAGACAGTACAACCCAAGGTGCTGGCTATGTTTGTTTATGGAAATTACATGGATTGAGTTTATGTCTAATGGAGCTGAGCCCGCTAAATTGAAAGGATGTTTATATTCTTTGGACCATATGGTGCCCAATAACTTCATACTACTATAGAGGACTAATCAGCAACTATGAAAAGCAAAGTGTACTCCAAATTAAAAAGGTCCCACTAGTTACTCCACACTCACAACACTGACTTTGACTGAACTATTTGTTCACTAAAGATGTGAACTTGTATGTGCTACTTGTTAAATCAATTTCATTATAACTAAAGTTCAGATCACAGCATTTCTCACAGTCATATATACTTAAAATATCTATAGCATACCGTGTTTGTCCTCTAGCCTTTCAATGTTGGCTTTTTATGCTCTACTTGAGCTTAGTGTGCATTTAGAGCTGCTGGTTTCTCCTCTCTGCTTGTGCCTCTCATTTCTCAGCTCAGAGAGCCGCTGTTCGTCAGCCTCAAGCTGCACTAGTTAAGCCGAAGGCGAGATGGATGACTGCCTTTCCTTCATTCTGACTGTAAATGGGAAGAAGGATGGGGCAGCCTGAAGAGTGCTGCGACTCATGTGACATTGGAGACTGTTGAATGTGTATATGTGATAATGCTTTCATTCGTTTTCGGAGGTCTCATTTCTGAGCTTAGACTCAGATAAAGCATATTATTGTTGTGGTAACAAAATCTGATAATTATGAAATAATAAATTAGTAACTGTAAAGCATTAAGATAATATTGCAAGAAATATAAATATATATAAGAAAATATAAATAGTATATTACCATTGTTAAAATTTCAAAATGTACTCTCCGGTTCATTCATCCCACATAGAAAAACAGCTTCAAAACAAATGGAAACAAATAGAAAACAAAAAATAACAAAATAAAAAGATAAACACAAATAAACAACACAAAGGAAATAGGTCTTTAATGTAACAGTATTTTAATCAAATTAATTCTGGGTCATTTCCATTAGCCATCTATCCCTCAGAAATGAATGGATGGTAATAATTAAACATAAGGGGTTAATCTACCTAAGTAGTTGTATCTTTTCCAAAGTGTTTCCACTCTGGGTGGCTTTTTATTGGAACTCCACTACATTTCAAAGTCTAATATCTTATTTTTTACTCCACTACATTGTGGCCAAATCTGTTCTTCCTTTTGGCTTATTTGTGCATAAAAACGTAACCTGTAAAACGTATGATGCGTGAAATGAGCCCACCAATCAGGATACAGTGCACTTTGCTGTAAGCTTGTTTTGACCTGTTACACAGAGTTTGGTTCTACCTAATGGAATTAGTTTCTCTTCAGTGTTTTGTGCTTATGATGATGTCAGTGTCAGACTAATTAATGACCCTTGCTTAAAAGATTGGTGGACTAAGAGTGACACCAGAGTCTTTTCACCTAAAATTAGTTCATTAAGCAAAAGTGATAATAGGTCAATAGTGCCGTAATAAATCCTGCTACTTTTACGCTCCGTATTTAAGGACATTTAAAGATACTTTAGGTACTTTTACCCAAGTGAAGGTGTAAAGGGAGGAACTACTACTGGAGGAATATTTTACCTTTGTTATCTCTACTTTAACTCAAGTACATGCAGGGGTTGGACAATGAAACTGAAACACCTGTCATTTTAGTGTGGGAGGTCTCATGGCTAAATTGGACCAGCCTGGTGGCCAATCTTCATTAATTGCGCATTGCACCAGGAAGAGCAGAGTAGGAAGGTTCAGTTAGCAGGTAAGAGCACAGTTCTGCTCAAAATACTGCAATGCACACAACATTATGGGTGACATACCAGAGTTCAAAAGAGGACAGATTGTTGGTGCACGTCTTGCTGGTGCATCTGTGACCAAGATACAAGTCTTTGTGATGTATCAAGAGCCACATAAGGACGAACCTCCACCAGCATCACGTAGTGATCTGGCCACTATCCTGCAAGAAGAATGGCTTAAAATCCCTCTGACCACTGTGCAGGACGCAGTATATGTCATTCCCAAGACGAACTAACACTGTATTGGCCGCAAAAGGAGGCCCTACACCATACTAATAAATGATTGAGGTCTAAAACCAGGTGTTTCAGTTTCATTGTCCAACCCCTGTAGTTTGTGTATTTTTAATGGCACAACCAGTAAAAAAATCATTTGTAGGTTTTGATACTACAGTTAGCATGCAGGATGTCTGGACTGTTGTTTATTTCAGAGGTAAAGTTACCTCCCAATGAAGTCCACGTGCCACGTAAAGCTCGCCCTGAGTATGGTGCTGATTAAGTTGCCTGAATGCTTGTTTCATTCGAACCATATGAGGATGTTATCATTTATTGCAGCAGCTGGGTCGGACTCTTCTCTCCCCGCTTTCTCGTTCTTCCACTCTGTTTTGACCCTTTGCTCTCTCACACTCTCTATATCTTCTGCATCGCCTAATTAGGTGGTTCACCTGCTGCCTGTGGAATGGGGTTTATCTCAGGTCTTTGTATTTGAAAGCCTTCATGTCGGCTCTTTGTTGCACACAGAGCTGTGGTAAGGGAGTAAAGACTGCACCAGAACACACTGGAGTACCACAGAGGGGAGTGGAGCAGGACAGGATAGAGCAGGACAACAACAGGCCACATTTAGCATGGGCAGCCTGATAGTGAGAGGCTTTTTATAGTGCACTGTTTGTGTAATTTCTCCTGTGATTTTCATTCCCCTTCTCAGCCAAAGAGTATTTATATCACTTAGCATGCAGCAGAGAGCATATCATCATGAACTTGGAAATAATTAGGTCCTCTGGCCATTATGCTTTAAATTTTGCTCAGTGACTTTAGATTTTTTACCATTTGGCTTAAAATGACTGAAATCAGCACTTTTCTTAAGGTTAAGTAGAGATCGTGTGTCTGTGGATAAAAATTAGTATGTAAAGGTAAGTGTACAATAGTCTAAGCTAATTAATACCAAGATAGATAAGTAGATATCGTTTTTAATGCTAATACAGTCTTAACTGGCAGAAAGATTGTATAGTGTGATGTTTGCTTTACCATTTAAAAATTATTTTGAGAAACTTAATCCCAGTGCACTAGATAGATAAATAGACAGAAAGACAGACAGACAGATGGATAGGACTGGGTTTCCCAAAAGCACTTTGCACCAAGATTCAATGGTATAGCACCCATCACACTGAACACCTTGTTTGCCAGTTAAGATGATCTTAAAAAGCATGATGGATGAATGGATGGATGGATGGATGAAAAAAAGTCTGAGTTATCCATTTTGCCTTTTACACGGATAACTCAATGTCCGTTTTTCTCAAAAACAACCTGACAGATGGACTTATTTGACCAGCGCACATTTCCACAGTCTTTTAGACCATCTGAGATGAGCTCAGGCCCAGAGAACTCAGCAGCATTTCTGTATAGAATTTAAGTTTTTCTCCTCGTGTAATAGAGTTTAAAGTTGCTTCTTGATTGGTCTATGTTAAATGACAACATATTTCTATACTATTTCTATACTATATAAAGGTAAAGCATGTCCCCAAGAACACTGTCCAAAAACATTTAACGTGTGCAAAAATTGTTCAGTAATGTACTGTGTATGGGTGTTCTTGTTGATTCTGTCCTATTGCTTAATCTGAGATTCTAGGGATAAGGTTAGAATCATCACATCCGCTTCAAGATCCTAGGAGTAATTAAAAAATGAAGTGACGATTTACCAACGATTTAAAAAAAGAAATTAATCTCTCTAATATAATTTAGCAATTGTCTTTTATCAGGAGTCACAGCTAATTGGATCACCGGCCCATAAAAGGGAGCCGTGTTAACATGCTTCACAACTCAGCTGGTTACCCCACAGTCTGACCCTGTAAGGCCCTTAGATGTGAGAAAACATGATGGCTTATGGAACGGGTGACTCACCACATGTATAAATGGGCTTTTATCAGAATAATCTCCAGCGATCTGAGTGACGGCGTAACCAGAGAAGGCGTAATAGGTTTGAGCGTCGGCTGGATGATGGTAAGTGTTCCAGTTCAATGCCATACATCTGATATCTGCACTTGCCTCTCACGTTACCACAGCACTTTACCAATATTACATTTCATGGCACAGGACGGGCCTGTATATGTCTCCACTGGGTTACATTATTCTGAATGTCAGCCGCTAGACTGCTCCCTGGACATGGAAAGTTGTCTCAGGGCATGCGGGAGTGGAAAATGACAGACACTTTGTAAGCAGAGGCATAAGCCATTTGGCAGAAAGAGACCATGATTGTAACCAGAGAGATGAATGTTAATATTTGTGAAGGTATTCAAGTTGCATGGGCTGACCATGACTCCTACTCAGTCACAGGAACATTATCATATATCAATATTAAAGTAACATTTTGCATTTTTAGTATTGAAAAAGTATAATGTTTGTTTTATATGATGCGTACAGCGTGTTGTTTTATATGAAAAACACTTGCAATTAATTTATACATGGCTATTTTTCAACTTCCCTTTGTGCCTTTGTCTTTAGGAATATACACTCTGCACTCATCATCCAAAGAAGAGTTTCACCCAGAAGGAAGTGTCGAATAGCAGTGCTATTTGGAGGGAAGATAAAAGATGCCGAAAACAATAAATTATGAAAAATTTAGACTGATATGAGCAATATATATATCGAGCTACACATACAGAAGTATTGCACTGTATACCACTGGGCACTTCCCTGCATGGAGTTGTAGAGATTCCTAATGGTGTCCTGCAATACTCCTGTAGTGCCTGCTGATTTTGTGTTAGGGGTGGAGGTGGAGTGACACCAGGCCCTCTGGACATGTGACATGTGACAGCAAACTGTTCATCTTGCTGCTGACCACGGTGCCTCCACACATGGATTCATCTCCACCAAAATGAAAGTATGACTCATCACAGGAGATGTAATGGTCTACATGCATGTCAACCCGTGTCGTGCAGTAATGCAACAGAATGATTCATGGAGGGCATCACTGCTTGCTGAATGGCCACAATCGTGATTTATGAGCATGTCTTACAATGTCAAACCTACCCACCAAGTTTCATTCCTGTTGGGTGATTTCTTCTGGGTGCAACAATTTGTGCAATGTACTGTGCGACACATGAATGACTAAAGCTGATCTGATTGACTTAGATCTGAAAGAGTGTTATTTTATGTTTTCATGTGATTAGATGAAAAAAGTACAAACTGGCTGAAAAAGTGAGTATGTGAATATAAATATATGGATCCTGCAGAAGACTGGAATGATACAATTTCTTTCAGACAGCTAGGACCACCTTCTTTAACCTCTAAAGCAGTGTTTACACTCTTTATCACTTCAACAGGAATAGGCAGATTAACTGTTATAGGCTGAACAGGCGATCACATGAAAATGTGTACATAGTTGTGATATGCACACCAGACAAAACATAGTCACCTTGCATGTTTAAGGTGGCAGTAAATTCAGGCTCCTGCAGATGGCTTTTGTCCAGTCCATGCCAAATCTAGTTGCATCTGTTATTTGTGCTCATGGAGGTTACTCCCTATTAGCTACTTTTACAGGTGACTATATTTTTGACTAGTGAGGTTATAACCAAGATTAATTTAGTTTCCACATATGGACTGTATGTACTACATACTCTAAAGGTTAATGGTCAAGCCAAAGTCTTTTTGCACAAATTAACAGTGATTTGGCATGAACTGCTCAACAGAATTATGTTTCTATTCAATGCTGTCAGAACAACAATTGTTCTTGCTTCGGAAGTGTGTTCAGCCATAACAAATCAAATCACTTTTATTGTCACATCACATTTTCACAGGTGTGAAGGTGAGTGAAAAACTTAGATGCATAGTCCCTTACAGTACTTCAATACAAACATATAAATTAGACAATTAATATATACAGTACTAAGCACTTAAATCTCTGTTTACACTAATTTACAGTTACGAATAAAAGTTATGAATAAAAACTATGATGCATCCAGATGTACACATTACCATATAGCACTATGGTAAGGCTGAGGTAGATGAGAGATGCAGGGTATATACAGGGCATAGAATATTATATATGTATATACATACACTACAGATATACAGTGTGGATGGAAGATAACAGTAGGTCAGTCTATGTGCAAGTGTAAATATGCTAATGTAAAGTGCAGAGTGATGATTGTCCATGGAGATCATCGTTTAGATGGTTTTGGTGAGATGTGCTGAACCAGGTCCATATACCGGTGCATCAGCACTACTGGCTGTTCAGTAGCCTGATGACTCGGGGGAAGAAACTCTCGGAGGCGGCTGGTTCTGGACTTTATACTTCGGATCCTCCTCATTTGAGGCCAACTGAAGTTTTCTTACTAAAAATGGATTTTTGGTTGTCTAAAGATTCTTGGGTGAAATACAGTACAGTTATAACCCTGTCTGAAGACAATGTATTGTATATTGCAGTCACATCCCCATACCTAAAGAGGCTATACACATGATGGAAAACATGCCGATGCAAAGTAAATCTCCTCTGGAATGCATTAGTGTTCATAATAGACGATTAGCAGATTTCTTCCCAGTAACACATGATGTCATCAAACAAGTGCAAAGTAATTACCAAATTACGTTCATAATTTGTTCTTATAAAATGAAGTTATTAGTTATCCCAGAGCTGTGACACTCATTACCCATCTCATTACGCTCTGTCATTCTACATCAGCCCTGGTTGCCCCCTAAAAGCATTTTAACTAGATTATTATACTCCCCAGCTTGGTGCATCATTTTATCACCCTCTAAATAACTGTGACATGGGGTTTGACTGTTAAAGCACTGTACAGTTTATTTCAAACCTTGTTTTCGCCCATGCTGTATTTTCTAGTGTAAGTACAAGGATTGGTAAACTCTTTTATATTCCACTTCTGCAAATAAAGACTGTAGTAAAACGGATTCTTGATAATATGCTCCTCTACTATTTGTTTATATTTGCATCCCCAAAAAAGAAAACAAGTAATTAGCACATTCTTACAGTTTCACAGCTAACATAATCAACAATACAGAAGAGGGAATACATAAGAGGGAATAAATCTAATTCATATCTCCTCTCTGTATACACTGAGTGAGTAAGTAAACCAGCTCCTTCAGGGCGGTAAAGCGAGTCAGACGCGAGGACACACTGTTCTCATCCTGGGGGAGCTCAGCCACATTGCCTCTTCAAGGTTCATTGCACATTTTAATATGAAGAAAATACATATCTTAAAAAGATTCCCTCCATCTGGCCTTGGAGTGCCTATCTCGTGTTTGTGTTTGTGTGTGTGTGTGTGTGTGTGGATCTTCTTGCTTCTGCATATGCTGTGTTGCTGTAAGCATGAGGTCATTATCCTTTCTGACTTGCTCCACTGATCTACATAATATTACCAGAGGTTTGATAACACTTGCATCTGTGACGCCTATGAAACAAGCCCCCTGGGCAGCTCTCAGGGTGATCATGCAAATGCAACATAGACAGAGCAAAACATTTGAACTTCACACTGGCTTACTATATCAGCAGTAATTAGAATCATTAATTGCCACCGACCTGCAAGGCTGCTTCACAATTAGCCATTTGGTAAATATACACAATGACTTCTTGAAATACGTTCTTGTGTGACTGATCCCTCAACAATCAGTGTAAATCCACAGAGAGTCATTTATGTAATGGTGATCAAAACAATCTCCAAGCTTTCCAAATCACTGAAGTGACTGAAATGACATGTTTACTTGTCTAAGAAAGAAATGTGAAGTGTTTACCGAGAGGACTTGACGTCATTGTGTTTATTCTGATAATTAATTCATTTAAAGATATAATGATCGGCTACATAATGTATATATGGAAGATTCCAGGCATTTGTATTTAAGTTACGTTTGTGCATTCCGAAACTATTTACCAAATCTAGTAAAGCAGAGCACTAAACTTCTGTTGGATAGTCCTAGACATGTAGAAAAAGTCCCTACAATGTGTAAACTAGGTCAAACAAAACAAAGTCATGAAGGGTGTTTTAACATAAAAGGCATTGACTCAGATTTCCTTATAGTGGTGGTGAGAGGATCCAGGGGTTGCATCATTTGTGATGGAAATCTATTACATTTGCTGTCTAGAACTATTGTTAAACCAGTCCTCTGAGTCAGCATGATAGTGGGTGCCAGATGAATGGGAGAATTCATTTTCAAAGTTGTGCGGGCATTTCACATTCTTCAGTCGATAGTGTCATGTGTGTACCGGGAATGCATCACCAGACAGTGCTGCCCATGGGTGCGTAATGATCATGGCTGGGGACATCTGACTAAAACTGTCAGAGTTAGACGAGACAAGGGGGACAGACAAGTGACTCTGGCAGAAAACATATTCACATGCAATGCAAACGGCCCCACACACATATCCCGCAGGCCAGTGCAGCATCCTTTAACTTCCATTGGATATGGGAGCAGAATATCCACCAGAGTACCTTTGTTAATACCACATAACAGGACACAGCGCCACACCAGGACTCGTGAGGTTGCTAACTGGACCCTAAAGGGCTAACAATATTGGGTGGGGTTTGATTAGTTATGGCACCAGTTGTTAAAGGCTGATGCTGTGGTTTGTGTGTGGTGCAGAGCCTATGAACCATGAAGCCATGAACCCCAGTTGTCAACAAGGCGCTGTGCAGGCTGCTTGTGGTTCCATACTGGTGTGGGGTGTGTTTCATTGCTTGGGTTGTGTCCACTGGTCCCCCTAAACACATCATTAAATGCACAGTTCTGACGAATGGTGTGGCTTACAGGTTCGTCCAATGTGAGCCCAATAAAGTCATTGCACTATACTTCATTTGAACTCTGACAATTCGTATCAAAAGCCATTAGCACATCGGCCAGAGTTTAACTTTATTCACAAGACAACACCTCATAACGTATACAGGTGTGGGCATTTCAAAGTCATCCCCTGAGGTAACAACACTACATAATCAATTTACATATGCTAGCTTATTTTTTTATATATATTTCTCTTGGTACTGACAGGTCGGGATTTGTTGTGTCAGCATGTTCTCAAATGAAAGTTGAAGGTGCTAGACCTTATTAGAGAAGCTGCAGTTTAGTCATAAGATTAACCTGTTTAGAAAATGATGGTGATTTTACCCATGACCCTCTATACTATAAAAGAAGAAGATTAAAACTAAGTTTACTTACTAATTTCTCTTCTAGTTTATTATAGGCAGACAGGAAAAGTGTGCAGGGAAATGTAGCCTGTGATGAAGTAAACAAAAAGGTAAACTACTGCTCACAATAGCTTGTATTAGGTTAACACAAAAACACATGGTTTGATGGTCATTGGTAATCTAAGTTAAGAATGAAACAGCAGATAATAGTTTCATAAATAAATATTTTACAACAAAAAATTTTAATGAACCTATTGTAAAACTATCTAGGCCATGTATTTGTAACCATGTGTAATAAGTGATTTTGCTGTTGCTTTTATATATATTTATTAATTTCTGCATAATTAAATTAGAAACTAAAAGTCAGAATTGTGCAAAACACCCTGTGGAATTCAAGAGGTCCCATGTTGGCTTGCCATAGCATTACTGATGCTAATATCTATCTTTAAACTAACACAATATTTGGTTGAATAATTCTTCTTTTGGAAGCTTTTTTGGTAATGCAAATTTTTCCACACACTGATCTTACAAGTCTCCTCTTTCATCTTTGGTTTGAGAAATCAGTAACATTCACTCTTCCCAACAATCTCTTAGGTGCGTTTACAGTTTTACACAGGTATCTCCGGCATACCAAGGACAGCAGTTGGTGAGAGGTCCAGGAGGTAAATTGACCCCATGAGACAGGAACCAGCTTTTAAGTCTATTCTCCTTTTGCATTCATTTGTTCTGACCTTGTAATGAGTTTTTCCTCCTCTGCCGTTCTTCACTCTTTCTCGTAGGATAGACGAGCCAGTTGGGGAATATTAAAACATGCTGAATCTTGAATGGAATCTGTCAGTTCTCACTCTCAGTCACTCTCAGAGGAAACTACAGCTCTGTGAAAGATTGCAGGTTCCTGCAAACGCTTGATTGCAGTTGTTGCTAATAAGGGTGCCCCAACCAGTTATTAGGTTTAGGGGGCAAACACTTTTTCACACAGGCCATGTAGTTTTTTTTTTTTTTCTCTTTTGTTTGATGATCTGAAACATTTAGGAGTGACCAACATGCAAAAATAATAAATCATGAAGGAGGCAAGCACTGTTTCACACCACTGCACTCCTGGGTCATGGGTGGTGCTGGAGCCTGGGTGGAGGGTAGTAAACACACAGGACAGACTACCAGCCCATTGCAGGGCAGACATTCAGACCCAGGGGACAATTTTGCATATTTTATATTTAATATATACTTATGAACCGGCACTGAGTACTTTATGTCGGTAATGTGAACAACATAATCTCAGTGTCCAGCAGTTGAAAAGGTGAAAAACTTCAGGGGTAATGGGTCTGATTTAATCTTTATTTAAAAGACCATTGAGGTTTTTGTCAGTGCTCCCCCAGGCTCTGTCTCATTTGGTAACGAGAGGGCAACGTTGCAGATTTTTGCTATGTATTTATGGCTCTGGCTGTTGGCAGCATGTTAGCACAATGTTGTTCCAGGGTCATGAGGAACTCACACTAATCACCTTTAAGTCGGACAAATTATTGGATCATGCTAAATGTTGCCCCCAAGCTGGTTGGGCATTTTCATACAGCACTGTTGTCGAGCTGAAGAAGTCAAACATGAGCAGCACAAAGTCTATTGCCTCTGCATGGAGAATGTGAACATTTGTGTAGGTTTTCACTTTTTCATAGAAAACAATTTCCTGTGCCTTTGCAGTAATACCTTTAGGATAATGAGCCATGAAATTGACTCACGTTTTTTTCCTCTGACCCATGTCTCCTGCTTCAATTCATCAAATATATAATGAGGAACAGCGAAATGTAAAGTGGAATATGGCACACAAAACAGAAAAGAAAAAAACATAAGACCAAGCTTAACCATAGGGGCTGTAAGCACTGTGATTTATGGAAGTGTACAGCTCACTCAGTTACCCATTCTATACTATAAACTGAACATGAGACATAGACAATAACTGACTGGTTATTCATTTTAGCAGAAATCTAAGATCATATTAAATCTTATATCTTTTAAAGGGTAACATTGTAGGTACATTGGTTAGGATGATAAATGCCCCTGTGATTTGGCCCTACAGTGAGGCATCGCAATGATCATACAGAAGCACCAAGTCAAAATAAATGCCGGCAGGAAAATAAAATAAACCTTCTTGTAACTAGCTAGGAATTTAGTAAGCTATGCTTGGAGGTTTCTAGTAGCTAATGCTACCTATACCAAGGACTTGCTTTTAATCTCAACAACAACACAGAATACACTGAAGTTGTTGCTCACTATGAAAATTAAGTTTAAGATTAAACCAGCAAGAAGTGGATAAAATCACACAGCATGTCCGCTACATACGGGTTTGGTTGTGTTGCTAATAAAGGTGAAACTGTTCCTCTCTTCAGACTCGTCATTGTCAAATGCCGAGTGAGGCTGAGTAATATTGTCTAATGTTTAAGAAACTGTCTGGAGTAAAATGTACAGAGCAAACCAACAGCTTTGAATTCAAGCTGTCCATGTTCGTGTTAAAGATGATGACACTGAAGTGGGCTTCCTATTCTTCCTTTGCAAATTTCCTGTTCCACCTTAATGTTGTTGTGGTTACATTCTGCCACCGGTATAAGTTGTAGCATTTAAAGTGGAAAGGAACATTTTATTAAGAAACTGGTGCATAGGAAGCCAATTTCAGCCTTGATGAACATCCATCATTCCCACTGATAATTTCTTGAGAAGTGTATGAAAGTGAGGACTTTGTCCTCATAGCCTGGAACAGTACATTACGGCTTAGTTTGTCAGTTCTGTGAATGTTGCTCTGTTGTCCTTGCTTTGCTAAGCTAGAACGTGAGCTCATATATGCAAATTTGGGGGCATGAATATTAATGAGTCGAGACTGTTATGTAACAGTCTAGGACTTTGGAATCTGCCTGTTTTGTACTTTAGAGGAGACAACAGTGTTTGAGTTGTATGTCAGGTGCATAGAACTTTATTCAACTACAACAATGTAATTCAGTTTTTCATTCAATGGCACCATGGATAATGATTTTAATTCCAGTTACTGTGGACCATTTTTCTTTGTCTGTTGATGGTGAACATTTTTTAAAAACTGTATGTAATTGGTGCAAATAAATGAATCAAACAGAAAATTGTTTTCATTTGACGGAGAGAGTATATTTGAGCAGCACTAGAGAGACCTAGAGATGTGACCGTATGTTACCTCAATCATATAATCATATCAAAGCCTTGAAACAGATCTCCCAGCACAGTCCTGGTCAAGATCAACCTCCCTCTTAATCTGCCCGTTATCTCAGACAGCAGAGTCGTTTTTCAGAGAGGGACGGAGGGATGGATGAACAGTCCTCTTTCCATGAGCTCACGGTCACTGTGGTGGTCAGTGCTCACGCTTCAGCTGTCTGACACCACTCCACAGCAGCAGTCACAACACGAACACAGCTTATCTGTCTCAGCCCAATAACGACCCTCGCAGCCAAGCAGTCCTGTGAAGTCAGTCAGAACAAGTATCAGATTCACTAGAGAGTAGAACAAAGGCAATCTTGTGGTTACCAGACTCCTCCATCTATGTCAACCTTGACACTGTTCACTTAAAGTGCAATAGCGGTTTGCCTCAGTTCCATCAGTTAGAAGTTATCACGCAACGGAAGCTGATCTAAGATAAAGATGGTGATGTAAGTCTTTACTTATATATAATAAGTCACCTCTAAACCCTAAATCAGAATTTCACATTCTGGTCTTTTCTCCGAGGTTGCTAATTGACATCCTGGCATTATAAGTGGTCTGTCATCTTCACATCATCGTAACGCAGAACTATAAAGGTAATCAGTCAGATGAAGAAAGGATCAATAGCTTCATAGATCTCAGTTAGAGAGTGAGGTAATACTTTGTAACAGGATACTGTTAAACCGCCAGATGAATGATGCAGTGGGGCTGAGTTGGTGGTTTTCCTAACTGGATTTGGAATGAGGGAAAAGAATAAAGTAAATAAATAACACCTGGTATTATGAAAGCGCATTATGATAAATCTTACATTTTAGATGTCTTGAAATGGCCTTTATATGTATAAACGAGGCCCATTGCTCCTTCTCACCGCAGGCACTTTCCCCTTTTCCTGCTAGCTTTGTCCCAGTGGAGGCCAGGAAACTAGCCACTGTTGAGATGGCGCGGCTGTCATCTGGAATTTGTCTTCATTTCTCAGGATGCTTGTTTAATAAAGCTCAGCAGGGAAGAAAGAAGTGGCACGCTTATGCGTTGCATCATAAATCCAAATTAGGCAAACCGAGTCTCTCCCACAGTGAGATCCACAATACAGATATGCCCACAGGAAGAGAGTATGCTAAAAAGCCAGCAAGGAACGGTATGGATCTTGACCTTAAAGCAAATTCCAAAAAATGACTGTTTTTAAGCTTGCCTTTTAAGTATGAATATAAGGCCTACCCTGTAACCGGTCAAACGTATACCATTAGGTGTCTCTCTTGAAGCTTCTTGTGCTTCTGTCCTTGGGGGTTTAGCCACAAGTTCCCAGAGCCTTGCAGAAGGAGTAACGAAAATCTCTGCTGACATAATAACACAACACTCGATTGCCCCAATCCCTTTGCACCAGGAAAGTGCTAGAAGACATAACTGTGATGGGGTAGGGGATTCACGCTCCTCAGTGAGTATAATGCCTGTGCACCTCAGTGTGACATACTCAAGCTATTTCACAAATCAGTCTACCAGCTGAGTAAGGGGAAATGGGTAGAATCCAAGAATGGCATGAGCTTGGAAGGCAAGTAAGAGAACAAGTCAGCGATTGAAAGTGAAATGTGTCTGTGGCAACCTCTTGAAATGACCGCTTTGTTGAAACTAAATAGCCACATCAGCAAAGGCATCATTTAATGTGTACATACGTCATTTAGAAATGACAGCAAAGTACATTCACATTACATCAGCTATTCATCCTTGACTTGCTCAGCCTTTTAAAGCACCGCAAATAGCTACATGAGGCAGTGTTTGATTAGTTGGCACATTTGGAGTTCATTTTAATATGCAATACATGGACAGCAAGGTCTCCACTGAACAATAAAACCTTAACCACCACATAGCAGAACTTCTTCTACAGCACCTCTAACTCTCCCACGCAATCCTTTATTGTTCACCTCCTAATTACACCTGCTCAACCAGGCATGGACAAGGTGCGCAGCTCAAAGTCGTTAATAAAAGTCTACCATGTGCCGCCTGCCGCACAGCAAGTGCGCAAGGTCGAGATCGTCGCCGTGGAAACGTGAGATAGAGAGCACCTGTTCCTCCCCTAGAGAGGGGAGCCCGAGCCTCTTGGGAGGGTGTGGCCCATCCTCGGGGTGTCATCAGCCGCTCCATTACACCCAAGGAGCCATTATTCTATACCAGCATTAACCTCTGCTCGTCTACCCGCCTTTACTCTCAGCTAATAAACCATACAACATAATTAAAACATAATTACATGAAGAAATGAAGAGTACACATCAAAAAACATACACTCTCTGATAAAACAAAGGTACCAGCATGTCCCTCGGGTAGTACCCTCTCCCGTAACTTCAGTTAGGGATCATATCTATACCATTTCCCACTGAAAGTCTATTTTTTAAAGTTGTATTGACTCCACAAACCCTTTTTATTTAACTGTTCTGTTTCAAAACATCAGAAAACGTATTTCTCCCTGCTTAAGGTTACATTTACATCAATGTACCTTGAAATTTATATGGGAAACCCATTAAAAAAGGAATATGCCCTACAAATGCTGAAAGTTCACTGTCATAAAACTGGTATCTGAAACAAAACTTGTTTTTTGCATTGGACAGCGACAGCATTCCACCATATACCAATTCACAATAAATTAAACATGGCGAGATGTCAGAGCAACCCCACCATGCAGTCAGGGTAACGGCGAGCCAAAAGTGGTCTCAAGTGCGGCTACACTTTTTGAAACTTGAAAGAGACCGTGCCCACTGCAATGTTTGAAATGCAAACTGCTGACTGTGGCAACACATCTAGCCTGAAGAAACATTAATCTATAAGCTGAAGAGAACACCTTATTTGATAGCCTGAAAGCCTGCAGCTGTACCTAACAGCAGCTCACTTGCAGTCAGCGCCAAACAAGTGAGGCATTGACAACTTCACTGACATCTCCAGGTAATTAATTAGGTAGTTTGATACGTTGTCTTTGGAGCTTTTTCACTGTGTTGGTTGACGTGAGCATGAGTCAACACTGAGCCACCAGCTATTTACAGCAAACAAACAGAAACTTGATGTGACATTTTTTAAAGTATGTCAGAGAGCTTAGCATAAAACTATGTACTAAAGTACTATGTATAGGGAAATATTACAGAACGTGATATGGATACAGCAGGTGGCACAGCGATACTAAGGACATCATCACAGAAATTGTCAGACATCAAAGACAGATCTGGGATTAGTTATACTAAAACTAAATAGGTATAAGGTTTCACTTTGCCAGGCAATATGTATAAGTTTGTGAATCAAAAGGGACAGTATAGACAGAAAGAAAAGTATTAAAAAAAAATCCATCCCTTTGATGTAAACTTCTCTTTTGTAAAAAGTGTTATGTTTTCAAATGGTGTAATCATATATACTCGTCATCAAAACAATAGTCGCGCGAACAGCTGCTGAATCAACTGACAGGAACGAAACTTGGTGGGTAGGTCTGACATTGTGAGACATGACATTGTGAGACATCAGCTGCGCATGTTATGTAAGCAGGCATGGGGCTTATGTACCTGACTGATGAAAAGTCATCATTGTGGACATTCAGTGAGCAGTGTTGCTCTCCACGGCTGCACAACACAGGACTACATGCACACAGAACATTACAACCCTTAACACCATGTCAACGTCCCCAAAGGCCGCAATGCTGTTGTTCCATCAGAATGGAAGCAGGTCATCTTCAGTGATAAGTCCCTCCTTTGTGTGGTTATGACCAATGAATCCATGTATGAAGGCATTGTGGTCAACACCAAGATGAACAGTTTGTTGTCACGCCTCACGTGTCCAGAAGGCCTGGTATCACTCCACCTCCACCACTACTGCAAAATCGGTAATCTGTTGGAACTGTGTGAGAAAATTCATGCTGCATGCAATGGATTATTACAGGACACCACTGGAAAACGTACACATGCAGCTGTAGCTAACAGCAGCTCACTTGCAGTCAGCGCCAAACAAGTGAGGCATTGACAACTTCACTGACATCTCCAGGTAATTAATTAGGTAGTTTGATACGTTGTCTTTGGAGCTTTTTCACTGTGTTGGTTGACGTGAGCATGAGTCAACACTGAGCCACCATGAACGGTTTTACAGGACACCACTGGGAAACGTACACATGCCAAGACGTATACGTGTTGTGTTAGCAAACAGTGTACCGATGACATACTGTGAGACACCACTTTTGTATGTGTAGCTCAATAAATATTACCCATATCAGTCTAAATGTATCATCATTTATTCCTGGTAACTTTTATCTTCCTTCCTATAGAATTGCAATCTGACACTTCCTTCTGGGTCTAACTAATCTTTTGATGATGAGTGTATATAAGCAAAACAATAATTTTAGACACAACACACAAATGACTTCAAAGGCTATTTTAGACCAGCATTTAAACAAGCTGTGGGCATACCTCTACATTTTCAGCCAGCGGAAGCAGCTGTTGCCCTACAACACCATGCTTGGCTGGAGAAAGAAGCATCGACACTCCAGACAGTGCAGATTGTATTACTCCTTCTGTCCCATCCTCTAGTTTCACCAGCCTTGCTGGAGATCTAAGAGACACCTGGCAACAGCCAAAAACACAAACATGTGATAAAGAGGCCTGATTCACTGGATGAATTACCACTGATCACAGGTTTTGCTTCAGCAGCCAGCACCGCTCCAATCTGCTCCTCAATTACGAAATTACTCCACAATCAAGACGTTTAACAGATCCTGACAATGGCAATCACATTCAGACCTGACATCTGCTCGTACACATACACAACGTCCAAACAATCTCACAGACAAAAGTGAAAGAAGGATTCATCAAATATTAATCATCACTGAGCACAAACAAAGAAGGAATTGTTATCT
This sequence comes from Prochilodus magdalenae, assembly GCA_024036415.1. Taxonomy (NCBI): domain Eukaryota; kingdom Metazoa; phylum Chordata; class Actinopteri; order Characiformes; family Prochilodontidae; genus Prochilodus; species Prochilodus magdalenae. The sequence goes on from JAMWET010000402.1 coordinate 1,359,239, forward strand.
TTAGTTAAGTGCATTACATAAACATGTCACCTCACCAGTGAGGAGCGGGGATTATTTGTGTAACATGCAGCAGAAGCAGCCCCTAACCAAGGTGTGTGTGCTCAGCCTTGTGGGTGGTCTGCTTTGTAAGGGGACAGTATTTCATAGGTAAGATTTCACCAAATGTTTATTACATTTTACACTACGTTCACTTAACAATGCAGGAAACTCCAGGCGTCATAGATTTCTTTTTATTGTGAAGTCACGCTTTTTTCTCCACTTTCATGTGTCAGTCATCTTAACTTTATATATTTACTAGTGTGAGGAAATTATTTGCATGAATCCTCAAGACCACTATTTGATGAGATTAAAAAGTATTACAAGTACTTTATCTTACTCATGAACTTCAGAACCTAATATCATTATACATAACAATACAGAACAGGCAAAAAAACAGAAAGAGCTACATTTAATATATCATAAAAACACAGATTTTTATTTAATGTTAAACATACTGAAATAAATAAAAGTATAAGGGTTTCAGTTTCAAATGTTCTACAGGTTTGAGGATTTGGACACCTCTCTGATGAAAATGTGTAACTGCACACAAAGCATGCAAGAAGATTTTGTACTTTCGATTGTGGATGAATCTGACATTTGCATGAGTGTTAAAACGTGTCTTTATAGAGAACTCAGTCGGACCCTCAGAAGACGCGTCCTTCAGGTCTGACTGAGTTCTCTATAAAGACACGTTTTAACACACATGCAAATGTCAGATTCTCTAACCCTTACCCACAATCTAGTACCGTCATCATACCTTTGTCAGTACATTGAGTCGGACCCTCGTTTTGAGCCTGTGTGTGATAAAGCGAAAAGGCAGTATTCATCCCGGTACCCCTGACTTTAAATGATTATCTCAGGATTAAGAGACTCGCAGACACACACACACACACACAATTGAGTGTTATTGTTTTTCTCCATACTCAGTAAACAAAAATATTACATAGTGCCTTAAAATACAAATATATAAACATCACCAGTGTCTATCTGCAAAATTATTTAACAAATATGTTAAAGTAGGATTTTAAAAAAATCCCTTATCTCACTTCTCTCAGTGAAAATCTTTGAGGAATGCTTCTTAAAACACTTTTGCTAATCTTAATACCTAAACAAAGCTGTTACAGGACAGGAATGCTTTGAAGTGGTGCTGAGATTAGAAGCTGTATGTGCAACTGCTTGCTATTAAAGGTCCTTTTCAGGGACAGCTATAGTTCTGTGTTATCAATCTTGTATTACAGCTCATATAAAAATAGGTATCGTAAATAGTTGTACAGGCTTAGGGGAGATAAACATTTGAAATGGGAATTACTGAAATTAAAATCATTTAAATTTTTTTTTTTTTTTTTTACAGGTTTTGTCAATTCTAGGCCTATGGCTCTATTCTTAATTATTTTATAATAGTCTTTAAATATAGGCAGAGTTGTCTAAAATATATATATGGCACTGAATGTATGTCTATATGCATGCATGCGTGAGAATATGGCTAATCCCTGTTCCAGCAGCTTTGGATTCCCCTTTGGAGTTCAAAGCACTGGATTGGAGAAAGATTAATGCAAGACCTTTTTATTCAGCAGAACATATTAATAAGAAAAGTCAACCCATTGTCCATTGAACAAATGTGAATATAAAACTGGACATTATGATAACAACCATTGGAAAAAGTACAGAAACACATGCAAGCATGGTAACATATTCTCCAATTGTTTAAGGAAGGGGGAGTTGGGGGCAGTGAAGCATTAACAAGCACATGTTAAGACATGTATAAGAGTTCATTTGAGTCATTTTGCAAGCAAAAAATGTGCATATCTTGCATTCATTACAATTAGAGAGATCCTTTCATCTCGCACTGCATTGTCCCAAAATACTTTATGGAGAAGAACTTATGAGCCTCTAAAACAAGTTCTTAGTTCATGCAGCATTGCACAATATTTACACTTGACACAACACATCAGCAGACATATAACAGCGGGAAGGTGGAGGGGTGCCTTCAGGACTGGCCCATCCCAGCAGAAGCCAATTAATGTCCTATCTGGCACGGCACACCGCATATCAGAGCATAAGCTTGTGGAAACTACGCAAATCTAAAACCGAGTCACTGTGTGACAACTGTGTGAGCTTGTTCCCACCATCTCAACTAAAACCTCTTCATCTCCTTACACATCCGAGTTGAGGCTTAGGTTGGCCAGACGTGGGTCCGAGTTGATCTCGTACCTGTAATGATAGCCCTCCATGTGGTCCCTGCATGCATCACGAATATTATACATCCATCTCTTGATGCCCTTTCTGTTTAGGTAAAGGACTAGCAGAAATATGACCCCAATGAGGGCCAACACCATCCCCAGGAAGACGTATGAAGTCTCCATGACTCCCTTCATGTTTCCAGAGTAGTTGCACAGCAGCTTGGTCTGGTCAACCTGTAAGAGTGGGGTGTTTCTTAATTCTGCCGGCTCAAAACAGGTCATGTTTTCTTTGTCCGCAACAAAGTCAAACTTCAGCCATATCAGCATGTCCTTCATCCTACAGTCACAACTCCAAGGGTTTTCAGCCAGGTACATCCGAAGCCCAGGCATCTGGCTGAAGTCTGCTAAAGTCCCATTTGATAGATCTTTTAGCGCATTGTCCCGCAGGTCCAGATGGTTCAGCACTTGACTCCTGAATGTGATGTTGTTGATGGAGACTATAGAATTGTTCCTCAAGTCCAAGGTGGTGAGGTCAGGCAAGCTGGTAATGCCGTCTGGAAGCAATTTAATATCATTGTTGGACAAGTTGAAATGGGAAAGTTTAGGAAAACTGTGCTGTAAAGGGCTGGAAACATCAGTGTGTGAGACGTTGAACAAAGGCCGACTCAGGTTTAACACCTGCAGCTTATTGTTCTCAAGGAAGGCATCCGGACTGAAACTACGGATCCTATTGTTGCTCAGGTCAAGCAAATGGAGAACTGGCAAATTGCCAAACACCCCGGGGGCCACTTGCTCTATTTGGTTTCCAGACAGATAAAGGTCCGTCAGCTGCTCCAGAGGATCAGGGAAGGAGTCCATGGTTAGACTTGTAACGTTGTTTCCAGTAAAGAAAAGTGTCGTTACATCGGCTGGCAGAGGCTGTGGGATAGACATCAAGTTCTGATGGACGCATTTCACCGTGGTTGATGTGCAAACACACTGATCAGGACAGTCCAGAGACGTGACTGGGCCAAAGCACGACAGAAGGAGCAGCACACATGGAGTCATGAGGCGGCGGGCATGTCTCCCCCTCACTACCAGCATTTTTGCGGTCATTTAAAAAGACGAATGAAGGTGACTAAAAAGCAGCCTATGTGGAAAGAGTGGAACGCCTGCGCGAGAAAAAAAAAAGAAAAGAAAGAAAAGGATGTCTGAAACGTGCAGCTTTTTGTGCTCACTTGAAATTCCTGGAGAACACCCACATTCCTTCCATCCACTCCTCTCTCTGGACTTTTCTCTTACGTAGTTAGGGACTTGAGGCGAAACAACAAACCCGGCATGCAAACGACAGCAGTTCAGCGGGTCTCAAATTCTCAGACTCACATACCCATGATTAGCGATCTTCTTTGTGGGCTTGTAGGTGAAGACAGCGCTGCTCCCACCAAAAGTTCAATCTGCTATTGTCTACTTGTCTCGTGCCAAAAACACAATTACATCCGGCGCGTGAACTGTCCGGCTTTCAAGCGTTTGTTTGCATGTGTGTACATCCAGAGCCTTCTGCCTTGTTCATTCCTCCTGGGGATCCTGTACTCTTTTCGGATTTTCATGTCACTACCCTTCAGCACAGCACACAGACTTCACGAGTTGCGAGTCCTTCCCGTCCGCTCCCTGAAACCTGGGCACAAACCACTGTGTGGACTGTACCACTACAGCAGCATGGCGGGGGGCACCAACACATCCACAGCCCTGAGACTGTTATAGGTGTGTGGGCACTCAAGGACAAGGTCTTGTTCCGTTGTTTTGTTGACTTTGTGGTTTTACTACATTAGAGAAAACTGTAAAACCACGCACCTTTGATAGTGTCCTCACGGGGACCTAGAAAGGAAACCCCACAACACCTATTTACAGTATTAGACCATTCCCAGGTTTAAAGACAAAACACCCCTGAATTCGGTGGAGGGCCTCCAGTCCCACTCCTTATGTTCTCATCTTCAGTTTATTCAAGTAAATCAGTTATCTTTAACTTAGTCCTAAGAGGCCATGGGGTTGGTAGTTATAACTTGTCTAGACTTGTCTAGTTATAATTTGCCTAGACTGGACAAAAGTCGTTTTCTTTGTATCACAGCTACAACTACATCAACTATTTGTCTTGTGATCTCAAGAAAATGATTGTCAAGAAAATGACTTATGTTCTACAATAAGACATGATCTCAAATAACAGTCCAAGTCTATATAACTACCTCACGGCCTCACTTGACCCTGGTGATCAACTGAAGGGATTTTCTCCCACAGTAAATAGCTTCAAATTCTGTTCATTTTAACCGGTTTGATAAGTGCCTTCCATATTTCCTCACTGTGTGGAAATGCTTGTTGTTGTTTATGGGTATAATTTTTTGAAGGGCTCATATCATAAACAAACAAACGTCCTTCTTCTTTTTAATCAAGGACAAAATGGCAGCGGGTCATCTTCAGTGATGAGTCCTGCTTTTGTCTGGGTGGAGATGACTAACAAATCCGTGTGTGGATGTGCTGTGGTCAGCACCAAGATGAACGTTTTATTTTCACACGTCAGGCGTCTAGAAGGCCTGGTGTCCCTCCACTTTCACCCCTACCGCAAAATCTGCAGGAACTGTGTGAGAATATTCAAGTTGCATGGGATGGATTATCAGAACACAATTATCTTCCTTCTAAACAGCACTGCGTTCTGAAATTCCTAATCTGAAACTCATCTGAAAAATGACTCAGTGTGCTCCCAGAATTGTCTGGTGCGTTGTGTTTCGAGATACAAGGTGGCTGATGTGAGGGCAGCACAGAGATTTCAGCCCTCATTAGGTGGGTCATTGGTGGACCTGACGGGCATCTCTGAGCTGTAAACAACACATACATTAAACGACAGCTAATGGCTTTTAAATTTCTCCATCTTGTAAAAGCAACCCAATAAAATAAATTCTGCCAGAATTTCATACAGGCACATAAGATTTGTGAAATGTTTGAATAAAAACCAGACTACTGTTTGAAAATATATCATTAACTACCCGGTCCATATACAGAAACTACAAAAACAACCTTTTTCGAATAAATTTTTTCTGTTATTTCACAAAAACCAACTCATTCATAATAACTTATATATTATATTTCAACTTCTTCCACCTACAGCAGATAACCCAGTCCATTCATGTTTAAAAAGTGCTTTCTGAATAAGGCACAAAACAGGACAGCCTATCAGAGCTCATTTATCTGATTATCATTGTCAGTCTAAAAGGTACAGTGACTAAAGCAGCCTGTTGTTAGTGCTAATGGATAAAAAGCAGCTAAAATGATAATGGAAAAATAATTCACCATCATATTTGAAACACAAAATCAAGTGTTATAAAAATATGCCAGAGGTAGTCTGGATCTGAGGTCAACATGGTGGAGAACTTTGGTCCCTGTGCTTGCAATCACAGTTCTTCCTAAAGATGATTTTTTTTTTCCATCTTAACCTGAAACTGAAAAGGTAAAAAGACTGAAACAGGGCATCTTCCTACGCTGTTATTTTCTCCTCTCTTTTTGTCTTTAGTCCTTTTGAGTGGAGTTAACACAATTATACTGTGTAGCCACCTCCACACTGCACTAATGTGTTAGACATTTCTCATTCATATCTCAGCCCCAGCCATCGCACTGCCACTGAGTGGGTTTTGTAATCGCTTTAAGTCTTGATTGTTATATGTCCACCCTGGTACAACACTAATAGAGTTCTGCTTCTGGAATTCATAATGTCAGATGTTTTGCTATTGGCATCACCTCTGACTGGATTATTTTATACAGCTAGTAAAAAATAAGACAAAATATTAAATACACTTTTTAAATAAAGCAGAAGATTAACAGCATCTTCTGAAAGCTAATCTAGCTCTTGTACAATATAGTACTGTGAACAGCTTTTGTGCTTTATATGCCATCTCACTTCCACAGTGAACTAAGCTCATAATCCTTTAAATAGGGACAATTACTAATGTAAATGTTTAACAGGTAAAGTGTCCCAGGAGTTAATTAGTGTATCCGCAGTTAGAGCCAACAGTCTCCAAATCAGCAAAGCCTAGACTTAATGGTTATCTAACATACTTTGGGTTAAGATGCAAATGCTTCCCTTTGCAGAGAGGTAGAGAGTCACTATTACTACCGCTTTAGTTTTCTTGCAAATAGAGTTCATTTGCAGTGTCTATATTTTCTATATGGAGCTTTGTGGAAACAAGAGACATTGCACAGGCTACTGAACAGAATGTGTACAAACTATTTTCAACACTGTTGAAAAACATTTTCAAGTCATCTTTCTCAGTCTGCATGTGGCAAAAACAGCTAACAGCTTTCATTACTGATTATTTACTGATTGTGGCAAAATGACAAACAAAATAGGTCTATTTACATGTAACTGTGGTAACAGATGATTTGGTGTCCTTAACATTAAATGGAAAACATCACAGGAATTGTAGTGTTGGTGACATCTGACATGCAAAGAAACTAAAAATGGAGCTACACAGACCTATTCAGTTTCACACAGTGACATGCACCTGTGGCTCACGCTCAGGAGCCGCATATTACAGTGCAAACTTGCTTCATTTAAAGGAAACCATATGGAAAACCATGAGTTTGGTGTAGTATATGGACAAAATTCATAAAGTATTGTTTCCTTCCCTGTCCATCCAGTCCATTAGCTGCAACAGCCTGTTTTTAATGCATTCATTGTTTTCGTGATGTCAAGAAAACTACCTCTACATATGTCTGTTTTGAGGACTGAAATGCAGGATGGCCAACACACGCTAAGGTAATTTACATCAATCAGCCTTCAGGGCATGGTCCAAACCATTTATATATGGAAACCAGGTATGTGTGAGTTCTTTAAGAGTCAAAATCATTCAAATGTTTGATTTACATTTTTACATTATCAAAGTCAATTTACATTTTCAGGTGATCACCATATGTCTGAATACATGACCAGTGTTCATCCTATGGGTGCACTAATAAACATCATTTTTGAGTCTATGGTTATTTTGAGGTACCAAATAAGTGATTTTTAGGCTAAAGGAAAATGTTTTCCCTCATGTAAACCATCTTCTGTAACCATACACTGTTGCATTGCACTAGCTATATCTAATTCTAGGTAGCCTAAGTACCAGACTGCTGCTACTTACAACTGATCATATTCAACCCTGTAACTGCAGATTATCATCACCAACACAGCTGCCGGTGAATATGCTCAGTTTGCACCCAGACTGTGGACTGGCTTACTTATGTGCCAAGATCACAAAATAGCACATGCTCTAAAAGTGACACAAATGAAGGAACAATTACATTTATGTAATGCATATTTTGCACGTATTTGTCAAGTGTAGAATTAAGACAAAGGAAGACCAATCTTATGTAGCTAGTTCCAAAATGTGCTCTAAATCACTTAAGTTTTTTTTTATATATATATATAAATTAGTAATCCATATTCTATGGACTAATATTCTGTATTTGCTGCAGACAAGGTACTACAGCAAGTCCCTTAAGCCCCTGAGCTATGCTGATGTGCTTTTATCCTAATACTCTACTTTGATGTGTGCAGGATGATACACTCTCTATGTCCAGAAGGCTTGTAGACACCTGCTCATCCAACATTGCTTCTGAGATCTGAGAAGGAAGCTTGCATACTCAACAACCTCTACACGTCAGTGAAGGCTTTACACAAGATGTTGGAACACTGCTGTGAGGATTTGATTGCATTCAGACACGAGCGCATTAGTGAGACAGGTACTGATCTGAGATGATTAGTTCTGGGTTACATGCTCCACTCCAACTCATTTCCAAAGGTATCTAATTGTCCTGTATTCGGTTTCCTGAGGCACATTAACTAAATTCACTATTAAGAGGAAGTGTCTGTCCGCGTTTGTACATGTAGTGATTACTTCAGAATTAAACAGTTTCTAAATGTTCTGCGGTGAAAATCTAAACGGCTGGCCAAAAATGACTCCCCTGCAGACGGTGACGCATGAGACAGGACCCCCCTCGTGCTATCAGCGTCCCACATATGGGAGGAGAGGTCGCTGAGGAGAGCTCCTCTGAGCCTATCGACTTCGAGCAACGTCCACACTTTGTGCTGATGTCAGCTGTAGTAAAAGAAACTAGACATTTTCACACTTGCTCCGCTCGATCTGTTTGCTGTCCTAACCTGAACCGTATGGTGTTCATATGAATATATGGGCTAAAGTCACACAGAAGTCCGACTAGACGAGTCCAATAGAAGCGGGTGATGCTGGTTTGTCGGAGCCAATCCGAGCGTTCCTTGCTTCTCTCGCTCACTTGGGCTCTTACCCGGCTCAGTTGCAGCTCTTCAGAACATTTATAAAGCAAGAGCATTTCGTTGACGATGGATCTGTGGATTTGCTACTCTGAGTCAGACTCTAATACCGCTTTCTCCTTCATCTAGCGGCAGGTGAGCTACTGAAACTCCGGCTGGATATGGTGGGTTAGCAGCCGGTCTGACTGATGATGTCACCCTATATAAGCTAAGCTAAGGTAGCTGTTGCTAACTTACTTCGCATAACTCATTGCTAGCAGCTTAACGGCCCTTTAAGCCGGCTTTTTGGCTAAAACAGGAGCGAATAAGCTTCTGTTGGCATTTTAAGCAGAAAATGTAGACGACTGTTCCCAGACACTTGTGCGTTTTAGTTAGCTAGCTAATGTCAAGTTAGCAAGTTAGCTAACTATGGTTAGCTTAGTATATTTCCCTGTAATGAGTATCAAACTCGCTAATAATCATTACACAAGTATTTTCGGGCGTGTTGTCATATATTTGTACCTAAACCAGGTTTGTTTGTCAGTGTTAAAAACGTTCGTATTTGTTTATTTCGTATTTTCTTCCTATCACCGAGCCTGACTTAGCCGTGTTGGTGTTGGGCTGTTATGTAATTGGGACCTGTGTAGATAGAGAGAGAGAGATGGTAGAGGGAGCCAAGTTGGAAAACTTGAAACGTGTCAGTCTTTTTATTTAGACTTCAATAGCTGACTAATTGTCAGAGACACTGAAAATCATTGGCTTAGAAATCTGAAATGATGCCAACTTTCAGGAGCCATGTGTTGTGTTTTTTCTTCTTCTCACTGTTATTGAAGAAGCCTGTTCACTTTGAAGCCCAAACCCTTAGCATGGAAGTCAAGAGACATCCATATGGTCAGAATAATAAAACCATCATGGCATTTTGTGGATTTAGGCATCACCAAAATGGTTTACACAAGGCTTTCCAGGAATTATTGCCAGCTGGAGGATCATAGAGGTTATTACGTTCAAGAAAGTGTCCAGTGAACTTGAACACCATGTATAAAATATGAGCATTGTGACTGTGATGTGTGAAACACTTCTCCATGCTCCAGAAAGCACATTGCTGGATAGTTTTTAAATGAGATGGTGCAAGTCGTAAATAAAAACTAAGAATAAAGAATTGAGGAAGAAGAACATCATTTCTAACCCCAAACTCCTCCTCCCACCCCAGACCCCTCCTGACAACACAATGCGAATCTCTTCATCCAGTAATTAAATTATTGTATATTAATTGTAGTGGTAGTACTTTCTATGTAGTGTATAATACATTTATATGGTTTATATGGTGCAGTTATAATTGCATGATAAAGTTATGTGGAGGAGTTAAGAAGAAGAGGTGGAAAATTTAAGGTAAAGACAATATACACCTCCTAATTTGATTTTCATTTTTTCCCTGTACAGGTACCTTTTACAATTATGGAGGCATAGAAGGTAACAAGTTTTGGGGGGGAAGGGGACTTTCCCCTCAACCTGGATGGACTGCGTAGATGGACTTTTTGGCTGGTTGCAGAATGTGTTGCCTTTTGCACAATAAGCTAAACTAGACAAAGAAATTGATTATTTTTGAATAACTGAGGATATATTTGTAACATTTTGTACAGAAAAAATAGCCAAATATTCATCAATTTTCTTGATGCCCTTGATGGTTCTTCCAGCACCAGGTAGTGTGGGTCACAGGTGTTAATATGGTGGACTGAGGTGTGGTTAACATTCACCCTGGGGTTGCTAGGGTGCAGTGGAACCTCAACACAAGCACAATTCTAGCACCCCAAACTTTGGACAGAGTGTGCTTTTTCAGCTTTTCCTTTGTGCTTAAAGCTTTTTGCTGCAGCAGGTTTGTTTTCAATTTTGACCTGTTATATTTATCTGTGTCAGTACATATTCGCCGAGTCATTGTGGCTTTGCTGATTAGTTTGAGGCTTTATTTATTGAACAGTGAGGCAGAGTTTAACTGTTGTTTGGGGAAAACAGGATATAATTTTGTGGGAGAGGGTTTAAGATGAGTGTCTTGACCCCGGAGTGCACATCAAAATGCCATTCTCCACGCCATGCGGAGGAGATTATGGCTGCTTTGACCAGTGGTTCAGAAAGACAGCTGAAGGCCTTCCTGTCAACCCACTGCCATAATGCTGGTACTCTGAGGGATGACTTTGGCCGCACAGCTCTCCACCTCGCCGCCTCGCTGGGCAAACGTGCCCTGTTGGAATGGCTTCTGGACAGCAAGAACGCTGACCTGCTGGTGAAGGACAAGGAGTCAGGCTGGACTGCATTGCACCGGAGTATTTTCTATGGCCAAATCCATTGCCTCATGGCCCTAGTAAAGGTGAGCTTTATTTTATTTCTGTCCCCTAGTGTAATTATGGCAAACACTAGTTTAATTAATAAGTAAGGCTGTCACAGTAAACCAACAATACTTAATTGCTCTATATAAAACTTCTTAGTAAAAAAAATTGTTAAAATGAAAATATAATAGGGGACTTGTCCTCATCACCACCTCCTGATAAGCCCAGAGTGAGGAGTTTCTGTGTGAGTTTTTTCATGTTGGCATGTAGTGTAGTTTTTTTAAAAATTTGCAAACCATTTACACACACAAAAAGCTACATAACAACATAATTAAAGGAAAGAGGAAAATCAGGAAAAGCATATCCAACTGGTCCCTGTAGCCAGAAGGCCTTTTAAAGCTGGAGTTAATTTTTTTTGGTAGAAAAATCCAGCCGATAAAAACCCCTGCATTCAGTCCTTCTTTTACGTGCACAGCCTGGTTAGTCCTAGACAAGAGTGTTGGAGAGAGGTGTATCATTCATAGCCAGTATAGACTGACAGTAGATAAGTACTGTAATGTGCACTGTTTTGTCAAGAAACTTAGTCACATGCTCTGTTTATTTCCAAATTCACTAAGGAAGACAGTAAAACAACAGGTGCACTCACTGCTGGCGTCCTACCTAAAATCCAAATCCAAAACCCACACACCCATATTTAGGCTCTTTACCATTAAATTGAGCCTGTACAAGTGAACGTATTACAGTCAGACATTTCTTTTCTTATTAAAACTACACTGTAGACCGATTATGTACAAGAGAAACATTGAAACGTCTTTTTATTTTCAGTACCTTTCATTTGTTGGTTGCTATTGGGTTGTAAAGACTGTTTAAAGAAATAGAAAAATGTATCTAAAAGAAATCACCTACTGTAGCTTTAAGGGATTTTTTTTGCCCATTTACTTGATTATACAAAGCAAAGCAAAGCAATTATACAAATATTATGCTCTGTTTTTGTTCACTGAAGTCCTTTGTTATTGTTTGGCCTTTTTTAAAATTCTGATCACTTGGTTTATTATCAGAGTTCTTAGTAGACTTCTTGTTATTGACCGCCCTATCAATTTGTACTTGACTTTATTTAAAGACATTGTGTCTTTGGGTTACAGCGTGGTGGTGCACTGTCTACTCCAGATAAGGAGGGGCTATCTGTTTTGGAATTAACTGTGAAGGACCGACCAGCACATGTTGTGTTCCGAAATACTGGTAATGCCATCATCTCTCGTGTTTTTCATGTGCATAGCAGTGTGGTAGATCTAGGGGTGGAAGATCTATTTGTATAATAATGATAGCAGATTGCAGTTTCTTGTGCAGTAATTATTGACTTGTTCAAACTCTTGTTCTTTTATTGTCTGGTTTTGTATCATTTGTATTGCCTAGTTTTTTTTTTTGTTTGTTTTTGTTTTTTTTTTGTAATTGTTTGTATTGTGTTGAGAGTATCTGCTCTTTTCTATCAGATCCCACCGAAGTGTATACTTGGGGGAACAACACCAATTTTACGCTTGGGCATGGAAACCAGGAGAGTAGACACCATCCTGAGATTGTGGACCTGTTTGCCAGAACTGGGGTCTATGTTAAGCAGGTAGTTTTAGCATGGAATACTTTTGAGAGGGTCTTCTGTTTTAATCTAAATTTTTTCCCTGATAAATGAAGTACCTGAAAAAATATTGTACAAGCGGGTGCAAACTGTTTGAGGGTATAATATTTAAAAAATTTTGAAGGACATGGACGGGTGACAAATTAATGAATGAGAGGGTCATTATTGGCTGGCAATTTACTTGGAACAGTGACTGCATTCAGGTCTATGGCAGAGAGGAAAGCATCTGTAAATGGTCTTGGACATTGTGATTTAAAAGTGCACATTCAATGACCAAAGCGATGTGGGGAAGAAAAAAAGACAAGCAGCTTAAGGTGTCTAAGAATGTCAAACCATGTATAAACAAAAACAGTCCATCCACATCTGCCTAGGTTACAGTGTATAAATCCCTCATTGCAAAGACAAAACACGCATTCAAGAGTCCAGTGGTGTCTAAGCCACTGGCAGTTATCAACAGAGATGTGTGAAAAGTAATACTGTCAGTTCTCACCATATTCTCCACCACAGTGTTGAAACTGTTCTGGCACCTTCTGCTGGACGAATATGTTCCTTTATGTTGGTTGTTCCTTCTATTTGTTACATATCTGTACGTTTTATAAGAAAATGTTAACTTGGCCATTCGCAGCCTATCTTGCATTTAGGCACAAAAATCCACTTGTCTCATCAGGACTTCAAAGCTCATGTTTTTTAATGAATATTTAATATTCATAGATAAAGACTTTAACATTGTTTCAAATGTGTAAGACGGCTCTGAGCTGACCTTAGTAGCTAAGTTTACCCCCCCCCCTTCAAACAGTAAATGTATTATCTCTGTCTCTTTAGTCATTAAAGAGTCATTTAAGTCGTAAAGCTCATTTGCATGCATGTTAGCTGTTGGACAGTGTGTCTGTGTGCAGAGGGGTAATGTGATACAAAAATCTCATTGTAGACCTTTCACTAGGGTGTAGAGCATTTCAGCATAGATGGGCTGTCTGTAATCTTTTATGAGTTGGCGAGTGAACAAATATAACAGTGGATTAGATCAAGTTCCATGTGACCAGTGTCAGCACTGTTTCAGGCACATCAATACAGTTACAATTGGGTTGCTGTTATCATGGTCGCTCTCACATTGTGCTAAGGATTCAAGGCATTTTGTACATCTTGTGTCGATTTTAAATAGATCATGGATGTAATTTTTATTTATTATTATATATATATATATATATATCATATCATGCCAAAACACTGTTTATTTAACTTATTTAATACAGGTGTCCCATTTGAGAAATGGAACAATGCTTTACTTGACTGAAAGGTTATACTATTGAAAGCATTTATTTTCTTTTTTTTTTTTTCCCCCTCTACTCTGTACTTCACTGCGCTTCTGTTCAATTAGCTTCAGTAGGCGCATCAATTTCTGAAAGCTGCTGACCGGGGCGACCCTGTGGACATTAATTTCATAATGCTCGTTCTGTAGAGGATCGTGTTCCCCAACCTTTCATCAGCCCTCAGGTGCCCAATACATAGAAAGAAAGGCCACTGTGGCCAACCATGCTGTTCCGCAGATGCTTAGAGTTAAATATTAATTCTTGAATAACATGCTCAAATTCAATAAGCCCAGCTTGTGTGACAGAGGGAGCTTGTCCACTGTGCACTTTGGCACATGCTTTACAAAGGATAGGATGCTTTACAGAACATCTCTTTCTTCTGTTTGGACTTTGAAGAGGCTCTTACATTAGTTATGATGTTGGCTTTGGCCTCTACGTGCCACTTACTGCATGACAAATTTTAATGGGGTTCTGTAGTACCTGTACTCTGAACCACAGCAGGTGAGCAGAATACTGGGCATGCAAAGCAACGTCTCCATTCTCATGAAGTCCAGCAAACATGCATAATGAATAGAACACAGGTTCCCTATAAGCATGGATGAAGCATGGATGCAGAGATGCTTCATAAGCAAGACAAAAAATGCACAAAGGTGTGCTTTGCGAAATGTACAATATAAGGGGATCAATTGCAAACTGATTTTTTTGTTCTTCTATTACTTTTCTACCATTGTTAGCAATAGCCCATGCAACAAGAGTGACATAAGTGTCAATCAAGAGTCAGATGTTTAAACAGGCAGGAAGAAAACAGGCTTTTGTAGTCCAGGCAGTCATGAAAATGCATTCCCACCAACAGCAAACAGAATGAAGGGACAATTGGAAGCAGGCTCAGTTGTTTCTTCACAGCAAGTTTGATTGGTTTGCGCTAAACAAGTTTGAGTATAAAGGCGCCCTAAGAGGGGTGCTTTGAATCAGTAAGACTGTTTTGTTCTTTATATAAATCTGTTACTTTCTGATATGTTATCAGTTTCTGATTAGAGTTTGTCTTTTCAGGTGGTCTTGTGCAAGTTCCACTCTGTGTTCCTGTCTCAGAAGGGCCAGGTTTACACCTGTGGACATGGTCAGGGAGGACGTCTTGGTCATGGTGATGAACAGACATATTTGGTGGGACCCTCTTGCCTTATAATTTTCTTTAGTGTCGTAAGGTCTAAAATTGTCAGGTTGTTTTAAGTGCATCTGTCTGTCTCTCTGTGTTTCAGGTTCCTCGCATGGTAGAGGGTCTCCTTTCCCATCACTGCTCACAGATTGCTGCTGCAAGAGATCACACAGTAGTTCTGACCGAGGAAGGTTATGTCTACACTTTCGGGCTCAACACATACCACCAGCTGGGCCTGGCACCTCCTCCTGCTGCCAGTCAGGTGCCCAAACAGGTTAGTCCTACTCCTTAGACAGACTTGTAAAATATGTATCTTTAAGGCATTACAAATCCTTAAAGCCTCTATTTACTCTTGTAAATGCAGGTAACTTCTAAGTCTCTGAAAGGGAGGAATGTTATTGGTGTTGCTGCTGGAAGGTTTCACACTGTTCTGTGGACCAGAGACGCAGTCTACACTGTAGGGCTGAACGGTGGACAGCTAGGTAAGATACAGACGATTGTCTGTATTTTTTTGTGTGATATACGTTTATTCTTTGTAAAAAATGTTGTTATTGTGTTTTTTGTAATTAGTGTTCCCTTAAAAACATTCTGTTTTACTGTGTAATCTTAAATGGTTTTGTGTTTATAGCACAGAAATCTTATCTGCATTCTGCAGTAAACCGCTGTCTTGTTCATGTGATGAGGTCCAGTTGTTTCAATGCCCACAGGCTACCTGCTGGACCCAAATGGGGAGAAGTGTGTGACTGTGCCCCGACAAGTGTCTGCTCTACACCACAAGGATGTAACCATTGCCATGGCTACGGCCAGTAACGGAGCCACTGTGTGTTTGACAGAGAAAGGGGACATCTACCTCCTTGCTGACTATCAGTGCAAGAAGCTGGCCTCCAAGTGAGTGTCATCCCTGGAGGTAGAGGCCTCGAGGCATTACCAAATTACAGAGGACAGGTCTTGGAAATACATCAGCAGCATGTTTTGCAATTAAAACAGCAACTTTCTGGGAAAAATGATGCAACACATGGGAAGTGTTATGCTCAGGCAAAGATTTGACTGTTATGGCATCAGATTCACATATTTATATTTATGATACCCCTTTAAATATGTGAATCAGCTGATCTGGTCATGATGTAATATATGGACCATTCTATGAAATTAGTTCAAACTGCAATCCTGTGGGAAGAAAAGTATTGTATAAACACAATGCATTTATTCTAATGGTAATAGATTAAATATTTACAAAATTTAGTGTATTAATTTATTTAAAAAGTAACTTTTGTGTTGATAAATATGTTTGTGCACAGTTTGTCACTATGCTATGTTGTTGGTCGTATGAAGATTCCTTAGTTGTCTCTAAGACAAAAGAGGGCCCTGACACTGAATATGACCTGCTGCCTTTCTGAGTCATTCCAAACATAATTAAGGCATACTGACATTCAAAACAAAAGGATTACAAAAGGATTTCAAACTAAAGTAGGTTAAAGTTCCATATGTGTTTTGAACTCTTTGAAGCAGTTTTGCAGTCACAATCAATATATTAATTAATTTGTAATCGCCTCATGTTTGGAATTATGTTGCGTTTTAAGTTTGTTTATTGTTCCATGCTTGCAGTATACAGTCTGCCAATGTCAGTCAAAATTTAGATGCTAATTTTTATTACTTAGGCAGCTGAACATCAAGAAGGTTCTTGTCGGTGGAGGCAGTTTGGATCATCGGGTTGACTCCCAGCTGCTCAATGAGAGCGGAGGAGAGAAGATAACTATCCTGGCCCTGGATGAAGCTGGGAGGGTTAGTGTGATTTATATTTATTGAAGGAAAAAAAAGGAAATGTAAATGGCTGACTGTTAGTACGTGCTTAAATAGACTGCATCAAGCTGTTTTTTCGCTGCTTCTCTCAGGTCTTCTGCTGGCGCTCAGGGGGCACTTCAGTGAGGCAGTGTAGGTGGGCCTATGGGCGACAGGTCTTCATGTCAGACATCGCTCTTGGCAAGAGTAAAATGATGTTTGTGACCCAAGATGGTGAAGGCTTTAGTGGCCAGTGGCTTGGTGAATACAAGAAGATTGTTGACAAGAAAGGTAAAACATTAAATCTTGCTACATTTGTCAAGCATTGTCCTGTTAACCACTGTCCCATTAACCAAAATATATCAAAAAGTTTTGATATTTTGATCTAATGGTCTGATTTGTTGTTGCTACAGAAGTGTGTGGTCACTCTGAGAGTGGAGGCGTGTATGAGCGTATACGTCTTGAAAAGCTTCCTTACATCCACCGAGCCGTCAGCATCACCATGGACTCCAAGGGCCGTAACTTTGGGGTCCTGCAGTCTGATCCCAAGACCAGGTAATTGTATCGTAACTATACTGTACACTGACATATCAAATGTAACGAGATAGTAGTATATAAATTGGTCGGTGTGCTAATGGCATGGTGATGGTTGAATGAGGCATGATGGTTGAATGCCTCAGTTGGGATCATGTTGAGCTAAAATATAGGCCACACCATTCGTGTGACTGGACCCATTCCCAGCATGAGAATTCACCGAGATGGCGCCACCACCAGCCTACACAGTGCCTTGTTAACATAAGTTGACAATCAATTTACAACTGCTGTCCCATAACTAATGGTGTGTCAGTGTTTATCCACACATCTGCAGTTGGTATCACTAAAGAGTTAATTGACTTTATCTCTCTGTGCAGTCTGTATGAAGTGCCCACAGTTTCGGCATCCACATTCACTCAGCACCTCCAGCGGCTCCTGGTTGAAGCTGATGAAACCGATAGCATCCACGATGTGACTCTTCAGGCTGGGGACCGCGTCTTTCCTGCTCACAAGTACATCTTATCCATGCGTTCCGAATTCTTCCGCAAGCAGCTACTTGCAGAATCTGCACCGGTAGATGAGGGGGATGAGGAGGTGAAAAGGAGTGTGGATGCTGTCGGCTGTGACCTTCTGGTCTTGGAGAAAGTCTCTCCTGAAATGCTGGAGCAGGCTTTGCACTTTATCTACGCAGACTCCTGTGAAATGCTGGTGCACGGAGCCAGGCCAGCCGTGCCACGACATAGCCAGGGCCCGGAGCAGCAGCAGCAGCAGCAGCAGCAACAGCAGCTAATCCATAGCCTGGAAGAGCTTAGTCTTAGAGGCCGCTCCGCTCTGGAAGTTTACCGCTCCCTGCCTCCCTTGGCTCCTGGTGAGGGAGACAAGCCAAAGAGCAAGAGTGCCAAGTCAGGGAAGAAATGCAAGAGTGGTGGTGTTACTGAAACTAACTACAATCCTGTGAAGATGCTTCAAGGAGTAGCCAAAAAACTGGGCTTGGGTAGCCTCTCTGCGAGGTAAGACATCTGTTTAGTTTGTCAATAACTTGAATGTATGTAATTTATTAGATATTTGTTATGGTGGTTATAGTACATGATGATGATGCTTTTATTGTTGTTAATTCCTAGACTGGATGGAGTAAAGTTTGAAAATGGGAAGATCAGTGTTGTGCAAAAAAAGACTGGTAACAAACAAAGATTTTACCCCAAAAAATAGTAAGTAATGCCCATTCATACTGTTAATAAATAAATATATATATAATTAAGGAAGCATTTGTTTTCTAAAAAAGTATAGACTTCTAATTATATTTTCTGTTCTGTGTTCTCTCAGTCCCTACCTCTGTGATGTCATCCTTAGATCTGATGATGGGAAAGAGTTCCCTTGTCACAAATGTGTTCTTTGTGCCAGACTGGGTGAGCTATATGGGGTTATTATGAGGTATTGGGTTGTAAAATGTAATTCAGTCCTCTCATTATTGAAGCATTTAAGTTATTGTATTTATTTAATCTATAACATAAGAACAATATAGCACCTACTAAATTATATAAATAAATACAATAAAAACAAGGAATATGGAAACCTCACCTGTAAAAACAAAGCTGCTAAGCAAATCTGTCAAATTCAGTTATTTTAATAGAGGTGGGGTATGCATGGTAAATGTACAATTACAAAAACTCAGAGGTGTGTCTCTATGCCACATACAATGGGCCAAGTATAAATCTAGCTTCAGACACTAACTGAGCCTCATCTGTGCAGACGTGCTGTAAGGCAAGGCAGACTAAAGACAAGTCTAACATATGGCATTTTCATCTGTGATTATTTCAGGTGTATTTGATATATTTGATGCCATTTACCCTCGTAAGGGACTGTGGGCAGGAGTGGGCCAGAATGTCTACATTGTGGGCAGGAGCGTGACAAATATTACCACTAGCTTGTGGGAGCAGACAGTACTCTGACTAAAACAAATAATCCATGCCAGGCTAGCCTAAATACAATCACTTAACCTGACATTTATCAAGATTATTGGTAGTGTAATTAGGTGTGCAGGTGAATTACCAAACTATGTTGACATCGCCCCCACAGACCAGAGTTTTGCACCCCAGTTTGAACATTGGAGTAATTATGAACAAGCATTGTGCATTTAGAAATGTGGGCAGTGAAAGTTCAAGTTATATAGAAATATCATCTGTTATATACATGTTGCATGTAACTGCAACAGTGCCCTCTCATAAACCTATCAATTGCACAATGAACCACACAAAATTCTGTTTATCAGGTTTTCTGAAATTTTTCTGTTCGCCTTGTTCTCCAGAGTACTTCAACAGCATGTTGGGGAACCCTTGGATAGAGGTACGAATGTAATAAAAAAATAAAAAACAAATCATCATTTGACTGCTTTGTTGTATGTTCATATTCTGTGTATACACCGTTTGTACCACTTGAAGCTGTAAACAGGATTGTCATGTTAGTCTTTTCTGCCCCCTTCAGTCTACCAGCTGTGCTGCACTGGAGATGCCTACTAGTGCCAAGGTCTTGCAGGTCATACTGGAGTATGTCTACACAGATGAGTCTCCCACTATCAAAGGTATTATTCTGTACTATCATAAATGTCAGTTAGCCCACAGTGGTTACAGATGTGGTGTTCCTAATGTGCCTCTGTGTCTCCTGCAGAGTCTTTAAGTGTGGAGTTTGTATGTAATGTGCTGGTGGTGGCTGATCAGCTGCTCATCACACGGCTCAAAGAAATTTGTGAGGTGGCCATCAGTGAAAACTGTAAGGATTCATTAATTCATTCATTCATTAATTCATCCCCTCTTTTGTGAAGTCGTGCCTGCAGGACATTTGCTTCATATCATATGTTTTCTATCTATGTGTAGTAACTCTGAAAAACGCTGCAGAGCTGCTGGAGTTTGCAGTGGTATACAACGCTGAGCAGCTGAAACTCTCCTGCCTTCAGTTTATTGGTATCAATATGGCTGCCATGCTGGATTACAAGTGAGTATGTTTATTCACCTTGTCAGTATTTAGACTGTATAAGACAATACTGTATCATATAATATATAATATATATTATTTTTATTTCTTTTCAATTAAAGGAAAGTTATAAGCCCTAATACAGTGTTTTGAAAGCCTGTAGTACTAAAAATGAATTGTTGAATGAATCTTGGCACGCGCCATGCTATTTTGGATGGAGTTTGTGTATTCTCAGAAAGAATATTAAACCCTCATTTGTCTTAGGGCCCTGGAGATTTTGAGTGATGATGTATTATTGGAGCTGTCCGAAGCATATAGGAAAATGGTGGGTTTATATCAACATGGACAGCTTGTTGCTTTATGATGTTCTGAACTTCACTGGTGTTATTAAATCATGTTGTGGTCTCTTCAGATTCCAGCCATGCAGAGGCGACATATCACCCCATATCTCAATGCTCCTGATCTCAGTGCCTTTGAAGATGTGAGCTGGGATTCAACAACCAGCTGTAAAAACAGTTCTGAACAAGAGCAGTCTAGCAAGTATGTCAGTCACAGTTTGCCATGTTTGTTATGCAGTTCAAACCTGATTTCATTGTAGAGTTAACAAACATGCTTTCTTTTTTTATTTTCTAAGTGATAGTCTCTTTAAGAAAGCCAAAATGAAAGCAAAGAGAAAACCAAGG
Organism: Prochilodus magdalenae; assembly: GCA_024036415.1. Taxonomy (NCBI): domain Eukaryota; kingdom Metazoa; phylum Chordata; class Actinopteri; order Characiformes; family Prochilodontidae; genus Prochilodus; species Prochilodus magdalenae. The sequence continues at coordinate 1,380,106 of JAMWET010000402.1, forward strand.
CGACGCTCTGATAGCTCAGGGGGGTACAACCTGTCTGACATCATTCAAAACTCACCCTCTGATGTCATCCAGAGTCCGCCTTCTTCAGGTAATTGTTTTTCTAATTTTAGCGGGTTTCATCTCTGGTGAGGCCGCAGCAGTCTGTGCAGTATAAGAGAGCATGATTGACCCCACTCTTTCTGGGAGGGTAAAATGATACCTTCTCTGCCCCTTCTTAACACCTCAGCGCAGTGCTAGGCAATGTGTGCATCTGCTAGCTGATGTAACAACATTGCCAGTTGCCATTTTTCTCCAAGCACATTGAACTGTCATATGATGTGCCAACCTTCACCTTTCCAGCTTGGAAGCATTGTAGGATAGGGGAAGACAAAAACAAGCAAGAGAAAACACTATCAAAAGACTGAATGTGTTGTTTTTTTTTTTTTTTTAAAAACAATATTTTTTTTATATATTTACAGAGTTGTTTGACTCTGGGAAGGCTTGTTCAGTAGAGTCACTTCATGAGCTGATCACATCAGATTCTGAGGGCAGTTATAGGGGGGTTGGCAGCCCTCGAGATCTTCAGTCACCCATCTTTCAGGACAGGCATGATGCACAGGTAAATGCACAATACAAAGGCGTGTACACATGTTTGTCTTTATTTATATGTATATATAAGGTGGTGTGGGTTTTATTTATTTATTTATTTATTTATTTATTTATTTATTTATTTTTGCATTCAGGAAGAGAAATCGCGATCCATTGACTGGAAAACTCCACCAAGCACTCCAACTTTAAGAAATGGAGCTGTACCAACTATGTGTTCCACCCCTGAAAACATCCCGAAGGTTAAGGCTAGGTACGCATGCTCCTTCAAAATAAAGATGGTATCATGCTCATAATTTAAACCAATAATCAAACTTCATAAAGCTGAGAATCAGAAATCTGCTGTATGTGCCTAATGTGTCTGCTTCATGTCTCTTTGCATACTATACGATATATGACACAATACACATGTGCACTCAGTTAACACGGTTTCTATGTGCAGTCCTGTTCGTCCGGCACCTGTTTTGGACCTCAGAGCTATAATGGAAATGGAGGCCAATTCACAAAATCTTGGTGCCACTCCAAAAAGCCCTGGCTCGTAAGTGCTGTTGTTGATCATCATCATCATCATCATCATCATCATCATCATGCCATCTTTGGAAAGTGTCCGTGATGAACCGGACACTACATATAGTTACTAGGTTAAAACTTTTTCCAACCTTTTGTAATTGACAGGTCAGGAAGCAGCAATAAGCCTTCAGGTGTGCCTACCAAACTGTCTCAGAAACAAAGGAAGATGATGGCCATGGCAACTAAAGAGGGCAGTGGGGAAGGAGCATCTGCTAAATCCCAGCCTGTAGCCATTCCTGTAAAGCCTGTGAAGACTTGGTTTGTATCTTATTTGTGTGCTTTATCCTTCCCTTTGCACCAGTTTACTACAGTTCAGTGTTAAGAACTCTGTCTATACCTCTGCTTGCTCAGGGCGACGGCAGTACAGTCCCCTCCCTCTTCACTCTCCTTTCGGGATGTGCTAATGGAGGAGGAGCAGCGTAGTAAACCGTCTGCAACTGTCGTCATGGCTGCCGGAAGTCCAGCGGGTCAGGGAAGCTCCGTCATCTGTGCCAAAAGAGTCACCTTTAAGTGTGCTGAGCCCAACAATGCAGACAAACCTGCAGGGTGAGATCCAGTGCTACATTCGGTCTCAGAACAGCAGGCGTGCTACTCTATGATCATCCTTTAGTTAAAAGCAGTACTTCTGTGTTAAATATATCTACGTCTCATCTGGTATTGTTTGTTCTTCCAGTTTTCTCTAGGTGGCACTGTTGCATTGCATTGTGGGTTAATTTGTGCTGTACATGCCTAGGCTCTATTTGGGATCAGACCTTTAGACCTCTAAACGTCCATAGTAATTAACATATGTAGAATTACTAAAAACGCTGTACAAGCACATGTGTGCACATACTTGTAGTACTCTGTGTAATGCCACAGATTAACTGGCTTCACACTTGAATGTTAACAAAATACAATTAAAAAAATTTTTTTTTTTGAACAAATCCATTTTTACCACACGTTAAAAAAATAAGGGTGCTATTAATATTTGTGCATTGTACTATTTATTACGTGTAGGTGGAATGTTGATTTTATATTATTATTTTATACTGTGTATTCTTCACAGGCTACACATTTTGAATGTACCAAGTGCTGGGTGTGCATGTGTGCACACATACCCATGCATGTGAGGATGGATGTTATTCTTTGTGACCTCTCTTGGCTGGGTTACTCAGAATCTTCGGGGAAGTTTCCCCCAGCCGCTGCCAGTACCGATCTGATAACAGGCTACAGATCTGCTGCAGCTCTGGCCAGGCTTCTCTAGTGCTCTATCCGCTCCCCGCTGTGGCCAGCTACAGCACGAGTCTGAATACTTTTTCCCCAGTGTTTCATTACAATGTTTTGTCTGTGATCGTAATCTCCATTGATAAGGGCAGACTTAATGTCACAACTAATCTTTCATTTTGTTTTGCACTATGTGTATTTATGTGTACACTCTGAGTGGGAGTAGGCCAAAAAGAGGACACAGCAGTTATAGATCACTGCTCATGCTGCCTCAGGAAAGAATTGCTCTTTAACATCCAGCTGAGGGCTTGAGTGCTTTGCTCGTATTGCACTGGCACATGGTCTACTGCTGTGTTACTTTCTCTCATTTAAAGAACTGTTACCTTGTTTGGAAATCAGCACTTTTTAGCACTTTCTCTGCACTCGGTCTCGCTTTTTCACAGTGTTGCATGCACACAAAACCACATGCACTTGCAACGTTTTGTCATCTCAAGTAAACTTTTTTCTGTGAGATATAATTACTCAAAATTTGCTGCAGCATGACGTGCAGTGAATGGATGGAACCTGCATTTGCTGAAATTTATTTTTGTTTCAGCCCATGGCTGCTTGGGCCAGTTGGCAGCCCACCATCTACTGCTGCTGTGACCTTTGCATCCATTGTGGAAGAAGAGAAGCAACAGGAAGCTGCTCTCATTCGCAGTCGAGAGAAGCCTCTGGCGTTGATACAGGTAACTGGTGGATTTGAGTAGGCCTCTGTTTAATGGCAGTTAATGGCTAAAAGTAGCCATGGTGTCCTTATGATGGCGGATTTAAAAGTAAAAAAAAATAGGTGTCAGGAAAGGGGGAACCAAGAATTTTTGGTTTCCATTTTCCATCCCTTTACATTTTATATTGAAAGATAAGCATGACCCTGCTCATCTGACTTATTCAGAACCTCTAGCAGATCCTGACATCACCAATGGCATCATACCTTTAACTCCTCTGTTTGTGTCTCCTGTTGTAGATTGAGGAGCGAGCTATTCAGGACTTGCTGGTTCACTACAAAGCCTTGAATAACCCGGATGAGCTCATTGTGGTTGAGAGGTCACCCCAAGGCCCTATTGCCATACCTACATGGAACAAACATTCATATTAGCATAACTACAACATGACCATAATGCATCCACTACATATCCCATGTGCACTCTGGAATGACAGTGTTAACCTGTATTTTAAAACTGTTCTATTCTTGTGGAACTGGAAAGATGATCTTATGGCTTTGTGCTCTTGTGTGCATTTTGATGCTGCTTTTTATTTCTTTTGCTAATAACTGAATGTGTCATGTTAGAGGTTTGCAATGAAGGACTGAAAATGTTTAATGTATAAATCAGGCAGGACTTTTCGACCTGGTTAAATTAGAGAGGAAAAAAGCCCCAAATTGTTCATGGCCACTTGTGCAAACCTGAGTATTTGCCAAAGACTAGTTCACTTCACGTGAATTTCACCATGTCACTCTGGGCTTATCTTGAAAACAGACCTTCCAAGTGTGAAGTTTTGTATGCCTTCTGTACTTAAAGTAAATGCTGGTTAATTTGTTTCTTTTTTTTTTTTTTAATTTTTTTGTTTTCTTTTCTTTTGTCTAAGCCTATCTTAGCCTAGGACTTGCATCAGTTAGTAAATTTGGCACCTGCTATGCACAAGCACACAGTTCCATGAGGTGGTTCTGTTGGCAGGTTTTTTTTTTTTTTTTAACTCTGTGATCCTGATGTACCATAGAGGTACTAAAGACAGGGAGAGAAAGCATTTATGTTTGTAGTTGAGAGAATGTTTGGGCAGTGGCATGCAATAAAGATCTCATGTGCATCAGTTCTGGTTTCCTAGTTTTATTTTGTTTTTTTGTTTTTTTTCTTCTTTTGCATATTGGGTAAAATTTAATTTGCACATTATGCTTTGGTTTAGGTCCGATTTTAGCATAGTACAACACTCAGGCATGAAGACAGTTTAAATGAGCTACAGTATTTCAAATAATATTAAACTGAAATATGAACTGTTTTAACACATTTTCTTTAAAGTTAAAAAACTACAAGTAGCTAATTGTCACAAGATTAAGTCATGGCAAAGTTTATTTATATAAGGCTTGCTAAATTCATGGTCCAATCCCCCAATGACCAAGTATAGCAGTGGGAAGAAAAAACCTGTGAAGAGCATGAAGAACCAGGAGTCTTGAAACAAAAACATAGCAAAAACACAACCTGTGAGTGGACAGAAGTATTTAGATCAACCAGTGATTACTGATGATTACCTACTGCTACTACAAAGGTCAATCAGATTAATAATATGAAATAGATTTATGAAAATCAGTGAAAACTAGTGACAACTATAAGCCACATGTCACAATGGAAATGCTAGTAATTAATGTTAGCAGTCTACAGAAATGTTTTGGTAGGAGGAAAATGAAAAGAGGTCTGTGTATTGTAAAGCAGGGAAAGCAATGTCTGAATGATCTGTGAAGCAAATGAAACAAGGGCTGTGATTAAATAGTTTAAGTCAAGTAATTTCTGCAGGAGGCAGGGCCAGTGGCATGCCAGTGAAGTTTCTGCACAGCATTGGACAGCAGGAAGTGCATGGTGAAAAACTGGCCCAGGCAAGCACGGAAACCCGATTAAGGCAGATGAAGTGACCGCAACAGACCACACAGCATGGGCAGTTCTGCTTGGTAAAGAAGCACACAGACAGTTCTGTGACCAAAACAGAATGTAGTGTGTAATTTTAACAGAGCACTGCAATGCTGTGGGGCAGGCCAACATACAGTCCTAACTACCTCAATGTCTTAACTAAAAGGGAGAGCTGGAGGATAACAGACATGAGGGCTCCCTGAGATGTCAGCACTCCTCCACTCCACTGTCAACAAACCTGAGTGAAAATAAACTCTGAATCCACATAGTCATATAGTCATGAACTGTGTGCACTTATGAAAACATTACTAAAACCTGATATAGTGACTCGCATGGGACTGCTTGTCAGTAATGTTCAGGCATAGCCAAAACTTAAATGTTACTGCAGAGAAAGAAAGATGGGTAGATTTCAGTACTGCTGTCCGTCACAGAGACACAGGGTCTGGTCTTCAGTCCCATTACGGAACCTGCAATTCTTTTCTAATTCTACCTTTCTGTGATTATGACAAAATTTCTAGGTCCAGCAGAATCAGAACAACCCTTCACACCCATCACACAACTACCACCACCATGTTTTACTGTTGGTATGATGTTCTTATGATGAAATGTGGTTTTGGCTTTATGTCAGGGACCAATGTCTTCCAAGAAAGTTCAAGCTTTGAGTCATCAGTCCACAGAGCATCACCCTAAAAGTCATCCAGAAGTTTTAGGCAAATGTGAGACAAGGCTTTGTCCTCTTTTTGGTTAGCCAAAAAACCCTCCTCCATAGATGCCACTTTTTGCTCAGTGCTTTTCTTATTGTAGGGTTGTGTAGACTGACCATAACTGAGGCAAGTGAAGCCTGCAGTTCTCCAGCTGTGTTCTTCTTGTGACCTTCTGGATGAACCTACTAATGAGCTTTTGGTGAAATTTTGGTGGGCTGGCCCATCCTAGGAAGGGTTACCACTGTTCCATATTTTCTCCATGTATGGATAATGGATCTCACTGTGGCTTGCTAGAGTCCCAGAGCCTTCACAGTGACTTTGTAATCCTTTTCATGTTGATTTTTTTCTTCTTCTTTTCTTTATATAGACTTCACATTGAGTCTTCTTATAACACTGCTTGCTGAAACCTTCTAGATGCTTTACAGTGCCAAACAGGTCCTATTTAAGTTCTAAAGTTAGATTCAACAGGTCTCAGCAATCATTTTTGGGTATGGCTAGTAAAGTTTAATCCAATAGTGATTGATTTAGTAGCTAATTACTTCTCCACATAAGGCGGGGATGACTAAACAGTGATTTTTCTTCAATAAATGAAATCATTTAAAAACATTTTGCGTTTATATGGACTCTATAGCTAGTGTTAAAAGTAGTTTTGAAACATTCATGTGGTTGGTGTAGCGGATAACACCACATGTGGGAGACTGGGGTTCGAATCCCGGTCTAGGTGACTATGCTGTGCTACACCAATAAGAGTCCTTGGGCAAGACTCCTAACACTACATTGGCCTACCTGTAATATGATTGAATATGATGGTGATGAATATGAACCTTGTAAGTCGCTCTGGATAAGAGTGTCAGCTAAATGCCATAAATGTGGGACAAAGATGTATATGTAGAATAATAGGAGAAGGCACAGAACTTATATGTACAGTATTTATAAATATAAAGAAAGATATGTTTACAAATTGAACATGTATTACTGATACAATTCGAGTGGAAAGTATCATTGCCCCATTGCAGAAATCCATAAAATAAACCTTACAAACTAATTAAAACTAAAACTGTCCATAAGGTGGGTAAAAGAGAAGTGTTTCCAAATACCTGTACCCCTCACTGAGAAAAAGAAATGTGTATGTAGCTTATCTGAATTACTACAAGCTCTTATTATTATATTCCTGTGAATCACATGAACACTACAAGTCTTTCATGACTCTTCCTGTCAACAGGTTCAAAATGACCTGTTATCTCTCATATTAGGAGTCCAATGAGACCCTATCAATTATTTTGAGTGATGTCACCTTTATTCTTGTTACATTTTCATTCATGCGCTCGTGTTGATCTCATCTTGATGAATTTGATGCTTGTGATTAGATAAGCTAGACGGATGACTCCTCTTGTACAGCTTCCTCCCTTTGCATACTGAAGTTCCATTAGGCCGTTAAAAAGGTGCGACTGTGAGAGCAGACCAGATAACCCCTCCATAAAAAAGTGCATTGTGATTAAGATCCTTAATAGGGAGTAATTGCTGACATGGTGCCATTTAATCATCTGACATGGGCTCTGTGAAGAGAATAGCAATTACCCATTTGACTCTATTAGTGCGAGAGCAGATTTTCTATGAGGCTGACAAAAGAAAACATTAGGGGGTCGCAGAGACATCCTGAGATCCATGTATGGCAAAGTGTATTTCTTAATTAGGAGAGTTATTTACGATGAAAAGGGATAATGGCTATCCTAAAACAACCTAGGTCACAAGTGTGCATCATTCAGGAGTTATGTATTTCACAGTGTGGAACGAGATCACATCAGTGTAAGCAGTGTGATCTTTAAGAGCTGGAACTTTCCATTCTGTCAAGCTGTAATGGGGCTCTTTTTTCTTTGTTCTTTTCTTTGTTCTTTTTTCTGTGCATGACAGTAGTCCTTCACTGGTGCCTGCACCCAGGGGAATCCTGAGTTTGTGAGCAGTAATGCAGTGAAGCAGTATTGTTGCCCAAAAAAGTAAGGTTTTGAATGGACTCAAAATGGCAATGGTGTGCAGGGTTAAACAGGTTTAACAGGCCTCTGGTGTGAGCTGAGCTGTGTTAGTTGCAGAATTCAAACCTTGTGATATTACGTTAATCATCATCTTTGTGGGTGTAGTATAGCACAATAGGCAGTGAAAGACTGAAGTGCAGCCTCCATGCGCCGTGGTTAGTTTTAACACAGTGTTACTTAACTTCCCAAACTAAACAATGAGTGTTCACCTTCCCTCATGTTCATATATAACCCCTCATACAGATGCAAACAGTCCAAATAGGATCATTTTATTAACATATCGTCGCAGTCCAAAGAAAAACAAGTATCTTAAAAATGGTAACTGTACAGTAGATGCCAAAAACCTCATTTGATTTTAATGCAAGTCAATGGAACCAGACGTCCTTCTGAGCACTTCTGGGCCATTTCAGTTGGTCCATTCATCATGCAAAACTCACAAAGTGTAAACGGCAGCGGCTGTTTTTAAATGATGCATAAAAGTCAAAATGGACAAGGATGGAGATAGAAGTTTTTCATTGGACAGCGACGATGTTCATCAAAAACATTTGAATAAAACATACTTTAATTTTACTTTGTGAACAAACATTTACAGCCTTGTTCTGATAAGGATATTCTTTTTGGTGCAGATATTTATATGTATTCCGGTTTAAGAAGCTCCTCTTGCTCGTCACTGTTCCTTTCATCCGCCCTACTTACCATGTAGGTGCTCTTTGTATTTCTACAATTACAGCCTGTGGAGCTGATTTAATTAACAATGAGTGTCAAACCAAGGAGGTGTTCCTCATATAGAGTTTAATGAGTGTAAAACTACCAATGTAAATGTAACACCTTATGAGGTCAGAGATGTTTTGTTCTCGTTTTGCAATTTGATTAAAAAAAAAATAGAAAAATATTTTTGTTCCTAGAAGTAAATTGCACGTCTACAGTCGGCCTCAAATGGTGGTCTCACTGGATACTAGTGGTTTAGTCTGTTTATTTTTCCTTTTCAGTGTTTGTGCAGATGTGCGCATTATGATCTCATGTGCATGTGTCCATAATGAAACTGTATCAGTATAATTTACTTGCTTGATATTGTGTTTGTCCTTCTGCAGAATCAGTCCAGTATTCAAGGAGAGGACTCAACTAAATCATCCATAATACAATCATCCAAACATATTGTGAAAGCCGCTTGTACGGTCTTCAGCTATGCAGTTTGGTCTTTAGTCAACAGACTTTATCAACGAACAGTTGTGGACGTTGTGTCATGGGAAGTTGCCTAAAGCAGAGTAACAGAGATTAGGTAAGTCGTTCGCTGATCAGTGGCGACAAATTTTTCACAATAATGGTTTTGGGTATCCTGCTTCTGCGTTCAGTTGTTGCTTTAGTGCGAGTAAAAACAGAGTGAATGTTTAGCCGTTAATGGTCTTTCTTTGTCTAGTAGTAATGAGTATAAATATGGTATGCTTCGCTGTAAGCGTTGTTTATTGATGAGGAACGTCTGAGAGGAGCACATTCTTTCAGCATTGTGCTGGACTGTCAGTTTTCCCTCCTGACACATGGAGAAGCCATCCGGCTGCCCTCCAACCGCACGATACTTAAAGAGCTGTGTGTTTGTGACAAACGGGAAAGAAAGAGGGATGGGCTGTCCATCCTGATGAATTCCTGCCCCATACTCAACCTGCCCAGATAGCAGGCTTGTGCCAGGCATAGACCCAGCAATCATTTCTCATTCAGCTTTCTCCGAGCTGAGCACATCCAGAACCAGAGCCCTTCACACTCTGCCTGATAAAAAAGAGGATAGCTTGTCTTCATTTGTAACTAGAATCCCACAGGTAGTGCTGCATTTTTCTTGTATTTTTGTCATTAAATCCACATAAATGCTTTAGGTTGAGCTTTCAAATCAAACAGCATAACAGCTTTACAGCTCCTGTAACAAAATGCTGTTTAAAATTTGAATTACTCCACCATACAAGTCAACATGGTTCTTTCTCTTCTTATGTTGTCCTTGCCTGTCTTGTGCTAACCTTTGTTTGCATACACACAGGCTTATGGACACTACAGATACATGGCCAGGGAAAAGGACACTGCAGATAAACTATATTGGCAAAGGTATTCACTCACCCATCCAAATCACTGAATTCAGGTGTTCCAATCAGCATGGCCACTGGTGTATATAACCAGGTATGCAGACTCCTTCTAAAGACATTAGTAAAAGAGTAGGGGGGGGGGTCTCAAGGGCTCAATTAATTCCAGCACGGTACTGTCATGAAATTCTTAACTACTAAATATTCCACAGTCGACTGTCGGTGGGACTATAACAATGTGGAAGCAATTGGGAATGACAGGAGTTCAGCCACAAAGTGGTAGGCCATCCACCTACCTTCACAGACCTCCAAACTTCATGTGGCCTTCGATTAGTTTACGAACAGTATGTAGAGAGTTTAATGGAATGGGTTTTCATGGTCGAGCAGCTACATCCGAGCCTTACATCACCAAGAGCAATGCAAAGATTCAAATGCAGTGGTGGAAAGCATGCCGCCACTGGGCTCTAAAGAGACGTATTCTCTGGAGTGACAAATCACACTTCTCCATCTGGCAATCTGATAGACGAGTCTGGGTATGGCAGTTGCCAGGAGAATGGTTTGGTAGAGGGGGGATTATGGTGTGGGGTTGTTTTTCAAGAGCTTGACTCGACTCCTTAGACACTTCCAATCCTCTGGTCCCCACCCCTGTGTATAGGTCACTGTAAAATAACTGTCATATACATCAAATCTGAGCTTTCAGCTGTACCAGAGCAGGAAAGACACTACTCAACTTGTAATTCTGACATGACAGGCCACCTTAACTTTACAGCAGATAGAGAAACAGGCGAGAAAGAAATGAGAGAGAGACTGTCTTGATTTTCGTTTCAGCAAAACCTGAAATGTCCACTCTAGCTGCTTAGTCTCCCTCTCTCTCTGTATAGCTAAGCACCCAACCAAGCCAGCCCTCCTGATCTCATTTGGCTGTCATGGAGCCATTTAGCATGGATTACGCGAGTGCTCTTCATTAGCTGCCTGCTTTGAATGATTAAGGCTACAAGTTAGAGTGTAACTGTGAACATGCCTGGCTGCATCGTGTGACGTCACTGATCCTCCACGCCTTTGGCATAGTAAATGCTGTGGCCATGTGCTGCTGTGCAAGTGCTGGTCCACTGCCAGATTGGAGGCGGTATGGTGAATATCCTTTAGATAGGCACTTAAACATGTTTGTTGCTAGGCAGGACGAGGGCAGCAGTACAGATGAAAGTACACCTATGGCCTATAGGTTTCAAGAAAATGTTTTAAGCTGAAGGAGCATATGTCCTCCCATTTCACTGATTAGTTCTTTTCTCAATGGGTTGTAACAGTTGGCTTGTGGGGTTTATTCACAGGTCTCCGAGGCATTAGAGAAGTGGAAGTCTGTTACAGCTGATGGAAAGCACGTCTGCTCTGCACATCACTAGCCAAAGTTCTTTAGCAGCAGTGCTCTCCACTTTTACCTTTGGAGTAGGCGTCTGGAAGCTGAGCTGCAAAAAGCCCATAATCAAAGAGATCAGATCTCAGCGAGGCGTACAAGATGTTCAGTCTATCAATTGCCCTGAGACAGGAACACGTGCAATAGCACCATTATGAACCTGCTATTGTCACCGATCCACCAAAGCATTTTTGAGTGTGGAACTTAAAACACAATGACTGCTTTATTTTTCCGTCTCTCTGGCCCACCACGTATTATCCCACCCTAAAGTTCCTTAAAAGCTGAGAGATTCCGCATCAGGTTGTCCCCGGAGTCGGACCAAATGAACTGAGGAAGACTGGAAATCCCATTCTGGAGTGAGTGCCGATCTGACGTTCTCCCAAAACTAACTGTGCACTTTAGAACTGCAGCTAGCAGTCCAGAAAGACCCACTCAAACTCCCCACCTGGTATTTCAATTAAGGGATAAGAGGAAGAGGAAAGAGAAATGGAATTCAGCATCATTTTCATACCGCATGACAATCTCTTTATTGCTTTTTTATTGTCCAATTGGAAGAGAGCCTGAATGACATAACCATGAATAGATAACCTTTAAATATTTCCAATGTTTCACGCATGTTATTTTCCCCCCATAAAGTCCACTTATGACATTTGTGAAGTTTAATGTACCAAAAACAGTCAGAGTTCATTTTTGCATGACCATTTTCCAACCTCTCTGCATCGCTTAAAATTAATCAGACTTACTTAGTTACTGTGCCTTTAAGACTGATACATGTAAATAACCCCTGTTCTGATGAAGGCTCAATGTTGTGCCTCGTTCAAAAAGCAGTCCGGAGTGAAGCCCTCCTTAATAACTATATTGAGAATGGGCGGGGCTAAATCTGAATAACTGTGTCATTCCAGTGTGGTGCTGACAGGAAATATGTTTCATGACTTTCAACACTGGGTGGCTGGCTTACTAAAGCTGTTGAAACATACAACAGCGTAGTGCACTGCTCAAAACTACATACAGTCAACATTCATATGTATATAGACATGATATGCAGCTGCACTGTAAATGCTGTAAATGTCCGGTAGCTAAATATACTACTTTAGGTATTTGGGTAATTGGTTCAAGGCATACATACAATATCAAGGATTAAACAAAGAACTTAAAGCGAGCATATTCACTTGAGTAAACATACTAGACGTTTCTGCCACTTCACATTCCACAGTGTTGGTGGATTGACTACGTTTTCCTCCACAGTTAAAATGTGGTCATATATGAAAAGCAGGTGTAGGGGATCAACAACAGCAAAGGCGTGCTGATAAATCAACGTGTCGGGATGATGCGTTCTTTTGGATAAGTAAATCAAAGCTTGTGACACCAGCATAATGCTCAAAGAGCAGTGGCTATCAGTGTGCAATTATATGACTATATTACACTACATGTAATCACAAATAACTGATACCTTTAATTCTATGTTCTTTCAAAGAAATGTAATCAACTGAACACATGCATCTCCAGCAACTGATGTATGCAGTTTTGGGTTAACCTGGTTAATGTTTTGTTCAGCTTTTTAGCACACTTTAACCCACAGTTACTGTGTATTGTGTAGTGTAGCTGAATTTAAATCTAGTACACCATGTAGCTTCTGCTAATATTATGTTTTTTTTCATTTTCAGTAAAATGTTCTATGTTTAAGAGCTTCTCTATTTCACTTAGAAAGTCACCAGAACTCTAATTTAACTAGGGGTGTTTAAACCTTTGTATACAGTGGTACATATACAAACGCAAATATATGTATTGCAAAGTTTTTCCATACATATTCCGGCACACTGCATACTGGAAATTTTTTGCTTTCTTTTTCCACTAGAGGAATTGTGGCAAAAAATATGCATGTGTTGCTCTTTTTGCTTCAAAGCAATGCACTTGCTTGAATTTCTGCACAGTATGGTTACAGGATGTGCAGGCTCACTGTGGCGCAACCGTGTTGTGAGAAAAATGCCTTTTTCTATAGCAACTATACTTACTTCCTATTCTGATGTGATGAACGATTATGTGACCACAAGCAAGTCAGAAGCACTGTAGAAGTCAAACGGTTCTTACTGGCTCATTTGACTATATATTTTTTTCACTTCTTACAGTTCATGTGTGATGACACAACCACAACATTAGACTAACTTAAATTAGTAATTATTATTATTATTATTATTATTATTATTATTATTATTATTATTATTCCAAAGCATGACATGACTTATGGCTTTCTTTCACTGACTGATCAGCAGTCCTCTCTGACCATTGAAAATATGCTGGAGAGTGAAGAGAGATCGTAAATGCGAATGAATCCTTTTTGACAGCTTGGATATTACACAGCAGTTTGAGATTTTGTGCCCATAAAATTCCCAGACTTGTCAGTTCATTGGCAGAGTCGACCCTTCGCACTTGGTTTGATAGAATGTGTGTCCAGATCAGTGGTCAGGAGGTTCAGAGATGTGCTCTCGGGGATCACAAAAGAACTTTTTTTATTGCCTGAGGGCAAGAGGCCCTGTCTCCAGACATTAAATTACTGACCATGCCAGTATTTTGTCACTGCTCATTATTGAAGCTACAATCCAGATTCAGATATGCACACTGCTTTGTTCCGAACTTCAGTATTGTCTATATATGCTGTACCAAGATTATCTATGGTGTACACTGCTGCTATTTAGGAGTGAAAAATATTTAGCATTATTTTGGAAGATTTGTACTTTACTCAAATATTATTAGTGTTTCTCAAATGCATTTGTAAGAGAATGAACATACTTTCTACTTAGTACATTTTTATTAAGACCTTCATTGTCCTCATTACAAATAAACATATTAACAACCACACATTCCATACAATCCGTAAAAATTATGCTCAAAACCAACAAATTTGTGGATTTCATTTAATGCATTAAATACACCTCTGCCAATTCAACTCCTATGTAGTTTATTTTAATTTTCAGTACACTACAGGGCCGCCAAACACAACAAAGGTCTATGTATAACTTTAATTACAATAGGATTTTGACACAATACTCATACTTTCAGGTAAGCACATTTTCTCTGCCTTTTCCACCACTGGTATTTGTAGCAGTTTTAGTAGTGGACAAGTGTGAAAATGATTATGCAGCACTCAGCTGAAGGTTTAAAAGTTTTAAAGGAAGCTAAGTGAACTGCATATAAGTAGGCTAGGGCCATCACTTAAGGTATGCATGGGTCCTCCTGTCTAGGCTAAAACTGTGTTAGAGTAAATGGGATAAGGTGGATTTGAAGAGCTAGGTGGCTGCAGTGACGCAGACCTTGTGCCTTGATGGATCCTGACAGATGCCCCACCCTGACACTGTACCCAATCTCTGACTCCTTCACTCTGCCTAGAGTGCACCTGAGCACACAGCTTATCCTCTGCCAGCAGCGTTCCTGACGTATGTGTCTAGGTGTGAACCAATGTCAGTAATGAGTAAATGATGTCTGTTCCCTTTTAATGAACTGCAACATATTTTAAGCAGAGAAAGGAGCAGAAAAGGTCACACTATCTTAGTAAACACATTTTCTGAAAGCTTCCGGAAGTGACAGGGGTCACTGTGGCTGGGTTTCATTTCGATCAAGCAGAAGGCCACCTGATGCCAGTTGTTTAATCAGTCGGTCTAAATTTGCAAACAGCTGATTATATGAGGTGTCATGCCCATTTGAAATGAGACAGGTGACCACTGATCTTGGCATTATTGGTAGTAAGGCTACATATACACCAACCCTAGCACTCTACTTTAAAATAAACTGTCACCTCAGCAATGAGCTGTGAAGCGTGAAAAAACGACCTGGTGTTGTTCGGGCTGAAAGATGCAAGTTACACATGATTTTTAGCATGCACTGTCAAGCAGATGTAGAGTGTGACTGCGCAAGATCTTGAAAAACTCCTGCAGCTTAGATTCCTGTAATGGTTTCCCTACCGGGCTTCCCCCAAAACATCCATTAGACTGCTGAACTTCAGACCCTAGCCAGAATATTAACCAAGACAAAGTGGTCTGAATGTCAGTCCAATTCTCGAGTCCTCATACTGGCTCCTCTTCTGCTACAGTATAGATTTCACAATACTAGATCTAGGAACTTGGTGAAGCATTCCTCAGTCAGTACACTGCAGAAGTCAGACGTATGGAGTGGAGATACAATTAAAATGCCAAAAAATGTGAATTGCAACGCGAACATGACAATATTGGTGTTTCATAGTGACATGCACAATACAGGGCAACATGAAGAACAAACCCTCTGTTACACTTTGTTCACACTTCCTTTTTTTAGTATTAAAAGGTGCAGGAGGATTTGCATAAAAAAATAAATTCTGTATTTAAGACATAATTAAAAAGTAATAAAGACACAATCCTAAATCAAAACAATTTAATTTTTGCTTTTCATTTTGGCACGTTTTCTGCATGGTACTGTTTAAATGCAGCATTGCATTTCAGTGTTTTGTGTTGATTGGATTTTAATAAATGTTTTTTTATTTTTTTCATTGTAGCACATATATTCCACATTCACATGTCACTATAGTAAGGTAATGTCATGTGTGCATTGCATTCCACGTTTTTCCACGTGCAGAGATTCCTTCTCAATTTAGTACAAATTCCTCTCTATAAGACATGCTCATACACCAGGTTTCCAAATGTAGCTACAGACAATCTAGTGTGATAATCCCAGTGAGTATTTTAAATGTTTTTAATGAAATAAATATCCGTATATCTAATACGGTTATTGTTATCAACCCCACCTCGCCACCACTGGGGGGCGATACAAAAACACCAGATTCAGATTCCGGGCAGATTTTCGTTGCGATTGTTTACAACACTGTCTGTTCATTTTCCCCTGCTTGTTATTCGAAGCTGAAATAAAGCAAATATGTCACTTTGTAGGTTATTTATTTGTTAAAGCATTAGGAATAGTCTGTAGTCGAAGGCCAAATCTGTGCTTTTGGACACGAATCAAGCTCCACAGCTCTGCGGGGCTAAGGCGCTGTGGAGGAGCACAGCTGTTTACTGTATGTGTCGGATGTCCAGTTCCCACTGCTGACGGGTTTCCCTCTTTTGGTCACTCCTGGAGCTGAAGAACCTGCAGGTATAGCCAGCATGGTGTGCAGCCGGATATCTACAGCTGGGTGTCTATTTCTGGTGAGTGTCCACCTCCCAGTAATGCCCGGTGCTGAACCTGCAGGACACTGAATATGAGCGAAGCTTCGAGACTGAGGCGGTCATGAGCCTAGAGAACAATGTGAAAGAAGCTACAACAATGATGGTTTAAAAGCAACCCTTAACCGATACGCAGTAAACCGCTAGTACTCTGATCCGTGCTGGAAGATTGTGTCAGGTAAACATGGCGTATTTTGTACAGAGTGAGAGGTGCGCCCTGAAGCCATGGAGCCACGGGCTGAACTTTAGAGAAAAGCCCTGCCTGAGTTTACAATGTTTTCACACCCGTTTTCGGTCAAGTCCCGCCCCTAGCGCCAGGATAGCGCGGACCCTTTGCAGCTGTCCAATCGCAGCGCAGGAGGCGAGCCGCTATTAGCCAACCACGGCAAAAGAGGCGCGGAGTCCCCCCGAATACGGGTGGGCAAAAAACTCCAAGAGCTCGTATACACACGGTCCACGCACTGCGAGAAGCAGAACCTGCGCTTCCCCTGTAGACACAAGCCGCGTGCGCCGATAGAGCAGAGAAGGCGTGAAAAGGGAGGAAAGAGGGAGCAGCTTTGGCTTCATCCGCCGCCCCCTCACCCACCCCCCAACAGAGCGGAGTGGGACCTACGCAGGTTTTAGCGCAGCAAGTTTTTAGACATGCAACTCCAGCAGCGCCCACAAGCGTGAAGGACCACCTGCGGAGGACAGCTGCTCTTACTCCGATGAGGCTAAACGCAGGATCGTGCACAGATCAGCGCAGACACTAGAGAGATCTACTTTGCCCCCTCAGAGTTCACCCCTTCTGCCCCCGAGCGCACGATGGCCGAGGAGGACAGCGTTGCCCTCGGGGCCGTGCAGGGCAGCAGCTTCAGCGTGCTCAGCTGGGAGCAAGTGCAGCGGCTGGACAGCCTGCTGACCGAGAGCATACCTATCCACGGACGGGGCAACTTCCCCACGCTGCAGATGAAGCCACGGCAGATCGTGAAGGCAGTGCGTAGGCGCATGGAGGAGCGCGAACTGCGCGTGCGGGACGTCCGGCTCAATGGCTCCGCGGCTAGCCACGTTCTGCACGAGCACAGCGGCCTGGGCTACAAGGACCTGGACCTGATCTTTTGCGCCGAGCTAAAGGGAGAGGCCGAGTTTCAGATGGTCAAAGACATCGTGCTGGACTGTCTGCTGGACTTTCTGCCCGACGGAGTGAACAAGGAGAAAATCACACCCCTGACCTTAAAGGTATTATTATTATTATTATTATTATTATTATTATTATTATTATTATTATTATTATTATTAATAAACAACCATAAGGGCATCTTTCTTATGTATGTTCTTCATTAGTCTTGCTGTTGGTTTGTTGTCATTGTTAACTCATGCAGTTTTTGGACACTGCTGCCTTTTACGTTTGCAGTCCGGAGTGCAGTAGTGCTCACCATGCAGCGGTGCTCAAAGTGATTCTTATCAAAGTGAAGGGCGCTACACACTTAAAAGCTCCAAAATGCAATTAGCCAAGTTTACTAATAGTAAAACCTCGGTTTTCGATTGCTAAGAGGATTGGGCTAAACCAATTTAAAGCCGATCCTGCTTTCTCAGCTTCTTAAACCTTACTCTGAGAAAGGCCAGGCAGTGGTGCTGTCTCAGAAACGGTGGAGTCTAATAAAACTGCAGCACTGTACCACAAACTGCACCCACCTGAGACCAGTGATTGGGACCCATTTCAGGGAGAGGACTACAGTGGGTAGTCAGTCATTCAGAGTGTGTGTTTTCTTGGCTCTACTCCACAGGAAGCTTACGTTCAGAAGATGGTGAAAGTGTGCAATGACTCGGACCGCTGGAGTCTCATCTCCCTCTCCAACAACAGAGGCAAGAACGTGGAGCTCAAGTTTGTAGACTCATTGCGGCGGCAGTTTGAGTTCAGCGTGGACTCGTTCCAGATCAAGCTGGACTCTCTCCTGCTCTTCTACGAATGTTCAGAAAACCCTATGGCCAAAACCTTCCACCCCACCATCATCGGCGAGAGCGTGTACGGGGACTTTAACGTGGCGCTGGAGCACCTGCGCAACAAGGTGATCTGCACGAGGAACCCCGAGGAAATTCGGGGAGGGGGCCTACTGAAGTACTGCCACCTTCTGGTCAGAGGCTTCCGAGCCGCCTCCGAGACGGAGATGAAGTCTTTGCAGCGCTACATGTGCTCGCGCTTCTTTATTGACTTCTCAGACATCAACGAGCAGCAGCGCAAGCTGGAGTCTTACCTCCAAAACCACTTTGTGGGGCTGGAGGACCGCAAGTACGACTACCTGATGACTCTGCATGGGGTGGTGAACGAGAGCACGGTGTGCCTGATGGGGCACGAGCGGCGGCAGACTTTAGGGCTCATTGCCATGCTGGCCGTGCGCGTCCTGGCCGAGCAAAACGTCATACCCAATGTGGCGAACGTCACCTGCTACTACCAGCCTGCCCCTTATGTAGCAGACGGCAACTTCAGTAATTACTACATTGCCCAGGTGCAGCCAGTGTTTGCTTGCCAGCAGCAGACCTACTCGACCTGGTTGCCCTGCAACTGAGCACAATTAGAGAAAGAGAGAGAGAGAGCGAGAGATAGAGAGAGAAAGAGGGAAGTTGCATTTCCGTAAAGAAGCTGAACCAGATTTGCAATTTGACCTGAGTGTTTCAGGCAAACCAGAGCAAAAAAGATTATCTGCTTGTCCACTCTGAATTGAAAGCCCCATGTTCTCCACCCTGCATCAAAGCATAGTTTGCCATTAATACGGGGCAAATGATAGATCAGCTGCTGCAGACAGGGTTCTGTTGTGAGACTTTTGGCAGCCTTGCTAACAGACATCATGAAGGTCCAGCGTGGCCCTGCCTTGCCCATCTCTGGAGGGATCTTTTAGGCTTTTTCTCAAGCTAACTAAAAGTCCTAGAGAATGCAAGCTAACAAGGCAGCCGTTACAGACCCAGCCTCAGCTTGGCTGACACTGTTGTGAACTTTAAAACTAAATCTTTATGTGGTCCGAAAGACTGGCTATATATTAGTGCTGTGTTTTGGAGCGCTCCCACCCTGACTGCATGCGTGCAGCTGCACTTTCTACATGTAGTCTGCATCCAGATGTGTGGAGGACTGAAAAAAAGAAGAGTTTCCTTTAAACTCTTTCTTTTGATCTGGCACGAGCAAGGTGAGGGGTCGACCTATTTACATCAGCGAAAATGAATCTCAGAAAAAAAGCTGATCGATTATTCTTGAAAAGTGTTTACAAAAACCAAAGATTTTATGATTGTGTATGTTTTTATTGCCCAAATTTGGAGGTAGTGCTGTCTATATTTGTATATGTGAAACACGCATTCTAAGTGCCTAATGCCAATGCAGAACAGTAAGGGAATTACGCAGACCGTTCTAGTTTCTTTTTCTTTTTTGTTTAAACGGTGAATACACTCCATCACTTGTCCATGATCATCATATACAACAAAGGGACTCAAAGCTTGTGAATGTATGGGATGTATCCTGATTGACAGTGCGGGTCAAACCTAAGTTATCATCAGATAGGAAAAGGCTACCTTTCGGTTTAGATAAGAGCGTTTAAAGCAGGACATCTCAAGATTTCTGGTGCTTTACTTTTGAAACACTGCATCGAAAAAAACGAAAGAAAAACGAGTTAGTCACGTTTCCTATATCTTTAATTTATTATTGCTCGCAATGAGCAGAATTCAGAGTCAAGCTGAATTGACTCCCTTGACAGACTTGTTACTGTATGTATCATAATTACCAAGACTTTTCTGTTGCTTGACCTGTTAGGGAAAAGCTCAACCTTGCGGTACAGTATGAACTTATGCATTTTGGTTATGGTTCTCAGAGACTATTACGCTGGCCTTATCGTAGACAAATGGACAAAAAATTACCCTGTGTCAGGTGAGGGAGGGGAGCAGAAGCCAGGGCACGGTAGAAAACAAAGAGCTGACTTATTGAACAGAGAGTGGGCAGTGTGTTTCCCTCCACTGCCAAGACGGATGATATTTGTCGAGGCACTTCTGATGGTGGGACACTGTTTGATGTAACACCCTGGCAGGGAATTCCACAGTTACCACTGAAACGGCGGAACTCAAACCGGCTGTGTTCATGCTCCCTCGCTGTAGCTTGCCGCTCTGTGTGCTCAGCGTTAACCTGACATTGAGCCCCTGCTAACAGAGGGTTAACCTGTTGTTGATTAATAGTGGAGAGAGGAAGCATGCCTGGACAGCAGCAATGATATTTAAACTTGAGGAGGAAAAGGGGAAAAGGCAGCGAAGTGTGAAAGAGTGCATGGGAGAGGTGAGGAGACAGAGAGAGAGAGAGCTGGGGTAATGGGTGCAGCTGGTGATGGGGTTCATCTCCTTCCGCAAACAGATTTTAATCAGAACCGCTTCTGTCTCGGCTCAAACCGATGTGGAACCAAGCTGCGTTTCTTTAGAGAGAGAGGCAAGCAGTGACCCAGTGTAATTAAATTCTTATTGCAGAGAATGTAGCCCAGAAAAGTCCTTCAAACACGGGTCTTCACTCTTCCTGCACGTCCATAAAACACTCTTTTCAGTAAAAAGGGATGAAGACGGAAAAGAAACCCCATCAGCTGTTAATTGAAATTGATCAGGGTCAGCAAGGCCATAGGAAGACATACAGCGGAAACATCTGATTGAGAACCATCCCATGAGAATGCAATCTCTATTCTGCCTGGTTTGCATTCGACGCTGTTTGTTTTCTACTGACAGGGCTGCTTCTTCCATAGCTGCATAAGCGGCGCAGAGCGATGCTGAGAGGGATCCGACAGTGAAGAGCTTATGCGTAGACTACGCTGTGTGTCTGTTGCTGATTCAAGCAGAAGTTTTAAACTTTCTGTCCTTTTTTTCCATATCCTGCTCTTTTATTTGCTCACGTCTCCTTTTAGTAGATGGATTTGTGGTTTGCACTCAGTCGTTGTTGTTTGGTTTGTAACATTTTTTCGTCAGTGTCCTGTGGATGATGTCCAGAGAGGGAGTTCACACTCACACACACACACACACACACTCACACACAGGGTGCAGGTGGGAAAAGCTCGAACAGTGTCGCTCAGCCCCTCAGCTGGCATAAGGCAAGTAGATGATGCCATGTTGCACAGTGTTCTGAACTGTTGTTCACAAAAAAAAAGAGAGATTTTGTTTTCTCTGTGTTTTTACTATCATACTTGTTTTTAATAAATGTATTACACATTCTAATAGTCACTCTGCTTTCAATCTGTGGTCAAGCTGCTAAATGTTGATTTCTGAACTGCTTTTTTTTTTTGCAAATGTTGTTGATGTGTCCATTGGGTCGAAGATTTCAAGGATTTCTCCTCAATAAAAAAGTCAAAAAATTCCCATAGCGTTGCCCTGGCCTTTTTATTTCAGCGGCTCAATAGCATGCATGAATTTAAACTTGTCTAGATAATCATCCAGAAAAATATTTTCAGCCAGGGAGGAATAAGACGCATCATATTTTAGAGCTTTGAATTTCATGGGCTTTTCTCCTTCACCGTCTGGGTTCACAACTTGTTGCGGGGCCTTTTGCATGTCCTTTATTTGGAGAAACGAAAAGAATATTTGTGAAATGATATAACAATGTTTGCATTAAATCCTCTGACAAAAATGATCTTTTAATATGAAAAATCTGGAAGGAGGAATATTTTAACAGCTCTAAAGTAAACAGTCTCACTTCATTGTGGGCCTAGCTCCCAGCACACAAAGGAAAATGCTGGAGCGGGATTGCTAGAGCAGAGTACAGTCCAACCATAGCACAGAAAGAGAGAGGGAGAGAGAGTGAGAGAAATTACTCTGTTACGATTGCTGCCAGAAATAGCTGCTGGGTCAATGGGAGGGATTTGCATCCACTAAAAAGGAGACTCTGATGCTTTTGTGCTGTGAATATCTTTGCCTGCTCATCAAATTCTCCCTACCAGCTCTCAAACTTTGGCAACTTTGGCTTTCAGACATCATGATGCCAGACTGGAGTAGGGCAGGTTGTAAAGACCAAAGCAGACCAGACAAATTTAATAGAAATATAAATTGTCAAATTTTTTTTTACTGTGGAAAACTGAATTTTCCTCATTTGATAACTAACTCATTTAATAATTAGAGTTTATTACACTGTAAAAAAAACTGGATTCATTGTTTTCACTGGAAAAAATAACCCATTTTCCTTATAACTTTAAATTTATTTAGCTTACAATAATATGCATTTTACATGTGACTGACTAATTATTTGTAGTTTAATGACCTACAATTTTTATGACACGTTACCTGGTTTACTTGTTAAAATCTTTATTATTTTTTTTCAGTGTACAGTGAGGCTGCAAGATTTGAATACATTGTTTTTGTGATGTCCCAAAACCAGCCTGCTTAATGTGAAGGGATGAAAAGAAGAGATGTAATAAAATCATTGGGTTATTTTTTGGCACATAAACCCACAACTCTTTCAAAATATGTTCATTTAAAAACTGGCTCTTTAAAAAATCATGTGTTGCAGTTGTTTGATACGTTTACATTGGGTGCAGCTCTTCAAACCAAGTTTGAGGCACCAGTATGTGAAACAGGATTCCTCAGTGGCCGGCCAGTGTCAAATGAGTTTAATGAACGTTCATCCCAGTCCTGTTTGTAAAGGATTAGAAGTGCCTGCAATGGAAAAAGTGCATATGGCCTGTGAATGAGGTTCACATCCTGTGTAGTGAGAGTGGCAGGCCTGAGAGTCGTCCAATTTACAGTGTACACACACAATCACACTTACAAAAGGGCCTCTCTAACCTTTATTTATTCAAGGTAGGGCCACTGAAAACTTGTTTGTATTTTTCAAGGCTGTTCTGATAGGGAAGGATAACAATGCAGAGAATGATAGTGAAAATGATAAGAAGTGAAAGCCTTTAATTATCACAAGATTATCCTAATTAGGTTGGAGGATAGTTCCTGACCTCATTCTAGACATTCGTATTTATTGATATTGCCTTTCCCATCACTGTATTTTTTGGGGTTTTAGGTTTCAATTGAAAAATTACTTTAATATTAAACAATAGCTTAAACAATATCATACTGTCCTTCAGAGAATATAATATATAATGAGAAAATATTAGATATCATGGCTGTGGTAAACTCATATCTCTAGAACAGTAACATTTCAGGAGTAGAAATGTAATGCATGTTAATCAGAAATGAGGCCCCTTGGGCAATACTGGCTATATCTGCTTGACTCCAAATGAATGACTGAAACTAAGTTAGTCTGAAATAGCAGACTTGCTTAAAGAAATGTAACGTGAAGCCAGTCATTATTTATTGCTGTGGAGAACCTGAATGTCCATTTCTGTTTTTTGGGAGGAGCTGAGAATGTTTTTTGTGTGAATGTTTTTGTTGAAGCACAACATAATGGCATCATGGGGTGAGAGTAAGGGTGCAGTAGGAGTAGTTCCAGCATGGTGTATCTAAGCTCACCACACAATAAAATGAGTCTAAAAAAAAAGTACCTAATAGCATGTAATGCCTTCACCAGCACAAATGAAATCTGCGTTTCGATTTGGTGGTGAACTGGACACGTTTCTGGATGTAGGTAAAGAATTGCGCAGGCTGGCCAGATTCTGTGGAGATTGTGCTTTCCCTGGCACAATCTGAGGAGAATTTCCAGTAGACTGGGATTGCTGGTTGACCTAAATGACTGTACACCTGCAAATTCACCTACCTTTCCCACTACGACCTTTGGCATATCCAAATGTAATCACTCCTTTTTGCCAATCCATAACATCTGTGTGACCCATTTCCCACACATCCAACGAGACTCACTTCACTGTACCACCTCTTCTTAATCTATGAATCCCCTTGCAAACACCACAGGTATTTACAGCCCCATCATCCTACTGCAGGAGCCTGAAACTACTACCACCTTAACCTAATTTTTGTATGGTGAGTTTATTTATACATATAGCAAAAACATATGGATCAGTTCCACATTCACAACACTGTTTATTAAATGTTCACATGTTAATCAGTTTCCAAAATAAAAGCCGAACCAACTGGAGTTACAATAAAAGACAATATATTGACTGCATTTGGGATGCTTTCACTTACAAAGGGATAATCTTTTCAGTGAACGTAGCAACTTCCCAAAACATCCTTTTTCTGAGGCTCTTAATTAGCAGAGTTCTGTGTAAGCACATAAACTTTCAAACCTACAGCCACCTGGTACAAGACTAATGATCAGTTGTGCCCAGTCAGGAATCAGACTTATTAACCCGGCGGTCATCGTCAGTAGGCCTTTTCACTGGGTTAATTAGTGCTAAGCATAATCCATATGACACAAATCTGTCTGTCCTGAATTCTGCAGGTTGCGTAACAAACAGGAAGAAGATCCCTTTAAGTTTGTGAGAGCAGCGTGAGTAAGTGCTGACACAAAAGCAGGCTGTCCCCTCTGGACAAGCAGCCTCATCTCAGAGCTGGTTCCACATTGGGACTAATTCTGATTTAACAGGTTTGGGCTGTTTTCACTCTGCTAATAGAGTGGCTTGTGTTGCTGTCAAAAGAGGTCAAGCAATCCGAGAGCAGGCACACTCAATAAGCAATAAATGCATGCTGCTGTGAAGTGACATTTCTATAAAGCCATGCCGTATTGCATCTGTGACATCAGCTGTTGTCCAGGGCAACTGGCTGTTTAAAGCAGGGCTAAATTTCAGCTTTCATTTTAAACTGACCTGTTTGAGGTGGAAGAAAGATTCTGTTTATGTAATAGATTAAATAAATGTCCAAATATTTATAATCTAGAAAAGTGTAGTATACAGTATAGTGTAACATCAAGGCTTAGTCTGGTGCCTTGCTTGCATGATGAGACCGAATCAATGTACCCTGAAACTCAAAGAGACTATTTTAAAGGTCCTATTAAAGCATTTGATTCCTCCTAATTCTAATGTTAAAGTGTTCTGAGAATGAAAGTCCAGATTTAATCTGTGCATTCAATTTAAATATTCTCCAATAAGGCCTGCAATCATTTTTTGGTTACTTCTGGGTGGGTGCAGCAGAGACTGTAGTAAGCATTCTGACAGAAAACACCAATGAACCCCACTAAACTAGTGATCCTGATCCAGAGTAAGCCAAACCTGAGAGAACGCAGCATTACAGAGAACACATGAGGTCTACAGCCAGCTGCCCGGTTTATTTTTGAAGTCAACCGCAGAAAAAACATTGGCAGGTTTTCACTGCAGAGCGCCATTTTTCCCTAATCGCTCACGAGGTCGCTGCTTTCGGCCGAGAGGTATTCTCCGCGTACCATTGAATCCGTGCAGCGCCTTTTCTGCTGAGCTTAATGTGTTTTCCACACGTGGACAGAAGTGCAGCCGGGCTAATTCATGGGTCTCTGTCTTCTCCCTTCAGTTTCCGTGAAGCATTTTTTTCCAGATAAAGAGTTTTATGGAATCAGAGAGAGAGAGACTGGAGGAGCAGGGTGACATGGCAGAGTAGAGTCCCTTCCGAGCAGTAAGACGGCGGGATTCCCTCCAAGAGGATCCTCCATGGCCTACCGGGAGCCGCCACTGTAAATTACAATACAGTAAGTATGAAACACACAGAGCAAAGAGCGGCCATGAAGAGAACTGCTGTGGACGGACAGATGTTGAGAGCATTAATGGGCCTGCAAAGTCAAACTTTCTTTTTCTGAAACCCATGAATGTCTTAATCGTCGTAAAGGAAAGCAGGCCCACCAGCATTAGACATATGACATGTGTAACACAATACATCATCTACTGCACAAACACTCGCACCAAACGCACTAAACTGTTTGAAAACATTATTATCATAAGGGGAATCTTTTATGAGTATGGAAATAAATTTGATTGAAATGTAATGTGTATCATGTGCTGAAGCATTGCTTTATGTGCCTGAATGGAGCAGTTTTTTTTTTTTTCATTTGCACATTGTTTATTTTTGTCAGAATGCATTATTTTTATGATTTAAATTTGAATCTCTGTATTTGTATCTTTGTAGCATTTTGGTAAAGATTCCTCTCCATCACTGAAGAGTAAGTGTAGTGATTTTTTTTCTGGAATATTGGAGATTTTCCTGAAAGAACTAGTGTTGTGGAATATCACAGAAAATGAGGACTGGCGTAGCTGCCTTAAGCAATACCCCAGTATAAATGTTACATTTGTAAGAGTATCTCAGACAAAGCTGTACAGAGAGCTACAGTTTAGATTTTGGGACAGATGTTTATACAAATTTCACAGCGTCAGCTTCTTGTATAATACAATATATTACCATTACAACAACAAGACACAGCGGGACCTGTTTATATAAAGGCTTGCAAATTAAGGATTTCCTATGTTGTTAATAAGCCATTAACTACTTGTTATTAATATATTAATAAAGTGTTTATTAACTATGAGCTTTACAGTTACTGATCAAGTAAACAGTAATTGGATTCTTATTACAGTAAAGTGCTGCTTATTACATTGCAAATGAACAGTTCGTTTCATTTACTCATGTAAAGAAGTAACATGAGAGCTAAGAAGTACTTATACGTTATTTATCTACTGATTTATCGTTTTCCTCCGCTGTCAGTCTCATACTTAGGCATTACTGAACATTTTTGCCTCAGTGTGCTCTGGGCTATCCTGTTATTTCAACATGATTGAATTACTCCTTTTTTCATATGACCTCTACAATGACCTAATACACTAACGACACTACAGGTTTATGATTAGGAGCAGCCCAAACACACTTCACAGTAGAAATGTTGCTAAGCTTAGAGTATATCCAAAATTCTATAACCACCAAATATGGCATTAGAGAAAAACAAAGGTGAGACCCTCATATAACAGAATCTCATAGTCATTAAGGAGACGTACTGGACATACAAGTTACACCACTTATTCAAAGATACTCCGTTACAAGCAGCAGAATTAAATATGTGCATGTTACCAATATCAGTTTTGTTATTGTCTCATATTTTATAGGGCCAGAATTGTTCTTTTTTTGGAGCAATGCCATGGAAGCCCACCCTTGGACCCACAAAGAACTTTCCATTACAATATTTTTTATTAATACAAAAACTGAATTGTTCTTCAGTGCTGTTTGGTTTATTGTGTAGAATCATTTTGAATAATTTTATATTGATAATGTATGTACATTAGCACGTTACATGAGGAGACACAAAAAAGGAGAGAGAAGTTAATTATCAGCACAAAGAGGCAGTTAATTAATAACACTAAACCTTCACATTAATTCATAGATTTACATGACCAACTCATGCATAAACACACTTATTTGGTCATTAACAGAGTAATAAGCAGCAACTAGTACATGGTTCATATGTAATTAAGCTGCACACTAACAACAGGCTACAGTGTACTCAGTTGCTAATCATAAGCAGATAATTGGTTGGTTATTAGTTAATAATGACCAATAGGGAATATGGTATTACTCAAAAGCATATCACTATCAATTGTTTTGCAACACTTGGTAAAAACGTAAATGCAAGATTCTCCCATTAGATAATCCCGTTTTAACCCTACAAGAGTTATTCCTGACTAAAAGAGAACATTTAGGAAGCAGGAAGCATTAGCTGGAGTCTATTGACCCAAAAGGAGCCCTGAGCGACCTGACCACGACTGGGAAATCAGTTATACAAAGTGTGTAAATCAAGTCTTCCTGTGGGACAGATTCACAGATCAGGGCTTTTATTAAGCAAGGTGTGGTGCTGCTAGATGACAATAGAATAGGAGAAGCATTACTTTCTGCTTCTGTCCAAATGTTCCTTTCTAATTGTACTTTAGGGAGCAGTTTAGTGTGTTTAGTGTGCAATTGTTGACATCCGGCTGAAAAAAATGAGATCACTGAGCTTAGATGTCTACCTCCACAGTGGACCTTATATTTACAGCCTCCAAACTGTTTAAAGACAGAATGATGGTGGTACCTTTTCCTGATAACTGTCACCCATATACTACATCCCTACCATTAAAATCATTAGCAACTACTGATGATCATCTGCATTGCCATTCGGGAATGCATTTTTACCTCAGTGACAGTTCAACAGCTAAACAGATCGAGGGGCAAATGTATCTTAGTTAATGTATTTTTAAGCAAATTACACTCAAGATGATTTGTTCACAGGCATATTGTATTTCAGTTATTAAAGCACAGCGCCTTTTGAAAAGGCAGTCGATGTCTTGACCCATGTAGTGCGCACTTAACAAATGAATAACACGTACACAAATACGCCTATGTTAAAACCCCACTGCAGTCTGTTCAGAAGAACAGGGTGAAAATAAAGCAACCTACTGTAAATCTAGAGAAACCTGTAATAAACGATCCCATGTTCCCATTGCCTTATACAGCCATGTACCTCCAAAAAACGCTGCATAACCACATACCAAACCTGGTATGACCTGTGGCTGAGGGTGGTCAACTGGGGAAGATGGTATTGATGTGCCAGTGTGTGCGTTTGGGCATACTATGCAGCTTCTCTGTTTTTCAGGTCAGCACTAAAGATGCAGTATCTGCTGTATATGTGTTGGATGGGGAGCGGGGGTGTTAGAGAGAGGGAGGCAAGTGAGCTCCTTGTCTGAAGGATTAGGTTCATTGGGGTTAGCAGGTTTATCTGTAACAGATATAATCACTGAGGCACACAGAGGGAAAGAAGGAGTGAGTGAACGAGGCTGAGAGTGCCGGTTGCACTCTTTGGTGCACACAGTGATGTAAAACGTTTGCATTGTAATTGAGCTAACGGGGGAAATAAACTGCAATAAATGAGCTTGTTTTGTTTGGCCAGAATAAAACTTCCAGGCTAAACAGATAATCCGATAAAAGCTTATATATATATATATATATATATATATATATATATATATATATATATATATATATATATATTATATTATATATATATATATTAACTTCACTATGTATGTATGTGTATGTATGTGTGTACATGCACATATTTTGAATATGTTTATTGTATATTGTATAGTGCAGTTTGTGCAGGGGGTATTTGGGAGAGGTGGGGGGAGGATTCTTGTGTAATTATAAAAATGTATATATTTGGTGCTTGTATGTATTAAACCTGTTCATATTTAAATAATAAAAAAAGAAAGTACTAGTGCTTGTGAGTTGCATGTGTTCACCATGATGAATAGCATGTAACAATGATTAATTGCATTTGTTGTATTAGTGACCAAAAATATATGTATTTTAATTTTAAAGTAAATGAGTGTACAAAGCAAAACCTGAAATAAGAATGTATTTATTACTTTCAAAATTCTAATGACATTACGTGAACACTGCACGCACATAAACATTTGCTAAACACATTTTTTGGCACCACTTATTTCGGTCATTCAGTACACAATTTGTGGTCCTCATAGATCAAAATAAGCAGTCCCAAAAACAAAACCTATTTTTCAGTAACAGTTTTAGATTTGCAGTTACCAGATAGCATAGCAACTGCTGTTTTAATCCAGACTGGGTATGGCTAAAAATGGCTTAGACCCACAGTTCCTTATTTGGGCATGACACAGAGTGACCATCTATAAAACATCCTCTGAGGTCTCTGTCTATGGAGAATGAAATGACTGTACAGGCTGTTTTTGTCTCCTTGGTGTTTTTATTCTTTTATGAGAATCTAAGAAACTATTAAACACAAATAAAGAATTGTGCCATTGCAGGTCTTGATGTGTCTCATTCTGACAAGATCTTAAAAATATTCTCATTCTGAGGCTTCTCGTGCATGCTGACCACATGCTACACAGATGCCACCTACACTTGACGGAAATGTTCAGGGTTCTAAAGGTAATTTATTTTCGGAGGTATCTGACAAATGGCATATCAAATGGTTCTATACGAAACTCATGGGTCTAAACAGAAGAATTTCCTTTCCTAAAAAAGGAATGTAAAGAATTTTCCACATCGTAAGAAACAGGAGCACACCATGAGCTCAAGGCACACCACGCTCAGTAATTACACTTCAGTCAAGAGGACACCTGCAGATATACTGACGCACAATTACTGCTTAAGTACAATAAGAAACTTGAGAAGGAAAATCAGTTCAGAAACAAAGAGGTAACAAAAATGTATTTATTGCAAAATGCTCAGAAACAGTTCACCACACCTCTGATCCCTTTGGATAGGCCAGAGGACCTAGGTGTTTGCAAGGACATAGATGACAGCTGCAATATTCTCCCTCTCCAAACAGCAGGGGAAAAAAACACCTTGCATGGCGAATGCTTGGCAGTCATCTGTGTGGATGTCATCACATGCCTCCTCCATTGCTTAAAGTAGCACCACATGCCTTTATACACTTTCCACCTCCATGCAAAAAGAGTTCCTCATTTGGATTGAGAAATTGGGAATGCGGTAGAACGTGCAGCACAACAAACTGTGGATTGTTAGTAAACCAGTCATGGACCAGGGCGGCCCGGTGCAAACTTGCATTATACCAAATGACAACATAGGTGGGCTGCTCTGGTTCTTCTTCCTGTGGGTGGTTGAGGGTTTTTTTGAGTTTATTAAGAAATGATACCAAATGAGGAGTGTTATAAGGACCAAGTTGTCCATGGTGATGTATGATCCCACACTGACCAATGACAGCACACATGGTGATGATTCCACCACGCTGCCCAGGGACATTGATAATGGCACAGTTGCCAATGATGTTCCTCCCCCACTGCTGATCTTGTGCAGGTTGAACCCTGCCTCGTCAATGAATATATTTTCCTAGTGAACAGCATTGGCATCCAGTTCAAGCACTCTCTGGAAAAATGACAATGTTTAACAAAAGGCCTACATAAAGTCAGTAAGGTAAATAGTGACCTGTCCAAACAGGTACTCACAAGCACATATTGGTATCAGTGCGCCTTCACATGGTCAGAGTTGTGCTCAAATAGAACACGACATACCTGCTCCATCCTTAGCTAATGTCATTTCAAGACACGGCCAATTGTGGACAGGCTGACCTGGTCAATGTTGGTGAAATGAATATTGTCTTCCAGGACTCTGATTTCCCTCAGGGTGATGACATTGTTTTCCAAAACCATGTTTACTATGCTGGTCTCTTGTTCAGTTGTGAATTTCTGGCGCTGCCATCTCTCGCTGGTAATCTTTCTATTCTGGGAAAAGTAAACACACATTATAGGATACAGATTTTACTATATTGCCAGATAAATGTAAAGACAAACATTACACTATAGTGCACATTTCTGTGAGCATGGAAACCATAAAGCATACCATAATCACTGTAGAACTTATCAATGATTACTTACCTATGCTCTTATCTTAAAGTGAGTAACCGAGGCTACTGTAAAGCAGCTCAAATTTGGCTGGACTCGAAGCCCAGCTTTAGTCATGGTAAGGGCATGATTGATGGTCCAGTAAGGTTGCATGTAACTCATTTGAAATATTTTCGTCTTTGCCTTCCTCCTCTTCCTCATCCTCTTCAGCCTGCTAGGCCTCCTCTTACTCTTTGCTCCTTCAGCTCCATCATCTCGTCTAACACCTGTATCAGTCATGTGAGGCCGCTTTTATACTCGGAGAAATGATTGAAGTGTTCTTCTAATTAAGTTTGGTGCTACTTGTGTCTGACTATTTGGTAACTAGGGTGTTGTGTTTGAAGGTCAGTGTTTTTTAGGTGACCAAAGTGTGCTAAATGATACAATTTGTGTTTAGCAATTTTCAAAGCTGTAATTTAGAATGATATCTGGATGAGAACATATGAAATTGTGTTTAGAGTTTAGCAGTTTGGAGTCACAATGTTGGCACATGAGCTTCATGTTTTTGGATTTGTGGGCATAGTTCCACATTTTATGTGTATACAATTTGGAAAAACTGTAAATTACTATTTATTTTATCACTGCACTGGAGAAGTAGCCAGATTGGGTTTCATCATCCTGCCCAACCCTGTCTTGGTATAATGATAATAAAGTTGAAATAAATCAAATTAAATTGAATGCACTACTATGCTGTCACAGCTATGCCACAAGAAGAGAAGAGAAGAGAAGAGAAGAGAGGAGAAGAGAGGAGAGGAGAAGAGAAGAGAAGAGAAGAGAAGAGAAGAGAAGAGAAGAGAAGAGAAGAGAAGAGAGGAGAGGAGAGGAGAGGAGAGGAGAGGAGAGGAGAAGAGAAGAGAAGAGAGGAGAGGAGAGGAGAGGAGAGGAGAGGAGAAGAGAAGAGAAGAGAAGAGAAGAGAAGAGAAGAGAAGAGAAGAGAAGAGAAGAGAAGAGACAATATGAAGAGAGGAGAAGAGAATAGATTTAGTACATGGTTTATACAGAGAGCAGGAATCTGCAGGAGAATAAGAAAATAGAGTGGTTGGAAAGAAGTGCTGAGATTAAAGAGGGTGTAACCATTTACCATGGGCGTTTGCAACAAGCACAACATGGTAATGATCACATTGTCATGGACAAACTTGATGACACACAGAAAACACAACAAATAAGTGGCATGTGTGCTATTTTAGGTAGCCAGTGGCTTAGGCACCCCATAACACCCCGATAAAATAAATACTGTATTTAGTTAACTCTTAGTTAGTGAGCTGTAGAGGCTTTCCTCTGGCCTGTTCTGAGGATTCAGAGTTGGTGCCAGTTTTCCGGATACAGAATAAATCCTAATCTTGGACTGAAGTCTTAATGGAGAATTTCCACTGGAAATGTATTTTAGTCTAATCGCAAATCTTAATCAGGATTAGCCCAGACTAGTATTTTAGATTTGAACGTGATAATCTAAAACACTATAAGACCGAGTCCAAGCATGCTGTGCAAGTTTGGTGTTCCTCATGTACAGTATATAGTCTACTGGAACGAATGGGCCAACTGTCCTGTTGTGACGTCTTACATTGATTATTCACAGGCTGCATTCTTTTGTTCTTTTGTTAATGTAGAAGATTTTGTAAGAGTTTTTCCATAATAATTCTTATTCTTTTGTTCTTTTCTGGGAGAGTCTAGAGTTGGATTGATCTCAGCACATGTTTATGATTACTTGACATAAGCTAAGTGGACATGTACAAGAAAAAAAAACCCTAAATGTGAAAGTGTAAAGTACTTAAGGAAAAGCACAAGAGTTGCAATGAAGGGCCCTTGCAAGCAATGTAAATAGAATGCAGCATGAGGACTGTAAGTCATTTTTGTTTTTTGGGGTTTGGTGCCAGAGGCATGCACACTATTTCTGAGTGACACCGTGATTGCAAGGTTAAAGTGTGGAACAGAAGTTTTACTTTGATGGTTGTTACATAAATTAACCTTTCTAACAAATTAGTCCAACTGCTGTCCCTTATTGTATTTTTACCTGGCAGTAGAGATGTATTTATTATTTTCTGTAATTTCTTTGTAACTTGCATTTTTGTCTACCTCTTGTCCTCTATCTGTTCTGCTGCTATTCTGCTGTAACAATACACATTTCCCCAGTCCTTGGTGGATTTACTTGTATGTTTTGGTTCACTGTAATGTTGCAAGGTCCAGTTCTGCTCCAGCTTAAATTATTTTACTGATGATCTTACATGTTCCTCAACCACCCTCTAATACACAATGGAACCCACGGTGGATTCTATCCTTGGTGAGCTGACCATGACGCTTCCACCTTTATGCTTCACAGTTGGTATGAGGTTCTTTTCCTGGAATGCTGTATTTGGTTTACGCCAAACATGTCCCCTGTTCTGGTGTCTAAATAATTCCATTTTAGACTCACATTATTCCAGAGGTCCTGGTCGTTGTCTATATTCTCTCTGGCAAATGTCAGTCTGGCCTTCATGTTTCTTTAAGAGAGCAAAGGTTTCCTCCTTGCACACCTCCCATGCAAGTTAAACTTGTGCTGTCTTTTTTCTGATTGTTGAGGCGTGCACTTTCACAGTAACAGTAGCAAGAGCCTGCTGTAGGTCCACGACTTCTTTCAGCGTCTTGCAGGCTGCTCTCGGGGGGAACTTGCTTGGATGGCCAGACCGGGGCATGTTGTTAGCAGTTGTTTTGAACGTCCTCCAGTTGTACACTATTTTCCGGACAGTGGAATATCTGATTGCAAATTATTTTCAGAGATTTTATAACCCCCGGAAATTACTGGACTCATATGCTTCTACAATCTTCTTTCTGAAGGCCTCAGACAACTCCTTTGATCTCAACATGGTGTTCACTCTCACTTTAACCGGCAGGAGTACACCAAACTAAATGTCTAAGGTTTAAATAAGGCATGCCTTCTTCAAAATGCAGAGTAACAATGTTCTTATCACATGCACCTGATGTGATACGCCTGTGTGTGCTTTTAGCCATTTTATGTGGGAATAAATGTGGGGTTGTCCTAATTTATTCCTCACCTGAAACTGCACTTTTTAAGAATTACATTTTACAGAAAACATTAAAAGATCTTTACTTTAGTTGTAATTATATATATATATACAGTCATGTGAAAAAATTAGGACACCCTATAAATGTCTATGTGTTTTTTTAAACTTATATATATATATATATATATATATATATATATATATATATATATATATATATATATATATATATATATATATATATATTGATATCATTTTATTTGTACAACTGTTCAAAAGCTGTTAAAAACTCGTTAAAATCATTACCTAGTCGTGTACTGGCACAGGTTTTTGAAGTAAGCTCAAATGAGCTATAATTGTCACAACTGAAACAGTCACTACCAAACTATTTGGTAATGTTTCAGAGCTGTTATTACTGTATTATGGACTGGAAAGTTCAGCCACTGTCCACTCATTTGTTTTAATAAATTCAGCATGGTATAGCGTCATTCAAAGTGAAATAATATTCATCTAAAGTCCAAGATATAATAAGTATATGCCTATGTATATTTTGGATCTATTCCAACACTGAATCATAGCCCTGCTAATACAAAGACTGTCATTACCAGGTATCACAAGTAATTGGACAACTGGCTGCTCAGCTGGCTTGGTTTAACTCTGTGTTATTGAATCATAAGTTGATGCACAACAGAGCTTACAAAAAGCTGAAGTTAATTCTTGATTTCCACCTGGAATGTGCTGCTGTTGTCTCCTAATGTAAGGACAACAACAGTGTCCAGTCAAGTCATTAGACATGTCCCAACTGCTTGATAGATTGTTGATTGCATGATTTGGCTTGGCTTTTGCAGGTTTCAAATATGTAGCCAGAATTATGTTGAGAAATTAGGAAAATGGACTGGATTAACTGCATTTGTTCTACACTACTGTGGCCTAATGTTAACTGATGTAAGCTATGCTTCCGCAGTCATTCTTTAATCTCATTCTCTAATTTTGGTTAAATACAGTTGCAGCCAGGTGGGATAGCATTTAATGGGACATATCAGGAGGAGGCTGGTGTTGCCCATCATGCTGTGCGGTTTCATATATATGTGTGTGTGTGTGTGTGTGTGTGTGTGTGTGTGTGCGGTACTGTGCAGCGCACAGTGGTGAGCTTAGCAACAGAAAACAACCATGGACCAAGACCACTGGAGTGGATAAATGAACTTTCAATCATGAAGAAAAATTATTGAAGAGATCAAGAACCTTATCCAGTATATCAAAGATGTGACTACTATAAAAAGAAGAATACACCAGCATGACATCTGAGGATTTACCACAAGACATAAACCACTTGTAAGCCCCAAGAACAGAACACTCAGGACAGAAAATCAAAAAGTACATATAACAGCCATAGCAATGGCCAAACCGAGAATTGATTACCAGTGATACCACAGCTATCTATGGTTATATGTCCACAAGAGCACATCTGGCCATGCTTTCAAGCAATTCAAGCATTTTTAGGTCATGTACAAACCACTGGATGATGCTGAAATATGGAACACAGTAGCTGAACTATGGGTACTTAAGGATTCAGGCATGGCATCTATGACAGAAGAATGCTGTTTTTTAACGCAGTGCCAGCTGAAAGACTAATTTATTTGTGGTTTTCGGCCTTACCCTTTATGCAGAAACTTCTTCAGACATTAAATTAGATTATGCACCACAGAGGTTGAAATGCCCAAAATCTTTACAATTGCTCACTGAGGAATGTTGTTCTTAATCTGCTGGATTATTCCCAGACACATGTTTGTGAAGTGGCAAGCCTCAACACATCCTTGCTCATAAGGGACTAGGGCTTTCTGGATCCTCCCAAGCATCACCTGTTTAAGTTTTAACAAGTTTCCTAGTCTTAAACTGCCCTGTCAAAAAAGAAATAATAGGGTAAAGCACAAGTAATGTGTGAAATAGCACGTCTTTGTACTTTTATTTAAATCCAGGTCAAAGTGGACTACAAATCACTGCTTTCTGTTCTTATCTGCATTTCACCAGCTTTTCAGAAAGTAAAAAAAAGAACTGAGTTTGCATTCTTCTCCAGGTTTCCAATCATGCTGCTGATCATCCACATGCTACATGTGTGATAGATAAGATTTCACTCTCCCAGGTTGATACTTATCATATAACAGAGGAGAGCTATCTTATGTAGGAATAGGTAACAGCTAACATTGTCAGAAAACTTCATATTTGACATATACTTCTTATGTTGCATATTTTCTCTGGTACAAATAGATCCCCAGGGTTCATTTTTGCTGCTTGTTGGCACACTTTTTTGTGCGTACAAAATCTATTCTTATTTGACCTACATTTACAGCACACAGACACACACACACACATATGCACAGCCTCTTACAGGTGGCCAGGGAGAAATAGGTAAACATTATGACTATGTTCTGAGTCAGAAAAGTAAGGAGCAAGGCCACTGTGAAGTTCTAGTTGATTGTCTTCCACACACTTGCACTGACCATTTGAAGTATCCTCCAACAGCCTGCATTCGCATCAGACAGGTGATTATAGCTATGTATTGATGTAAGCACTAGGGAAGGCGTGAGGGGCCTACACGTAGACACAGGTTTCCTTATTAATGCTCCCATAGTAATTGGCTCAGGCTTGGAAGAGGAAGGCAGACTAATGTGGATTATGAGCCATAGGGACACTGAGTCAATCCTTCAGCCTGAGGCTCTTGAGGAGCACACAGAGTGCCATCCACCGGTCAGTCCCTACCCAGGATCACACCCTGTCACTCAGTTTCCAAGTTGGTGTTTATTCAGAACCTCCCCACCCTTTAAATTCATCACTGACTCACTGATAACAAACTGAAAATGACAATGACACTAAACACTTCAGGACACCTGTTGCAATACTTCATATATTCCAGATCATGCTGTGTTATTTCTTGTGACAGCATGATAGCAGCATTAATCCACAAACACACCTCTCACAGATGTCGGAGGGTACCAACTGACATCATAAGATTGCTGAACACAGCCATGGGTGGATTGACATCTGACCTTCATTCATCACCATACAGCAATTTAGCTCATCCAGTCTTGTTAACGTGATAGAGAGTGTGAGTACTACAGACAGCCTGTAGCAGAGTTACTGAAGCAGACATTAACTGGGTTTGTGTGTCGCTGCGGGTGCTGGAGCCTATCCCTGAGGACAGGTAACACCTTGGCCAGGCCGCCAGTCCATCCCAGGGCAAGCACCCAAACATATGCATTGACACACACATATACACACACCCAGGAGCAATTTAGCATCTCCAGTTCACCTGACTGTAGCACCCAGACGAAATCTAGACAGATATGGGGGTTTCCATTCAAACATGTCACAAATGTTGCACAAAAAAGTTTATCAGGAAAATTACAAATGAACTCACGTAGCGTTTCCATCCTTTTCAGTTATGCACAGGCACTTTAGATACTTAGGGTTGCCTTGAGCAAGATGGATAGATTGAATTTGGTTTTTGCCTTAAGTACAATTATCCTTACAGCCATTTGGCATCTTTTTATGCCCATGTTGTTAAAGCTGAAAGACGCAGGACCTAATTGGGGCTGAAATCTTAATGTCAGCCGAAAGCATCCAGCTGACATCTGGATGCAAATGCACTGTACAATTCTGGGAGCATATTGTGTGATTTCCAAACAGGATTTTGGATTCAGCATTACAGAATGACGAATGCCTATGAAAAGCTATGCACCATGATCTAACCATTGTAGGGTCAATTATGTCCAGACACTGGCCACCTGTGCCAACTGATAACACAACCGCCTCTGTGTTACACAAGCTGGCCTTGTGTATAGGGTGGTAGGCGAAGCATGTACATCTGCATATACCACTAGACTTTGTGCAGGTTCCTGTTCACTGCTGGATGTGCTGGATCATGGAACACAAAACTCTCACAGAGACATATTAAGCAAGAACTTGGTGTGTCAGCATTTCTTTGTCATGCTGTTCTGTTCACACAAAGCTGTGACTCATCTCCAGTATATCTGTAGTAAATCTTCAGCTAGAAAACAGCTTGCATGACAGGATCAGCAGAAGCCATGGTGCTAGCAGCGTCATTTAAACAATACTAGCATAACAATATGCGACACAAGTGGTCTGTTGAAGAAATGATGCTATTAACATTCATACCCTGAAAATATGAAGCTCTACTGCATTTGCTACGGCAGTAAACACTTAAACACAGCTGCATCCAAAGCACTGAAAGCATGCGGGTCCATTCCATATAAACAGGCCTAATCTCTCTGAATAAAGAACAATGTGTTTTCAGAGCCCAGCAATAACATATTTGCCAAGCTGTCTGCTGGGGTCTGTCAGGGTGGATCATGGACTGGGGGGACGACTGCTGGGCTAAGTGAAGCCAGATGCTGCAGCTGATAAAAGAGCAGGTCATTTCAGATGAGACCATTAAACAGCTGCCCCTTTCATTAGCTTCAGCCCCACAGTGCCCTGCTCACGCTCAGACCACGTTTAAAGAGCTCTTAACTCTTGTTTCATCAGCAGAACAGCAGCCACTAACATGACTAACATGCAATTTGAATTTTGCAACCAGTACGCTCAGGCTAATGCATAATAGTCACAGTGTGCACAGTGTACTTCCATGAAGATGCCCAGTGAGTGTTTTGAACTGTTTTAAAGAGGGAGCTAGTAGACAGATGAAAGAACAGACATGCAAGATTTACAGCTGCACTGTAAATGCTGTAAATGCCCGGTAGCTAAAGTTTAATCTGAAGGATTGAGGAAACCTGCCTGATGCCCTAATTTAATTCATAAGTATTTGGATAATTGATTCAAGGCATAAATACAATATCAAGGATTAAACAAATGATTAAAAGCGAGCATATTAATTTTCTTCAGACACTTGAGTAAACATACTAGACGTTTCTGCCACTTCACATTTTACAGTGTTGGTGGATTGACTATGTTTTCCTCCACAATTAAAATGTGGTCATATATGAAAAGCAGGTGTAGGGGATCAACAACAGCAAAGGCGTGCTGATAAATCAGCATGTCAGGATGATGCGTTCTTTCAGATAAATAAATCAAAGCATGTGACACCAGCATAATGCTCAAAGAGCAGCGACTCAGTGTAAAACGGTATACTATTTGACTATAGTGCATCACAAATAACAATGTGTTTTTCAATGAAGTGCAAAGACCTGAACACATGCATATATACTGTATACATATATGTGGTCTGGTTGTTCTGGAGCCACACGCCACTCTTGCCTGTTGTCCTGCTTTAGCACCAGGTCTAGGAGCAGCTGCACACATGCAGCTGTGAAACAGCATGGAGAAGACCTGGCTCTGTTTGCACACTGCCTCACCGCGGGACAGCTCAGATGAGGCAGGCCGCGGATGTTCTCTGTTTGCAGTGAAAAGCAAAAAGAAAAAAGCATAATGGACGTCTTTCATAAAAGCTCCCCAAATATTCAAGTGAATCGGAATACAAAAGCAGGACTGACGCCTCTGCCAGAATAATCAAAGTTGCATTTTCTCCATAGAGATAGAAATGTATAGAGGATGCTCAAATGAGATTTGTCTACCCAGTGTGACCGGAAACAAATATGCCACAAAACTGCAGGCCAAGCCCACTGTCGACTGGGAGACCCAAAATCCTAACTTGAGAAAAAAACTCTCCTAGTTTAGCTCACAGTGAGATGTAATAGATTGGTCATTCCGCCTCTACTGTTAATATGTATTTTGAGTGTAAAACGTACATCTGCAAACTAAAATCAGAGCTTTTGTAAAAGCTGGTTTTGTTTAATTGCAAAAAGAAAATATTGTATTCAAGTTATTCTGAATCCAATTTCAATTTTAAAATCACTTAATCTTTAATCATCATTGATTAATAAGTAAAACTATTGATGCAATTTTTTGCAACCCATGAAGCCAGTATTTAAGCCCAATCTATCAGAAATATATATGGCATTTTTAACAAACATAACCTAAAGACATTAACAGTAGTGTAATATCCCCTGAATGGCTAATTTGCATTAATTTGTTTATTTCATTCAAAATTGTTATATCAGTACATCAGTTTACACAGACGTGGGGTGAAGGGGTCTTACCACCCTCAGTAAGCAATGTGGCTACTGCCTTGTGCAGAACACACCGTTTGGAAGTGCAAAAGTAGCATGGCCTAGATGCTCCTCAAAATGAGTACAAAAGTTTGATACTATACCACACATATTCAGCTTTACTGCAGTCCTATATATTCATCTTTATCAAACTGGGTGACCTCTGAACAGCATTGATGTCTGGTATGCATGAAGATTAGTCCCTATGAGGTATCATCTTATGCATTCATGAGAAAAGGCCTCTTCATACTAATGATGTTCTTAATTAAGGCCACATATTCAAGCAAATTTAATAACCTCCGAACTTACCCTAATGAGTCATATTTATAGCTGCTACAGACTTACACATTAATGTCTCAATTTCCCATTCGCACAAGTCCCTGTTTTAATCTCTGATAAGAATAAGAAGTAAGCATGAAATAATATGCTGTGAAACGGCTTGTATTTCCGTGCTCATAAGCACATGAAGCAGGGTTTTAGAGCAGGTGGCCATTTAGTTTAAGCCTATAGTATCAGGTCACAGCTACAAAATTGCTCGAGAATGCAGAGGTTTACAAAACAAAGAGCAACAGTTTAACCAGAAATGCATTTAAGTATAACGCCCAGCACGGGTACAAGGTAATGGCAGGTATATACTCTGATTTGAGTAAATAAAGAAACTGTATTCCTGGGTAATCATCAGGGTTAGTATAAGGGCCTGTTTAAAATCCCATATACTTATGAAGCTTTGACTGAATACACTTCTTTCATTTCAGCATGTGTATTTGTGTGCATTCTCCATTAGCAGTTTTTACTGGGATCACTATCACTATATGTGCTGTGGAGTATTTCACTGGATGACAGCTGTTTTCTTTTCTCTCGCCCTCCCTAGCAGTGTGACTAGTGTGTAATTCCTCCCACGGGAACAGCTGGAGTGGTTTACAAACAAAAAAACTCTAAAGTCATAGAGGCAGAGCATCCAGCTCCACGCAAGTCCAATACTGAGTACAGTATCCAAGGCAATGGCATTCAAAATTAAACATAGGCTACTTTTAACCCAGTCTTTGCAAGTTCAGAGCATGAATTTGACATATGGCTGCAGTATGACTGTTGGAAGTGAGAGAACCCGAAGCTGGAGTTCTGAACAGCTTCTTCTTGAAGCTACAAGGCTGCCTAAAACATAGAAGAACCTAAGGGATGGGCCTGAGAAACATAGAGGAGATGGGATAGAGGAGGTCGGGTATGAACACTTCACAGGACACTTTAGCTAGACTTGGGCCTTTATAGGAAGTTAAATAAACTTTGAAAAAGTGTTTGCCCCCTGAACCTAGGCCACTCCTAAGTCTTTACTTTGTTTTTCTTCAGCCATTCAGAGGTGGACTTGCTGGTGTGTTTTGGATCATTGTCCTGCTGCAGAACCCAAGTTCGTTTCAGCTTGAGGTCACAAAGAGACAGCTGGACATTCTCCTTCAGGATCTTTTGGTAGATAACGGAATTCGTGGTTCCATTTATGACAGCAAGTCTTCCAGGTCCTGAAGCAGCAAAACAGCCCCAGACCATCACACTACCACCAGCATATTTTACTGTAGGTATGATGTTCTTTTTCTGAAATGTGGTGTTACTTTTACTCCAGATGTAATGGGACACACACCTTCCAAAAAGTGCAACTTTTTTTTTCCCCAAAAATCTCGGGATTCATGATTTTGTTTGGGCAAAATTGAGACGAGCCTTAATGTTCTTTTTGCTCAGCAGTGGTTTTCGTCTGAAATATTTAAGAGTGACAAACATGCAAAATAATAAGAAATTTATGAAGGGGGCGAATACTTTTTCACACCTCTGTATATGCTTTAGCAGCATGAAGAAATGCTATTAAGAGATATAAGACAATTTAAAGAAAAGGTTGTTTTTTTATGATATGATATTAACAATGCATGTCCTGTTATTTCAAGCGATGACAATAAGCCACAATTGAAACATTAAAATTATGATGTCTTATAAGTTCTGCCTTAAACATCTTTCCACTTGAGCAGTGAGTATATGAAAGATGAAAGGCTGCCCTTTCCCTCAGCATAGGTCTTACAAATACTTCTGCAAGTGTAGCTACATAACCACATCCTTCTCTTTGTGCGAGTGCTTGATTCAGAGGATGGCCTGTCTGAAATAATGGTCACGTACATGCAAACACACCACATACACATACACCACAGACGCACAACGCAGCATATAGTTACGCCTAAGCTCAGGATCTCCTTGCGGCTTAGCACGAGATGCATTTTACATCAAATTTTCTGCCTAATTTCCTGTACCGGATGACCAGAAAGTATGAGATGTTGCTGGCATTATTGTTTGGAGCGCACAAAGTGACAGGATGTTTGAGGCTGTGCACTGCACTCCCCTGTGGGGTCAGCAGAGGCTGAGTGGGATTTTACCCAAATGGTGAGATAAAGCCAGAGAGAACGGCCCGGATTACTGTCTCGTGGTGACCTCAGCGCCAGAGGGGAAGTAAACTCAGGATATCTTGCGGTCACTTTTACAACAGTGCGCCCGAGGGTCAGGACTGAAAGAGATTATGACTCAGTGAGGTTCTGAAGCAAGACACTGTTACATCACACCGTGAAAGATTGTAGTGTAATTTCAGAATAATTATATTAGATTATACATATATACTAATATATATATATATATATATATATATATATATATATATATATATATAGCCATAGCCTACTATTTATGAAGTAACATTACTTGTAGCAAGAAAGGAAAGACTGCAACATTGGACATACCTCCAGTCCTACCTGCCTTAGTTGCTGTTGTATTGTCCAACAAATTAGTTTAGGCTACCCAGTAGTATCTGTTGTATCTGTAGTATCTCAAGTATCACTTGAGCTGCTTAGCTCAAAGGAAACTTCAGAAGCACATCTGAAAGCTTTAGTTGTTCCAAACTATTCATTATTTTAAACTGTTTTTTAGATGTTTAGTACAGATACGTTTGAGCCTGAAAAAATCTGGATACAAATATAATAAATGTTTACATGTATAGATAATAAACATTCAAATACATATTTAAATATCTTTGTACACTCATAATCAAAAGAATAGTACCCAGAAGGATGCAATGCTATGAGGAAGGAAGATAAAGGTTACCAGGAACAATAAATGATGATAAATTTAGACTGATATGGGCAATATTTAATTCAGCTACACATACAGAAGTAGTGTCCCTCAGTATGGCATCGAACTGTATGTCTGCTAACACAACATGCAT
Organism: Prochilodus magdalenae; assembly: GCA_024036415.1. Classification (NCBI taxonomy): domain Eukaryota; kingdom Metazoa; phylum Chordata; class Actinopteri; order Characiformes; family Prochilodontidae; genus Prochilodus; species Prochilodus magdalenae. The sequence goes on from JAMWET010000402.1 coordinate 1,424,131, forward strand.
ATGTCCTGTTATGGAGTTGTAGAGGTTCCTATTGGTGTCCTGTGATAATCCATCCCATGCAGCTTGAACATTCTCACACAGTTTCTCCAGATTTTGTTAGGGGTAGAGGTGGGGTGACACTAGGCCTTCTTGACATGTGACACGTGACAACAGACCATTAATCTAAACAATCTCAACAAAAATGGATTTGTTGGTTATCTCCACCCATACAAAAGTAGAAGTCGACACTGAAGATGACCCGATGCCATACTTAGTGATTTGATGCCGTCATGTGTAAAATCCCACTTTTGTGGCACAACACCACTGTAGACTTTATTAACGCTGACATAGTGTTAAGGGCAGTTGTCGTAACGGTCTGTGTGCGTGTAGTCCTGCATCGTGCAGCTGTCTGTCAGTGGACTTATGGAGGGCATCACTGCTTGCTGAATGCTCACATTCTTGGCTGTTGGGTCAGTCAGGTACAGCGACTAGGCCCGTCTTTGCTCACATCACACGTGCGGCCGAGTGTAAAACATATATCATTCGCATGTCTCACAATGTCAAATGATATCACTATAAAAAAGATAAAACACAGTTAAGACCAATCCCAGAACTGTGTGGGCACGGCTAATAAGCAGCTTGAATGACAGCTCTTTGTCCAACAGACATACAGAACTAAAATCATTATCCAGCTTTCATATGACGCTAACTGGACAAAAAAGTGGCAGATGAAGGGATGTGCAGACCTATGGATGAACAACCACATGGACAAAGCAACACATGAAAGAATGGACAAACAGATGTGCAGACAGATGAAGCATTACACGAACGAACAATAGGACAAATATTTCAATACAATATTTCAAAGTGGATAAATGAACGAATGTGTAACAGACAGGTAGCTACAGAAAGGTGTTTAACAGGCAGCTACAGGCAGCTACAGACAGTGGTCAAGCTTGCTAGCATTTGGTTATGCTGGATTAGCTTTAGCTCGCTACATTTTTTGGCTCCGAAACTGTTTTGTGCGGGTGGAGCAAGAGATGTCTGCCTTGTGATTAGTTAGAAGCATTACCCAAGACTAGGAACACTAAGTTTACATGACGTGAGGAGAAATATGGGGAAATATAGCAGACATGCCAAACAACAAGAGCTCACTTAGATAAAACCATTTTTTAGATAATGTCATGTCATCTCTCGCATTAACAGACAGCATTTTTACCTTCTTTAAAACTGCCTCACATGCCCTGAAGCAACAGGCCTCAGCAGCCTACTTTAAACATAGTCCTAGTCGACATTGCTCCTGTAAATGAAAAACTACTTTATGGAACAAACCTTGTTTTTAATGGGGGAACAGGTAAACTGCTCACTATGTCCTCTACATGTAAACTTGTGTGAGTCACGTACATTCTCATTTTTATCAATTTTATAAACATTTATCAATGCTGCCACTTATTTAAAACATAAACCATGTCCACATCAGTCAAACCAGGGAAATCTTACTGTCAATGGTATTAAGTCAGCAGGCCTAATAAAGAGGCTGAAGCTGCTTCCTTAGATTAGCCAAGACTTGTACATTATCTATTCCTTGTTCGATAGAACAAGATTAACTTTACCAGAAGGAAAATACAGATTTGAATTTTAACTACTTTTTTAGTAAATACTACCTGCCCTGAAGCAACAGGCATCAGCAGCCTACTTTAAATATAGACCATGTCAACATTGTTCCTCTCTTTTTTAATAAAATAATAAAAATTAATACCATAAATTAAATTAATAAAAATTAATACCAGGGAACTCTTTCTGGCACTGGGCATTAAGTCAGCAGGCCTAATAAAGGGGAAGCTTCAGCAGCTGACGCTGCTTCTTCGGATTAGCCAATGCTTGTTCTTATACCTTATCTATTCCATATGTTACATAGACATCACATTAGAATGAACAACCGAGGCAAAGTCAAGGTCCTATATTGTTCACAGTGAGCTAAGTGGTCATTAGCACACTGTTATTTAATCCTGAAAGTTTTTAGCTTTTAGAATACAGGTCTTCGTCATAACGTGTGTCTGAGTAGAACACTTACTAGAACCACATTTTCACCTCACTTGACCTAAGCATTCTGACTAACTTACTGGTGCCATCATTCCCATCGCATGTGAGACTTTTCCTTCACAGATAACGATGTCTAGACATGGCTGTGATTGGTGTGCCAGTCTTCGTTATGGAATTAGTTGATTGTTACTGTAATGATTATTATTACTAATAAAGTTTTTAGGGATCACTGGTGTGCTGTGATATTGTATTTCTCTTCCATTTTATGAAAGCTTAGCTAACAACATCCCTTAAGCATATCGCAACACACAACATCTCACGACTTATTGCTTAATTATACCTTCAACTTGGATAAAATGGTTTCATACTGAATGAAGAGAAAAGAAATTTGACCTAAAACATAAAACAAACAAGTAACAGCAACAAAGGGCTTAAGCAATGTTTTCACTCGACTGAAGTAGCATTTAATATAGCTTTTAATGTTTTACTGGCTCTAAGCATCAATTTTTGACATACCTCTCTCTCTCTTTGGGTGCTCATTTGAGTTTCAATTACACTGGTTAGAGGCTTATGAAGTCTCATTGGCAGCTTTAGGGTGAAAGCACTACTCCCAGCCTTCATTACAATCCTGCTGCATACGTCTCTCTCTTTCCAACCTTTCCAGTCTCTCTCTTTCCAACCACAACCACAGAGCCACAGCTATACTTACCTCGGGGGTGATAATAATAATTATCACCTTATCATCATCATAAGCTTGCAGATGGAATCCACAGAGACACACACCTGCGGACAGGTAAGTATAACTCTGAGGATGACAGATGCCTTCATATAAATAATGGGTTGTTATAGAGGCCTACCCATTGAGGAGAAACAGTTAATTCCAACTTTCCTCCTATTTTTATAGTTTTACACGGCTTGACATATAACACAGCCAGAAGAGCACGCCGTGTGGTAATCACCATTCAGGGGACCAGCACACAGTAATCATACAGGGATAAATATACAGTCAGAAGCATAAATACTGAGAGGATGAATTCAATGTAACCAGAAACATCATAACATACAGAATGTTTGCTTTGTATGCAAGCTGAATTGTTTCAGTTATTACTTCAGTTAAATCCTGGAATAATGTAATTTATATTCAGCGTGTCACAATGTGGTTTGTGTATATTTCGGGAGAGATAAATTTAAGACAAATTAAATTTGTATTAAATTGGTAGTTGGTCACATATGTTTTCCATGCAATATGTAACTGAGGTTTACAACATACTGACATCAACAGACTCTTCAGATCTTCCTTTGAGAAGCTCTGCCAGGCCTTAAGGACAGCTTTTCTTCAGTTGTGTTTCTGTACACTTCAGAATTCATTCTGCTGCAGTTCACTTCAGTAAAGACCCTTGAGCCAGTTTCAGAGGCAGCCAGCACGGCTGCCTAATGTGCTTATGATCGTTTGCAGTTCCTCACTTTCTCCACACTCTTTCCTTTCAGTCATTTTGAAGAAAGTTTATCTTCACCTCATCTGTTCATAAAACGCCGGTCCAGAACTCTTTCTTTCTGAATAGTAGTGTGGTCTTTCTGTTCTTGGCTCTGTGTCGCTTCTTTACTTTGCTAATTCTACTGTGAATGGAAACTTCTACTGGACTTTGGATAATTCGGGGGTTCTCTTCACAGCTCTAATGATTTTCTGCTGTGGTCTTCCTCAAATGACCTGGTCACGGCAAACTACTCAATACTGCAATATTTTCCTTCTTCTTCAGGACACTCTACACTCTAAGCCTAAATTGCTTTGCTGACTTTGTTTTAAAACATGTAAACAGGTTTGAGCTTAAAAACGTTATATTTCAAATACAGTTACTTTCAGAGAGCCACACTTGTTCAGCAAGTAAGGGTAATTCAAGCAGCCCAGACATTACAAATGGTTTCCACTGAACTGGAGGAAATATGTTTCTAGCTCTGCTTATCACTGCTGATGGATAAAACCTTTCAGTCTTTTACATAATTATAAAATGGCCGTTGCCCTAAGTCTTTGTGTGTAAATTTCATGATGAATGGAACATGAATGTTTTTCGATCTCATATATAACGCTAGCTTTTTGAAGATACGGGGTTTCTAGTATTAAGGCAGCATTAGTCTTGAATGAGTTAAATTGTAACTAGCCTAGTTTAGTTATCCTCTTGTTTATTTGCCCCAAAATAACACTGCTTCACTAAATACACCTGTTCACACTTTAATATAAATCACTGTCATGGTGAGAATAACAAAACATGTAAAATGTATCCCAACATAACATTTAAAATGGGATTACATTATAACACAAATAACATCATTATGCAATTAGAAAAATCTAAATTTTAACAAAATAAAAATGAATGTACCCAAACTAAGAAAAGCACTAAGCTTTGTGGGGCTCTTTAGCCTGTAGAAATCATACAAATGAACAGATGTTAACTAGCTTTATGTAACTAAAGTTTACAAGAAATCATAAACATTACTAGATTTGCATTAGCAAATTAAGCAGAATAAAGTAATTCCTGCTACTTATTTTCATTTTCTTTACTAATAACTTATTACCCATTAATGTTATGTTTCCAGATAGTTTGCTTTGTTCAATAGTTTGCACTCAGAGGCTTTCATAGATTTATGACTTCTACCTCAAAATGTCAAAATGTCAAAATGCAAATTCCAATGGCTTCAGGCAATCTGACACATCTGCGTGCAGCCATTAAATGGAACACCTGAGCAATGAGAACCGCCCGTCATCCCATTGATCCCAATACTTACTCTCAGCTAAACCAGGAGGAACAAAAGACAAAAAATGACACCTATCAGCATGGTTTAACGTATTTAATCTATATGATACTCTTTAAATGTTACATTTTTAATACGCATCATTCTCAGTCTGACCCAGAGAAGAATCTTAGCGCTGAAATTCTGCTTGGATGGCTAAAGAGACATGGAATAGAAACTGCTAAAATTACTTTTAGCATTGAGCAAAGAACACATGAGTTGTATCCGCCCAAAACATTATAAGAATTACTCACAGCATCAAAACTCGATAAGGCTCTTAGTCCTGGAGTTCCTGTCTTTAATTTAGTTACAACTAAAGATGATCTTGGCAAACTTGAGCACAATGTGGAACTTAAACCTCAAGAGGAGACACATGAGAGTTCTGGCCGCTTTTGCTCAAGAGAAATGCTTGAGTAGCAGGCAACATAAGCAAAATTCTCTGTTTTCTTTCCATCTAATCTCATTGTTGTCTAGGAGAAACCTACTGGGATATTAAGGAGCTCTCTCTTTTGGATTTTACTATCCAATGGGACTTTTTTAATATGTTTGTTATCAGCTGAATTCCACAGCTACGTACAAAGTAATAATTCTGCTATTCTACCAGATAATCCAAATGTGTTCATATATACGTGCATGTGAGTGAGTAGAGATGAGGGAGATGAGTCAAAAATGGGGGAGAAAAAGATCTGAAGGCATTGAAATCTCCTCCAAAAGGCTCTGCCTGACTGAACGGCCAAAAAGCCAAACAACCATTCTACCGTTTTTATGGGCCTTTGAGTTTCAGGCACATCAATCTCTCTTTAGATAGGGAAGCCAGAGAGATGGCTGAGACGCAGGCATGAGCTCAATGCTGAGGCCAAGCAGCTCCAGAAAGCATCAGCAGAGCACATGACGGATACCTCCTTCAGAATTGCATCCAAGAAGCAAATCCATGTGTCCTCTTTGCCCTCTCAGTTTGACAAGGTGACGCCTGTACTGCATGTTGCAATTGTACATTATCTTCAGATGTTTGTAACGAGATGTGTTTAATGTTATCTTGGAGGCTTTGACGGAGCAAGCGAAATGGTTGTGATCTCACAGCTGAAACAATAAGGAAGTTGATGCTGTGCAGCACTGGACCTGCTCTGCACTTTTTTCCTCCCTCCCCTTTCTCAGTTCTCTTTGTGCCTCCATGTGTTTGGGCTTGAGACAAGTAAGGAAATTAATTCTGGTTCTCATTAAGCATGGCTGGCCTGACCTGCTGCAGATCTCAGCCAGACAAGCAAACTGAGCCAGTGCAGGACCAGCACTCCCCAATGGCCAATTTATACACCCGCCTACCGGCCACAGGCTAGCTGTGGGAAAGCCAACAGCCCTGTTGAACAGAATAACACTTAGCAGATGACCATGGGGGTTCCTGTTGTTAAAAAAAACAAAAACAAAAAAAAACACCACAAACCCACTGTAAAAGGGGTTTGACAAAGAGTTCCTCAAAATGTTTGCCGTGTCATACTACTCCAGAAAGAAGAGTATACAGATAGATAACAGAGATAGACATCATGGGTGTAGCCAAGTAGATTTTGTATACACCCAATCAAAAGAACAGTTGAACAAATAAATGCACCCAGAAGGAATAAACTGGCAGGAATGAAACTTTGTGGGTAGGTTTGACATCGGCTCACGTGAGAATTATTCAAATTTCATGCTCGGCTGTGCATGTGACATGCACACACAGGACTACATCACCAAAAGGCCTGGTGTCACTCTACCTCTACCCCTACCGCAAAATCTGCAGGAACTGTGTGAAAATATTCAAGCTGTATGGGATGGATTATCATACGACACCCATAGGAACCTTTATAACTCCATGCTGAGACGTCTGGCATGCTGTGTTAGCAAACATGATGGCTCAATGCCATACAGAGAGACACTACTTCTGTATAGACCTACAGAAGTAGTGAGAAGAACTACTTAACAATTTATGGCACCATGGCACGAATACTATGGGTCTATAGCTAGACATAAAATAGGCTAGCTCAGTATTCCCAGTATGGACATCATTGCAGAGGCAGCGTAAAGACCAAAAAAAAAAAGTAAGTGAAAAAGAAAGAGTGGCCGAGCAGGAGACCAGAGTAAATCTCGGGCTGGCTCAAAGGGATAAAAGGATATAAGGAAAGTCCCACAGTTAATGTGAAAACAACAAAAAGCGGACAGCTGAGTGTTTGTCCCTGCCAATGTTATTCATAAAAACCTGTGACGTAGCCTTAAACCGTGCCTGTGTCGTATCAGTCTCACAGAGTATTGTAGTTTTTCCAGATGCCGACAATTAGTGAAATTCTAGGGGATTGAATTCTCTATCTTTCAGCTTGTCAGCAAATGCATGTGGACAGCTCTCCTCGAGCAGTGAACAGAGGTGAAAAGTGAAATACACTCCACAACCAATTCTCACATAAGGCTGCTTTAACTCTATAAATGTACAATATTTAAAGGGTGTAGATTTGGCTGAAGGATTGGTCACGACACATCCAACAGCAACCAACACTCCTCCAACACACACACACAACTGTATACACAAAACCCGGGGAGGGTATGTGTTCAAGAAATGCAGTGGTGAATAAGATACATACCAGCATATGATTAAACTTAGAGGGCGAATTTCACTACTGTGTGAAAAGGATCTTTTCCAGAAAAAAATTAAAGACCAAATATTTATGAATAACAAAACTTATACAACTAACTTTAATGCTGATGCCTCCCTGTAAATTCAAACTGCAATTCATAATCAGGACCTCACCTAAAACCCTTCAGGTGCGCACAGTCAGCTAACATTATTGTTCACAGTGGAAAGGCTAGTGATGTCCAATAGCAGGTTTTCATTTTAAAACAATATACCTACCGACTACTTCCTACCTATTACTGACACTTTGGGTGGTGAAAACTTCCTAATGACTTCTGACATGATATCTACAAAGTCCAAAATGCGTTGGCAGAGCAGGCAGTAGAAAAAGAGAGTAAGCCATCTAAAAGACTACATTTTCACACATGCTTCAGGCTGACTGTACTGATAAGATATGGTTAGCACACTCATTAGCTCTCACCTGCTCTGTGCCTGGCAGTAAGTGCAGTATTTCCAGGTCCTCCTTCTGATAAAATATTCCCTTTCAGCCAATCAAATGCTAGCATGCCTGTAGTAGTATTGGAGACATGACCTCCCCAAAGCACATCAGAACTATCTAAAGCAAGATTTAAACTTGAGAGATTGTAAGTGGTTTCTGGATGCACATACCAAAATGATGCAATCATGGCTCTGACCCCACGTGTCCAAAATACTGATAAGGACATTTCTGTCATCCAAAAATATTGGTAAGGAGACAGCCCTACTGTCCATATGCAAACACATGCCCATGCGATCTTTGAAGCAAAAGCTGTGATATTTGATATGTAGATCTGAAGCTTTAGCCACAAGCAAATATGCAAATATGATAGTCGTAATACACAATACACTCCCACTCTCCCACCCATCTTCTGAACTGCTTCACCTTTCAGGGTCACAGGGTTTGCTGGAGCATCTCAGTGTTCAATTGGCTTAAGGCAGGAATCACCCTGGAAAAGCAGCACAATAATGCAAAATGATACAACAGTTTCTTCACTACTGGGCCAAATTCAGTCCACGTTAATTAAAGCCCAGCTTTGTTCCAGCATTAAGTTATCTTTTGGTTCATAGAGTGTTCTTTCTAAAGGTAGGGCAACATTCTCTAAAAACGTGTTTTCATCTCAGGTCTCAGTAACACCCATAAAACATATTTTGATCGCTGCGCTGAGAATGAGTTTTTTGTCACCATGTGACATAATCTGTGGCCCTGACAACATCCTCAAAACATCCTCTGAAGGTTACACTTGAAACCTTACGTCTTAATAAACCTTAACCTTCTATAAATTTTTAACAGTAGACATGTCTTTAAAACATTAGAACTTGTTGGTAACATTAGCCAAAATTCTGGGAATGTTTCCTGCTAGCTGGAGTGCTGCAGCAATGGCAAAAAAAAAAGTGTGAAATAAAAACGAAGAAAAAAAACTGTGTTGCAGAAACATTCTGTTGAATTTACCACCATTCCTGTTCATTTCTACAAAGCTTACTGTTCAGAGATACACATTGTTACGCACTGCAGTACAAGAGATAGATAGATAGATGGCTAGTGAATTTATTGCTAGCTGAACTGTGTATGGATTTTTGTAAATATCTACTGAAACTGAAAGTATGTTACCTTACACATAACCACTGCTCAGATAAACACAGAACAAACCTGGTTATTAACTGCAAACCAAAAGAGAAACCTAACCTTTTCTGTTTAATACAAAGATAATTAGTTCAGTGGCAGTTCAAACACATAGGAAACAGAGAGATGAAAGCTGGCCAACCTCAATAAGCATCAGACGGTATGTGGGTGGTAAGAGTTTCCCCGAGGAAAAGTTTTCTCTTTTCAATGTGGGGCCGATAAAGGTATGAAGCCCGCAGAGATTTATGACAAACACTTTCCAACATTCTGTACAGCGCTACTGCCTGCACTTTTATTTATGATATCTGAAACTGTATCCTCAATAAGCTTAGACGTTTTTTGACATTTGACAACAATAACGATCAGCTGGAATGATAACTGTAATGACACGTGTAAAACTATCACTTTAGATTACTTTTCAGTTTAGCGCAAGGTTAGGCATATTGCTCCTGTTGAGAGAGAGAGAAGAGCCTGCAGTCACATATCTTTTATCAGCAACACTGAATCGCTTCTGGATCCTCATGAGAGAAAGTCTTCGTTTGTAATTCAAATGCTTTCCTTTAGGATTGTTGAGACAAGCATTGATTTGGCACGCCTGCTGAATGTGGACGTATGTACATATAGGTGTGTGCATGCATGCGCTGAAATGCACATGTACAAGGTTAAACTAGATAAGAGTGGTTGGAGGATAAACATATGCAGCAGGGATTTGAAAATATGGCTGTCACTCAATCACTATTCACATCTGTTTAGAAAGTGGGTTCCTTCAGCAGCTATTTAAATCCCTTTCTCTCAATAACATCATCCTGCAAACAGCTCTCTTGTATCTTGGCTGTTGAATGTGAATCTATGTGTGTGTGTGCTTGGTTCTACATGCGAGAGCCTGTCTTGTGAAACTTGTAGATGCATCGCCCCAGCAATTACATCAATGTTGTTCAGCAGTATGAATTAGAGAGCATGCTTGCTGGCTGCATAACTGACTTATGGATCCTGCTTCAGTCAACTGCTTCAGGAAGGGTGCGGTAAGGGGGTAATAAAGCCACTACTTACACCAACAAGCATGGAGCCTGGGGTGATCTAGCCCAGCTGGTTTTCTGCTAAAGATAAAGCTGTGAAGATCTCGCACTCTTTTTTCACTGTGGCATGTGGAAACACAGGAGAAAATCGGTTTAGTTTGGATCAACAAGGAACTCTTTTAATTGACGCTGATAACAGCTCTGGACAAAACCCTTGAACCGAGCTCAACAAGTCATTCCCCAAATCTCCTAATAATGGACGCATTACACATTTCATCTGGTGTTTTTCTCCTTCTTGCTTAGGGCAAGAGAGAGTTTCCAACATTCATTCTGACCACTTCCATCCCTGAACCACACTGGACAATATCACATGAATAGAATGGAGACAGAAATGTTTTAAAAATGAAATCCTCGGCCTGGAACATCTTTATTAGCAGTGAAATCTGAGATTAAGAAAATATTATATCAAATGCTAAATATTAGCTCAGCACGCTTAGGCTTAGGCACAGTTTTAAGAACATTTGGTGAGCTTCACGGAGGGGAAAAACACAGAAATGCAGTTACAATGAAGCTTGCAGAATCAAAATCAAAATTTGGTTTATTGGCCAAGTACATGGACACACACAAAGAATTTGGTTCCAGCAGTTTGTGTCTCTCTAGTACAGTATCCATATGCACATAACTAACTGACAGTCCACAATGTACACAATGACTCCATGTATACATAATAAATACAGACATTTACAATATAACAATCTACGTAGTACACACAACACACAAGCAATAAACATCTATATATGGACAAATAATATACAGTTTACAAGGCTTATTACTAGAGTCATTTAGAATGCAGCCTGTAAGTGTGCAGTTTTGCAGAATTTGTTTTACAAGCTGCTAATAACTTACTTTCAGTGAAAAGACCCAGGAAACACTTTGAGACTAGTTTGGACCAATACCTGCTACAGTAAAAAAGCTGGGTCCACTGACTGACAGTAAAATGTGTATGCCAGGGTCCTGTCGCTTTTAGTTTTGATTCGTCTGTAATCCCCCAATCAAATGAAAATAACAGGAAACAACACTTGTACACAGCAATACTGTCTCACCAAGCTAGTGTAAAGGTATGACTGTTCATGCATTAAGAAATTCAATATGACTTTACTGTTTGCATGGCTGGGTAAGATTCATGGCTCTATGAAGCAGGCCATAAAGTCAGGTCCAAGTTGGATAATGTCCTGCTGGATGTTGTAGTGCATCTCATAATCAGATGTAATATCTCTTCACATCAGCATTTTACTGTGTCTGCATGACAGTTTATTACACACATTCTCTAATCTATACTCACTCTTCCTAAATTATATAACAAGATTGGGCACAAGGAAAAGGGCAATTCTTTTTTGAGCCCTATTCTGCAGACATGTGCGAAATATTCCTTTTCTCTTGTGCTAATAAGACAATTCTCTCTCTCTCCCTACCGCTTGCTCTCTCGCTCACTCCCGTTCTTGCTCTCTGTTTTTGAGCCACAGTGGATAACAGAAGGGTATGAATTTATCACATTGATTTTATTATGGAGATCACAGCTGTTTGTCTTTTCTTTCAGTTACATAACAAATAGCCCAAGTGTCGCTTCAGTAGAGGCGTAATGCCTTGTGCTGGACACTCTCCTACTTTGAGAATCTCCACTCTCTTATTTTTCAGTTTTGAAGTCATGGAAATTCTGATCAAGAGAAAATAAATATCTGCTGGGAAAAAGAGTTTTTCCCATATACTACTGCTGACTGACTCCTTTTCCTTTAAAAAGAGGTTATGGTTTGCCATGGTAGTTTTTGGTCAAATGAAAGAGGTTTTACAGAAGCCATATAAGGATTTATGTCTTGGAGAAAAATGTGAAAGCTGGAACCTTTGGCTGTACTCGTTAAATACACTTAGGGACAGAGTCGTGTGTGTTTGCGCATGTGTGTAGACCTTAGTGGACCTCGCTTTTCCATAAGTCACCTCTAGAAACCTGCTGTGAAGTTATTTTGTTTTGTTCTTGGTCCAGCTATATCTGGTATATGTTGACAAATTTAGATGCATATTGAAATCCAAGTTAATCTGAATGGGCACCTGCATTTTTCAATACAAACACTTCTTGTTTCCCTCCATCACTGTCTCTGGTAGCTGTGTGTCAAATTTTGACTTAGTATGTCAGAGTAATGAGATATTATAACAAAATGTTGACTTAGAGTTTCAAAATAATGACTTTTTTATATGACTTGTAAAACTGACTTACTGTGACGTCTCAGACATTTTACACTTTTCCTTATTCACTGATTTATTATATTTTAAGAAAGCATGTCATTATTTTTAGGTCATTATAGAGTGAACATGGTAAGTATAAACTAGCAAGTCTTTATTTTGACATTCTTTTTCAAAAATGTCAGGATACTACTTTAATATTTTGAGACAATGAAACATTATTTATAGATTTATAGAGATACTAATTAATTTCTTCATGAAAATAATTTTTTAACATACTCAAGTTTAACATAGTTAAAATGTCAAGACACTAGTTTTAAGAAATTTTGAGACAATAAATAATTATTTTGTGTCATTCAGTAATTATTAAAAGATGCAAATCAACATTTCATAAGGATAAATTGTTATTTTGAGACTCCAAATAATTTGGCATAGTGTTTTCAAAAAAGAGAATGAGATGTGTACAATATAACTAAAAGTGTTGGGTTGTACAAAGAGATAGGTCTTCAGTTTGACTCTGAGGGACTCGGACAGCCAATGGAAGTTTTTTCCAGACCTTGCTGCCAGGACACAGAAGATTCCTAAAGCTTGTCATCTATGCGTCTTAAATGATGGCAGGTCAAGCCAAGCTGTACTTGAAGCTTAAGGGCTTGAGGTATGGATCAAGTTCGGACCATTGCCTTGAGGTAGGGAGGGGTTGGTGCATATTTGGCTTTGTAGGCATCAGGGTGTTAAATCTGATGCGGGCAGCTACAGGAAGCCAGTGAAAGGAATGCAGCAATAAACCTAAATAAACCTATTCAGTTATTTCTCCTCTACCTGGAGGGCTTGGGCCTCTGTACCTTTCTGAATGAAAAGGTGATTTGTGGCAAGGTGAAAGGCAAGCAAGCACTTCTGCAAGTGGAAGTGCAATCTTTACACTTCTCTTTAAAGAATCTCTGACCCATGAGAAAGTAAGGAGATGAAGGTCAACAAGAGCTGACCACAAGAGATCACAAAGTCAAAAAATGTAACAAGAGACTTGTTTATCTGTGATTTTTCTTGATTGTGTTTAAAACTCAAAAGAGAATATCCCGTTTTAAAATGTGCATTGAAAAGCTCCTGTATGGATGGGCTTTTACTTTTACCCTCAACATAACAGACAAGAGGACTTCTTCATTCTCCCATGTTGTATTGATTCAAATGAATCACAACTGTCACCTCTTAAGGTAAAACACGGTAGTACAGTACTAGGGCAGGGCTAGCTGTTTGCATACTAACTTTAGTAGATATCTCGACAACAGGATACACAAAATCTTTGACAAGCCATCAAAACTGTTATTGCTGATATTGTTTTTTTTATATAATTTCAGTCATAATAATTACCCTTTGCACCTTTACTCTACTTGCCAATTTGTTTTGTGAGTACATGTCCTTATATCACCTCTGCTAAGGAGTCATAGCACCACCATGACCTTCCAATAACCAAACAGGCACCACACTGACTGAGGAAAACAGTATTTCCTAAAATAGCTTGTGGAAGATGACATCAGAAGTGAAATCTCTAGCAGGTTCTGGTGAGTCTTTTCTAAAGAGGGAGGACAGGCTAAAGCTCGAGGTATGTTCGAGGAGGGGTTAGGGAGGGAGTCAATCATTGCTGTGCTGCTCCCATACCAACTGGCTATTTGTGAGTGGCGCTGTGACATCAGCACTGTCTACACTTCCGCAGAATCACCGGGTCATCTCCCTCACACGCGTGTGTGGCATTCCCGGAGCTCATGGCTCGTGTGTCAGACGCACTGAACTCCAAGACATTTCACACAGAGATAAACAAAACTCGCTGAGGGGCAAAGCTTTGACGTCAGCAGCTGAATCAGAGCCTCCCGCTGCTAAGTAACACACACGGGTCCATTATAAATCTCACCAGTGTTGAGCTGATGGTGGTTACTAAACAGATCTGGATTGTACGCTTGCATGGACATTGTGTATTGAGGACTCACAGTAAGAGAGTTCTAAAGCAAGTACCAATATGGGGGAACCTTTTAAACATTGTCTCACATGTTTATCTGTTGAGATGGGCTTTTTTTTATTGACTTTTTTATTCTGACCAAAATAATTCACTTTTGTTGGATTACCAAACATGAATAAAAACACTGATCTGATAAATGGACAAGCAACTGTGATTGGTTAAAGGATTCATTTGCATATCACAAAGACCAGCATCACAAAAAATGACAAAAGGGTCCATTTACTGTTTGCAACCTGTCAAACTCATGCTCCAAACAAATAGGGGGCAACATATCTCCAGAAAGTTGTGCCCCCCACCCCTATCTTAGGAAACAAGGAAACACACAGTCTCTGCATGGGCCTAAAGGCATATTGTGGAAGCTTAGCATAGCCTGTGGCTTGACCTGATGGATAAGAAGCAAATCAGGTTCACAAAGTTGGAATAGAATAAATCACTAGAAGGTCAAAGAAAGAAGGTTAGAGTATGGAGGTCATATCCCTCTCCCATCTCATCTGGAAGCTGTTTAAATATAGCCATCACTCAGTCACCCCACCAGAACTCAAGTGAAACCAGGTCTTACTGCACAATAGAACTCTACAGTTCTGCTGGTAAACAGACATGTCAGTTTGTCAAGGTTGAGTCATTTCTTACATCTTTTTTTTAGTTGTTTTCCATCTGTTTTCTGTTTTGTGGTGAAGCGGGACTCCATTATTATGTTCCGATGATCGTCCATTTGGGTTTCTACTTACAGAGCTGTCCAAAAATTAAAGACTATTAAAAGCAGTTTAAGGCTGAAAGATGAAAAGTCTGTACAACATCTGTGCACCCTGATTTTTTATTTTTTTTTTACTTCATTTACTAAAACTGATGAGTGATGAACCGAAGGGGTGTTTAAAACTGCCTAATAAAACTTTCAGTCTCAGCACTACCACAAGTCCTGTTTATCACATAGCTGTGATGAACATGCTTAGCACAACGCTTCTCTTCTGCGTCTAAAATTTACTGTTTATACGTAAATCAGCTTGGCTAACACTGGCTGGAATTTGCTGTCCCTCTACAGGCGCAGAAAGAAGCACTGGAAGTAACAAAGAGCTTAAGATTCCCTTGGGAATATTAACAGCAAAAGATTCAGACTCCAGGACCACCTGCCAAAATGTCCTCTGTGCTGTCACTAAAGAGCTTCAACTGTACATCAGAAACAGATGATGGACTCTGTGAGGCTGCCCATCACAGCATCTGCATGGCATCAGTCTCAGTGATCCACAGCATTAGATCAGCATGCTTAAGGAATATCCAGTTTGATCACCACTGAACTATCTTAGTACTGCTGGAATTAGAATATGTTCTTGACACCTTAAGTAGATTTCAAGGACATATCCGAAGGATTGAGATGACTAAGATTGTCATAATGCTGTTTAAAAAAAGAATACGGCTCTACTCTGACTAGCTGTTAGCAAGACTAGCCTAGCAGACATATAGGAACATAACTAAAGACATAACTCGGTCACCCGTTTTTAAAAAATAATAAAAGGGAACATAACCTCTGCAGTAATAACAATAACAAAAGAGTAATTTTGGCATGTGACTTCATATTAACTCAGCACTTAGTAACATCTTTAAAGGCAGATATCACAGCCTGCAAACACTGTTTATACCCATCGACCCCAAGTCTTTCTATTCATCCAGTCCTTGCAGAAAACTTCTATTCTTCATCTTCTGTATGATAGTTTTGGACCATAGCCATAGTGGATAATCAGGAGAGTCAGGGGAATTCCCAGCAGCTCAATGGCATTTTGGGCCAGTTACTGTCAGCTAATTAACTCATATAACTCAACGCATATAATTAAAAGAATAGTCAGATTTACATCCAAGTGGCATATATGCTGCAAATTAGTGGTTAACCCAGTGGCCCTCTCTTCAAGTGGCGCAGCTCTGGTTTGCTTATTTGCTGACTGAGTCTTGTACACCGGACATAGATTGGATGAAGCTAAAGCTTAGTTTCCCCTTTCCACCTTAGGCACATTCTGACAGGCATTAGTGTCCAACTGTGGCACTATTTAAGGTGGAACAGAAACTTGAATCAGAAAATTGAGCATGATGGTGTGACTCCTACACAAAAACAGTGCTACAGCATTCGTCACTGTTATGCAATTTTCATAGGAGAATCATAAAAAGATGGACAGCAGTGAAGACACTGCTACAACGAAAACACTACTTAAAGAGGAAAAGGATCATAGCAAATACATTTTAATTTGCTAGACTAGCATTCACTTGTTTCATGAAAATGCACAGATTGTAGAATAAAAGGTCATTTTAGATAAAGACAATGATATGTGTGAGTGTGTGCAGAGTTTGGGGTGAGTTGGTATGTATCATGTAACTCCCGGTCGGAAAACAAGTCTCTGTCTTGCCCTGTCTTGCATCCACAGCATTTTTAAGACCTAGAGACAGATTTTCAATGATGTTCTTGTCAAACAACTGTGAGGGCCATTCCAAAAGCTTTAATTTGCATTTAAGTTAGGAGTTCATGATGGATTTTGAGGTTTTGGATCATTGTCCTGTGGTAGAAGCCAGGCTGTTTTCAGCTTCAGTTTTTTGACTGACTGTGTCAAATCGACTTCCAGAATTTGCTGATATTTAGTGCAGCCCATTCTTCCATCTATCTGTGCAATGTTTCCTGTGACACTGGCCGCCACACAAGACAAAAGAGTAACAGATCTTTCCACAGCGCTTAACAGTTGGCAATGAGTCCTTTTCATCAAATGCTGCTCCTTTGTTTTCCAAACATACATTTGTTTGGCCAAAGAGTTTCATTTTTACTCCTTCACTTGACCGCACTTGTTTTCAAGTAAGTCTCTGGCTTATGTTGTTTGGCTTACCTCAGACTTATGTTTTTAGGATGAGGATACAGGTGAGGTTTCCTTCTTATGTCTCTTTCATACAGATCATATTTGTGCAACAGTAGACAGAAAACAATGACAGTGCACCACCACTCGTGTGACAGCAAAACGTTCTTGCAGGTCATTTGCTGTCACATGGGGGTTTTACTTTGCTGGCCAGCTTATATGATATATATGAGCAATTCTATTTTCTTGGTCTTTTACAGATCCTCCTAACGGCCATTTCTTGATGATATTCAAGACAATGGAAACTGCGAGACACAAGTGCTTTATGTAGGAGCAAGGGGTCTTCCAGAACCAGGCTTGAGCCATCCCAGGCAAATAACACATCACTGTGTGTTTTTCAAGTTCAAATAGTATTGGATTCTGGTCCAACACTACATAGACGGAACCAGTCTAAATGTCCATGTTGAGAATGACTGAGCCAGAAGGCAAAGACCGTGGTTTGCTGAATATTTCATATCAGATAGAAAACACTATTCAAACATCGCATTACACTGTTGCCACTTAGCACAGGCAGGACCAGCTGGCAGGGAGCTACTAAAAAAAGGTCTAAATGTTCCTGGGGAATGACTTGATAATCAGAATCGGCAGCCATTTATTGGTACAGCATGAATGTCCTCATCGTGTTATAAAATATAAAAGAGTAAACAACCTTACTACCCTCAAATCGTGAGAGGGGCAAAAGGTTATGTTACATAAACAACTCTGGGACCAAACCCTCAGAAGTCCACACAATAGCCAGATGTTTAACATTTTAAGTGGCTTGGACTATGTGCCATTCTGACATCTGCATTGTTAAAACCCCAGGCAATGCTATAATCTTGCCACTGATGAGCCACTATCACGGACAGCTGACAAGCAGATATGCAACTGACAGCCAGAAGTCCACCCCTGGTGACATAAACCTAGCTCAGGCAAATTGGACTCTCAGACCATCTTTGTCTGTTTGTGTCCTTTATAACAGTGGAGTGGTCTTTCAGTGCACTGCAGCAATACTGTAGTTAACCTTACCTCGTCTAACAGATCTATGTAACACATGTGTTCACGGGCAGCACAAAGGCAGGCTTTTTCAATAGGATCATACTTGCCCATGTCTAGTCAAGCCTCAGTGAGTTAGTGGGAATGTACAATGTTAATGAATTCATTGTTTTCAGTGGTAGAGTG